>OY992501.1:34636140-35256140 GCA_963921215.1 Scoparia ambigualis | reverse complement strand
CATTTTGAACAAAAATATAAAGGGAATAAAAAATAAAAAGGAAATATTAATATTCTTTTATTGATACTTGATATAAGTAATTTTTTTTGACTAAAAAAGCACTGACTAATTTCGACGGGTGAAAACCAGACCTCGGTCGCCAAGTGGTTAAGGCAGCCGCCTGGAATGCGGAAGGTGCGTGGTTCGATTCCCGCCTGAGGTTGTCTTCTTTTTTCAGTGTATAAAAATTTTACTTAAGTAGGTAAATTTAAGCGTTAATAAAACACTAAAATATATAAAAACATTAATCTATAAACGCAGCTTCATCTTAACCGAATGTTAAAATATTTGTAAAAATATTTCTTTCGGATCTGAGAGGTGAAAACTTCTAAGATTTGATGAAGCAATGTTGGCTAAAAAACATAAGCATCAAGCACTGACAAATTTCGACGGGTGAAAGCCAGACCTCGGAAGTGAAGTGGTTAAGGCAGCCGCTTCGAATGCGGAAGGTGCGTGGTTCGATTCCCGCCTGAGGTTGTCGTCTTTTTTCTGTGTTTAAAAATTTTACTTAAGTATAGGTATTTAGGCGTTAATAAAACGCTAAAATATGTAATAAACATATATACACATTTTTTTGAATTTAAAATTAAAATAGGTCAACCCGAAACTAAGAGCTGCTACAAATTTGTCGTCCGTCATGTTTGCCGATCCGGAATATACTAGTACGTTCGCCAAACATGAGGATGCCGGTATGTGTTGGGTGTTTGTGGTCGATGTTTGCGACTTTGTTTGCAGTGATCGGTGTTTGCGGCAAACAGCAAGCGTCTGGAGCCGGCTTATAGATTGCGATACAGAATCAGGGCCCTGGTTACGCACTCAACGTGTTAAATTTTTTTTTTTTTTAAATAACTACTCCTCCACATGGTCACTGGAGAACTTGTACGGTTACACTTACAATTATTTTTACAATATTGTGTTCTTATTCTATTCCTTATTTCTTACTATTTTTTTAATTAAGTATGTTATGTATTAATTATGTATGTTAAGTATTAAGTAAGTACTTATAATATTTTTTTGTTTTATTTAGTTTAAAATGTCCTCCGTGAAAATGTCAAAATAATACCGTTCATCCCTCAGAACAATAATTGTTATTGTTCTGAGGTTCATCCTGGTAACCTAGCTGAGCCAGCGATAATCTAGAAGTAGGTTATCTGTGATACTACTACTACTACGTAGATTTATCGAATATGTTAAGACCAGTTAACACTTCAAAACATATCTATCACAAGTGGCTGTGATAGGAATAAAACACACCTGCTCAAATGTAAGTTTTGAGATATAGGTACAGCGGTACACAGCGGTAGTGTATTTTTTTTTGTTGCCTACAGCTACAGTGCAAATATTTTGGGGTTCCGTTTCAATATCTTAGAATGAAAATGAGCTATTAAAGTTTGGTTATTTATAGAAATGAATAATTAACATTTCATTAGGTATGCTTTTATACAAAATGTGATACCTAGACCTACCTACCAAGAAAACACATTTTTATTGGCACTTGTGTTTCATTTGCTTAGTATTTAAAGCTATGCTCATTATTATTGTTATGTGTACCTATTTATTAAGTTTAAGTCATAATAAAAGTAAAAAAAATCAGTTGTTCATTAATGTCGAAGTAATAAAATTATGTAAGTACTAGGAGCCCGCCCGCGAATTCTGCCATGCGGACGGACACCCCGTGTCCCGCGACGAATTTCCAGTTCTTTTTTTCATACAAACTTTGTCTAGGCTATTACAAACTCAACTCAACTCTCAACTCATCTAATTAGAATTGGCCAAATAGGTGCAGTGATGCGCGAACAGTCTTTCGTGGCAATTAATCAGCACCCTTACTCTTGAAACCGATCACTATTGGATCGGATTGGTGTTGTATCCGATACAATAGCGATCGGTTTCAAGAGTAAGGGGGCAGATAATATACACAAGGTGGATTATAGTTTCAGCCATGATTGTAACTATCTACTTTTCGTTTATTTTGCATTTATTTTTCGACATTAAATAAAAATAAAATACCGCGGTGATAGCTTCACAATTTTCTTCTTGGATGTATTGACCGCGGTATACTCGGTATTTAGCATAAATCAATATCAATAGTTTTATTTAATTTTTATGAAAATTGCAAAAGTATAACAGTAACCCAAATGATTTGGTAATTACATATTTATCGTAAAAAAAAACTACTTCCGCGGTATGAAAATCGCGCTAGAACTTTTATTTTTTTGTCCTAAATTGAATACTATTAAACAACATTTTTTTCGAAATTTTAGTGTTCCTCCTATACAAAATAAATGGTTGTTCTTTGCATCTAATAGTTTCCTTATGGTTGCCTAGTTGCGAGATTATATAGGTACCTATTGTCGAGCTTCTTGTATAACAAGACAAGCACTGCAAATGCAACGACGAGCAAATATTTTCACACCTTATTTATTATTAAAATTGTGTGTATTGCACCTAATTAGAATAAATAAACCGAGAGTAGCCGGTCCTGTCTAGTCCTTTCGAGATTTAATCTAATTTCGTATAAAGTAACGTACTAATAGCATAATATACATATACTGTCCCACTAATAGGCATCACTAACTATCCTGTGGGTATCACCAACTCGGTCTATGCTTCGAAAAATCTAAAATTCAGTTAGCCCGAACGGGAATCGAACCCTCGTTCTCCGGTTTCGGATCGTGTGCTTAACACTCGCCCACCGGCGGCTACCAATTTTTTTTAGATTGTAGCAAAAATATTTTTTTTATTAACAAAAAGTATCGCTTAAATAAATACAACCCTTTTTGTGAGTACAACATTACACAAAACAGTTTTCAAAGGTAAGGAAGTCATACAAAATTAACTCTTCTAACTTTTAACCGGAATTGTTGGGGGCAATAATAAAATACAGACTGTGAAAGTTCCTGTTTAAATTCTCACAAAACCGCTTTTTGTTTCAAAGGTTTCATTTGCGAAATCAGTTGGTAAACGTTGGAATGAAATACGGCTCGCAATTTTATTATGGCTTCGTGTAAATACATAAAAAGTCACATCGTATCAAGTTGTTGCTTTGTGAAATTACTTAACAGCATTAGTAAACATGGAAACGGTTGGCGGAAAAATGAAATCGCTGTGCACATTTATAAAAAAAAAACATCGCAAGGTAAAGATTTAGAACAACCTTGTGTCTAATAATCAGTGTTGTTGATACTTACTTGTTTTCTTCTATTCTGGACAAAGGTACTAACTACAGTTGACGATGTCAGGATCGGCAAACGGAACTATTGAGCAATCCGGTAACAGCGCATGCGCGGCGAGTATGCACTTCGGCCGCTGACTGGCCGCCGCGCGAGATAAGCCTGCGCACACGCACATTTTTCGACAACGGAAAAATAGCAAGCAGCCTTGCCTCGCGGCAGCAGGCGCGGGCGGCGAGCGGCACTCGGCTACTTGTTCGTTTTCCTGATAATCTCGTTGACTGACATCATTATTGTTGGACTGAGTTTAGTTAGTTCTCGATTCGCGGTCAGGTTGACCGCATAGTGACGATGACAATCAGTAAATTTTACGTATGGTAATTTATTTGAGATTGGTGTGTTTTTGTGGTAAGCGTGGCGTGGTGTTGGCATTTCTGACGATTTGACCTTTTGGGGACAACAGTCGTGAAACTATGTATGTCAATTACAGTGTTAGACCGTTCCTGCGCTTTACCAATTCTAAAATCTTCGTTGTGTCCACTATCGCCTTACCAAAGTTTCATCGCAATCAGATGAACGGATACTCGTGGGTACGCATGCGCGACCTTGATGATATCTTTTATTTTATACGTAGCTATATTGAACGCTACTCTAAGCGACAAATAGGCAAATGTTGAAAATCAGACACGTATTTTATTTGGTTTTGGTAGAACCGATCGTAAAATCTAAACTACTTGGCCAAACAATATTGTGTTTTATCTTTCTACTGTTAATAAATATCCTTTAGCAATTTTGGTAGGAACTCAACATAATCTATTTAAAATACATTTTACATAGGTATACTCATATAATATCATAGGATAATTGAAAATGCGGATGTTTGCAAAAATCCTAGGACGATTGAAACAATCCAGATAATTACTTAATTGGAAAATAGCAATGATTTTCGTAAAACGTACAAAGATTACGAAAATCATTGCTATTTTCCATCAAGGAACTTCCCGGTCGACCAGTTATTGACGATATTCGTTGGTGCCAAAGAATATAATACACCTGGCGCTCCATTCTGAACCAGGGACTAAAAGCGATTACGGTATAAAATAATAATAATCGGTACCGAAAAACGTTGCATTGACAGTTGAGGGGGGCGGGGTGATGGGTTTTGATCAAAATTAAAATAACAATTATGCATGTAAATAGCATCCACCATCCAAGTTTTCCTTTTATAAAGATATAAAGATTTACGCCGTTATAATATTTGTGGCTATAGGACAGACACATTCGAGGAACTTCCCGGTCAACCAGTTTGCGGTGGTATTCGCTTGTACTACGTACGAAGTACCTACGTACGTACGCTCGTTCAGACAGGGACCCAAAAAATCTGGTACCTTAATTGCGGTATGACGTCATACCGAAAAACAACGTTTACCGGAATATTCCAATATCCAAATTCATTTCGGTACCGTAATTTTGAGTAGGTATAGAAATAAAAAAGGTTTATTTCGGTATGATAGAAACGGCTTACAACCATTTCAAGCATAAACGACTAATATCATGATTTTTCGCATCAATTTGCATTAGTTTACTTTGTTCTCGAGATCAAAACCCTTTACCCCGCCCTCGCAACTGCCAATGTATTGTTTTTCGGTACCGATATCGCATAAATAACTGTCCCCGGTTCAGAATCGAGCGCCGGGTGTATTATATTCTTTGGCGCTAGCGAATATCGTCAAAAACTGGTCGACCGGGAAGTTCCTTGATCATACGTCGTCGGTGTCGGTGTGCGTTGTTATTTATACCGTCTAGACTTTATATTTGCTATCATTATATCATAATATTTTCGACAGTATTATAGGAGGCTGCCCAGACGGTAATTTAGTGAGTTTCTTGCCGGTTCTTCTCAGTACAAGGTAATGACAAAATTTCCGTTTAATAGACAAGGACCCCGCTCTAATATACACTTACAAAACGGTTGCATAGCGACATTCATAAGTGCACAAATATTGTAGCCCAAATTGAATAAATGTTTAGGAATTGAATTGATTCTGTAAATTATTTTAAAAGCAAAACGTCTATGTCTGTTGCATGTCCGGCCGGATACTACGTATTTTATTTTATAAAGAAAAATACAAATAGTGCCTGCCATCTCCGTCTCGTTCTCTTAGTTCGTTTTTGATGAAATTGAGATCAGATAAGGTTATGTAGACATATACTTACTTATACTTTTTACGCAAATTTTGGTGCGTTCAATATACACACTGAAAAAATGTTTAAAACCATTCCTTGTATTGTAGGTACTCATTCTACTAACTCGTTTTTGGGGGTTAAAGTTACTCGCGTCCGTAGGTTTACCCTTGAGACCCTACACGTGACCCCTGGGTGGTACTAATTGAGTGACACTGAATGAGTGGTAGAGCCACGCTGCGTTGCAGCACGCATTGGGCCGGCTCGCCTGGCGTAATACCGGATGGTATATCTCACGAATATCCGGCGTGAAATAACGGCACTTGGTGCTGTTGTGTTTCGTCCGGCCAGTGAGGGTTCCGGAGACCCATTCCCCCCTCCCCTCTCACAATTCGTATTCCTTCCTTAACCCTATTCCTTCCTTCCTTAAAGGACGGCACCGCGCCTACGTTTCCTCTGGTTCTGCGGGTGTCCATTGGCGGCGGTGATTACTCTCCATCAGGTGACCCGCCTGCTCGTTTGCCTCCTTCTTTTATAAAAAAAAACGCAACGCCTTTTGGCGGAGTGGTCAATCGCATAGCTTGATTCCCAGATGCCCGACCAGCCCCCTTACTCTTGAAACCGATCACGATCGATCGAGATTCTTATTGTAAAGTTTCGTACTCCTAACTTACGGCACCAGCGCTAATTTGGATTCATATTGCGCGGATATTAAGTGAACTAAATACAATATCAATGACATTTCGTTCACCAAATATTAATCCAAATGAACGCCGGTATCGTAACTCAAAAGCACGAAATCGGGACGAAACGATCGAACGACGAACGATCGCGATCGGTTTCAAGAGTAAGGGTGGTCCTTCGAATCCCAGGTCGTGCAAAGTGTGTTTTCTGATTTTTTCGATAAAATAATCATAATCATCAGCCTATAAATGTCCCACTGCTGGGCACAGGCCTCCTACGTGAACAATAGCACGTGGGGATATTGGGCCATAACCCACCACGCTGGCCCAATGCGGGTTGGTGGGTTTTAACGACTGTCATCTTACGACAACAACCGGGACCAACGGCTTAACGTACCTTCCGAAGCACGGAGGATCTGGAGATATTTTAAATTTGGTCACCCATCCAGCGACCCGGCATTGCGAAAGTTGCTGAGCGGGCAAGATCGCAAGCCGAACGCGCTAGCCGCTGCGCTGCTCTAAATGTTTCCGATGCATAGCCCGAGTTTGTGAGTACCAACCAGCATTTGGCAAGGCTTAGGATACCCATCTATTGTAGCGATGCCATGATTTCCATGATGGAAGCCGTTGCTCTGCAGTGGGACAGATACAGGCTGTACCTTAGAATATTATCGCATAGAAAGCGAGAACACGCACGATAAATGAGGCCAGCAAAACCAAACCACACTGGCTTGGTACCGAAACGGCCCGCGTCAGTACTAATAATCTAAACCTAATCTATCTATCAAAAGTTCCAATTTTATTACTTTTGGGTCAAATCTGATTCCTCTAGCAATATTACTTGTACACTTGTGTGCGTGTCGCCGAGATAGTACGCGTAACTTACTCCTACATCCATTTTTTTCTTGCCTCACGCCATGTCAGTATTCTAATACGAGACTATCGTTCTATGCGTTAGTATTCTATGGGCTGTAGGTACTTTTCTTTCATACTAACTCAGTGGATATATTTGAGGGTGCGGATTCGAATCCGTTCAATTGAGGAAAATATTTCTACAAAATTAAATATAATAGTTAAATCCTGTACTTACCCGTGGTACCTACTACCGATGGTACTACTGGTAGTACCACAGGATTTTTTTTTGTCCGTAGTAGGTACTACTACCCTGTCAGGTAAGTACCACGGGAGATTTTACCATATAAAATTATACAATATTTTTTAAATTGTATTTTTTTACATGACAACGAGATTCAACTAGTAGCCTTCATCTCAATTGTCAACTGATAAGACCGCAAGTGGAAGCAAACTTGAATCGTCACTTCACCAAAGTATCGACTATTTTATCTTTAACTGTCGTTTCACAACGTGCCACTTTGATGTTGCTAGCCACGGCCAGGTGGATTTATAAGCGCTACTACTAACCAAACCGAGTACCTACAGTGATATGTAGGTAATCCTGAAAAAACTGGGAATTGAACTCGAGACCTCTGGGCCTGATAATGATTTAACCACTAGACTAGCGATTCCAAAAGTGGGTTCAATGGAAGAATCAGTAACTTTAAATATACAGTATGTAATTGAACGAAAGGCAAACCTTAAAACCGGTGGATGTTAAAAACGGGTATAATACAATGAACCACTTTTTGTTTTAATCCAATCACTTTTTTTGTTTATAATTTTCTCTTTTTATCCTGTAATGCACCTGAAAACTGATGTCAAACTTGCGATTAGTTCCTACCTCGCCGGATTCCTGATTCGCCGGATTCTTGTTTCACCGGATTCTCGTTTAGTCAGATATTTTTGTTGAAGGAAAACTATAGAAATATTGCGGCTTTACCTATCAATTAAATAAATGGCAGATATTTCGGTATAATAATAAAAATATTTATTTAATCTTAATTTAAAAATCGTCATTTCTTTGAAAATATGAATCAACCCCATTTCTAAGTAGGTAATTTAAGTTATGTCCGATAGTGGCAACAAAATAATAATTCATACAATAATAAATATAACTATATGTTTTCTTTACTTAAGTGATATTATTGTATGTTAATATTTCCGACGAAACAAGAATCCGACGAAACGAGAATCCGGCGAAACAAGAATCCGGCGAATCAGGAACTAATCAAACTTGCATCATAAAATAACAACATAAAATTATAATCAAAAAGTGATTGGATGAAAACAAAAAGTGGTTCATTGTATTATACCCGTTTTTAACATCCACCGGTTTAAAGGTTTGCCTTTCGTTCATTTACATACTGTATATTCATACCTATATACTTACATAGATACATACATTACATTACACACGTATATAGATTAGGCAGAGACCACAGATTCCTGTCTGCTACGATCTACGATTCTGCTGACTACCCGATATCAGTTATTTTTTCATCTAATTTTTCATTGTGGGGTTCCATAAAATAGAACGTGTTTGTTATACCTAGTATAAATAAGAAATATAGCATCACAGAATAACTAGTACATAAATTCCCCTATGAGAATGGATGCAGAGCGCATTAAAAGTCCTGCTAACCAAAATATTTAGGAGGACATTTCGTTTAGCCTATGCGTGTAGTATGTGAGCTACGTACCTTAGTGTCAACATGATGTGCTCCTTTAAAAACGCAAAAGCAATGCGACTGCAGCGCAGAAAAATGACGAAGTTTATTATTTTCTACAGGTAAGTAATTAAGTTAATTATTATAACTGTAGTTAAAAACAATAGAGGAAGATACGGCATGCCCTTATTATTTTAATCACAAAATAGTCCTACTCAAGGAGCTTATAGTTATACGTAAACGTGAGGGCGCACGGACAATTTGACATCGTTTTAAAATTAATCTTATTATTATTTGTCATAAGTCCTATTACAGTAATCACTTGCTCAGATGAAGAAGTTAAGGCGATTGTGGAAGCGGATCCATCACAAACCACGTCCGAGTTAGCTGCAGGCTGCGGTGTTAGTGATAAAACTGTTTTAATTCACTTGAAGCAAATTGGGAAGGTGAAAAAGCTTGAAAGGGTGGTACCTTATGAATTGAGTGCAGCAAACCGGCAAACGCGCGTCGACTGCCGCGTTACTTTACTCAACCGTCACAATAATGAAGGGATTTTAAATCGAATTATTACCTGTGATGAAAAGTGGATCCTGTACGTTGATCGGAAACGCTCATCGAAATGGCTAAACTCTGGCGAACCAGCTAAATACTGCCCCAAGCGAAAATTGACTCAAAAAAAAATACTTGTAAGTGTTTGCTAGATTAGTGCCGGTGTCGTTCACTACAGCTTTCTTAAATCTGGCCAGACGATTACGGCAGATGTCTATTGTCAGCAACTGCAAACCATGATGGAAAAGCTAGTGGCTAAACAACCGAGGCTGATCAATCGCTCTAGGCCACTGTTGCTTCTGGACCACACACTGCAGAACAGACGGCTACCAAATTAGAGGAGCTTCAATTGGAATGTCTAAGACATCCACCATACTCCCCGGCCTCCAACAGATTACCATTTTTTTCGAAATTTCGATAACTTCTTGCAAGGGAAAAAATTCAACCGCGATGGGGCAGTCCAAAGCGCCTTCATAGATTTTATTGATTCTCGTCTTCTTTAGTAAAGGGATCAATAAACTACCTATGAGATGGCAAAAGTGCATAGATAGCAATGGTACATACTTTGATTAAATAAATATATTATATTTTAAAAAAGTCGGCTTATTTTCCTCCCTTACAAAACGCCAATTTAATATGTAAGGACCTAATACTAACGTCCATGATGTCATCATAGATATAAACAATAGAGGAAGATACGGCATGCCCGCATGCCCTTAATAGTATGAATCAAAAAATAGTCCTACTCAACTACATACTCTTTGTAGTGTGACAGCTAATGTCAATCAAGCGAGCGAGACAGAGCCACGCTAAGCGAGTGGGTCAGCAAGCACCCCAAAGTTCCACGACGCGCGACGACGACGCACGATAAATGAAACTCGCTCATGACAATCAACGTCTACATCCTGCCTGATGGTAAGCAGCCAATGGAGTCCAAAATAACGAGAGCGCTCCTCACCGTGGCACAAGCACGGTAACAAGCACACCCATTCATGACGGCCTGCATAGATACCGTTTCACGACCTGCTTAAAAGACCCAGGACTGTAGGAGCTGCGAAACACATGTGCCGGCAAAAAATTCCAGAGCGGAATGGTCTTACATAGGAACGACTTGACAAATTTTATGGTACGTGTGCTGATAGTCTGCATAGTATGATGGTGGATCCTAAGACCAGCACGTGTAGTCCGGGAGAGAAAAGGAGGGGGCGGGATTAGTTCAAAAAGTTCTTCAGAACACTTTCCGTAGTAGTTCCGGTAGAATAAACTGAGAGAAGCAATGTCTCTAGACAGCTGGAGGTCCGCAAGAGAGGCAGTAGCCTCAACATCTCCAATAATGCGTACTAAATATTTTCTAGAGAAAAATTTTTTTTTGTGTACTTCACACGTGAAAAGTTATTCCATGTGCCTTGTTTTTGTTAAAGAAAATACGTAACCAACGTACCGAGCGCGGTTCTTGCATATTATGACAAAAAGTCGGAGTGGCACCGAATACCGCGACAGTCGTCATTATAGCAACAACTCGTTCGTACCAGTGACGTTTAGTTGTTCTTTAGTAAGAACGATCGATAAAAATGCATAGCTGTGCATTTATACGGTGCCAAAAACACTCAAGCAACAGAACCAAGGCACATGGAATAACTTTTCACGTGTAAAGTACACCAAAACAATAATATTTTCTACAACATTGATTGTCATGAGCGAGCCTCATTTATCGTATAGTCGTCGTCGTCGTGTAACTTCGGGGTGCTTGCTGACCCCACTCGTTTAGCCTCAGAAGAACAATAACTAAGGCTTGGCGCAAACGGGCCACCGACCACAGCCACCGCATCGGTGGCTCTCGCGCGCTACCGCCACATTTCTAACAGTGTCAGAAGCGAGCGACAGCCACCGGTTTCTGAAACCCGCCACATTTTATAACCCGATCGTTGCTGCGCAGTCTAGCAATGGACTCTGACACCGAAAGTTTGCTCGTGCTATTGTTAATACGCAGACGATGTAGACGACGCCGTCGCCGCCTATATTGGGTACATCCAATTTTAACTGGTCCTACAGTGAAACATAACATGCATTTCGATAATCTACAAAGATATCCAAAAAAAGTTTTTTAAACAATTTTGAATGAGTTTGACTACATTTCAAGAACTGCTGTTGGTGTTACAAGATGGATTAATACGGCAAAATACCAATATGCGGCAAAGCATCACCCTTGCAGAAAGACTCGCAATCTCGCAAATCGCATTAAAGTAAGTAAAACATCTTTAATACTTTAACATTTATTATGATGGACAGCTTCAACATATTGTAATTCTTAATTAACTGTAACAAATCGCCCTTGTAATAAATTTTTAAATCATCATAAATGTATAGTTTTCTATGATTCGGTACTATCTTCTATTATAGAACTATCATCCATAGAATTGTTTGAATAATTTGACAATGCTGATGGAGAAGACATCGAAGTTGATGGAGTAGCCTGATTTGTTGTTTAAGCATTTGTGTCTTTTAAATAATATCCATAAGAGTGTGATGAGTAAGATCGGTAATTATGAATAGGTTCATACTTTTTGTACTTCTTAATCAACCGTAACTGGCGGCGGTGATTACTCTCCATCAGGTGAAAAAAAAACATTTCACCCTTGAAATCAATGTTAAAATCATTATGATTTTTTCTCATATCCGGTAAGACTGACATCAAGAAATCTTTGTCAGGATCCACATAATAATCATAATCATAATAATCATAACCATTTATTCATTCGTTATCACACGTAAGTAGTACAGCGTGTTTTAGTTACAGGTTAAATAGTGCCTCCATGATACATCTTACGGCATACGAAAAACATTTAATCTTTAATTTAACCTAAATTAACCAAAACACAAATTAAAATACGTATCAAATTAACAATTGAAATAATGTCGACATTCAAGAAATACAAATCAAACAATACAAAAAAAAACCAATAATCATCAAAATAAAATGTCAAAATAGGAATTTACAAACAAATAAAACACAAGAATAAATAATAAAAGATTAACAAAATGTCAAAAATAAAATGTCAAAACAGGAATTAACAAACAAATACAAATAAAACATAAGAATAAATAATTAAAGAATAACAAAATGTCAGTAAGTTCAAAGCCATTCAAATTTTAAGCGCTATTGCAACACTTAATATTTAATTCATCATTACTATAAATTATCTATATCACAATCTATAAAATATTCATTGACATCATAATAACATTTATTTATCAGAATCTTTGAAAGTACAGATTTAACAACAGTTACTTTCTTTCAATTGAACAGGTAGTTTATTAAAAATTCTCGGAGCCATCTCAATTATACTTTTTCTCATTAGTGCTGTTTTGCATACATATTATGTTAGTATGAATTCTAGAGTTCCTAGGGCGAAGGTTAATAGTGTATGCTTGCTTTTCTACTTCAAATAAATCAGGATTACGCTTTACAAACATGCATGATTCAAGTATGTATAGGCTCGGTAATGTTAAAAGCTTTAAAGATTTAAAATAGGGTTGGCAACTTTCTATAGGTTTCAAGCCACAAATTGCTTTAATGCACTGTTTTTGAGCTCTAAGCAGAATATTCCTGTATGTCGGGATACCCCAAAATATTACCCCGTAACGTAGAGTTGAAGAAACAAAACCATGATACGCTGTCAGAACAGTGTTTAGATCAGCTATCTTTGCTAGTCTGTACAGTGCATATGAAAATGTATACAGTTTTTTGCATACTTCTATCGAATGAGTTTCCCATGACATAATACTATCTAAGTATATGAAGACCAAGAAATTTGGTTACATAACTTTTTTCTATGGTTTTATTTTCTTAGTTAATATTTAATTTAGAACAAGTTTTTCTTTGGGTAAATTGCATTAATTTGGTTTTTTCTATATTTATTTTTAAATTATTCAACTCTAACCATTTAACAATATCTCTGATTGTAGTGTTAATATTATTTTCACAATCAGAAATATTCATACATTCGATTAAAACAGTGCTGTCGTCGGCAAATAATATCATAGGATGTTTACTGGATTCCACTATGTCGTTGATGTATATAATGAACAGCAATGGACCCAGAACACTTCCCTGTGGGACTCCGTATTTTATTGTTCTACGTTGGGATGCATATTTCTGTTCTTCCTTAGTAGACATGCAAATTTGAGTTAGTTCAGTACATTGCTCCCTATCCTTTAAGTAAGATTTTATAAGGTTATGGGCATTACCGCGGATACCACATTTTCAGGTCTTTCATATTTATTTTTTATATTGTCTGATAGTTGTTTCAATATTTCGTTTTCTGATTTATCAATATTTCTTTTCGTTGCCCTTCTCCTGGTAGTGGTTATAGAACAAGTTTCTTCTTTATTTTGTTCTTGTTGTTGTTCTAGTCCTGAATCATTTTTATTAATCTGTTCATCTGTTGTAGGTCTCACGTTTTTAAGACGTTTCAAAAAAGACAATTGTTTAAAATAATTTTTTTTTCAGCCTGATGCTCCAGATCCGCTCTTCTTTTGCTTCCCAATTTCTCTGTTAAAACTATCACGGAGACTCTTCCACTTTTGTTGTAACATGGCAGCTGTAACAAATCGTATTATTATTCAACTATACTGTATTTAAGGTGATACGTCTTGCTCCGGCGGGAAATTCTAATTTTTTGTTTTTTTTTATTAATTGCGGCTAAACTGTTATATCTTTTACTAGTTTAAGCTATTTTGCGAACATAAACAATAATTTTCTGTGTAACACTGTATCAATTTTGAGATTGGTTCTTTATATTTGCAGGAAGGTGCAGAAACTGTACAAAACATCTGCACATTTTCTTCAAAACTGAAACACAAAACTTAAAAATTGATACAACTTTACACAAAAATATATTATTAAGGTTCGCAAAATAGCTTAAACTAGTAATATATATACAACAGTTTAGCCGCAATTAATAAAAAAAAACCCTATAAAGTTTGAATTTCCTGCCAGAGCGAGACGTATCACCTTAACATAGAACTACCTATTTGTTTCAGGTACCTTGGCACCGGATGTTCATTTGGAGATTTTGAAACGACTTACAATCGTGGTGCATCTACAGCGAGAATGATAGTCAAAGAAACATGCCAACTAGTTTGGAATAGGTTGAAAGCTATATGTATACCAGAACCAACGATACATATGTGGAACGAAATAGCTAGTGGATTTCTGCAAAACACTAATTTCCCTGATTGCCTAGGGGCTATCGATGGGAAACATATAAGAATTATTCACCCATTTGACAGCGGATCCATATACTACAACTATAAGAATTACTTTTCAATAGTTCTTTTGGCGGTTTGTGACTCCAAATACCTTTTCACATTCGTGGATGTTGGTTGCTATGGCAAAGCATCGGATTCGACTGTATTTAAAGAGAGTGAATTATTTAAAAGGATTGAAGTCAAATCTACATATTAATATACCTCCGGAAAGACCAGTTGGTAACCGTGAAGCACTAAATTATTCATTGTTGGTGATAAAGCTTTTGGTTTATCCGAACACATGTTGAGACCTTATGCTGGAAGACACTTGTCTTTAGATAAAAAGATATTTAATTATAGACTGAGTGCTAGGCGTGCTAGGCGCAGCATAGAATGTACATTTGGTATACTTTCCATCAAATGGAGAATACTTCATCGCCCATTAAATACATCTGTTAAATTCTCAGAAGATATCGTAAAAACGTGTTGCATCTTGCACAACTTTGCTCGTAAGAGAGATGGTTACAATTTCAAACACACGCCGAATGTAGTCGGATTCGAAAATGTAGAAGACACAGGTATACCAACTTTCGATCATGTACTACACGAGACATATTACTTTATGAATGAAGGATCAATATCATGGCAAGAAAACAGAATATGAATAAACACGACACAAAGTATTTAAAATGTTAACTTACCTGCGGTGTTTTTTTCCTTGCTACTTTTGTCCTTGAAATTGTTAATAAATAATTCAAAAATCTATTCCCAGGCTTTTACTTTTTCATTTCTATTGCTGTACAGATCAGAATTTAAATCCCAAATAGCGGCACGTGAATGGATTTCCAATATGAATGTATCAACATCCATTGAGGCGTCGTCGTGCTCCATGATGGTACGCGTGCTATACGTAGGTAGAACGTCGGACGGTTAACTGCGCGGGAGGTGGAGCAGTGCGGCAGTGGCGGGTGTCGGCGTTTTATGTGGCCCGTAGCGACCACTTGTGGCGAGTCGCGGAAACTACTGAAGCGAGTGGCCGCCACCGGATACACGTGCGCGGCGCGTCTATACAAAATATATGAAAAAGTGTGTTAAGTCGCCGTCGCTGGCCACCGGTGGCTGCGGCTGTGGTCGGTGGCCCGTTTGCACCAAGCCTAAAGCATATTGTTCTGAGGGCTTAGCTCAGATTTAGTTATTGTTCTGAGGGGCTTAGCGTAGCTCTGTCTCGCTCGCTTGATTGACATTAGCTGTCACACTACAAAGAGTATGTAGATGAGTAGGACTATTTTTGATTCATATTACTAGGGGCATGCTGTATCTTCCTCTATTGTTTATATCAATGGTGCTATTACGACTTTAAGGCCCTTCGTACACAAGACTACGCAAATCTCCGATACTAATGTTGTATTCTACATTAGTATCAAGTCACTAGTATTGAGTAGCGCACAGTCCGTACACAAGGCTACGCAAATCTCCGATACTAATGTTGTTTAAATAGGCAAGGATATTTCTCCACCTCAGAAACAAATTTAATATTTAATGATTGCTCTGCCATCTTGGAAATCGCCGCGACTTAAGTAGCAAAGATATCGACTGGCAGGTAGCGCGCGACTGGCGCGACGCGAATCGCGAGACAAATGTCGGCGACGCGACTAGTGTACGAACCTCAATGGATTTGAATGGCGGTAGTCGCTTGGAGACTAAAATCGTCGATTATCGGTGATTTGCGTAGCCTTGTGTACGAAGGGGCTTAGTTCTAATATGCAAGAGGCGCGCGCGGTACCACGCGGTACGCTGGTAACGTATCTTCCTCTACTGTATATATCTATTATTATTGTTTAAAACCAGCAATGAACTGCAAATTTGCAAACCTGCAATGAACAGGGTATAAAAATAAAACTGTCAGGTGACATTGGCATTCGTATGTCATTCACTTCATTATTGGTTCGTTTTCGGTAATGGCGGTCGGTCTGCTTAAAGTTTGCTGTATTGATTTCCCATGGCTGGGACAGCCCAGACTTTATTATATGGTGTAAAACCAACCGCGGGTTGTACGCGCTTATAATCCTGACGGCAGAATTCGTGTCGCGTTGGTTGCGATTTCGGTCGGTTCGGGTCGGTACATAGGCCACGTGCATTAGTTGTGAATTAACAGTTAATCGGCTTAAATCTTAATAATCTCCTTGTAAACAGCCGTCGGAGGCTGCGGTGTGATTTATCGGATGGACGAACGAAGGCGGCAGCGCATATGTCGCAAATCCTTGGCGCACGCGTTATCGTGAGTGCTCTCTCGAAAGACACTTGGGATCAGATGGAATCTTGCGTCAGATTCATTCACATTTAAAAAACAAACTTAATGACAAGACAGAAAACACAAAGCGAGAAATGTTATCAGAGATATCCCAGACATCCACTCGGGTGGCTCTCACCTATAACAATTCGAGCCTAACTACTTTTCCAAAAACATGGAACTCAGACATTTCATGGGATAAATTACCCCAAGACATACTAAATGAGTGGCTGGAGTTAAGAAAAGACATAAAAAAATATTAATAACTTCGTTATACTAAGATACATCGGAAACATGCACAACAATATCACATACACGGCTTTTGTGACGCTTCAGAGCGGGCTTATGCATGTGTAATTTATTTAGTCACAGAGCAACATAACGGCGTGTAAACATCGACATTAGTTGCCGCAAAAACAAAAGTAGCGCCTCGTAATAAGCAAATCAAATTACCAAGTGTTTAAAACCAGCAATGAACTGCAAAACTGCAAACCTGCAATGAACAGGGTAGGAAAATAAAAGTGTCATGGCGGTACAATAGACAATGGCATTCACTTCAGTTTCGGATCGGGACACGGAAGCGTCATGGCAGAACGGTCGGCTTACGGGACGCTGGTTGAATTCTGTCGGTAGAATAGCGTCATATCTTCGAAAATCGGTTACAAAACCCCGCGAGAATTGGTTGCGTCTAAATCCTACGGCAGGACCACGCGCTCGCGTTTATTGTAATACGATGTGTTCACTTGGAAAATCTCACCACATGTTTCGGGCGTGAGTTGTACAGACAAGAAAATCGGATTATATCGTACGAATCGCCTTGCAAACAGCCATCGGAGGCTCCTGTGTGTAATTGGTCGGGGTGTAACGGATGTGTGCATGTGTGATTTGGACCGGCCTTCGAGGAGTCGGGTCCGGGTGTCGCAAAGGGGGTGCAGGAAAAATACACTCTAAACTTTTTTTTCACAAACTGACGAAAAACATAGCTATCAAAAAGAGATAGAAAAAATTCCAAAAAAAGGCAAAAAAATTGCGAAAAAAAACTTAGAAAATTTTCAGTTGATTTTTATATGGAGCCGACACTTAGAAAAATTTGCGATATTTTTGTATGCAGTTTGGACCCCTCAGGACGAAATCGTCATTTTCTTAAACTTGACACTTTCCTAACTTGTCTCATTTTTAACTCGGCTCTTTCTTAGTTGGTCTCTTTTGCAAAGTTGACACTTTCATAACTCGTCTCATTTTTAACTCGGCTCTTTCTTAGTTGGTCTCTTTTGCAAAGTTGACACTTTCATAACTCGTCTCATTTTTAACTCGGCTCTTTCTTAGTTGGTCTCTTTTGCAAAGTTGACACTTTCGTAATTCGTTTTATTTTTAAAACGGCTTTTTCTTTTTCTTTGTCAAGTATGATAATAAGGCTCCCAAGTTTCGTTTATTCTTCGGAACAGGGGAGGGGTAGCCAGTAGGTGCCAGGTTTTTTGCATTGCAGCATTGCCACTTTGTGTTCCCTCATTAATGACGTGCGTGACTAAATTTATACACAACGGCAGTCGGAAAGGGGGTACTAAGCCGAAAGAAGGGTAAAGTATACATGATATTAAATAACTTTTGTCCAAGAACTTTTCCTAAAAATGAATAATTTTAGATTAACAGCTGCTTTAAGTTTTCATAAGAAACAACGCTGTGGTAACCCATTGGCCCTTACGTCGGAACGCTTTAAGATGTATGTAAACTCCTTTATTATTGTAGGTACAGTCGAGTTTATAAATATGTATACATTTTAGTACCTTGGCTTGTCTATTTAATGTCTGTTTAAACTGCCATACACGAATTGTCAAAGCGATTAAAGTGACAAGGTACTAAAGTGTACACATATTTATGAACTGGGCTGTACGCATCCAGTCTAGTTAATCTTGAAAAAAATATGATTTAGAAAAGTGTCAAGTTAAGAAAGAGACCAACTAAGAAAGAGCCGAGTTAAAAATAAGACCAGTTAGGAAAGTGTCAAGTTTAAGAAAATGACAAAGTCGTCCGGAGGGGAGACGAGTTGGAAAAGTGTCAACTTTGCAAAAGAGACCAACAAAGAAAGAGCCGAGTTAAAAATGAGACAAGTTAGGAAAGTGTCAAGTTTAAGAAAATGACGAAGTCGTCCTGAGGGGTTTGGACTTGTAAAATTTTTCGCTTGGTTCCACGTTGTGTCGCAAAGGGGGTGCAGGACTTAGAAAATTTTCGAGGAAAAATTTAATTTTTCACAAACTGACGAAAAACAGCTCTATCAATAAGAGATAGAAAAAAATCCAAAAAAAGTGCAAAAAAAAATTGTGAAAAAAAACTTAGAAAATTTTCAGTTGATTTTTATATGGAGCCGAACACTTAGAAAAATTTGCGATATTTTTGTATGCAGTTTTGGAAATGTAAATTTTTTCCCTTGGTTCCACGTTGTGTCGCAAAGGAGGTGCAGGACTTAAAAATTTTTCGAGCAAAAATACAATTAACTTTTTATTTTACAAACTCACGAAAAACATAGCTAACAAAAAGAGAAAAAAAACCAAAAAAAAGAAATAAAAAAAGTTTATTTGGAGTTTGTATAAAAGAGTAGTGTTTGAAAGTATGTAAAAAAAAACGTCGCACGTACAAAAACGTCGTTTCTGGCGCTTCGCCGGCCGCTGCCGCGGCACGCTCGCTTCGCTCGCTCGGCTCGCGCGTTTTTGGTCAACATACTAACCTAACCTAACCTAATTAACTCTTTAGATTTTTTCTTATGGCGGGGGGCTTTGAAGAATTTTCTAAGTTTTTTTTCACAATTTTTTTGCACTTTTTTTGGATTTTCTTCTATCTCTTATTGATAGCTGTTTTTCGTCAGTTTGTGAAAAATTAAATTTTTCCTCGAAAATTTTCTAAGTCCTGCACCCCCTTTGCGACACAACGTGGAACCAAGCGAAAAATTTTACAAGTCCAAACTGCATACAAAAATATCGCAAATTTTTCTAAGTGTCGGCTCCATATAAAAATCAACTGAAAATTTTCTAAGTTTTTTTTCAAGTTTTTTTTTTTAATTGGATTTTTTGTCTCTTTTTGATGGTCTATGTTTTTCATCAGTTTGTGAAAAAAAGTTATGAGTGTATTTTTGCTCGAAAATTTTCTAAGTCCTGCACCCCCTTTGCGACACCCTAACCAGGAGTCGGCAGGCGAGGCACGCCACCACGAGGCAGGCGTCACACCACGGCAGCTGGGCTGCGACCATCCTTTCCTTCCTACCTATACCACCGCCACATCCTCAGGTTGCAAAGCGGGTCAACCAACGCATCATTCGGTGAGTACATAGTATTTAAGTTTAGTATTAATTTAGTTAGTAAAACGTTAACCACTGCGTATCGCAGCTAGTTCAAGCAAGCCATGATCGGTGACCTGGTGGTCCATGGTCTGTTTGAATCATTGTGGCAGCGTTTACGCTCAGAATGCCAACTTCGCAAAATGCCAACTTCGCAAAACGCCAACTTCGCGAAATGCCAACTTCGCGAAATGCCAACTTCGTAAAATGCCAACTTCGCGAAATGCCAACTTCGTGAAATGCCAACTTACAATTATAATGAAATGCAGGAGCAGTGAATGCTTCCACAAATAATAAAAATAATTAAAAAATCCATATACAATATCGCATCGCAATCATCAATGATTGAGACATCAACTCGTCACACCAAAATTTTGTTCTAACCGGTAATACCGCTAAAAGCGGTATTACCGGTTACCGAAAAAATTATTTGTTTCAACCCGTCACAAGTTGATTTATTTCTACTAGAACACATTGTAATTTTGTAGCTACTGGTCACACTACAAATCTGTTCCTATTCGTCATCCTGTCAAACAGATCTAACTGGTCAAAAGGAAGATATTTATGGTTGGTAAGATTAAAATAAATACATTATTAATAAATACTTGGCATTTTTTATGTAGTAACAAATAAAGATATTACGATATTGTTTAAGGATTTTTTAATTATTTGTGGTAGCATTCACTGCTCCTGCATTTAATTATAATTGTAAGTTGGCATTTCGCAAAGTCGGCGTTTTGCGAAGTTGGCATTTCGCGAAGTTGACGTTTTGCGAAGTTGGCATTATGAGAAGTTGGCTATTTGCGAGCGGTTGGCATTTTGCGAAGTTGGCATTCTGAGCGTAAACGGTTAATTACATTTAATAAGTTTGTAGTTACATTTAATACATTAAATGTGTAATCATTGATTGTTGTTTTTTTGTACTACAAAAAAGCACTAGCTTGACGGGGGTGTCTTTGAAATTTATAGTCTCAGTCATTGACAACAAGTACTCAATCAATGCTTATCACATTACAATATGGAATCGTGTTGAGTCAGTATCTTTAATAATTGTTGTGAATTATTGTTACATGTGGTGACCACGGTTTATATTTGTTTAGGTAAGTTGATCATTATCATCAGAGAAGTTATGTGGTGTGTTTTGTAACAGAATAAGGTCGGTCACACTGATTGTAATTTCTTACCTACCTACATTAAGTGCAACCTTTATTAAGAAGTTAATTAGGACTTCTTAAGGTATGACATAATATAGGTTGCTAGTTATTTGAATAATACGGTAATAATAATATTGTGTTTGCTGCCAAGCAACGGGCTTGATGTATGCAGTTAGGTTATTATTTTATTTCTGGTTATGTGGATAGAAATAATTACATTCCGATAATTTTTTATAGCACTAAGGTCGTTTGAACATGTATTATTGTTGTTTATAAGTTAGTATACATAACTAATTCGGACTTAGTGATTTGTTTGCCTCGGGAAAGACTTGTAATTTGATAATAAGTTTATTTTTTATTTTGTTTGGTTGTTATTGCTTATAGACCTAATCGGAGTTAGGTATAAGTGCGCCCCTTTATATAGTGTGTTTGGTTGGAGTTTTTTTTTTTTATTGTGTTGTAACTTGTAGTTAACATGCCGCCGGCAAACACGGTCACTGCGATTAAAGCCAGGATACGAAGTGAGCTGCGATGGTTTGCGTCAGCTCGTGCCTTGATGGATCGACCGGACAGACAAGAGGCATTCTTAGCACGGGCTTCGGTTGTTGACGCACGTATGGAAGTGGTGTATCGGTGCATCACGGATCTCACGGAGTTGGCGGCTGATGACAGTGATGTACTGCTGTCTTCGGAAAAGGACCTTGACCAGTGTCAGCAGTATGCTGATGACATAGTGCAGAGGAAGATGGAGATTTTGAATGCTCGCTCCACCGGTGGAGACAAGGCCGAGCAACCATCTTCATCTGGCATTGTGTCACGCCTGCTAAGCATCGAGCTACCGGTGTTCGATGGTGACCTGAACCAGTGGGTCGGGTTTATAAAGGACAATGGCGAAAATGGACCTGACTATAGGCACAAATCAATTATATTCTAAAAAATATGCTGTTATTAGTTAACTTTGAAAATATAAATAATATACCTCAAGAACTTCTAGTTCTAGAGAAATTAATTAATGCGTAAAAATAATAAATATGAATGGAAAAACTTAATCATAGCTTTTGAACAGTTTTGACCATAGACAATAGATCTTGACGACGATGTCAAGTTCCATATCACGCGTAGGTCTACAATTTCACGTGCTTGCATGTAATACTCCCACCTTATACTCGCCGAAAAAAAGATTATAGTATTCTACTTAGACAAAAATACATAGTATTTTTAGAACAGTATTAGTTTGCTGAAAATGATACATTAAGTAAACGAAATAAAAACAAAATAAACGCTAAGGGCTTGATTATTTGACTTGCGTGTAAAGGAACGTCACTGATAAAATCTAATGACAATGACAGATATCATTGATTTTTTTGGCAGTCGGCAGTCGATTTTTGCGCTTGCTCCTCAGAACAATAAATAAAGGTTGAGGTTGATAACTGAGGTTTGCTCTGATACGTGCTGTGCGACAATTTATTAACATTTCCCCGGCTAGTAATGATTTAATATTATTCGCCTTGGGAACGTACCAAATCCGAGCATTTGTGAAGTTTTATATTGAATATGAAGTTAGGACACTGATTCTAATTATGTTAGGTATCTAATCAACACAAAATTAATAATGCCCATAGTCATTGAATATCAGGTCCAGCTAGTATGGGATTTTGCCGATGTCCTTTATTTGACAGACTGGTTCATGATCTGACGAGCAGCCCGATCGGGGGGCCAATTCTTGTCTGATAACGCATGCTCCTGTTCCTACGGGGAGGATGTCTAGGAGGGGTAGAGGCGAAAATCGGCCTGCAGCGGGCGGGTGCCATTGGGCACCGTCAACATACGCTGGGGTGGTTCGGTCACCACCCCGTACGCGCACATGCTCGTGGCATGGATCGGGAGAACTCCTTACCTTCGTCGCCGCCCCCTTTCCCACCGGTGCGACTCAGGGGGACTCGGGACCCCAATAGGAAATTGTAGCCCACCCGCGCGTTGCTCCCAAACTAGAGACTGTTTTGCTTCCTACACCCTCTGTTTGCGTTTGGGGTTAGTGGCAGCGCTTGCCAGGCTCGCGCCCGGTTGGAATCAGGGCTGTATTGTATTGAGTTGTCTTGCGGGTTTAATTGGGCAACACCATTAACAAATATTTTCATTTTATGCGCGTTATCGGGACGTCGTACGGTTCGGAGCGTCGTGTTTCGGCGCTGGCCTTGTTACCGGCTCAAGGCAGCCACGACGCAGCCTGCCACCCGTTTGTCTGTCTATCTACCAAGGCGGTTCATCTCGAAGTAGTTGCTGATCTGACGACGGAAGGCTTTTATTGCTAACTTGGACAGATTTGTTTCCCGTAGGGGACTGCCGTCGCGGATCTGTTCTGTTAACGGAACCAATTATATGTGGGTGCGGAACGTTACTTACGAGAGGTAGTTGAGTTTTTAATGTAAAACGGGTGGATATCGGAACAGCCCTCTCCTGTCAGGGCATTAACTGGATCGTCAGTCTTCCGAGATGTCCCCACTGGGGTAGGATTTGGAAACTGTTGTTAAGTCGGCAAGACATTTAGCTCGCGTGATTGGACAAACCGCGCTAACTTTGAGGGATTAACTACGGTATTTGTAGCGACTATGTCACGACTGCCTGTTGTTTAGGGGATATGTCGGGACCTATCCGGGCAGGTGACTGTTTAAAACCAGCAATGAACTGCAAAACTGCAAACCTGCAATGAACAGGGTAGGAAAATAAAAGTGTCATGGCGGTACAATAGACAATGGCATTCACTTCAGTTTCGGATCGGGACACGGAAGCGTCATGGCGGAACGGTCGCCTTACGGGACGCTGGTTGAATTCTGTCGGTAGAATAGCGTCAAATCTTCGAAAATCGGTAACAAAACCCCGCGAGAATTGGTTGCGTCTAAGTCCTACGGCAGGACCACGCGCTCACGTTTATTGTAAATACGATGTGTTCACTTGGGAAATCTCACCACATGTTTCGGGCGTGAGTTGTGCAGACAAGAAAATCGGATAATATCGTACGAATCGCCTTGCAAACAGCCATCGGAGGCTCCTGTGTGTAATTGGTCGGGGTGTAACGGATGTGTGCATGTGTGATTTGGACCGGCCTTCGAGGAGTTGGCAGGCGAGGCATGCCACCACGAGGCAGGCGTCACACCACGGCAGCTGGGCTGCGACCATTTTCCTTCCTACCCATACCACCTCCACATCCTCAGGTTGCAAGGCGGGTTAACCAACGCATCATTCGGTGAGTACATAGTATTTAAGTTTAGTATTAATTTAGTTAGTAAAACGTTAAGCGCTGCGTATCGCAGCTAGTTCAAGCAGCCATGATCGGTGACCTGGTGGTCCATGGTCTGTTTGAATCACCAAGAATGGAATTACTTGCCGCTCTGCTTTTATCGCAATTGATAAGAAAATTAATAACAACCTTTACAAAGGACAATATGCGTATGTACGCCTGGACTGATTCCATGATAGTTCTAGGTTGACATGGAGAAAGAACCCGGTGGAAACAGTTTGTGGCTAACAGGGTGCAACAAATCACTGACATAATCCCAGCATCATCCTGGAACCACGTGCGATCAGAAGAAAATGCAGATGATTGTGCAACACGAGGATTATCATCAGACAATTTACAAAGGCATACATTATGGTGGAAAGGCCCAGAATGGCTCACTAACTTAGATGAACAAAAAGTCACACATTTGAAAATCCAACCATAGAAGAAAAACGATCCAATGTGCATACAGCTTTACTACAAAATAATTAATTAATTAAATTAATTATTACTTTCAAAGAGCAACATCAGCGACATAGTAAAGACAATAGGTTGGAATTTGCGCTTTATCGCGTGGTTGCGTAATAAGCTGAGTGTTGCATATCGGAGTTCATTAGTACTGGGCGAGAAAGAAAAGGCTTATAATTTCATCATAAAAACAGTACAAGCGCAAGAATTTTCATCAGAATTAGTGAGCATTCAGAGCCCATGAACCCATTCATTGACGGACAAGGTCTGCTGAGAGTTGGCGGACGATTTATCAATTCGAAGCTATCATAGGGTTATCATTCTGCGCCCGGGAAGCCTCGTAGGAACTTAGCTCATTTAGCTACACTGCACGGCGGCCCGAAGCTGCCATTGAAATATATACGAGAAAAATACTGTGTGTTTAACAGCATCAGAGCTGAGAAGCTGAAAAAACAATTAATTAATTGTGTAAAGTGTAGACGCTACCCCAACACGCAACAGCAACCCATCACTGCAGATCTACCCGGAGTTCGAGTCACACCGTCACGCCTATTCATCAACGTTGGCGTAGACTTTACTGGACATATGCAGATCAAAGCAAACAAGGGTCGTGGAATAAAGACGACAAAGGCCTACGTTGCCGTCTTCGTGTGCATGTCGGTCGACCAAGGCGGTACATCTAGAATTGGTATCCGACATAAGTACGGCTACATTCCTCGCAGCATTCAAGAGGATGTGTGCCCGACGCGGCACTCCCGCCAACATTTTGTGGGAGCCGCTAAGGTATTGCGAAAAGGGTACAAAGAGATATTAGATGTCATTAACACAACCTTCGATTACAGCACGAAAGACATAGATATTGCATGGCACTTCAGCGCCCCTGCATGGCCCAACTCAGCGGCTTATGGGAAGCGACTGTTAAAAGTTTCAAATACCACCTGAAACAAGTAATCGGAGAACAGCGCCTTACATACGAAGGATTTACCACTTTGTTGTATCAGATTGAAGCCTGCCTCAACTCCGCCCCCTGTGCCAACTGACAGAAGATCCAGACGACACATATTTGACTCCAGGACATTTCCTTAAAGGTGGATCATTGATGTCTAGCCGATCCTGACATTGTCAACCTACCAACTTGTTGGCAACTCATTCAAGCCCTTAACAAAGGATTTTGGAAGTCATGGTCCAAGGACTACTTACAACAGCTGCAAGGAAAACAAAATGCAGAACTCCCTGTGCAAATCTACAAGTTGGAGACATAGGTGCTTGTAAAAGAAGGCAACGCGCCACCTGGAAAGTTGGCGCTTGGTCGGGTACAAGAGCTCTACCCTGGACAGGATGGCCACACTAGAGTCGTCTCCTTAAGGGTGCAGAACAACACAATAAAACGGCCTGTGCACAAGTTAGTTTTGTTGCCTGTTACTGAGAAAATTGACACCAACACTCTACATGGAGAAAAGAAACAAGAAGATAGAGAAAAACCAAATTACAAACCACGGTCAAGACGAAACATACATTTCAACTTGTGTTCGATATTTACGACCTTATTTTATTTATTGACATTTTTTACAAGGACATATCTACAGTTTTGAAACTACTAGTTTAGACACTAATCAACGACTCTACTTCGATCGAATAGCAAATATGCAACATATTCGAAGTGAATAGAAAGGTCGTCACTTACTATGACATGGGCCCTTATTGGGAAGGAATAAGTGCATATAGAAAATACTCCAAATACCTAGAAAACACATGTACAGCTTTGAAAGAACAGACAACCTGTGACGTCATCCTTTTACAATGACCTGGCCGCCAGTGCGCGCTTGGGCTAAGCCCAAGCGCGCACTGGCGGCCAGGTCGCAGCGGCCAGCGAAATATATGCACTTGGCCGCTTGGCCGCTCGCCGCTTGCGGCCAAGTGCGCGCTGATGATGCAATTCATACATTTCGCTGGCCGCCGCGGCCTGGCCGCCGCGGCCTGGCCGCTGCGACCTGGCCGCCAGTGCGCGCTTGGGCGAATACTTTAATGTAGGTAATTCTAAAACTATAAAACTTGCGAACCCGACAGAAGCGCGCGCGGCCTACATCGCAAACAGCTTGTTCGACGTACTTGACAACACATTCGCAGAAAAATACGAGAATGACATCTCATTGATTAAGGATAACGAACATCACCTGTTTAACTGTGGAAGAACCAGACCTCTGTAGTAGAAGCCGAATACACCCTACTAAAAAGAACGGAGTCCAACATCCAAAAACAACACAAGTTTTAAGACATGTCATGGAAATGGAGAAAAATGTAAACAATATTAAAACTGATGTAGAACGTACGAAGTTTATGAGTCAGTTCATTTCATCCATCATGTCAGCTAATGTTATGTACACATATCTTAAAAACATTCAAGACACACTAATGGACACCGTAACAAACATCTACAATGGGAAATTCAATATTCACCTACTGACACCACAACAACTGCAATCATTTCAAGACAGATACTTAAAGATCTTAGACTACCGATTGATAATACTCAATCAAGAAACTTTCAAACCATATTATCATTTATTAAAAATAAAGGCAAGAATGACAGATAAGTACATGATCTTTGAATACCCACTTGTTAGTCGAAACAGCTGTATAAAACTATTCCGATTCCACAACAAGTGCATGGCGACATGATAAGCATCATTCCTATATCAACCTACGTCGGGATAAATCTAAAGAAGGATGACCTACAGTTACCTTAGAAGACATAGAACATTGCCTAATAAATTAATCAGAGACATATATGTGCTATTTACATAGACATATTTTTACAACAAGATCCGACAAAAACTTAGGTTTGTCTATCGAGCAATCAATCAATGACGAATGCCAGATAATGAAAAGCACGTGCGATAACAAATGGATCAATTTAAATAAAATAAATAGATATTTTTATTTCTGCTGCGACAATTGCTACCTGAGAACATTCTGCGGCGCTCAAGTTACAACACACCGTCTGACGCGTGCCAACATTATCAGCCTTTCCGAGAATTACATAATTAAAACAGATAATTTCACTGCTTATGCTCATACTCAATAGGAAAAAAGCTTAAACGTCAGGAGTAACATTGACAAGCTTGATAAACCATCAATCAACAAACTGTTCAACATCACTCTCACGACGCCGCAGATCGACAATAACATCGAGTTTAAAGAATAGTGAACTGTGACCGCGTCTCATACCACGATGTTCATCACTACGCTGTTAATCTACATACTAATAGTCGCACTGGCAGTGACAGGAGCTATACTTATGTGCAGACACATACGCCGGCGGAGATTGGAATCGGCGCTACCGCCGACGACAGAGGCGCCGCCGGTGCCTCTCCGGACGACTCCGTCATTTTCATAAACTTGATACTTTTCTAACTTGTCTCATTTTTAACTCGGCTCTTTTTTAGTTGGTCTCTTTTGCACAGTTGACACTTTCCCAACTCGTCTCCCCTCCGGACGACTTCATCATTTTCTTAAACTTGACACTTTCCTAACTGGTCTCATTTTTAACTAGGCTTTTTCTTAGTTGGTTGGTTTGTTTTTTTTTGGTTAGTTGGTTGGTTGGCACATGCTTCTGCTTCATTTTTAATATACTATCATATACTATCACACAAAGGGAAAGAAGAAAAACCAGTTGTTTAGTATTAAGTATAATATCCTAAGAGCCCAGTTGCGCCCCGCACCCGCGCCGCGCGCCGTCATATCACAGCGCGCAACCTAGCATCACTCTCGATGACATGCCATCTTGTGCAGAGCCATGTCCAGTCACATTCAAGATTTCAGTTAGCGAGCAACAATAAAATACATTTACTCCTTTTCTTGGTGGCGGAATTATGTACGAGTAAACCCGTACATTTAGTATAGTAATAACAATTAGTCATGTCAGCGTTAACTTCAACCTCGACGAGCGGGCGATGCGACGCAGACCTACATTAGTTATAAGACAATGGCATTTATTATGTAATCATTATATTATCAATTTTTTTAGTGTTCAATAAAGACCGCGACAAGCATATCGTGTCTTATCATTTATCATACCTTTTTGGGCACTCATATCAACTATAAACAGTAAATTAACCCTCGCTCTTTACAGCCGCTTTCCGTGGCAGCTTTCGCTATGCTGCCTCAAAGTGCCGGTATAACCTGCCACAGCCAGTTCAAAACTGTAAGACGGCTTTTAAGTTTAAATTAAAAAAGCATCTATTAGAGTTACAGCTTTCCAGCACAAAAGCGGTCGTGCTGTGATAATATTTTATTTTATTTTAGTCATTATTTTAAATTTTGCTATTTTGTTTTATAGTTTTAGTTTTTATAAGTAGGTACTTACCTAACGTAACAGCACCAGTCTTATACAGATATCTATTTATGGACAAAAAATAATAAATTAAAAAAATAACTGCAACTATTGGGAAATGCATCCTAGCAACACTTTAAAAGAATGTTTCACTATTAAACGGTCAAAATTATGTCATTTCATTAAATTCATCCCTTTTGTTTGAGCACGCTTCGAGCCGTTGTTAGAAAATCCATTTTTACTAACAAAATCTTTAAGGAACACCCACAATTATTTTTAGCTACTATTAAATTAGTCTCAAAGATTTATGGCGTATTATTAAGTCATATTGCTTAAATATGCAACATATTTCACGCTTTTTCGGCATGATTAAGGTTATGGTATTAATGCTATTTGTTCGTGTCCATAACTGGATATATTTTCTAGAATGTTCTATTAATGGACAATTGTCGAAAATCTAATTATTTAAGGTTTAACATAGCATGTACCTACTTCTCCATATCTTTATTTCAATGGGGAAAAAATAGCAAAAGCCGCTGAAATATTTGGGGTAAGTTCCTAGAATTACATTACATAATAAAGTGTCCGTAAAAAGTCCTAAAGTCTGTTCTATAACAAATATCTGTTTAAAGACGATGAGTATTTATTGGAGCAATGGGTCCTCATGATGAGCAAGAAACATGTCCCAATTACCAGAATATCATTTCAAGTTACAGGATTTGTAACTGGGTGTTGTCCATTATTGGGTGTCCATCACTAGATTTCTACTGTCCATTATTAGTCCAAAAAATAGGGTTTTTATTTTACAAATTATTTTATAGTTATCGTATTAGGTGCGAACAAATACATTAAAAAACAATTAACTATAGGTATGCCTAAATAAGTTCTAAAAAAAACACTAAAAAGAACCAAAGGAGATATTTCAGGCTCCATACATTTTTGGGCCTTTTCTGAAAGTGCCGGCCAACAAAAAAAAATAGTACGTATTGTTAGAACTAGCCAATTGGAGTAATAGTTAATATGGCACAAAAGTTGTAGGATTGCTCTGAGTCAAGTTATACAAGTTCGATGATTCATCATTTTCATTCATTTATTGATTTCTGAAAGTGCTGGGACTGGGAAACTTAAAATAATGATAGATATTGCTAGAACTAATGATCTGAAGCAATTGTCATTGCAGCGCAAAAGCTGTGGAGTCATCATCTGTTCCGTTCATACAAAAAAAAATAGGAATATTACCACATATTATAACTAGATATTACCCTGCCTTGAGCGACTACCGACGCGCGACGCGCGACGTGGAGCGTGCGTCGCGAGCGGCAACTTTACCACAGTAGAAATAACTTTACTGCCATTCGCCTAGGCCAGAGAATATATTATCCTAGGCGGCCTATCTGGGAGGCGCGCCGGCCGAACGTACCTAAACTGCGGAGTAACACCCCTGATACCTGAGCCCTGGGGGACACCAAAGTTTATTGGACGAGCAGAACTTTGATGAATACCAATTCTGACAATTTGTATACGGTTTTCAAGATACGATTTCATAATTTCGTAAGCTTTACCACTTATACCGATCTCAGAAAGTTTGTTGAGAAGTATTTTATGACTTACACTATCGAAGGCCTTTTTGAAGTCGATTAAAACACCAACCGCTATTTGTTTTTCATCGATTTTATTTTTTATCTTAGTTACCAGATCGACTGTTGCAGATAGGGTATTGAATCTAGGTCTGAAGCCATAATGTTTTCTGTATAAAATTTGTTTGCAATGCAAGTACGTTTACATCCGTGGTTGTTACTCGTTCCGAGTAGGAACGATAGACGCGGCACTACTGTTTTTAGCGATTACCCGAAAATCACTAATAATTATTTACCATTCAGACTTCTGTTTTTAGCTTCGATCAATAATCAAAGGTTTTTAGTATCAATTATGGTTAAATCTTGTTTAAAATGTGCGCTCATTATTGCTTTCTTAGTTATTTGGTGTCTAGGTATTTTTCTATTCAGGAAAAATGACTTTTTCAAAAAAAAAATATAAATGGTAAGACCGAGATCGGGCGGTAATCGGATGGATCTGTTCGTTCTCCGGATTTATAAATTGGTTTGACTTTCGCAATTTCAAGGCTGTTCGGAAAGAAACCCTGCGCCAAACTTTCATTAGTTACTAACAATTAGTTACCGGGGTGACTATAAGCCCAAGCGCGCACTGGCGGCCAGGTCGCAGCGGCCAGGCGGCGGCGGCCAGCGAAATGTATGCATTGTATCGTGTGGTGAAACCACTTACCTTTTCCACTTCCTAGGTATTATTTCATGTAATCATCTCATATTTTAACTTCGTCTTATATATTTGCTTTTATTTTTCCTCGCTTCTGCAACGATACATAATGTTTTAGTAACTACACACTACACTACACACATCGCAATTCCTTTATCTAAACACATTTACTTACGTGATCTAAATCACGAAACTTCGGACACTATTTTTCGACACTTTTACGTATCCCACAAGTTTCGGATCACTTCGATAATCTTATTATGCGTTTTTCCTTGTAATATTTACATTTATCTCACTTTAATTGTTTTCTATTTACTAAATATTGTATTTTGGTTACGTTTTGAAGTATCTGACAACTTATTTTTGCTTCGTTGCTATGCAACTTATCAACATAATCCAACTAAAACTTTTTGACTTTCTTATTTATACATTTGGCCATCTAGATTTCTCGTTTTAAAAATATTATTTTGAAAATTATGCAGAACTCAGAAACCGAGGTTTCTTTATAAAGTTCAGCCGACGACTAATCATTACATCTCTAGCTTTGGATTCAAAAGGTTTACTCTACTGAGACGATCACCAGCTTCCGAATTGGAAGGTCAAGACTCCTTACTTGCCTCTTCCAAATTGGAAGGACTAGTCTTCAAGTACAAACACCAGCTTCCGAATTGGAAGACTACGGCCTCCAGACATCGTGCGCGCCAAGCCTGCCTGTGCCTGTCTCGCCTGTCAGCCTGCACCTTCGCCTGCCTGCGCCTGGTGGCGCCTGCCTGCCTGCACCTTCGCCAGCCTGTGCCTGCTGGCGCCTGCTGCCTCCGCCTGCCTGCGCCTGCCTGCGCCTACCTGCGCCTGCCTGCGCCTACCGGCGTCTGCCTGTCGGCGCCTGCCTGTCGGCGCCTGCTTGCCTTCGCTTGCTTTCGCCTACCGGCGCCTGCCTACCGGCGCCTGCCTACCGGCGCCTGCCTACCGGCGCCTGCCTCTCTTCACTTGCCTGCGCCCTTCGACGTCTGCCAAGTTCAGCGCTTGCCTCCATACCTTCGCCTGCCTCCACGTCAGCTGCACCTACCCCTTCACTTTTTATATTATCATCCTACATTTTAACCATTATCACCTCCATACTCACCATCCTCACTCATTTTTTTTAACTTTTGTTTGTTATTTTATTCTGTCTTATAAATATTTGTAAATTTCTTATCATCTTTTCTTTTTTAAATGTCGCTTCACGACATTTTGGCGCCCAACTAGCTTTTAGATTCTAATCTCTTCTTTCTTTTTACCCACTCCCTAGAGATTTTCTTTTTTGTGTTTGCTTTCTTTTTCTTCACCATCTATGCATTTTTTTTCTCTAAATTCTAAAACAACACTTTGTCTAGTGATTCTACAATACTTTACACATTCACCTACTTAAACTCTTTTCATTTAATATTTTTTATTTTCAGTTTTACTAAAGGTATATATATTCATAATCTTTATTAATTTTAACAATGTCTCGACCAATTAAATTTGACTTTTTAAACAAGTCTGAACTTGAATATGAAGTAAGAATTAGATTAGAGGAACCAGAAAATACCGAATATTCCGCCCTGTGCCCCTGGATCTGCCACTGGGGGCACGAAACGGAAAAAATCTTCCGTCTTGTGCCACTGTGCGTGGGCTGTAGCCACTGGGGTCACAATACGGAAGATTTTTTCCGTTTTGTGCTCCTGTACTAGGAAACTGATAGTTAAGCAATTTCAAAATAAAGTGTACTCCACTTTAATAATTTATTTTATTTTAGAAATTGTTTTTTTTACAAAAAAATATATTATTGTTATTTGTATATTTTGAATTGCAAGTTGCAACAATAGACTATTACTTATTTTTTATTTAAAATGTATTTAAAAATGTATTGCTTGCTTGTTTAATAAAATTATAAAAAACACTAGCGGCCGCTCGCGGTTTCACCCGCGTGTTTCCCGTTCCCGTGGGAATATCGGGATTAAAAGTATCCTATGTGTTAATCCAGGTTATAGACTATCTGTATGCCGAATTTCATCCAAATCTATTCAGTACCTAGTTTTTACGTGAAAGAGTAACAAACATCCATCCATATAATATTCATCCATCCATATAATATTAGTAGGATATCAATAATATAATGGCAAATGAATGACATTGATTTGTCTTTTCAACGTGCATTAGAAAAGACTAGATAACAATCTCCTTCGTCATATGTGGCTATTATTTTAAATGTTGTAGGGTAATGGTTAAAATGTTGTTCGTATGTTTCATTAATTTGTAACTATCAGTTTCCTAGTACAGGAGCACAAAACGGAAAAAATCTTCCGTATTGTGACCCCAGTGGCTACAGCCCACGCACAGTGGCACAAGACGGAAGATTTTTTTCCGTTTTGTGCCCCCAGTGGCAGATCCAGGGGCACAGGGCGGAATATTCCGAAAATACTGTTTTACTTCTTAAAAAACAGATTCTTCGCTTATCTGCTGTAATGCCAGCTGACGAAATCTTGACTTCTTCCATTCCTATAGAAGAAGACTTGCCTCAGTTAGACTTTACCTTGAACTACCTAGAAATTAAAATTGATAAACTCTTACAGGGTGGTTCCAAATATTTAAGATTAGTTGAAACTTTTATAAATCATATTTATTACCGATTAGAACGTATTGACATTGACTTGTGCCCGGATCTTAAATCTACATTTGATAGTCTCCAATCCAAATGGTTTATTCTAGAAAAACGATTTGAATCTTATACCTTTCTTCCAGCTGAAAATATTTCTCCTCTTCAACATCCCGCAGCAGCCGTTCCAGAACCTGTTCGTACGACTCCTGCTGCCCTTCCTCTCCAACCTCACTGTCAGGTACCTCCTCAAACTATTCCAAACCTTCAACTTTTCAAAGATCTGAAAAGATGCACCTTTGATGGCAAATCTTGTCCTAGGTCTTTTCTACAAAAAATTAATGAATTCTGTTTGGCCCGTAGCCTCAGTAAAGATATGTTGGTAACGCAGTGTTATGAAATCTTTACCGATAATGCTTTGCATTGGTTTAGGTTTCAACATAACCTAAATCCAAACCTCACTTGGAACAAAATTTCTGATCTTCTAATTAAAGGCTTTGGTGGTTTTGATTATGATTATAAACTATTAGATGGTATTAAAAGTCGCACACAAGGCCGTGACGAATCCATCATCATATTTTTGTCTATAATGTCCGGAATGTTTGCACGTCTTTCCAAAAAACTTTCTGAGGCCGAACAGTTAGAAATAATCTTACGTAACATAAGACCATGTTACTCAGTCTTTGTGGCTCTTAAAGATATTGACTCTATAAATTCTCTCTTGGCTACCTGCCAAAACTATGAAAGATTTTTGGACAGAGACAAACATTTTAAAGAACCAAATCTTCAACAGCATTCTCTAACTTCGGAATTTAATTATAAACATTTAGCTAATTCTAACTTTTCCGCTCTTAACTCTGGACCTCCTCCTGTTACAAATAAATTTAATTCCTCTTTTAGGAATCCATTTAGACAGGTTAATAGCTTAATTCAAGCTGGACCTATTCAACAGAATATTTTCTGTGTCCGATGTCGTGAAAAAGGACATACTTTAAATACTTGTACTCAGCCTCATTTTGTTATTTGTTTCAAATGTGGCCTAAAAGGTTTTAAAACCGCTGATTGTCCTAACTGTTCACCTAAACCGAATACTAGTTCAAAAAACTAATTACTGACTTGAAAAGTAACTCAAACTTTGATATTGATGATTGGAACGTTTGGCTAAAAACTCTTAAAAACTTCTTTTCTTGCTATAATATTTCTTCTACTCTTTACTCTGATGAGAAAGATTATAAACGTCCTTTCATTAACATCAGAATTAATAATCTATCTATCTCTGGTTTGCTCGACTCTGGCAGCTCAATTACCATTCTGGGTAACACTTCTTACTTAGAAATTCTCAAATTGGGCTATAAACTTTTCAAGTCAGATATTATAACTGTTTCTACTGCTAATAATCAAAAAGTTAAATCCTTAGGATTCTTTGAACTTCCTTTGTCTTTTAATAACCAAACTCATTTGGTTAAAACCTATATTTTTCCGGATATATCGCCTTCTTTAATTTTGGGTATTGATTTTTGGAAAATATTTAATCTCTTACCTAACATTTTATCTTTGGCTAGTCCTTCAGACTTTGAATGCTCAACTATTGAGACATCGGATACTAAAGTTTTACCTTATGAACATCTTACGTCAAACCAAAGAAACATTGCTGACGACATTATCCAGCGCTTCAAGACTATCTCGTTCGAAGAAAAGGGAGCACTTGGACGTACTCATCTTATATGTCACAAGATTGACACTGCTGATTCTCTGCCCATTAAACAAAGATGTTACAGATTGTCACCTGAAAAACAAAGGGCCTTAATTAATGAAGTGTACAAGATGCTACAATGGAATGTTATCGAACAATGCGAAAGTCCGTGGCTATCTCCAGTGCTGATTACACCAAAGAAGAATGGCGAATGGCGTTTCTGTGTTGATAGCAGAAAGATTAATTCTGTTACTCGTCGTGATGCTTACAGTCTAGCACTTATAAGCGAAATCCTAGACAATCTCAAGAATGCTAAGTACTTATCAAGCATTGACATTGCTAAAGCTTTTTGGGAGATACCTCTTAATTCTGCGGACAAAGATAAAACTGCATTCTATGTACCTGGAAGAGGTATGTTTAGATTTAAAGTCATGCCCTTTGGACTAACTAACTCGCCTGCGACTCAACAACGTCTAATGGACATGTTATTTACTCCAGATTTTGATAATAAAGTATTCTGCTACTTGGATGACATCGTCATAATTAGTGAGACTTTCGATGAGCATATATCTCTGCTGATGAAAGTTCACGAAAAACTTTCTTTTGCTAACTTAACTATAAACTTTGAGAAAAGTAATTTTTTTAGAAAGGAACTAAAATATCTTGGATTCGTCGTGGATGAACATGGGTTACGAGCTGATCCTGATAAAATTAAAGCTATCCTTGAATATTCCGAGCCTACCGGCAGAAAAGAAGTCAGAAGATTTATTGGCACTTGTAGTTGGTTTCGAAGATTTATCCCGAATTTCAGCACTATTGCCTCTCCTCTCAACAAGCTGACCTGTTCTGGATTGAATGTTCCTAAATTTTTATGGAACTCTGACGCTGCATTGGCTTTCCAAAAACTTAAGGAAGCCTTAGTAACTGCTCCTGTTCTTGCCTGCCCTGACTTCAATCTTCCTTTTGCTGTACATTGCGATGTTTCAAACTATGGTACAGGCGCAATGCTCACTCAACAACAGAATGACAAAGAAGTCGTGATTGCTTACATGAGCAAAGCACTTAATAAAAATCAGCAAAACTACTCAACTACTGAAAGGGAAACGTTGGCTGTAATAACTGCCTTAGAACATTGGCGTTGTTACCTGGACAATGGTAAAGAATTCATAATATATACTGACCATGCTGCTCTAAAATGGTTTCAGAAGCTAGCCAATCCTTCAGGAAGACTTGCTCGCTGGACACTACGCTTGTCGTGTTTTAACTTTGTACTGAAACACAAGAAAGGCAAAGATAATGTTGTTCCAGATCTACTTTCGAGATCCAACTGGAAATCTACAATAAAACTTTCCTTGGCTGCAGTAATAATCCTGATGCATACCCAAACTATACGATCAGAGATAACAAACTTTACCGTTGCATTCACTCTCCTGACAGATTGAATGATGATTTTATTTGGAAAGAAGTTCCTCTACCTCAAGAAAGACGTACTATAATTGAAGCTAACCATGGCTCCAATCAAGAACCTCACCTGGGAATCTTCAAGACGTACAAAAAACTTTCTCTACGTTATTATTGGCCTGGTATGTTTAAAGACATTGCCAATTTAATTACTAATTGTGATACTTGTCTATCTTATAAACACCCTAATCATTCTCCGTATGGCCCAATGGGCAAACCAAAAATTAGCTCTCGACCATTTCAATCTATTTCTTTAGATTTAATGGGACCGTTACCCATGACTAGAAGACGTAACCAACACATTTTGGTTATAATTGTTTATTTACCATGTATACTATGATTTTTCCACTAAAACGTGCGATTGCATCTAATATAATTACCATTTTAGAAAACTCTGTTTTTCTTGTACATGGTGTTCCTCAAACGATAATTATGGACAATGGCCCACAATTTCAGTCTCACGAATTTCTTTCTTTATTAAACCGATATAGGGTTCCTTTCGTGTTCCGCGCTCCTTTTTACTGTCCCCAAGTCAATCCAACAGAAAGATACAACCGTACAATTATTACGTCACTAGCTTCACTAGTGGGAGAAGATCATAGATCCTGGGATCTCTACCTTCCCAAGGTTCAATTCGCAATGAACAGTTGCGTTAATACTATTACTGGTTTTACTCCATCTTTTTTAGTCTTCGGTAGGGAAACGATTCCTTGTGGTTCTTTATATACTCCAACTCAAAACCTTGAGGAATTGCTGTTTTTGCCTCGTGATATATACGCGTCAAATGCTGGTTTCCTCTCTTCTATATTTCACAAAGTTCATACTTCTTTACACATAGCTCACGTTAAAAATAGTGCTCGCTATGATTTACGACGGTCCTTCAAAGAATTTAATGTTAATGATACTGTTTGGCGTAAGAATTATGCATTAAGTAATGCTGGTTCTTACTTCAGTGCTAAGCTTGCCCCTAAATATATTAAATGTAAAATTGTAAATAAACTTTCTCCATTAGTATACATTTTGGAAGATGCTAATGGTTCGTCTGGCAAATGGCACATCAAAGACATTAAATCTTAACTTCTCCTTCATCATCTTCCAAATTTAATATGGTATATATGTTTTAATCACATTCACATTTTCATTCCATTAACTCATTAACGTTTTTGTTTCTTTTTGTTTTGTTTAACTTAGCCTGTGCTCTTAAGCACACTTTAACGTTCTATAACGTTACTCAAGATCTATCTATTGATCTTCTCTATAACTTTAGTACCTACCTACTTTAGTTATCAAGCTTTGAACCCTACCGTTCTTAGCTACTATATTGCTTCGAGCCCTACCGCTCGTAGCTACTTAAAATATTATGCTTTGAGCCCTACCGCTCTCAGCATATCTTAATTTACTTCATTTTTATTTTCATTTCTTTATTTCTTTTTTTTCTTTTTTTTCGTTAGGAGCGGCTGACTACTCCCTAAAAAAGCCTTAGGTCTAACTTTCCACTTATAGAGCGGTCGACAACTCTTTAAATAAGCCCTAATCGTCATTTTAAAACACCCTTCTAGAGTGGTAGTCATTGAATGTGAACTCCACCCTTATTGAATGCAAATGATAGTATGTAAGAGAACGTATGTCTGTTTGTAAGGCGATGTATGTCTGTGTGAAGTTGTGTTTTACGGTTTCTTTAGAAATATGCTTTAAAAATTTTCTCTGAGTCAAAAATTTTCTGGGGTCGTGGGGGAAATGTGGTGAAACCACTTACCTTTTCCACTTCCTAGGTATTATTTCATGTAATCATCTCATATTTTAACTTCGTCTTATATATTTCCTTTTATTTTTCCTCGCTTCTGCAACGATACATAATGTTTTAGTAACTACACACTATACTACACACATCGCAATTCCTTTATCTAAACACATTTACTTACGTGATCTAAATCACGAAACTTCGGACACTATTTTTCGACACTTTTACGTATCCCACAAGTTTCGGATCACTTCGATAATCTTATTATGCGTTTTTCCTTGTAATATTTACATTTATCTCACTTTAATTGTTTTCTATTTACTAAATATTGTATTTTGGTTACGTTTTGAAGTATCTGACAACTTATTTTTGCTTCGTTGCTATGCAACTTATCAACATAATCCAATCAAAACTTTTTGACTTTCTTATTTATACATTTGGCCATCTAGATTTCTCGTTTTAAAAATATTATTTTGAAAATTATGCAGAACTCAGAAACCGAAGTTTCTTTATATCCTCCAGACATCGCGCGCGCCTACGCCTGCCTGTGCCTGTCTCGCCTGTCAGCCTGCACCTTCGCCTGCCTGCGCCTGGTGGCGCCTGCCTGCCTGCACCTTCGCCAGCCTGTGCCTGCTGGCGCCTGCTGCCTGCGCCTGCCTGCGCCTACCTGCGCCTGCCTGCGCCTGCCGGCGTCTGCCTGTCGGCGCCTGCCTGTCGGCGCCTGCCTGTCGGCGCCTGCTTGCCTTCGCCTACCGGCGCCTGCCTACCGGCGCCTGCCTACCGGCGCCTGCCTACCGGCGCCTGCCTGTCTTCACTTGCCTGCGCCCTTCGACGTCTGCCAAGTTCAGCGCTTGCCTCCACACCTTCGCCTGCCTCCACGTCAGCTGCACCTACCCCTTCACTTTTTATATTATCATCCTACATTTTAACCATTATCACCTCCATACTCACCATCCTCACTCATTTTTTTAAACTTTTGTTTGTTAATTTATTCTGTCTTATAAATATTTGTAAATTTCTTATCATCTTTTCTTTTTTAAATGTCGCTTCACGACAATCGTCAGATTCGTCAGCGCGCGCACTTGGCCGCAAGCGGCCAGCGGCCGCAGCGGCCAATGAGATCGTTGCGACGTAACCTGCGGCCCGCTGGCCGCTGGTCGCACCGCGACCACTGGGATACAAAAGATTGTAGGATCGTGCGCCTGCATGCGCGCACTGGCCGCGGCGGGCAGATGTTGCGGTGTTATTTGTTTACAGAGTGTTTAAATTACATCATAATTATTGTCTTTTGACACGGACAGGTTTATTTGCGGGCTCGAGACTAGACAGGCATTGTAGGACATGTCGTGCGACAACTATTTAAACCGAGACATAAAATAGTAGATTGTTATACAAGGGGCTAAAATGACCCATTATATACGAGGTAGTTTTACTCCCGAGCTTTAGCGAGGGAGTAAATAGAAACCGAGTTTTAATGGGTTTATAGCGCCGAGTGTTACACTCTGCTTTTCACTACGAATGCGAGAAAATAAAACAATCCAATACAATATGAATTGGTTTATTTTATTTAAAATTAACCCGTTAGTTGCTTTAACGACACCCAAGGGAAGAGAATGGTTGGTAGTATTATTTTGATGAGCCCATCGCCGCTCTATGCTGTTGGATAGTAGATATGTGCAGTCTTTCCATCTCTTCCCTTGGGTGTCGTCAAAGGCGACTAACGGACTAAAGACTGCACATACATTCAACAGCATAGAGCGGCGATGGGCTCATCAAAATAATATTACCAACCCTTCACTTTTCTTCGATTTAGTAAAAGGGGACTAACGGACTAAAGACTGCACATACATCCAACAGCATAGAGCGAAGATGGGCTCATCAAATTAATATTACCAACCTCTCTCTTCTCTTCGGTGTCGTAAAAGGTGACTAATGGACTAAAGACTGCTCATACATCCAACAGCATAGAGCGGCGATGGACTCATAAAAATAATAATACCTACCCTTCGCTTTTCTTCGATTTGGTAATAGGGGACTAACGGACTAAAGACTGCACATACATCCAACAGCATAGAGCGGCGATGGGCTCATCAAAATAATACTACCAACCCCTCTCTTCCCTTGGGTGTCGTAAAAGCGACTAACGGGCTAAAGGCTCACCACCTAAGCACATGTGCAGACTGTGCAGTTTTTTCTTGCTGAAGCGTGGTCTGTGTTATCTTAAAAAAGTTGTTGTACTAAGTAAACAGTAATAAGTCGAGTCTTTATTCATGATTATTCTACATGACACTAAATACTTTTTGGTTTTTGTAGGCTCATTGTCATGTGACAGACAAAAAATAAAAAAAAATTACTTTTTACCCTAGGGCGAGAAAAGCTATTTTAGCCCCGCTCTAGAACGCTACAATGACGGTCTTTTTGAGCAAGAGGAGTGAAAAGGATATTGTGTATAAAATTAAACAATAAATGAAAAAAAAGCTTTGGAAGTATTTAGGTTTATTTCATTGCCTTCTCAGAGCAAGTCTATTTTGCCACGGAACTGCTCCTTCGCCTACGAAGTAGTCAGTAAATCGATCCCTGTCTTGTGTAGCTGTTCTATTTCCCCGTGTCAGTAAAGTATGTCTAAAATAATCCTTTATAATGTCTTTCGCGCAGTAATGGATGCATCCAGAATCTTTTCTTCGTGTTTTTTCGCTTCTTACTTGCAAGATCAAAGTGATATTTAAAGTTAAAGGTGGTTAAAGTTACTCGCGTCCGTAGGTTTACCCTTGAGACCCTACACGTGACCCCTGGGTGGTGCTAAATGAGTGACACTGACTGAGTGGTAGAGCCACGCTGTGTTGCAGCTTGCAGCACGCATTGGGCCGGCTCGCACGGGGTAATACAACCCTCTTACGAATATCCGGCGTGAAATAGTGGCACTTGGTGCTGTTGTGTTTCGTCCGGCCAGTGAGAATTCCGTAGGCCCCTCACAATTCCTATTCCCTCCCTAACCCTATTCCTTTCTATAAGGTCGGCAACGCATCTGCGACTCCTCTGGTTTCGCGGGTGCCCAAGGGCGGCGGTGCTCTCCATCAGATGACCCGCCTGCTCGTTTGCCTCATTAAATATAAAAAAAAAAATCCTCGACATCCATTTTGAAGCACTCTGTACTCGGAACTGTACATTGATATAATTTATAATCTCTCTAATTATCCAATCTCGACGAGTTTTATTCAATAGTTTTATTTGTTGTTTTTACTTTTGAATAGGCAATTCAATATTTTATCCTAGACTTTTAAAGTCCTGTGTATGTTCTTCATCATAATTTATGGATTTTTCTATAGTTTCATAGAATTGTGCGTAATTTACTGAAGGACTTATTACCTAACTTTTTTCACTGGTGTAGGCTGGTAATGCTCAATCCTTATATAAATCTGTTTGTGGTCTGATATAGGGCTTAGGCGGCAAATCGGCCACAAAAATACTGAACCTTGCCTGAATTTCCCCTTCTAAAATTTAGATGTAGTCTTTTCGGGCAACGTTGCTGGGCGTGTGGCCGAGTTTACTACTCACAGTAATTGATGTAGTATATTCGGCCAAAATTCTGGTGTTAAAATATTTTAGTGATTGTTTTCATATTTATTTAATAAATATTTACAACCGAATGAACAATACACTATAAAATTTTAATTATTAGTAATTAACATCAAATAAAACTATGGGGTGACGCCTAGCCATGTTTTATTTATCAAATCACCGTTACATAAAAAATAAAAAGTATGAGGTTTCACTATTTTAAATAAGTATTTTGAAAAACAATAGGTTGTTTTTTAAATTTATTATTGCTCAATGACATAATTACACCTTAAAATTAGTACAGCATTTTAAAACCACTAATGCCTTTATATCTACAACGATAAAATAATTGACATACTTACTTACATCCATTCAAATTATTTAAATATTTTTACGATTAAACTCAGTAGATATTAAATCATTATAAATTTATGGAAGTTCTACGTTTCTAAGGCATTATTCGTTTTAGTCAAATAATATTAAGGTTGAAATAATAGTAGTAAAAAAAGTTGATTCAGTTTAGCGTGAATCGTCTGATATGCTAATGAAATATCGATAGGTCACTCACTGCATAGGCAAAATTAGCACTTTGTATATATTAAAAATATTGTGTTGTTCTGTTTGCTAGTATTCTGGTTAGGGTGTCGCAAAGGGGGTGCAGGACTTAGAAAATCTTCCAGCAAAAATACACTAACTTCTTTTTCACAAAGTGACGAAAACATTGCTATCAAAAAAAAGATAGAAAAAAGGAAGATTTTCGTCAGTTTGTGTAAAAAAAATAGAGTATTTTTTTTATTTTTTTTACGAATTATGCCTTAGAAACGTAGAACTTCCACTAATTTATAATGATTTAATCATTATAAATCTAATGATTTAAATCATAAAAATATTTACATAATTTAACCAACTTATTGTTTTTCAAAATACTTATTCTAAATAGTGATATCTCATTTTTTTTTTTTATGTAACGGTATTTGATAAATAAAACATCGCTAGGCGTCACCCCATACTTTTATTTGATGTTGATTACTAATAATTTAAAAAAAAATATTTTAAAATTTTATTTTTTAATTACATTATTTTTTTAAATACCGGCCAAGTGCGAGTCGGACTCACGCACGAAGGGTTTCGTACCATTATCTATAAAACATGTTTGTTGTATGGGAGCCCTCCTTTAATATATCATTTATTCTGTTTTAGTATTTATTATTATAGCGGCAACAGAAATACATCATATTGTGTGAAAATTTCAATAATCGTGGCTCATGAGTGTCATGAGATACAGTCTGGTGACAGACAGATGGACAGACAGCGGAGTCTTTGTAATAGGGTCTTGTTTTTACCCTTTGGTTACGGAACCCTATAAATACTACTTGGTTTATGCATATACCACCACCTCTACTAAGTCCATCGGCTTAGCATTCATGTTGATAAAATTCTTGTGTCCCCGACAAACGTAAATAAATAGGATCCAGCCGCAATTTCCCAGAAAAGTCGTGTTTCGGTTAAACGAAATTTTTTGCCCTCATTTTCACTGGCCGTCGCACACTGGGGCAAGATACCCTCATATGTGGCAGAAAATGTAAAAAAATAAAATTCTTCTTTGAACTACCTACAACAGCTTTTAATAAACCATATACCAATGCTTCTTAAGACACTATCAAATCGACCGATAACTTACACGCATTCCTACTATAATTGACGTTTGTCGGTAGTTGTGATAGTGCGACTAATTATAAATTAAATTACATTTAGTTTAGTTGTGCATAAATGGTGTTATTTTAGAAAATTATTATTATTAAACTATGGAACCTTCAACTTCAGGTATGTTACGGTATTTTAACAACTTTTAATTTGGTATTAGGGTACTGTAAACATATTAAACCAACGAATATATTTATTGTACAACGATTTTCACAAAATTAAAAAAACAGCTAAGGTTTTAGTTGTTTTCTCCCGTGAATTCCATTTTAGTTTTTTTTGGTAAACAACCCATGCAATATCAGCAACTAGAAACTAAAAAAAAAAATTGCTACTTTTTGCTACTTTACACATTATAGCGATTTTTGTAATTTACCTTATTGATTTCCATTATGCAAAATTACTTATTTTGTTTTAGGAACGACTTCAAATACCGTATTTATTTCAAAGAATAAACTCGTTAACTTAATGCGATGTTCGGAAGAAGAAAGTTTTGAAAAACAATTTAATTTTTTGATTTTTGAGTTGCGAAAACGTACAAAATGTGATGAAAAAGACGTTAATCATTTAAATCGGAAATTATCAAAATTTAAGTATGATTATAGGTCACGATGGTCAAAAGCTTGTAAAATAGATATGAGTCTTCGTGCAGATGGGCAAATTCAAGCATCAAAAGTTTTAAAAGATGTTAATCGCTAATCCCGATATTGCCAAAGTTTCTAAGAAACTTGTACATTGCCACCAAAAACAACTTTTGTCAGCCGATGATGCTCTGGCTGTTTTAATTGATGCAAAATTGTCTCGAGAACAATATGATGTAATAACAGCAAAAAAGTTATGCTATCCTAAAGATGTTAGAGTGAATGAAACTAGGGCTTCCGTCCCATTGCAAGCTCTTTTAGATCACACTACAGAACGGTTGTGCCAAACATTGATACCCGTCATCGAATCTCTTTTTTTTATTGAGCTCTGATCCCTTAATTTCAAACAAGCAAAAATCAAAAAAAGAAAAATTCTCGGAGTCTTCCAAAAGAAGCATTATATTAAAAGATCCATCTTCTTACATAAATTGTGACCATGATACAGAAATCGGTGATGAGAATTATGATGATGAAGAAGATGACGATGCGTTAGCATATGTTTAAAATATTTAGAAGGTCAATATTTAACAATATATACCTATATAAATTTGCAAGATTCTTTATGTGTTTTTTATTATTATAGTTACCTACTACGTTTAATGTATAACTCTATAGATACATACATGTATATGTATATAAACATTTAAATATATTCAAATAACTATCTTAGTTGTATTTAGCATTCATAAAAGCAGTTTAACTAGAAAACTTATTTAATGCCAACAAAAAGGGTATCTTGCCCCAGTGTGCGTCGCCGGGTAAAATAAAGGAAGCACCGTCCCATCCCGTTGTAGGATTAAAATAGAAAGTTTTATTTTTATCCTTCACGTTTGCTATTTTTTAACTGTACATTTCTGTCATGTCATGACATACTTACATACATACACTCAGGACTATCACCCCCAAAGGGTTAATCAGAGTCTAATAGGCAATGAGGACCGCAAAATCAGTCCACTGCCACAGCCACAATCTACCTTACACCAAATAACAACTGATCTGTGCGTTTGGATGTAAGACTAAATAGTCTTTAGCCCCTTAGTCGCCTTTCACCACACCTAAGGAAAGAGATAGTTAGTAGTAAGTACGTATTCTAATATTGAGCCGCCACCACACCTCTTTAGGCTGCACTTTGAAGGGAATATATACGTAGAATCACGACTATTATCCCCGAAGGGTTAGTCAGAGACTAGGCAATGAGGGCAGCAAAAGTCCTCTACCATAGCCCACTTTTTACAAAATAGCGACTGCACATGTGCTCAGCGAGACTGGTAGTGAGCCCATCGCCGCGTATGTGCAGTCTTTAATCCGTTAGTCGCTTTTTACGACACCCAAGGGAAGAGAGGGGGTGGTAAGTAGTATTCTTTCACCGCTACGCGATACGGTTCCCTAACCGTGATATTCCCCTGAATATCATCATTAATGAATCATCTACATGACCTAACATGATTAAATGGCGTAAAATTAACTTGAGAAGCTCAGCCAAATTCCACTGACCCCAATAAAACAGAGGTCAGTGATTTTGAGGGTCTATTATGAAAGCCATCAAAATCGGAGCTATTGACTATTTGCCTGCCTATTTATAAATCTAATAATTTTAAATATATCATTTTACAGCTGATAACTAAGGTTATCAGCTGTAAAATGATATTTTAAAACTTACTTTTAAAGGCCCGACGCAAAAAAGCCCGTCCTGCGTGACGTATATATCCAAAATTTTGTTACATACAAACCTTGTCCTGAAAGTGCCCTTGCACGGATAAGTGCAATAAGTGCACTGGCCGTACTATCCTTTTCTCGAAGCCATTCGGGCCCTCAGACCAAATAAAAAGGTATTTGGTCTGAGTTCGGGCCATTTTGGAACCCCTCTAACTTCGTTGTGGAATGAACTAGAAGCCAAATTTTTTAATGGCCAAGAGGTCATTATCACGTATCTAAACATATTTCTAAATAAGATTAAAGTAAGTACAACCAGTAGTTTAAGAATTATTGCAAGTTAAAGTTGCTTAATTTTGTCACAGACTCACTCACTGATCATCAAAATTCTAAGGTACTCATATAGCAGACCCACAAGTTTAAAATTTTGTACAACGCTATTTTTAGCCTATAAAGCAAGGAAACCTCTGAAATTCCGAAAAAAAAATTGTCTGAGGGCACGGCAGTGCTCCCGGCAAGTCGAGTAAAAAAGCAAAAAAAAGGTACGGCCGTCCTTTTCTCGAAGTCGTTCGGGCCATTTTCGACCCCTTGTTACCTCGTGAAAAAAACACAGAATCTGGAGGCACGGAAGTGCCCCCGTCAAGTCGAGCAAAACAAGAGCACGGCTGTACCATCCTTTACTCGAAGCCATTCGGGCCATTTGCAGTTTCCAATATATACCTAATAGTACCTATAGCCTATTCTATTACTATACATAAGAGTCAATAATTAAGGGCTAAGTTTTAATAGTCCATTATAAACATTGGTTCTTCAGTATTCACATGCGCTCAAGCGTAAGCACTTTCGAGAGTGATAAGTCTAGGCGGTTTACAACTAATCAATGTCAAATTTGGATGTATGCACAGGAGTCTGCAATTTCTGAATTTAATAGATTTAGATGCATTTACCGTCCAGACTTGTCAAAAATCCATCTATCAAAGCCTCTGAGAAAAGCCCATAGAGACAGAGAGTGGGCCTTTAGATAACCCGCAGCTGAGGCGCAAGATAAAATACCTTATACGATAAAAAAGAGGACTACCTACAAAAAGAAATGAGATACCATCAAAAACATTTGTACAAAAATGCACAAGTCTCGCCACCCAGTCTTGTCGTAAAATGTTGCGAAATGGAATGTAAACCAAGTCAGTAATACAGTACCTATCTTTATATGGGAACAGCAGTGCGATTCTCTAAGTTTATTAACTTAGAGAATCGCACTGCTGCTAACCACTATTGTGGTTAAAGCCTTGGTATAGCAGCGGCTGCCGCAGCGCTGAAAATTGACTCCGTCTCTTTCATATTCATAGAATTGGCAGATCACAGCCATGCGCCCAGCAGCGTCTATGTGTCGCTTAGAGAATCGCATTGCAGCAATCCAACCACTTTGTCATAAATTGATAGGTAACCCTGTTAGTTAGCTATAACAACATTTTATTGTAACCATGTTAAGAGGCCTATTACATCTCGAATGTGATTTTTGCGTAAAATGCCCATTTTCGCAATTTGTAGTAATTTTGCAGTTGTATTTATCGTTTTAATCGTAATAGGATAATAAATTTGTGCATAATATTACAAATCTCCATTCTGTGAGCATAAGTTGAATTCGGACGGCCGGCGCATCGCGTCAATGCAATATTATGATGACATGGTGCTGATCTGATGATGGAGCTGGATGGTGGCCATAGGAACTTTGCAATGAAACAACACAACCTCGTCGAGTTTGGGCTCGTTTGAATCGTCTTGACGAGTAGTTTGTCTATCAATGGTAACCAGGGTCTGATGATGGAGCTAGAATGTGGTCATAGGAACTTTGTAATGAAACGACGCAACCCCATCAAGTTTTGGCCCGTTTCATTCGTCATTGACGAGTGCGTTGTTTTTAGATGGTTACCAGGGTATGATCAGATGTTGGAGCTGGACGGTGGTCCTAGGAACTCAGTAAAGAAACGACACAACCCCATCGAGTCTCGGCTCGTTTGATTCGTCTTGACGAGTACTTTGGGGCTAGATGGTAACCAGGGTCTAATGATGGAGCTGGAAGATGGCCATAGGTACTAAGTAATTAAACGACATAACCCCATCCAGTATGGGCTCGTTTGATTCGTCTTGACGAGTACTTTGGTGCTAGATGGTAACCAGGGTCTGATGATGGAGCTGGAAGGTGGCCACAATCGCGTCGAGTTTGATTCGTCTTAATGGGTGGACTGTTTTTGATGGGTGGTGAGTGGTGGTGGTTTAGTGGACGTGAATAAATTTTGTTTACAACAAAATCAAAACAAAATCTAACTAAAGTTTTCGCTCTGCACTGTAAATCTTAGGTGTGTTAAAATGACACGCCAAACGTGTTCAATATTTAAATTCCTGTACACAAACTATTGGGTCTTCGCGTCTCAGTCACTTTTAATCCCTTTTGAGGTGTGTTAAAATCTATGGTTTGTGTGTAGGAATTTCAACATTGAACGAAGGCACTTTAACACACCTCAGATTTTTAGTGTGTGCTTTTATTTGTTTGAAAGTAGGTACATTATATGGAGAACTATGTAAAATACTATGTTGCTGTGTGCGTTTGCCAAGTCGTTTAATGACGATGGCTGATGATAAAATGTTGTTATTTTTTTATTTATTTTTTTATACCAAGCCCGGCAAATGACCCCACTCCATCTGATGTTAAGTGGAAATGAGGTCCAGGCGCGAGGACAACTGGTGCAGCGTAGGAGACGTAGCATCAGTCATCCTCACTCTGCCGGCCCACAAAGTGCTTCTTCACGCCTCGTTTGAAGGACCCTATGTCATAGGTAGGAGGGAATACGTGTGCTGGTAGACTATTCCATCTTTTGGAAGTGCGGCAAAGAAACGAGTCACCAAATTTCTTTGTGCGTGATGGAATGTTAGAGACTGTAAATTGGTGACTCCGGAGAGCAGCACGCGTACTCCTATGGAGGAAGGGAGAAGGAGGGATGAGGTCAAAGAGTTCTTCAGAGCACTCGCCATGGTATAAACGGTAAAAGACGCTGAGTGACGCAATATCTCTACGCAATTGCAAAGGCTCGAGAGTTTTAGTGACCTCCGCATTGCCGATAATGCGCACAGCGCGGCGCTGCAATCTGTCCAAGGCATCGAGAAGGTACTTTGCGGAGCCGTCCCAAAGGTGAGAGCAATACTCCACGCAAGACCGCACCTGTGTCTTGTATAATAGCATAGACAAAATAGACACAACTGATCAGGCGTGAAGAATCGCCGCACCTTGTTCAGGACACCGAGTTTACGTGAGGCATTTTTAATCACGGTTTCGATGTAGTCCTTTTGGTTCAGATCGCAGCGGATATCCATACCGAGCATGTTAATACTGCTCTGCAGGCCAAGATGTACCCTGAAGAGAGGGAAGGGGAAGGAATGGCGACTTTTTCGCTGTGAACGCTCACACCTGTGTTTTCTTGGCATTGAACTCTACTAGATTATCGGAGCCCCATTTAGAAATGAGATCCAACACCCGATCGAGCTCAATGACAAGATTTGCTCGCTTCATTTTGGTGTCTACCCGCCCAGCCGTTGGATGACCGTTATATCCCCCATGCACTGTGCTATCATCTGCATAGCAATGAATGTTTCCAAGAGGAAGCATGTCATTGATATGCAGAAGGAACAGCGTGGGGGATAGAACGGAGCCCTGAGGAACACCAGCGTTCACTGACATGAACCGCGAAGCGCATCCATCCGAAAGGACACGGATTCTACGCTCATGCAGGAAGCTAGCAATCCAGGTACAGAACTGAGCGGGCAATCCGTATGCCGGGAGCTTGGAGAGAAGAGCTTTGTGCCAGACCCGATCAAAAGCCTTGGCTATGTCAAGGCTAACTGCCAGTGACTCGCCACGCTTGTCAATAGCCTCACCCCAGAGATGTGTGACGTACGCTAGAAGATCACCCGTTGACCGTTTTGGCCGAAACCCATATTGACGATCGTGAATTAGGGAGTGATCTTCTAGGTATCGAATAAGCTGTTTGTTCAATATTCGTTCTAGGATCTTACACAACAGTGAAGTTACGGCTATAGGGCGGTAATTAGTCGGATCTGACCGATCTCCTTTTTTAGCACATTAGCTTCTCTCCAAGATTCCGGCACACAACCCGAAGAGAGCGAGAGACGGTACAGACGCGTTAACACAGGGGACAACTCCGCTGCACACATTTTCAGAACTATTGCTGGGATGCCATCAGGACCGTTAGCTTTCCGGACATCGATTGACTGCAGCTCCGCACGGACATCACACTGCCTGATTTTAATATCAGACATTGTGTGGCCACAGTGAGGAACTGAGGGTGGCTGTGCATCACAGTCATCGATCCGGGAGTTAGCCGCAAAGAGTTTGGCCAGGAGATCGACCTTTTCCTGCGGCTTGTGAGCTAAAGTTCCGTCAAGACATCTCAGTGGTGGCAGCGAGGGTTGGCAGAAGTTGGATTGCACGGCTTTGGCCAGACGCCAGTAGCTACGGCTGCCCGTAGGATGCGTCAGGAGTTCTTGGCCTACTCGTGCAACGCGCTGGACATCCGCTCTAATGTAGGCCCTCTTACACGACTTGGTGGCATTATTATAGGCTGCTTTTAGCGAGCGAGTTTCGGGATCCCCATGAGCTTTACCTCTGATCCAAGCGCGGTATGCCGTCTGTTTGCTTTCAACAGCGCTGGCACACTCGCGATTGAACCAGCGGTTGCGTCTGCCTTTGCTGATGACATAGGAGTGTGGAATATAGTATTCCATTCCTAATACTATCTCATCAGCAACGGCAGTGGCGCTAGCGGTTGGGTCCTTCTCACTAAAGCAGCGCTGCCTCCAAGGGACGAATGCAAAATACTCCCGCATACCGTCCCAGTCTGCCGACGCGTAGTGCCAAATCTGGCATTTCGAAACCACTGTTGGCGGGCGCGATGCCAAGGGCACTGTGCTGGATATCAAGCAGTGATCCGAGGAACCTAAAGGAGCTCGAATCTCCACCCGGTATCCAGCTGGGCGACTCGTCAGCAGAAGGTCGAGTAAGGAGGGCGCATGGCCAACTATGTCTGGGATCCTGGTGGGCTGGTTCACCCGTTGCGTCAGGTCATGCGTGAGAGCGAATGCGTGGGCAGTTCTACCAGCATGGTCTGTTTTGGAGGAACCTAACCACAACTCATGGTGGGCGTTGAAGTCCCCCAAAAACACTGTTAGCTAACTAACAAGGTATCAATTTATGACAAAGTGGTTGGATAACTGTAGGTACCCATAGATAGATAGGTACTGAATTACCGACTTGGTTTACATTCGATTTCGCAACTTTTTAAGACAAAACTGCGTTGTGAGACTTGCGCATTTTTTTACATTAAATGTTTTTGATGCGATCTCATTACTTACAGTTATAGGAGAATGACCATTTTACTATGGGAGTTAGGCTAGTTTTTTAGCTAGCTGGCGTAACACAGCGATTTAATAAAATAAATAGTAATCAATAGCAGCAATGCTCTGAATTATGTAGAAAAAATTACATTACAATATCATGCGGGAGTTTGAAGCTATCTTCATTTTTAGCTTAATACTTTTTAGGTATTTTGAGGTTATGACAACTGTTATCGTATGACTATCAGTTCAGTTCAGCATTTATTTATCACTTGACCGTTCTATAGAAAACTTTTTTTAACAGTAATCATTATAACTTAAGAGAATACTTTTGATATGTGAATGATTAAAACGCAATAGATATCAAATAGTTTATGGTTGGTTTGGTCATTTTCCTTTAAACGAGTGCCTATACCGTTGACGCGGTAGGTAACAAAATATTTGTCAATAAGGTAGGTAAGTACTTGTATCGTTCGTTTCGGGTGCATTCCCAATAAACAATCAATATCTGCGGTTATTCCGTTAGACTCGTTTCCAAACGCGTGCTACTCGAAATGCCCTTTGATGTCTCTGAGATAGTCCGTAGCCAAAACAAACGGAATGAAAGCAGCCAAGCAGTCAATTAAGGAGCGGCTTCGCTTACAATTCCGTGTATCTATTATTTATAGACGTCCCTGTACTATAACACAAGTTCTCTGAAATGTGTAGCTATTGGAATTAGAGATGGGATTCTACCCGGTAAATTCCCGGTAAATACCCAAAGTGAGTAAAAGATAAGAAAGAAAGAAAAATAAGAAAGAGAGAAAGAGGGTAAATAATAATAATAATTATATTCTATGCTCTCTAGTCACTGTCATCAAAAGTCATGTGTTTTTATCGGATTTTTATTTTATTTGTTAAATTTGATTTTGAAGTGCAACCGATATATAAATAACAATACAAATAGAAATTACAATTCACCACAGTTAAAAACAAACATATCAGCAAAATGTTGGAAAAACACCAAAATAGAAAAACACCATAAAAAAGCATTGTGTTATGTGTTGTGACGTTTCCACGTCAACTCGATGAAGAGAAAATTATTATTTTATGATGCAAACAAGAGCCAAACAAAGCGCACGCCCCCCACCATCGCCTGCTCCGCCGACCTCCAGCTCCTCGTCTGATGATTTCACCAGGGACGAGTCGAGCAGCGCGAGCGGGCGATCGCCGTCCCCGCCGCCACAACGACCTGCGCGACGTGGACGACCACCGCTGGCCGGCACACTTGGGATCAGTGGGGCAATCTGCCCCGCGTACGACCCCCGCTACCGGTGGTGTAGTGCGCCGCATGCGATGGACTCACCAAATAAATGAGAATTGCATGCGCGCCTACTACAGGGCAACAGAGGGAGGAACTAACCTTACTGCGTATCGTGTTAGGCTGCTGTCTTTGTTTCAGGCCCTTGAACCGACCATAGACGTGTCTGCCCAACGATTGTCGGATGAAGTGCGGGTGATCCAGCATAACAACTTGCTGGATCAGTCAGCACTTGATCGCCTGGAGTCACTACGTATTTGTGCGGCTTCTTCTTCGGTGCAGGATCGCCCTGCCCCACAATTACCGGCGGTGACGCCGGTCTTGGTGGCGAGAGTAGATTCGGTACCCGACGATAAAGATTCGATAAATACGAATGTAAGTACACAGGCGAATGAGCAAATTAGGAGCGCTTTGAACGATGCTATTCTACAGTATCGTGACACGCGTAAATCTAGGCCGCGTATACCTTGTTTGCCCACGAATAAGCATAATTTGGCGTTAATGAGTGCCTTGAACGATTTACTGGTTCCTTATCTTGGAAACAGTGAAAATTTAATTGATACCCACTCGATCCTTTATTGTGGAGCCATCGACCGAGTACTGCGGCGAACTGAGACTACCCCTGCTTGGCAATTGAGGATCGAGGGGCGTATCAATAGGTTCAGGACACTCATTGCAAAGCTAATTTGCTTCAGAAATGGCAATAATCGGCCTCGCGTCATGCGATTCGTCACACAAGCCTTTGTCGGGACTGTGTCTGACCGGAAAACTATATGGCTTGTGTGACGGAACGTATTGACTTTCTGAGGAGCTGATCAATGTGTGAGCGACGGGCAGCTAACAGATGTTGATGCCATGACTTATTTCTGGCGTAACATTTAGTCGGTGCCCGTCGGGCACACGGAAGGTGAATGGATGAGTGTTGTCAGTAAGGCGTGTGAACCTATCGAGACCATGCAGCCCATAAATATTAGTACAGCTGACGTACCTAAGTTGTGCAATCCGTACGGCCCAAAATTGGAAATGCCCAGGACCGGACGGATTGCACAACTTCTGTATCAAATGGTTTCGATGTTCACACGAGTTACTGGCAACGCAATTCCAAGAAGCCATGGAGCTCACTCCTACGTTTGTTGACTACTGGTGTCACTTTTATGCTCCATAAATCAGGTAGTACCACGGAACCGAAAAATGATAGACCCATCACGTGCTTACCAACTTTATACAAGCTCCTTACATCCATTCTGAGAACAAAAATTAACTCGCACATTGTTGCAAAAAATATTTCGGACATGACTCGGAATGGATGTAGGGTTACCCAACCCTACATCCATTCTCCCTACTACCCCCCGTGGTACTAAGGAGCTTCTCCTCATTGATATGACCATATGCCAGAAGATTTGGCGTGGCAGAGGGACTCTCCACAGCCTGGATAGACTATAAGAAGGCCTATGATTCGGTGCCGCATACATGGTTGGTGAGGATTTTAGAGTTATAAAAAAATATATATAACTTTAAAATCCTTTTTGATGTCATGTATGCGGCAGTGGACCACGGTCTTGCGTCAACCAGGATGTCGAGATAGTGTTTTTGCCACGCAGGATCTTATAAGGATAGAGCGTGGCATATTCCAGGGCGACAGTCTGAGTCCTTTATGGTTTTGCCTAGCTTTGAATTCTCTCAGTACTTTGTTGAGAAATTCAAGGTTAGGCTGTCGACTGCGGAGAGGGGGTGAAGTTATGTCGCATTTGTTGTACCTACATAGATGACCTCAAGTTGTTCGCACCAAACCGCCAAGACTTGATGAAACTGCTGAAAATTACTGAGACTTTCAGCAGTGCCATCAGGATGAAGTTTGATGTGGATAAGTGTGCGGTTATGCATGTACAGCGTGGGAGAGTAGTAAATTCAACCAATTTACAACTCTTCGAAACGATAAACTTTAGATCTCTCTCTGAAGTTGAAACTTATAAATATCTTGGTATGTCACAGTCCTTGGGTGTTGAGGACAGGGACATAAAACAGTAATTACGGGAGCGATTCTCTTGCCGCCTGAGAAAAATACTTAACAGTCTTTTATCGGGTGGCAATAAGACGCGTGCTTTTAATGGCTGGGTTATGCCTCTGCTCACATACTCCTTTGGCATACTAAGATGGACTCAGACCGAATTGGACGCCTTGGATAGAAGGCGTCCGTCAAATGCTCACGACTTCCAGAATGCTACACCCGCGCTCATCTGTTATGAGGCTGTACATCCCGCGGAGATGTTGGGGTCGCGGCTTTTTAAATGCCAAGGACCTACATAACCGTGAGGTGTGCAGTCTCAGGAATTATTTCCTTAACAGTGAGTGCGGGATGCATTTGGATGTCGTGGCAGTTGATAGACACTTTACGCCGGACTCCATGGCAACAGAAAACTGGCGCAAACCAGTGGTGCTAAGCACTCTTGATCGCAAGGACATATGGAAGCGCAAGGTGCTACACGGGCGCTACTATCGGGCTCGAACTGGGCCTGATGTAGATTTGCCTGCCTCGGTGAACTGGCTACGTTTCGGTGACCTCTTTGGGCAAACCGAAGGTTTTGTCTGTGGCATTGAGGATGAAGTTATCAAGACGAATAACTACCGGAAATATATTATGAAGGACGGTACGGTCGACATCTGTCGGGCATGCCGCCGTCCTGGAGAATCACTCCGATATATTATTTCCGGTGGTTCTCATCTTGCTAACGGAGTGTATTTGCACAGAAACAAACAAGTAGCCAGAATAATTCACCAGCAACTTGCTCTTCAATATGGCCTTGTTGAATCAGAGGTGCCGTACTATAAGTGCCAGTTCCGTCCACTGTGCCAGTTCTCGAAAATGGTCATGCAACGCTCTACTGGGATCGCTCTATCATCACGGACAGGACTATTGTCGCCAATAAGCCTGATACCGTGGTGGTCGACCGATCTCAGCGCCGGGCAATATTGGTTGATATCACCGTACCTCATGATGAGAACCTCTTGAAAGCCGAGAAGGACAAGCTCAGTAAGTACCTCGACTTGGCTCACGAGGTTACCGCGATGTGGGATGTGGATTCAACCATTATTGTACCGATAGTCGTTTCGGCAAACAGTGTTTTAGCTAAGAGCCTCGATCAACACCTAGAGAGGCTCTCGCTAAAAGGTTGGGTCAAGGGTCAGATACAGAGTAGTACTCCTTGACACGGCAGTACTCCTTGACACGGCCCGTATTGTCAGGAGGTTCCTCACTCTGCAGCCCTAACCACCGATAGCTTGGGTCAATCCCCGCTGCCGGTGGCAACCTAGGTTAAGTTTTTTATAATAGTTTTTTATATTGTAAATATGTTTTTTATATAAAATATTGTAATTTTTTTTTTATAGATATAGTTTAAATAAAGAGAATAAAAATATTATTAATAAAATTTGTTTACGCTCACACCAATTATCTAGACCATGATAAGTATTCTTTTGAAACTCGTTAATGTGGTAAGACAACAGATAAATATACATAAACATAGAAAAAACCCCCAGACCCGAAATCAATTTAGAAAAAGTTTTTTCCTAAATTGACCCGACCGGGTATTGAACCCTTGACCTCAGAGATGGCGCGAGACGCCAGCCCCGGCGTGCTTACCACTCGACCACGGAGGTCGTCTAAATACCCGGGTAAATACCCTTATCAAGGGTAAATACCATGACAATGGCAATATAAACCTTACAAGACTATTTATACAGTAATACTACGTAGATGTTGGAGGGAGGATGCCGTGACATATCTTTATCGGATCTGCACGCGTTTAGGAATGTGCTTACAAACTCTTTAACCGATACGTGATGATAATAAATTATGTGGCGACTAAGGCCGCCACATTTAACATTTCATGTACTTATTATAAAATTTACCTAAATCGTGTAATGTAGTATAATAATCTCTAGTTATTTATTATAACCGTGTAGCGTAGTGGTGAAAGAATACTACCACCCCCTCTCTTCCCTCCGGTGTCTTAGAGGCGACTAACAACAAAAGCAATACTTATAGTTTTAATTAACATTATTAACTATATTTATAATCTTTTATGGCGCTAATTCACATATTTTTTTGGCAAATAGGAACTAAGTACCACATGTCAAATATCCCGTCTTATCCCATGATCGGGGCAAAATGGGAAACGCTATGGGGCATAATGAGTACACATTTTAATCTGGTCGGCAACGTTCACATATGCAGGAATACAGTACAGGTATCGCAGGAATTATGGCCGAGCCTTAGCATTCGCTACAAATAACCCATCCTTGTTATTTAAGTCCCCACAATATATGCAAGGACAATTATTTTCATTATCTTCATATAAACTAGTGTCACTTTCTTTTTTGCGTCTATTGTTTTCATTATTTTTTTCCGGCTTCGTTTTTCCAGTTTTATTTTCAGTCTTTTTATTGTTAGGTTTCTTTTTGTCGGTCGCCTTAGTTATTTTTCGTTTTTTATTTATATGTGTGATATTTATATCACATTATACCCCGACCTTTTTGCCCGAACAGACACATTTTGCAAAAGTAACAATAGTTCTAACCTTCAAAATTATTCTGCGAAAAAGCAACCTAAATTTGTTTAGTTTTACACTACTGCAACAGGTATGTGGTAAGATATTACAATAACACTGATATCTACCTTGGTGCACATCGATTCAAAACAGAAAATTTCGTAAAAATTCTTCAAAAAAGTGTTTTTTCTCGCCGCGCAGCCAAAACACGCAGTGACACTATTAAGTGACACACACACTCCCGCCGGACTCATGCGACGCGGTTAAATATCGGGTTAATGGCGCTGTGATAAGCTATGTTGCGTTCACCAGTCACCCACAAAAGCACACTTCCAGTCGTGCCCCAAGCTTCGTCTTGCCCGGTCTCCCCTACATGTGTGCAACAGGCTGCAAACTAAACGATGACATCTTGGCCGGAAAGTGAACGTCATGTCTGCAGTTTTGTTTGATTTTCTATAATTTGTGTTTTGTCGAATATTAATGTAAAATAATAATTGATTTTTAATCTTTTTTTTTTAAATTAGTATTTAAAGCAAAAAGTCATAGTAATATCAATAATCAACAGTAAATTATCTTAAGCACAATCTTTTTATTTATACCCGCAATTTGGGTATATTCCCGGGTAAAAACCCGATATTTACTCATTTGGGAATATACCCCGGTATTTACCCAAGAGGTATTTACACCACGCCCATCTCTAGTTGGAATTAAACATTTCTTTTACTACTACTCCTACATACTTACTTTTGCTATATCCCCTACGTGTGTTCGAAACACTATACAGCGAAAATTGTTACTTCGATGTCGTTAGATCGACGTTATGATAATGCGTGCGATGACTTGTTGCTGCGACTTTTTAGTTCGATGTTTCTATTCATCGAACACCTTACCTCGACGCCTTGCTTCTCCGACGCTTGTTTGTCCGATGTTACTTAGTCCGAAAATATTTTGCCAAAGAACTTTTATTAATTCATTAATTTATTCAATACATTTTTCTGTGAACTTATATAATTGTCGACGTTAGTCATAAATATGTTAATTTGAAGTGGAACTAGGCCAGGCATGTCTGCCGCATATCAGACGAGCCACTAAACTCACCACTGAGTGAAGCCCAGCTAAATAAAGCAGCGCGAGTTGAAACACAACGACCTATGGTTTTCGTGGATAAGCGACGGACTAAAGACTGCACATACTTCTAACGACACAGAGCGGCGATGGGCTCACCACCTGTCACGCTGTGACATGTGCAGTCTCTATTTGGTGAAAAGTGGACTATGGTAGAGGACTGCTTTTGCTGTCCTCATTGGCTAGTGTCTGACTAACCCTTTCGGGATAATAGTCCGTGATTATAATTATGGTATGTAACATTAAAACATTTGTAAACATACTTAACATTAAAAAGCTAACAGGACTTCACTATTAACCCCTTGAGCATCGTAAAACCAGACACAATTGAAAATCAAGTGATTCGCGACCGCCGGCGGTCTTATGATCCTTGACCTATTACATGTTAGACCAGTAACAAACATTTTCAAATCTGTAACAATACCGGACATCGAGTAAGTACACACGCTAACAGATCAACCGATAGGTTGGATTCTCGGACCAAATATCACAATGGACAGAGTCTTTGGATTTTAAGCATGTCCGTCTTTTGTTAGTGTGCAGCTTTCTATCTGTACATGTGTGCGTGACTAAGGATGTGACTAGTATATTGATATAATCACTTTAATGTGGTGTGTACCTAATATTTGGTCCGAGGTTGGATTGGTGAAATTTGACAATTTTAGATATAAAACTGTCAAATTTCACCAATCGATATTGATCTTTACAACCTAGGGAGAAAGTTCAAAATGGGTTACTCGCATAATGACTAATTACGTACACGCATATTGACACACACGCGTTTTGACTTACACGCACATACTCGCATAATGACTAATTACGTACACGCATATTGACACACACGCGTTTTAACTTACACGCACATACTCGCATAATGACTAATTACGTACACGCATATTGACACACACGCGTTTTGACTTACACGCACATACTCGCATAATGACTAATTACGTACACGCATATTGACACACACGCGTTTTGACTTACACGCACATACTCGCATAATGACTAATTACGTACACGCATATTGACACACACGCGTTTTGACTTACACGCACATACTCGCATAATGACTAATTACGTACACGCATATTGACACACACGCGTTTTAACTTACACGCACATACTCGCATAATGACTAATTACGTACACGCATATTGACACACACGCGTTTTGACTTACACGCACATACTCGCATAATGACTAATTACGTACACGCATATTGACACACACGCGTTTTGACTTACACGCACATACTCGCATAATGACTAATTACGTACACGCATATTGACATACACGCGTTTTGGCTTACACGCAAAAAGTACAAATCGCAAAAAATGCAATACTCAGAATGTGCAAAACGTAAAATGTGCACTACACGCAAAATGTACAAATCGCAAAATTCGCAAAATGAACAAGTAAGCGCACGTTCATTGGCAAAAACAGAAACTTATCTGACTTCTTAGTTGATATTATTTAGGACGTGTGACTTAGTATCACTGCATATTAGACATACGTAGATAAAAAGGCATTCGCATGGGCGTCGCCGTGAATAAGCCTTAGGCTCTTGTTCATTTTGCGATTTGTACATTTTGTGTGTAGTGCACATTTTACGTTTTGCACATTCTGAGTATTGCATTTTTTGCGATTTGTACATTTTGCGTGTAGTGTACATTTTGCGTTTTGTACATTATGCTCCGAAGGGGGAAAAACGCGCCACGAAACAAGGCATAAATCAGAAATATGCCTTATTTTACTTTAAAAATTTCGAATTTAGAACTTTGTTCCAACTTGCCTCGCTTGAATCTAGCGAGCCTAGTTCCAAAGTGATGTAACTCCAATAATATTTTTAAGAATTCGCACTTTAGCGCCTAAAGTTTAAGTTTCACTTTACAATAAATGTTTATCTATAAATCTCGTTTCATTTCTGATGTTGATCTATGGATATGTATGTATTTACGCGGGGACATTATTTGAGTTTGATTTTGTATGAGACCGTGCATCTATTGTTTATTTGGTCGCAGCTAATTATATTTAATTTTGTTCTCAACTTCCCAGACACTCCTGTAGCTCTAATTTCACCTGTTGGTCACCACTGCAAGTGTACTACGCGACCTCATACTAGAAAGAATCGATTAGATTATCTTCCGATATATCAATTGAAACACATTTATGTATGAATCAAGCTGATCAGTCCATGAAGGGAATCTCCACGAAGGTACTTCTGGCTGTAGGCACGAAAGTAGGCTCTACGAATACGACAGTACGATTTATCAATAACAACTACATACAGAAAATAATACCGCGTTATTAGAATTATTTTATACATTTATTCACAGGACAAAGTAATGACCGGCGTTTATGACAAATTTCCTATTATGACAATATAACGGCTCAGATTTATTATTTATACAAATTTACAGTATTCAAAGGTGATGTTCAGTGTAATCGCTGTACAGTAAGCAGGTAGAAACAAAACGATTTGACAAAATCTTTATAATACTTTAATTTTACACGTAATAATTAGCACTTCAGGAAATACATACTTTATAGTTTAGATGTAGTAACGTAAAATAATAAAAAAAATAATTAAATACACTTATATTAATCCAACAGGTCGGCTTCGTCGGACAGGTCCTGAAAAAGAGAAATATGACAATCAATGCAAATACATATTACAAATCATACAATGAAAAATATATATTTCAATTTAAATACACATTTAACAAGAAACGTCACAAAATATTGCATTATTGGTGGCTGTACTCGTGTTTTCCCAATTAGGCAATATTGCAATGCTAGGTTGTATGGAAATGCAAGGTCTAGCTGATGTTCAAACTTATACAAAATAAAACAAAAATCACATCATTCCTTCATACAAGGTTTAGGTGTGTTCTCAGTAGTCCCGGGTCATCTACTAACTAACTAACTAACACGACTACGAAAGAATACACCAATTAAGTTAAGTACATATAATAATTATTAGTCTCTCACTGTATTTTTAATAAAATATAGTTTTATTAAGCGATGTTCATTAGTCGTGTCCAGACCCGCCGAGCACGGTTCGCGAGCCGTGGCAAACGAGGCAAATTTGAAAGCACTGGCTCACCTTGGCTCGTGAGTCCCGCTCACAACCTTTCAAATTTGCCTCGGGTGCCACGGCTCGCGAGCAGGAAGTCCGAGCGTGGCGGACCGCGAGCCGTGCTCGGCCGGTCTGGACACGGCTATTTAAGTCGAAACTAATTAAGTGTGTGTAGGTACTCTAAATAGCAACATAATATAAATACCAAGAATTTGTAAAGTAGGTAAGTAAATTGTACAGTATTTTGATTAATCCTTTTACGTTTAGAAGGTAGGAAACATTTTTTTACAATAAGTCTATGGTTGAGGACCAAACTTTACCGTTTAAATTAAATGATAAAGTATTTTTATGATGTTATTATTTTAATTTTTTTATTTTAAATTTATGGAAACTTTAGTGTGTGATATTTATACAGACGCTAAACGTTTCAGCGGCATCTGTTATTTTTCACCGGCGGCATTAAACTATGTATGAAGAAAAATTTTTAGAAAGATTTTTTTATTTTGTATAAAACTTGAACCACCGAAGTAAATAGTAGTCTCGTTTTTAATTAGCTGATATTTGTTTGACAGTTCATGTGTGGCGCTCGTGTTTAATGTATGATGCTCGTGTTTCATATACGATGCATTGGACCTAAAACGGGATTCTTAATAGGTAAGTATTAGTAATTATTAGTTTGTAATTCTTACTAATTTTTACAAATAAAGCGTATTTTCGAAAAGTAAATAAATTGTATGTGTTGTTTTAAAAGAATTTTCCTATTGTCACAAAAAAATCCTAACAGCGTAATGAATGCGGTGTTTTAGATTCAGAGTGAATATTGAAGCAGCCCAAAGGCGAATGTCAAAAATAGAATCTAAAATGTTACATCTGACATCAATGATGTTACAATAAAAAGAGGTAGATGTGTTACATGTGCCAAAAAGTGGCAACAGAAAACTATGCTAATTGGCTTACCTTAGGCATAGTCTCACAAAAGCGTTAGCAGTGTTGACACTTTGACAGTGTCAGTTTGCATGTATTTGTTTCAGAAATTTAATAAAAAATATGCTGTCCTGTGTCATGCGAACTACATAAAAGGTCATGAAATTATATATCATGAGTGGCATGCGTGAGTTTAAATTTTAATTGATTTAAGTTCTTATTATTTATCAACTACAAAATGTCAGAATAAATTGTGTCATAAAAATATAGAGTGCGACAGCAAATTGACATGTAATTCGAAATGACACAGCGCTACATGTATCTGTCTTGTTTACGCTCTTACTAGTTGTCATGCTATCTTGCTCACACTTTAGAATACGATCAAGTTAACTCGGCAGATGCGGCCATATGAGATCATCGACTAGAAGTGACAAGTTACCTCGGCCGTATAACATCGTAATATTTAGTGAGTATAGCGCATGCTCAGGTTTTCGTATGTACGACGCTTCGGTCCATTATTGAAATCATATTAGTACTGACATAACCTATCTACCTCTTTTTAATATAATATCATTGTCTGACATAATAAGTATTGTCTTAAGTTGGCATGTAAGAATCGTAACAAGGAGAAAGCTGTGGTGTCTGCTTACCCCAAACCCCAACGGAAAACTGACGTGATCGCGGAATGTATAATTATGAATGACTTAATTTGCCAATGTATTATTATGATATAGCAACTAACTTAATGAATCTTACAACATTGTTAGGCAATATAGGGTCAATGTGGGTCAATGTAAAAAGTGTGGGTAAATGTGAACAGTGTGGGTTGGGTAAACGTAAACAGTTTTTAATCAGCTAAGTATCAGCTAATTCAAAAACGCGTGTTTGGTAACAGAAAAGGTTTTATAAGATGAAGGAGAAGGACCCAGCTGTCTAAATAAGAACAATGATTACGTCATATCATTACACACGAGCAATGTACGCCAAAGTAGGTGTAAAACAGCTCTAACAAGGCCAAGCGTAAGCGCCCCTACACAAACAGCTCAAATTAAAATAGTATTTGAATAAAAGGTTGTCAAGCTCTACACAGTGACTTTTTAAGTTGTGGTTATTACCTTTAAAGTTAGTTTCCTTAAGAAAAAATATTATGAAAAATAGAAAGTACATTAAAATACTTAGTAAACAATAAATTGATGAAATTTGGTTTGTTCTCGTAAGTAGGCTTAGCAAATGGTGGAAAAGATAAATCAGAAATCATATTCCATTAGGTATGTTTTTCATAGACTTCAACATTTATGTAACGTCTCTTCTACAAAGAATTTCGGATAGATTGAGTCACTGTTATAATAAATTGAACTATAAATATTGATATAAATACAATAAAATATATTATTACCACTGTTTCTATCGAAACTTCGTCAAATGAAGTACTTAGCATGATGAAGTATTATGTTGTCGTCAAGTTTCGGATAAAATTATTATACTATTATACTTAACATTACATGCTTAACCTTCTCTCTTAAAATTCAATGTAAAAGTGAATAATATGTCTGAAAGTTAATAAGATGTTTTCGATATTTTATTATTATACTGACAATGTATCAGACGTTAAACACGAGTTTCCACAAACATACGAAAGTCTATAAAGTATGTAATATTTAACAAATATTTCTGGTGTAAGTAATGATGACACTTTAAGGTCATATAAGAACAAGTTATTTCAAAGGTGACGGAATTCAAATATCACTTTTAAATAATCGTTAAGGGACTAGCGTCAAGCGTCATAATGTTCGTTAAGTTTATTAGTCTTGTTATTAATTTTATTATTATTATAACATTACATATTCAGTTTACAGCTTATTTATTTAGTCTGTCACTATCCTGTTTATATTGTTCGGGTGCCCACGAGTCGGGTTTTCCCAGTGTGGGACCAATAGCTAATGCATCCTGTTACAAATTAATTTTATTATACTTTTAATACTTACTTTAATATATTTCTGTACCTTATGTAACAACCTAATATTTAAATAAAATTATTTGTTTAAGAGTCTCACGGTAGCCACTTCATTTGCTAAGCTCACTGAGTTTTATTCATAAGACATAAGATAATGTAATTCATAAACTCAAAAAAAGAAATATTTAAGTATATTTTACGTAATAGCAAATATATTAATGAAACAGCATTTAAAGCTAAATTCCACACCGAGATAAATTTTAGGTATGACTATGATGTAAAAGTTATTTCAAACGTAGCTTTAGTGTTTAATAGGTTTAAACTATATTTCTTTTACCTTAATTTATATTAGTGATGGCATGAACTGTATTTTCTAAATAGGAAATTTTATCTTGAGCCATTATGAAATTTAAAAGATCTATTTATGAACGGTCAGTAACAAATTGATTAAGTTGAGTTTTATGTAACATTGAAGTATATTTTTGCATGAAGGTAAGACGGTGTTTTTAGACAAAGTAAGTATTAGAGATAAGTTGTTGTATAATTACTTGAAACAGTGGTTGTATAAAAATCCTTCAAATGATATAACGACCCATTGTTATTGGTGCCTACTTAACCTTACCTAAGATCGCACTGCTATTACAATAGAGTCGTAACTCAAAAAAATATACTTTATTTTTTTTAACGAAAAACCGATTACTCACTTCTTGATACAGGATATCAGAAATTGAGTATAATATATATTATCGTTTATTAGTATAAAGCAATGCTGTTGTCTACTTATATTTTTTTAAACATCACTGAGAAACTATTATTTATCACCTACAATTGGGATATTGAGAAATAAAACCAGGTTTTTTATTGTTTATGATGTGAAGTAAATATATTATTTACTTTATGCTATGTTTTATCATCACAATGAGAAGAACAATAACAACATGGTCTAACATCAAGTCAGCATATTGTATTAAGGTCCACTGTATGTCTGAAGCCTCTTCTGACTGCTATCTTTCAATAGCAGCACGATCATTAAATTCCTCTTCAAAATCTTCGTCGATTTACAACACTGGCATTTTGTCTTCTTCATCGCGATCTCCACAACCTTTTTTTCTGCAAAAAGCAATTTGTCTCAGTTATTAAACACCTCAAATATTGTATTTCACATAGAGATTATGGAATATATCACAATTGTTTCACTTTAAATAATTAAATATCCATAATTACGCAGTAATATTGTGTCATTTACAAATAAATATTTAACAACTACATTTTTACAAATAACAATATTACACAAAACCAACCAAGCTGTATTAATTCGAAAATTACTAATTCAACAAACACGTTTGTGACACGACTGTGTCACAAATAAAACATACTTTTTCAATTGAATCTGTGTAAATCAAAAATGTGTTAACTCAAATATGTTGTAAAATCTTTACTTACTTGTTTCAGTAATGGCGTTGCAATTCGATTAGACGCAGTTTCAAAGTCACCGCACCAAGATCGTGCCGAATTGGAAGGAGTATATATATAGCCTGTCAACCACCGTCAACAATAAAAAAGTCCAAGGTGACATAATGTACGAATTATATAGAGACCGGAAACCGCTTTATGTCGGCGAATAAACGTAATCGTGCTAGCCGGGCAGCTTATGTTAAAAAGACCATTACAAGTGTACACACCGGAGTCGTCCTTTTTAGGGACTCGTGTTAGGGTTTAGGGTTTTGGTTAAGTATTATTTTTATTGTTAAAATATTCTTATAAATTGTTAAAAAGACGCGTAAGATAACAAACGGCCTTAACTCAAATTAGAGTTATTATATTTTTTGTTAGTTAAGACAGTATTGTTCCAGCAGTGCAATATATTTAGTAATAATTATCCTATAATTGTAGATAAGCAATAACATTTATATATTAATAATTAAGATGATAAAAGCAACAATTCCTGGTATTAGAAACAGTTACAATTACACAATTCCATATTGTTTTTTTATTAGAAAAAAGAGGACCACTTAAAACAGCATGTCTACCTTCCTTAATTGATATATAATGCTGTACTGAATATAATATATTTGATGCATCCTTAAGAGGGTTTACGCATTTCGGGTTCCCATACAAACTTCCAAGTCGAATTTTTTAAAAACCAATAAGCCAATTTTGATGAAACTTTGCATGCTAAAGTAAAAAACAGGGATCTAAATAGTTTGTTGAAAACATTTTTAAAAAACCTTTTTTAGCTGAGTTATTGCGATTTAAAGTATATTATGAAAAGTTGAAAATCGCAATAACTCAGTTAAATAAACATTTTTTTTAATGTTTTCAACAAACTATCTAGATCCCTGTTTTACTTTACTTCAGCATGCAAAGTTTCATCAAAATTCGCTTATTGGTTTTTAAAAATTTCGACTTGGAAGTTTGTATGGGAAATCGAAATGCGTAAACCCTCTTATAACACTTTGTAGAAAGGAGTTTTGGTCACAATAATATTATTAATTTAAACATCTAATTTTTTCCTTTCTTACTTGTATTTTTTTTGTCCACTTCTATGATATTACTATGCATCTTATGTAATACGATGTATGAAATAAATAAATAATTATATGATTCCCTCTTTTGCGTTAGCGGTCCCTTTATTAATCTATTATGCACTAGAAATGTCTATTATAGCAACGGCTAATAGCAGCTTATCTATATATGTATCTCACTTTGACTATTTAAGCATTTTGTATTAACTACTAAAGTATTAAAGATAAACCCTTGTATTTGTTACATCCGCAATAACATAAAATTATTGTCTTTATATTAGATATTGCATTGATTTTTATAAAACTAAGTGTATACTGAGCTAATCTGGTTTTACAATATTATTTGTGTATTTTTGTAAAAACAAATGTGATTTAAAATTAAAGTACTACGTGTAAACATGGTTTTATATTACCTATCTCAGAGAAAAGCTTGCATCAAGTAATATATCACGACAACTATAAAACGTATGGTGCCTAACAAAACCGCAACGACAATAACGATAGACGATCGATACATTCTGATTAAGTTGAACTGATGCCTTAAAACATATATGAAAAAGTTAAAACATCGCAACGCCGTTTTGTTAAAATTTAAAATGTTATTACGAGAGACGTTAACAAGAGCGCCGTCTAAAACCCGATTGCTTAGAGCCCAAAAGTCAAGCGCACAGGGCCGCATCCACCGCTAGTCGAGTGTGTCGAGTGTGTCGACGTCACCGGCGGCGGGCGGTTGGTGGGTAATACGCACGACACTGTCCGCGGTGTCGCCCAGCACAATGTCGTCGATCTCGCGCTCGATCTCCTCCATGATGTCGAGGGAATCCTTGCGCTTCCGCCCCAAGTCCGGAACCGTGCTGTCCGGTTCTGTGCTGTCAGCGGCCGCAGAGTTAGCCGCTATGCTATTGGATGGCGCACTCTCGTGCAAGGTGCTGTTCGGTTCCGTATTCGAGGGTTTGCTGAAATTAAGGTAGATGGTGTTAGTTAGTTGTGTGACAGTGTTAAGAGGGCTTACGCATTTCGGTTTCCCATATAAACTTTCAAGTCGAAATTTTTAAAAACCAATAAGCCAATTATAATGAAACTTTGCATGCTTAAGTAAAATACTAAGATCTAAATAGTTTGTTGAAAACATTTTTTTGACGACCTCCTTGGTCGAGTGGTTTGTACACCGGTTTTCATGGTGTCGCCATCTCTGAGGTCCCGGGTTCGATCCCCGGTCGGGTCAATTTAGAAATTATTGTTTTCTAAATTGTCTTGGGTCTGGGTGTTTTCTATTATAATAAGTATGTATTTAAGTATTTTATGTATGTTAATCCGTTGTCTAGTAACCATTTAACGAGTTTCATAACGAAAAACGAAGCTTCTCTTGGGCTAGATAATTGGTGTGAGTAAAGGAAAGTTTTTTTTTAAACGTTTATTTAACTGAGTTATTGAGATTTTAAACATTCTATAGTGAACTTTAAATCGCAATAACACAGCTAAATAAAAACGTTTTTTAAAAAATTTTCAACAAACTATTTAGATCTGTGTATGTTACTTTAGCATGCAAAGTATCATTAAAATCGGCATATTGGTTTTCAAAAATTCCGACTTGAAAGTTTGTATGGGAAACCGAAATGCGTAAACCCCCTTAAGAGGCCTATTACATCTCGACTGTGATTTTTGCGTAAAATGGCCAATTTTGGCGTTATGGATCTCAGAAACAAAAATACAATAACAATTATGACGTATTGAATAGTGTAGAATAGCTATTGAAATAGTGCGTAGCGGCCTCGCTTTTCGTAAATTTTGCTTAACATTTTAATTAAACCCTAAATTGCAGAGAGAGATTTTCATAAAGTGCGCGAAGGCACTTTTTTGAGCTCATCGATTGAACTACTGTTCTAAACAAGTGAAATAAAAAAAATATAATGTTATCTCTTATATAGTCGAATAGTGCGTAGCGGCCTCGGAATTTTTAGATATCATTGATTTTATATAGGAAAAAAATCTTATTCTAAACCAAAAAAAAAAACGAAAATCGCTACAAGTTAACTGTGTATATCTCCTATCTACGATAATATTATTGAGCAAAATTTATACCAGAGTAATTGTTACTTCATGATAAATATAGATTTTATAATGAATTTATTATCCTATTTCGATAAAAACGATAAATACAACTGCAAAATTACAACAAAAAAAATGCGCCGGCCGTCCGAATTCAACTTATGCTCACAAAATTGAGATTTGTAATATTATGCACAAATTTATTATCCTTTTTCGATAGAAATGATAAATACAACTGTAAAATTACTACAAAATGCGAAAATGGGAATTTTACGCAAAAATCATATTTGAGATGTAATAGGCCTCTTAATACGCCAGCAGATCGACGAACTCAAAACGGTCAAGTTACTGCAATCGATGTTAATCCTTATACCCAACACATAAAAGTTTTAAAATAATGATCATTTTACGAAATTTGACATTTTGTAGTAGGTTGTCCTGTTGTCTGTACAATATATTTAACGGTAGAGACTTTGATCATATAAACAATAGATGCACGGTCTTATACGAAATCTAACTCAAATAATGTCCACGCGTAAATACATATAGATTAACATTTATTGTAAAGTAAAACTTAAACTTTAGCCACTAAAGTACAAATTCTTAAAGATATTATTGGAGTTACACACTTTGGAACTAGGCTCGGTAGATTCAAGCAAATCGGAACAAAGTTCTAAATTCGAAATTTTGAGGGCGAAACTGTGCCTTACATTTCTGATTTTTGCCTTGTTTCGTAGTGCCATTTTTCAAGTAGCAATCTATAGTTTATATAATCGAAGGGTAGAGATTTATAATAGTATGACATAAAAGATACTACATATTTGAAAATAAATCTTCCAACATTTCAATAAATAAACAGCTCCGCTGCATTTTTATGTTCGAGGGATTACTGATTACTATAACTTTTGCGTGGTGTTTGTTAGGATCGAAACAAAAAAAGAAGCCTAAACCCTCATAATAAATTCATAGCATCTCATTCTTTAGCTGGTAACGGCAATATAGCCACCATAATTTGGACCTTATTCAGTTGTAATAGCATGGAAAACCAATGAATAATACTAAATGATGTACGAGTTAAATGGGTTAAGCAAGTTGAGGATCACCAAGTGGCGTCTGACCTGTAAGCGCCGACCGGCAGCGTCCAGAGGCCGCGTGCTTCCGCCTGCTGCCTCTCGCGCGTTAAGTCTCGTTCGATATTGCTTTCCGCTGAATCTGGCTCGAGGTTCGCCAGCTGTGCGCTATGCTCATAACCTAAGGTTTTCTGGAACGCCTCCAGCTCGAGCGACTCCTGGCGAACGACAGTCAATTGGTGGACGAATTCTACAGCGTGAATTGGCTACTTGACAGTTCTTAGAAAAGTATTTTAAAAATTATTTTACACCTCTAACAATATTTTTTTTCTCGAAAAAGCTTTATTTAAGTGCACATTATAAACACAATAACTTGTAATAAATTAAGTATTCAGAATAATTATTTTTTAAAAGAAGGCAACCCTAAAGTCGTTAGAAGAGATAAGAGTACGCGTTAGAAAGAGAGGCAACTTCTAGGTGAATTTAACTGTAGGTATGGGAGCGGTATGCGTTCTGAATTGCACTTTATTGTGAATTAGCAAGAGTCGCCATTTATTTAAATGACTTTGCAGAGTGAATCTTCTACACTTGTATTATTATGTATTATATGGTTACACTTCAATAAACAAACAAATTTTATCTTGAAACTTGACAGATAGTTTTTGTTTATTTTGTGAAATGTGACGTCACACTAAGCTCAATCATGGCCGCCCGTGTTTAGGGTCTTGTAATCCACAAATAAAAATCGCAAATTTATTTAGTTTGTAAAATAATATATTCACAAATTATATAATAAAAAAACTATTGGATAATTATTGTTAAATTATAAACTACCTTAACCGACATATTTCATATTTTATTGTTACAACTGTCAAATAGCCAACTATACAGAAACGGCGTAAGGCGACGGCGCAGCGCAGGCATAATGCCGCTTCAAAATGTTTTCGTACAAACGTAGGTGTCGTGTGTGCCCGTTTCGGGACACCATCATACAAATACGCCATTTGCAGTTTGCTTCGTTGCCGCCACCGGACACTTCGTTGCCGACACAATTATGTACATCCGACACGGAAGTCGGAAACAAAAAGTGTCCAACGTTTACGCAGCGCCTAAAGGGCCCCACAGACGATCAAGTCGCCGGCAGGTATCGGCCTGTCAGTTAGTAGTATAACGCACGGGCGGCGGCGGCGGCGAACTGACAGGCTGATACCTGCCGACGGGCCCCACACACGATCAGTTCGCCGGCACACCGGCAGTTATAAGCCTGTAAGTTGGCTGATACCTGCTGGCGGGCCTACACACGATCAGTTCGCCTGCAGGTATCAGCCTGTCAGTTCCGCCGCCGCCGCCGCCCGTGCGTTGTGCTACTAACTGACAGGCCGATACCTGCCGGCGACCTGATCGTCTGTGGGGCCCTTAAGCGACTGTCAGAATTTCTGTCACACGTACACTTTAATTACAATTGTAAAGAAATTCAATACTGATATCGAAATAATAATAAAAAACGACAACATGAGTGAAAGGTGCTGTGCAGGTAGCGGCTTATAAATAGAAACTATCGCTAACCATTATCTTCCCTTGGGTGTCGTAAAAGGCGACTAACTGACTAAGGACTGCACAGAAATCCAACAGCATAGAACGGCGATGGGCTCACCGCCTATCATGCTGAGCACATGTGCAGTTGTAACTTGATGAAACATGGACTATGGCAGTGGACTGCTTCTGCGGTCCTCATTGCCTCGTCACTAACCCTTTAGTCGTAAATCTATGTACACACGGAGTCAGATCCACCTACCCTAAACTGTCAAATTTCTCCAATGAATATTGATCCTTAGAACCAAATCATAAAGTTCAAAATTGATTTTAGAATGTTTCGGGTAGGTTGATCTGACGCCGTGTGTAATCAACAAAACCGATGCAATACCATTTCCAAAAAATTTTGATTGCACAAGATGGCCATAGTTCATCCCGCCCTTTGTTTAACATTGACCAATGATGACGAACCGTTTTTTTTTAAAATTCTTTATAGGCAAGTGTTTGACCGCGATCTTACCTGATGGTAAGTGACGATGCGGCCTAGGATGTAGCATACTTGCCTAGATAATGCCTGTTTATTTAAAAGAAAGATATTCTTGGCATGTGATGGCCATACCCCGTTCCGCTTTCATTGATTAACGACAAACAAAACGTCCCTTTTTGACATCAGGACTGTCTTCACAATTTTATATTTTTTGAGTTAATAGAAGGATGTTGTAGCAAAAGTTTAAAAAGGATGTTGGGACAGCACAAATGCAAATGAAAATAGCCCTTAAGGTTGTATACGACAGATTTTGTTGATAGTACAGTCGGGGAAGGTCCCGGTCCACCACTTTTCGGCGATATTCGCTTGCACACTATCTACGCGCACGACTAGTCTCTGTCTAACCCGTTGGGGATAATTGGCTATTTGACAATGGACTTTGGAAAAATGAAAAAAAGTTCATTTTCACTTTATACCATTATAGAAGTCGTTATTCTAGAACCAATAGTTTTTATTTCACTTCGATACGAGAAGTATTTACAAAGTTATTGTACATGAATAATTGCATTAAACACTACTACCTCGCTTAGTTCGCTGGCACTCGACTGAGGTGACGTGACGTCATCATATCCGAAAGCTCCCCCCCCCCCCCGCTGCTCTCGCTGCCCACACCCGGCGGGCGTCCGATTACATTACTTAACTATTTGTACAATTAATTATTAAGTAATATGTGGCACAACTGCACTGGTTCGGACATATTAATAAAACAAAGTCGCGCGAGTCGCGCCACCCGTGCGAGAGAATGGAATCCGATGACGTCACGCCGCGGGTTTCGCGCGTATTTTGATTGTCACAAAAACAATAGCTCGTCGTCATTTTTATGAATCTTTAAAAAAATATTGTGAAGTATTTTGAAGGGCTACAGAAAAAAATTTAATGTCATATTTTAAGTTAAAATGTAAATATTTAAAAAATAAATAAATAGAAATACTTTTCCCAAGCTCATTGTAACAATCAAATATGAAATGTATAATTATTCTTAAATTATAAACTACCATAAGTATATAATTTAAGAATAATTATACAATAGTTTTTTATAAGATACCTAATTTGTATATATTTTATTTCTACAAAATAAGTAAGCGATTCTTGTATCTGTGGATTAGAACACCCGAAAAACGGGCGGCCATGATTGAGCTTCGTGTGACGTCACACTTCACAAAATAAACAAAAACTATCTGTCAATTTTAAAGATAAAAATTTGTTTGTTTATTGAAGTGTGACGTCACAGGTCAAAATGTCACGTGACCGACCGTTTTCGCGCGAAAAACTTTATCTTTTCTTCTAAAGCTTGAGAAAAAAACATTGTAAGAGGTTTAACATAAGCGTTTGTATTTTTAAAATACTTTTCCGAGAACTGTCAAGCCAATAGTCATCAATGTATGTATTGTTTCCCTACCTCGTACTCCGGGAACAGGTTCTCGTACTGCTCGGGGTCTGCGAGCGCCTGGCCCGACTTCTTGTTGGTGGCGCCGACCGATTCGCGCCACTGTCGCACCACGTCGCACATCACAGACGGAATGTATGATCTGTGGGGCAAGTAGACGTCATAAGAAACGTGACGAACAACTTCTTGGCAGGAAAGTGAAGCGTCATGTCTGCAGTTTTGTTTTATTTTCTATATTTTCCGTTTTGTCGAATATTACTGTGAAATAATGGTGGATTCTTTACTGTTAAGTGTTCGTGAACGTGCATGAGTGTTGGCAAATAAAACAAAACAGTGCGGCATCACTTTTCAAATTCTCTCAAGAAGTCCGTGTCAGTGTCAGTGACGGACGACACAGTGCTCTCAGTGCGTTCATACATAATGTATGAAAAAATATTTTCCACTGTGCCGATACTGTGTCGGAACTGTGACTTCACTGATATGTGTGAATCGATCATAATCACAACTAATTTTGATACTCGGCCCTATCATCACCACAATAGGTATTAAATTTGGACCGCAATGTGAAATGACAACTTACAGCAATCCAACGCTCCCTCTTGGTTGGAGCATTAGTTTAAGGCGACACTTTGGGAGGGCAAATTGTGTATCTAGTGTTTAGATGAACTAAGAGAAAAAAATAATTACCTGGCAAAGAACGCTGCCTCGGGAAGCTTGTCCCGCTTGATGAGTAGGTCCAGGCACTCGTCCAGCCGGTTCAGTGTGAAGAGTGCGACGAACGCGATGTTGTCGTCTCCCTCCTCCGCGGCTGTGCGGGCCACCTCCTCCAATAACTCTTGGTCACCTAAAAAAGGAGACATTATTTTCTGGGCAAGAGAGTCACAGTCACACAATAGGTGCACCGACTCCAAAATCATGTTGCCACAATACTAGACGTGTGGTGAGCTCACCCGTGCTTGCTGCGAACAACAGCAGCGAGCTATAATCCTTCGCGCTCTGGTAGCAGGCCTTGGTGAGATCGGTGTCCGCCGCCGCCGCCGCCGCAGCGCCCAGCCGCGACCAACGCGCCGCAGACGATCTATACACACATGAGACTACACATCAGACGTCGGACATCGGAGATCAGACATCGGACATCAGGCATAAAACAGCCGACATTAAACATAACACATCAGGATACAAACATCAGATATCAGACATTAGACATCATACATTAGATATGAGACATCAGATTTCAGACATCAGTTATCGGACATCTGACATAAGACATCAGACGTCGAACATCAGATATAAGACATCCGACATCCAACATCAGATATCGAGCATCAGACATCAAATATCTAACATAAGACTAAAGACATCAAACATCAGATATTAGACATCAGACATCAGACTTCAGATATCAAACATCAGACATCAGTTATCGGACATCTGACAAAAGACATGAAACACAAAAGTGCTGCGTGGACTCTGTTTTCTCTACAAGTGTCCTACACAAGTTTTTCGTTGATAATTGAGGCAATAGTAGTAGTCTTGTCGGATTCCTATGCTGAAATCAATCACCTAGGTGGTGAAGAGTGTGCTAGCTTATATACACTTTTAAAACTTTTGCGTTTTATTATGAAGAAAATATTTAGACGGGGTTATTAAGGCGGACGGTCACTTCTTAAAAAAGGCTTTCTTAACCTTTTTATACCCGACGTTGATTGAGCATCTAGTTTGTACAAGATCAAATGTTTCACTTCACTTCCATCTCTTTGGATTCTGATGCTAAAACTTACTACCGCCTGATGAAGAGTGGGTTACCTGGACGGCGCACCCTCCGCCACCGCGGCGTCTTCTGCCAGCTGGCGAGCGCGGTGCAGCTCACCCAGCGCCAACGCCAGCTCGAACTGGTGCTCGGGCTCCGTGGACACTGCCAACGCTTGCTGTTTGAAGCCCTAACGAAACAAGCGACAGTGTTAGTAAGTGCTGCATCTGCTACTTGGCGGAGGCAGCCCTAACGAAACAAGCGACAGAGTTATAAAGTTAGTGTTATAAAGCGGTGCAGCTCTCCCAGGGCCAACGCCTGCTCGAGCTGATGCTCGGGCTCCGTGGACACAGCGAGCGCTTGCTGCTTGAAGCCCTAACGTAACCAGCGAAGTGTAATAACAAGTACGATTTTTATCCCTCCAAAAATTTAAAATTAGAAACGACACAATCAAAATGTAATATGCATCGAGCACTTCAACCTACCACCAACGTCAAATTTATTTAATACATTTTGACCGTTGCCACTATCATGTTAAGGATCAATATCGATTGGTTCTCCTGGTTTGAGACGAAACACTACGTGGAAGTGGTATGCAGAATTCTCATACAAAACACAGATCTAAAACAGAAAAAAACGTTACGTAGTCCCCTGTTTCCTCCTTCAGAACTAAACCAATTTTTATGTTTCTTTCAGCATCGGTTAAAATAAGAGATTTTCTACGTCTGTATGTTTATTTTTTTTGCATTAAGTCATTTATTTAACTTATTTAACAGCAGGAGCCTTCTAAATTTAGCAAAATCATCGTTTAAGGCGTCTTTAAAAACATTAAGTGGCTGGTTTGACAAAAAACAAACATAGAAAATCTCTTACTTTAATCGATGCTAAAAAAAAAGTAATTATAATTGGTCCAGTTCTGAAGGAAGAAACAAGGGATTACAAATGTCGTTTTTCTGTTTTAGATCTGTGTTTTGTATAAGAATTTTGCATGCCACTTCCATATAGTGTTTCCCCTTAACAGAGTTGGATAGGTTGCTCCGCTGACGTGTGTACGTACTTGTTTCTCTAGGAAGTGCGCGACGCGCGTCCTATGCTCATGCGGTATAGTAGGCAGCACTCTGTCCGCTGTCTCGAAGTCGCCACGCATCACCGCCGTCTGGTACTCAAGAACCGACAGCAGCACCGAGTAGGATACCACATTCAGCTCTTTGTCGTTCAGGTACAATCTGCAGAATACATACATAGCGTAGAGTGGCAGCCCTTGCACTGCAAAAGCCTGACAACGCGCTGTGGTGTACCTCCATTTTTACCTTTGTATTTATTTTTTATGGAAAACTCAAATTACACAATAGTCTAATACGTCGATAAGAAAAAACATTGATTATATTCCACAATTACTTAGTAACAAAAAAAACGATAGCGACTCTATGTATTATAATACGGACTCTGTTCTACATTAGCAAGCGATAGAAAGAGAATAAAAACAATTAAAATACGTTATTAAAATATAGTAAAATTATTGAACAATATTGCAGATAAATAAAATCCATAACGATACGTACTGAAAATACGACACACAGTCTTTCTTTTTCACTTTAAAAGTTTGCAATTTTTTACGGAGCACCCTGGCATTGTTGACTTCCGCTGTCAGTTACCGACTTGAGAGCAAAACAAGGCACCTTTCTGATTCAATCCTTGTTTTCGTGGTGCCGTTTTTCAACCAGCAATCGCGTATCTATAGTTTATATGATCGAAGGGGTCGTAATATGCTTTCACTGCTACGAGACACGGTAGAAAAACAAACGACTTAATCTAAACATTGTTAGTGAATACAGAATAGCCTTACCTGTTCTCCTTGGCGACATATCCAAGGATATACATGGTGTGGTCGAGATGGGAGATGGTGACGATCTCACCACCCACGTAATAATTTATCCTGTTCAGGGAGTTGGTGTAGATGAAGCAGTCGCCCACCCACAGGCCGGTCTTCACCGTCTCGCTCACCTCGCCGACTACCTGGTGATGAAAAACAATGATGTTGGTGGAATAGCTCATCACTTAGAGCGCTTTCACATACAGGGAGATGGACAATATTGGATTTCTTGAGGGGCCTATTACATGTCGAATGTGATTTTTGCGTAAAATGCCCATTTTCGAATTTTGTAGTAATTTTGCAGTTGTATTTATCGTTTTAATCGAAATAGAATAATAAATTTGTGCATAATATTACTAATCTCCATTCTGTGAGCATAAGTTGAATTCGGACGGCCGGCGCATCGCATTTTGTAGTAATTTTGCAGTTGTATTTATCGTTTTTATCGAAATATGATAATAAATTCATTATAAAATCTTTATTCCTCATGAAGTAAAAATTACTCTGGTATAAATTTTGCTCAATAATATTATCGTAGATAGGAGATATACACAGTTAACTTATAGCGATTTTCGAAGTTTTATGGTTTAGAATAAGATTTTTTTCGTATATAAAATCAATGATATCTAAAGATTCCGAGGCCGCTACGCACTATTCGACTATATAAGAGATAACATTATAATTTTTTTATTTCACTTATTTAACAGTAGTTCAATCGATGAGCTCAAAAAAGTGCCTTCGCGCACTTTATGAAAATCTTTCTCTGCAATTTTGGGTTTAATTAAAAAGTTAAGCAAAATTTACAAAAAGCGAGGCCGCTACGCACTATTCCAATAGCTATTCTACACTATTCAATAAGTCATAATTGTTAATGTATTTTTGTTTCTGAGATCCATAGCGCCAAAATTTACCATTTTACGCAAAAATCACAGTCGAGATGTAATAGGCCTCTTACACATTAATGATAACGGATAAACATACATAAACATAGAAAACTATGTATATACGTTATCGCGTTAACTATTTAAAAACAAGTTTCAAAAGAAGTTTAACTTTAATGGTAAATAATTGCGAGTCAGTGAAGAATGTTATTTATTATTAATAGAAATTTATGAACAGTAAGTCTTTAAAAAACAACATTAATTTGAGGACAACATGTCACATACCTACAACATATCTAAAACTCTGGAAGTAAACAGCGATAATTTTCCAACATAGTCACTCCATAAACTCTTGTCAAGGCGTTTGTCATCAGCGTGACCCGATTTGGTGTTGTTAACATAACAATGGGAGTTTACCTAATTCGTCACGCGGAGGAAATGCAAATTTAATATTAATCTGACAGCGTGTTGAACTTCTCAACCTTTTAACATGGAAATAAAGTTAAAATTACGGCGTCTAAACGTCGCAACCACTACGACCTTGTCAAACGCTTCATAAAGATCACTTTGTATGTCAACAAAATGTTCAACTAAGATAACTTAGAGTTTACCATTGTTTTACATGGCTGCGTTCCGGTTTGAAGGGTACTAGATATAGTGTACATTACAGGGTATAGAGGCAAAGAGGCAGGGCATACTTCAGCCATTTAAAAAATAAATATCTACAAAATATAAACAAAAACCATCATCAGTTAACGCTCTATCTTTTAGTGAAAACCGCATAAAAATTCCTTGCGTGGTTTATGAGAATAGTGCGGTGCCACAGACAGAGGAAAACGGCGACTTTACTTTATAATAATGTAATGTATAAGTACTATAAATATTATTACTTTTTATTTACATTGACAAATGCGAAATTGATATTATTATTGTGAGTTGCCAAAACCCTGTTTGTGATCAAAACCAAGGCTATATGCATCAAGAAACACGAATCACACTTCCTCTGACCATTATTACCCAATACACTAAACAATCGAACTCGATGGTGCAGAGGCTAAGGCGTTTGGTTTGCTATCTTGTCGTCTTAAAATAATAAAAACTAAAGCTTCAGCGTGCGTAGCGCCCTCAGTGTCAAACGCGTTCATGAGCTGCGGCGGCCACTTTTCATCAAGCGGCGCTTTTTAACCGCCTCTGTGGTCTAGTGGCCACTAGTCTTCGAGTTCGATTCCCAGCAGGGGGTACGCCTTTGTGTACTCGGTTTGGTTGGCGGTTGGGCAAGTTAATAACCGTGTCGTAACGGTGAAAGAATACTACCACCCCCTCTCTTCCCTTGGGTGTCGTAAAAGGCGACTAACGGACTAAAGACTGCACATACATCCAACGGCATAGAGCGGCGATGGGCTCACCACCTGTCACGCTGAGTACATGTGCAGTCGCTATTTGGTGACAAGTGGGCTATGGTTGAGGACTGCTTTTGGTGACAAGTGGGCTATGGTTGAGGACTGCTTTTGCTGTCCTCAATGCCTAGTCTTTGACTAACCCTTCGGGTATAATAGTCATGATTATATTTTCTTCTTTGTCATGTTGTTTCGCCATCTATGAACAACCTTAGTAAATACCTTATTTTGATATCTGCCTCCAGTTAGTTGTTCATAGATGGCGTTACAACCGCGTCGCGTCGGTAAAAACTGGCGACTGCTGTTACCTACCCATTGTAAACGTCAAATCTATAGACATTTTGATATTACTCGATTACTTCATGATGGCTCCTCCATCTTTTTCAATCAAGATTAGCATTAGCAAAAAAAAAAAAATTATACCTGAGAGTTCTTTCGCTTTCCATCCAACACATGTAGACAATTAGATCGCAGGCTACCAAACGAAATGCGTACCTAAACATATGCAGTAATGTCACTAAGTACTCTTTTTGTGTGGCCGATCGAGAGCATTGATTGTACATCTAGTTTATATACGCGATCGAAGTTTTTAGCTATAAAAGGTTATCTCTAACCGTCCTAGACGCTGTCTTCGGTTATGTTAGCATGGTTCTATCTAGCGCGCGTCACAACGGCAGGGCAATACCGCACTTATCCTTTCCGCCATCTTATATAAGGTGACTGCTAGAAACCGCAAGAAACTTCAAGGGCTGGTCAGGTCAAGTGTTTTGAACATGACAAAAATGACTAAAAAGGAATTCGTGTTTTTTTTCATCATTTTTAATTAAACAATTCATATTGTGAATTTTAATTGGATAGTCTTTGAGTATCTTATATATTTTAAAGAAATAACATTAGAAAAAAAATTAAAACAATTAAAAATAACGATTATTTACAACGCGCGGGCAACGGCCGGCCGCCCGACCGTCTGTTGACCCGTTCGCGTCAGCTGGGCGATAAGTACCTACGTTAGTCTGCAATGAGACCATTTTAGTCATGTTTAAAACACTGGACCTGACCAGCCCTTGAAGTTTCTTGCGGTTTCTAGCAGTCACCTTATATATCAATTTTTAACCTTTTGGCTATAAAATGGTTACCTCGAAGGCGTCCTCAATTCCGTCTTCGGTTATGTTAGCCTGGCTCTCTCTCGCGCGCGTCACAACAGCGGGGCTATACTTCAGCACGTAGTAAGCGTCGTCGGCGGCTAAGCACACAAGGCTACCGCTCTCCGACCAATAGACATGGCGCGGCTGGATCTCGATACTGTAGACACAAACAAATCATTAAATCATACATACATCCTTAAAATCACGACTAGTATCCCGAAGGGTTAGTCAGAGACTAGACCTTTGCCTGCCAGTCCTCTACCATAGTCCACTTTCACCAAATAGAGACTACACATGTGCTCAGCGTGACAGGTGATGAGCCCATCGCCGCTCTATGCTGTTGGATGCATGTACAGTCTTTAGTCCGTTAGTCGCCTTTTACGGGGGTGGTAGTATTCTTTCACCGGTACACGACACGGTTATAGAACTATAGATTCCGCCGAAAGCGACGATTTAGAAAAACCGTTGGCCCCGGTTGTTGTCGCAAGGGAAGCGTTAAAACCCACTAGCCCGCATTGGGCCAGCGTGGTGGGTTATGACGCAATCTCCCCGTGTGCTGTTGGCTTGCAGGAAGGCCTTTGCCCAACAGTGGGACGTTTAAAATGATGATGATTACATGTTGTAAAAAGAAACAGAATAGGCTTGTGTCCACTAAGAATAAATCGGGTGGATTGGCGTTTCTAATCTTCGATCAACAATACCAACTAGATAACGCGTCACGTACAAAATCAAAGCTAAATTCTGTCCACGAGAATAAATACTTTTTCAAAGCAATAAATTACTCCTGTCACTAAAAAAGAAAAGACGTCAATAACATTTAGTGGTGAAATCAACCTTAGAGCGCAACAAATAAAGTACTTTTTCCTGTTATGCCTTGCGAGTCAAGTGCGCGTTTATTTACCGAGACATATTTGTAGCGCCGACGTGACATCTGAGTGTCAGCCGACGAGACATCTGTGTGTTGTTGATCGAAGTTTCTAATGGTCAATTATGATTTAAAGAAACAAAATATCGAAAATATTAATTATAAAAAATTGGGATTATTAATATTTTTAAACAAAAAAATCGACAATAATACGCATTCAGTCATATGACATTAAGCGGAAATCAGAAGCCGTGACATCACGCCGTGCCAAATGTCATTTTATTGTTGTTGTGATAGAACAAGTTTCGAACGAAACGGATGTTTGGCACGGTGTGACGTCATTCACTCAACATGGCGGTCTTAAGCGTTTTTGCGGTAAATAAAAAAAAACCCAAAATAAATATTGTAAATTTAGCATAAAATAGGTAAACAGGTATCGTTTTAATATGAGTTTGAAATTTAGTCAACTAGCCTAAATTGTATAGTAGGTGATCGATGCCACAGCGGCTAGTGCGTTCGCGTTGCATTCTTGTAAGGTAAGCCATGTCGAATTGCAGGATGGGTGACAAAATTAAATGAAAACAAATCAAATACCCCTACGGTTAGGCCCTTTAAAGACAATATAGAGGCCATCATAATTTGAACCTTACTCAATTGTAATAGGATAGAAAACCAATAAAAAATATTTGAGGCTGTACCAGTCAAAGGATAGTCGTTAAAACATTAGGCCAGAATGGTCGGTTATGGTTTAATCTTCCCACATGCTATTTGTATATTTTGAAGTGTTCATGTAGAACTCACTAATTGTATATTGTTCAAGTAAAAAGGCCTAAGACAAGCAGTGACACGTTTATAAACAAATGATGATGATTACAATAATGATCAAAACCCTTTATGTTTTCGTTTGCCATACCCTTCTAAGCCTTGGTGGCTGCTCGGAGATCCCGGGTTCGATCCCCAGGTCGGGCGGTGTGCTTCATATTTGTCGATGCATACCGAGTTTGTGATCGCCAACCCGCCTTTGGCAAGAGTAACCAATACCAATTGAAGTGATGAATTGATTCATTTATTGCTATTACTTACTATACTATTTTCAGTATTTAGCATTGAAATGTTAATTGAAATTGAATTGAAATGTTAAAGCTATTTAGAAAACTAAGGAATGAAAATAAGGAATTCATATAAAAATACATATTCTTACATGTTTTTTCTCACATATTTTCTGAACTGTTTGAAACAGTAGGACTACTTATTGATTACACAAAATATTGTTACAAAAAAATTGCACAGCTTTGAAAACTATCGCTAGCTTAAAGGTACTAACAAACTTAAAGGTAAACGGAAACAAACAACAACGGTAGCCGTGCTGTCTGCCGATCGTTTCCCCAATGAAGACTAAAAACTAAACATACTTCGCTTTACATACGAGGCGAGTCTATTGCTAAGTTACACAGCTTTTTAATATTTTTATTTAATTTCGACCTAAAATCTAGGGAATGTTGTTAAGATCGAGGAGCTTGATGGTGCAGTGGTTAGGGCGTTTGGTTTACGAGTTAAGCAACTATGTAAAGCCCTTGATCTCGTTTGTTGTCGTAAGGAGGCAGTCCTTAAAGCCCGCCAACCCGCATTGGGCCTGCGAAGTGGATCATGGCCCAATCACTTTATACGCTACTGCCCACGTTGGAAGGCCTGTGACGTTTATAGGCAGACAATGAAAAAGAAAGCAAATATCCAAGACATTGACCAGAACCCTCTGACTTTGTGATGACAAAACAACCTCCAAAGGTTTTTTTAAATCTTACAATATAGTTCTTTTTTTTATCAGGAACGCTTTGATGGTGAGTGATTAGTAGAGTTCCTGTACCCAATTCTCATACTCAATTGTGTAAAGCCTTTTCCGATGCACAGTTGGGATATATGATCACCAACGACCAATTCTATGTGCGCATGCAGAGTGGTAAATCACTCGTATTCACAAACATTACTATGAGGTCTCACAGTGCGCTCGGACGCACAGGGTCTCAAAAACCAATTCATAAACAGTACTTGAGTGGCCACCGGCGCTATGCGTCCCTTAAAATGAACGCATAACTAAGGTATCCAGGCTTGTCATACAAAACGCACTGAGAAATGTCTTACTTCGCATAGCATTTCCACTTTGCTTAGACAAGTAATGTTTGTGAATACGGGTGTAAGAATCTAACAATACCATTTATTTGTAGTGCTAACTCGATTTCAATAATGGAGCATGGGCAAAGGCCCAGCAGTGGGACAGCATACAGGCGATTACTATTTACTATGTCATTTTATTAATGATACGACCCAGGCTCATTTTTATTTTTTTTATTCTACAACGGGTAAGCGCTTGGCCTTCATCTCACCTGATAGTAAGTGACGATAAGGCCGAAGGTGAAAGCACGCTTCACACGGAATCCTCAACCACTGAGGAACTGGCTATCTTATCTCAAACTGTCGGAACACAACAATGCTATAAACATCGTTGTTATGGCGACAGACTTAGATAAGATGGTGGTAGCTAGCCAGGCGGACTTAACAGCCCTACCACCAACCAATCCGATCACACATAGATGTACCCCATCGCCATCATCCACCGCTGGGAATCGAACCCGGGACCTCTGGGTCAACCGGTGGCTTAGCCACTAGACTACAGAGGCAGTTAAACATAGCACATTGAACCCGGGACTGGTACTGTACACAACGACCACTAAGATCTATATCAAAATGTCGGCAACAGCAGCACAGCACATACTCAAGCAGTTATTACAATCGTACAAGCTAAATAACATCAGTCGCAAATGCAGTTCTATTCAACAGAAAGTAAGGTTCAAATTCAGTATCTATAGCAGTGCCAGCTTGGTAGTGGAAGTGTGAGAAAAGGTTTAAATTTAAATACTAAGATTGTATCAGATGGGTCCTTTAGACTAGTGATGTATCAATTAACGGTTCAAAGTAATGCTTGAACCGTTAAACGTAACTAAACGTTTCAATGAACGAAAAGTGAGACAAGAACGGTTTTAGGCAGATCCAAGTGATTTCTTTATGACCTAGCTCGGTCATAAAGAAATCACTTGGAAATGTTGAGAAAATATTGATAGACACTAAAAACTCTGGAAGGAAGAATTTGCAACCGCACAAAATCATGAAAAGCTTTGCGACGAAAATACAAACCTTAAATCTAACAGCTTATATACTATTCTACCTACCAATATTAATTGATCATTCAGAGAACATAAAATTTAATAAAAACAATGTGAAAACAATCCTTACCGTCTAATAAGTTCTAAATGTTCCCAGTCGTAGAAGGAGAAGGCCATCCCACTGATGGACTTGACTCCCAGCATAAAGCCGCCAAAGATACCTGGACAAAACAAGAACACATTATTATCACAACCAATTTGTTTAACATGTCGATTTAAAAGTCATGTACCGTCAAAAACATGTGTGCATACATTACGTAATGAAACTTACCTTCAGCGCCGTACTCCGGCTTGAAACTCTTTCTCTCCTTGAAGTTCTTGAATACTTTGATTGTGCTGGAGTTCTCCAAGGTGGCGTACTCTGAGCTGTCGGCTGCCCACACAAACTCCTGCGCAGTCCCAAAAGCTTTGTTTCTGAGCGCCATCGCTGTATAGATGATGTATTCGCCGTCGCCACATACAACGACGAAGCGCCCGTTGGGGTTGTGCGCTATCGTTTGAGGGTAGATCTCGCAAGAGCCCATGTCCTTGGCCACCACGGGCACCCGTTCGCCGTCTTTAATTTCTGTACCTGTTATAAATATAAGTAGCAATGTCAACTTCAAGAAAAAAAAGAAATTATCACTTCAGAAATATTCTGAAGTTCATTGCCATGATTTTCAAATACCTACTATAATAGTAAAATATATTCTTACCTTCCGGCAGTGATTTCAAATTGACCTGCTGCATTTCGGAATGTTTCGCCCAAATTATTTTGCCACCGTTGACGTCCATTGATATCGCTGGCTCCTCTCTTCCCACTTTAATCATTATAGTGCCCTCATCGTAACTGTAAATTTAATAATCATGTAGTATAAAAATATAGTTTCATTGAAGAAATGTTTGAGGAAACGAGGATAGTCTTACCCAATGGCAACATTGTTAGAGCCATGCATGGACGATATGGTCCAGACTCTTTCGAATCCGTAGTTGAGGGAGGACTCTAGTCTGTAAGTACCGGCGTGCCATATTCTGATGGTGCCGTCTTCCGACCCTGTCAGCAGGATCGGCAGCTCTGGGTGGAATGACACGGCGGACACGTTTTGCGCGTGGCCTGAAATTGAGCAATTGGGAGTTAACAACAGTCATCATGAAAAAGTAGTATACCACTTCAAACCTAAAACCTAACATTAGGGTTGGCTTGTAGAGAAAGCTATGACGAATTTTTACTATCGTAGGCTTCTAGAGAAAGCTATAATGAACTTTTACTATCATTTTCTCACTATAGAGATCCACAGGACTTTCCAAATAAGTCTTTAAGTGATATCTTTCCTTAAAATTTTACAACTTACCTTCTAAAGTTTGAACACAAGTTTTGTTCTGGTAGTCCCAGATCTTGACGAGGCGGTCGTCGGCACCGCTGATGAGGTAGGGCTTGTCACCGCCATGGTAATAGTCGACACAGTTCACGCCTTTCTCGTGGCCCTCCAAGGTGAAGTTTGAGATAGAAGATCCGAGCTGCCATACCTGTCACACAGATGATATAATAGTGTCATTGTCAGAATCAATGTGGTGACAGCCCTAATTGACATAATTATAGTCAAATGCCTCTTCTCCTATGTTTATGGCATGTTTTGTATCAAATATCGAATACCATTCCGACAATATCACAACGGTAAAGTACTGAGGTTAGTGTGATCGCAATTAATACAGTAGTAATTCAGCTCACCTTGACAGTTGTGTCGAGACTGGCGCTTGCGAATGTGTTATTGTCCTTGGGGTTGATCACGATCTGCATTACGTAGTGTGTGTGGCCCTCGAAGACCTGCTGGCACGCCCAGTTGCGGTCCCAGTTCCATAGCTTTATCAGCAGGTCATCTACAAACGCAAACACTATGTAGAACCTATGCTACAGCTGCTACTTATGACAAATTTAATGAGGTTGAGTCTAAGCCACTTTTGTGCCTGTCAGTAATGTTGTGTTACAACAGTAACTATGTGTTTGTAATTGTCGGGACATTATTTGTATGAAAGAAAATTTTTGGATATTTGTCTTTGGATACGGTGATTTCATGAGGGTGAAGTCGCGGTCTGCTAGTTTATAATATTAGTAAGGGTAATGAGTTTAGATAACAAGATTATGTATTACAGTTAAATTATAACAACAAACACTTATTGAAACTTTCTAATAAGAAACAGTTAAAAAAATTACAGAAAACAACATCAATTGTGCTATTATGGCAATTGTACAAAACAATTTATTAATAAAACAACAGAACTAATAAATGATGTAGCAATTGTTTAAAGTGAACCAAACTGTTCAAACAAGACAATGTAAATTAGTATTAACCAATTACAGCAACCTATTTATTTATAAGTAAGATCTAAATCAAATATAAGGCAGGTGATCTTGCTTTGTTTGCAGTAAAAAGTAATCACTAATAACAATATAGACTCACCACTGCTAGTAAGAATATAAGGCTGTGTAGGATGGACAGCTATACATCTAACATAATCTGAGTGTGCCTCAAAGGAGTGGACGCGTTCCAGTGTGTTGTAATTAAAGACACGGATCTGCATGTCATCGGAGCCCGTTATCACCCAGTTTTTTCTGGGCACAAACTTTGCTGCTCTGACTGGAATGTCGCATACCTGTTGTATTTGGAGTGGAAGAGAAAATAAGTTAGATACATTTTTTAAATTCTTAAGGTAAGGTTTCATCATTTTTATGAACATGATACTAATGGATAGTACAACAACTTAACTCAATTTAACAATTACAGTTACATGATATTATGATAATACTAGCGGCCGCTCGCAGTTTCACCTGCGTGGTTCCCGTTTCCATGGGAATATTGAGCTAAAAAAATGTGTTAATCCAGGTTATAAACTATCTGTATGTCGAATTATATCCAAATCCATTAAGTAGTTTTTACGTGAAATAGTAACAAACATCCAACCATACTTACAAACTTTTGCATTTAAAATATTAGTAGGATTTGCAAGAAAACTATTATTTTATTTGCGGGGCTCTAACTTTGTTGTAAGGCATTACTGCTTCTAACATTCACACCATATCTTTTTGTCAATGGTAAAAAACATCCAGCTTATGAAATAAGCACTTAGATTTGATCGATAAAACTAAAAAGGCCCATCAAATAATATACAAAAATCTTACTCAAAAAAGTGAGAAACATAATTATGCAGTATAAATGAAAATTATATTCAAAAGAAAATCACACTTGCATACAAATTGCAAATTTACAAATTGAAAAAGAATTTGTTCATAAATAGGTACTGGCTACAATTGATTTTCGTTATTACAAGGTACCTATTTAAAGTTCATATTATTATCAACAAAACAAAGCAAAAATGTACACAATTATAATGTTTGAGTTAGCAATTTGGTGGTATTATTTACCCATTTTCACAAGTATGTAGGAATTTGTAAACACTTTTACAGATAGTAGGACACTATTTACAAACAGTTAATCATGGAATCTTTTATTAGTGTCTTATATGCTATTTGGTGTCAGCTTTATAAAATCATTAGTTTATTAGTTAGTTTATTACCATGATTATACTTAACATGTTAATTTTCAACTATAATTTTTTTTAACACCCCATAAGGATACTTTCTTGCTACATACAGAATCTAATACTTTAGTAGTAATCTTATTAAAAAAAGTACAAACCTTTCTTGTCTGAAACTTTTCTAATTTAGAAATGATAGCGTATACTAATTATGGGATCTAGTTGTGGGCAATAATTTTAATGCATGTTGTTGCTTTGAACATACAAAGGCAGTAACTTTAACCATTTTATATGATTAGCAATACCAAACTTATCAATTGGTTAGTAACGGCCAAACATAAAGCAATTTTTTTTTAGGTAGATATTGTAATGGTTTGTTTAGAAGTAATAGAAAGAACTCATTACGTTCATTTATGTAAATCGATTTATGAGCGCTATTTTTATGGAGCTTTCGCAGCGTGCGGCGTACTGACAAGTACTTCCAAATGGCCTGCACCATCTGATCTGCCCAATAGTTGTGCAATATTTAGTAGGTGACCTATATACATACCTCGAATCTTTTGATCTGTGAGTGTGTCTCGTAGTTCCATATGTTTACGTCGCCATTGTAAAGGGAACAGAGCAGCCATGGCTCCGAAGGGTGCTGGTCCACACACTTGACGCGATCAGACCTCGCAGTCAACTTCCTCTTGATTTCTAGTCTCAACGGCTTCGGAAACATAACAAATGTACCCATTAGTCAGTGATTCACTATCAATCAGAACCCAGTATAAACAGGGGACGTGAATAATCAAATAGAAGAGATGCCGACATGAAATGATGACACAAAACTGAGAATCAAGTAACTACGTAGACAGCACTTTGTCGACATGTGCAAACATTAATTCATGATAAATTGACCGTGTCGTAACGAATTTACAGCGATACTTACCATTTTTAATAGTTAAAACATGAAAAATCGTCATGCAGAAACAGTGATTCCGTGGAAGTTTGACAGGGTGGGTGGACGTGTCACATTAGTTTTTTTTTACAGCTTAATGCGTTCGGATACATTATTCAAATAGTTTGGCAAAATATTTGCGATAAATACCGGTTTTATGCTTTTTACTTTTCTGGGAGCTAATAAATTGTCTAAATCCAACACCTTTCGTAATACTTTTTAACCATATGTACATCACTTTATCTACTTAATGACGCAGTGTTGGGAGAATATTACGAATAAAATACGAATACCATAAAACAATACTCTCAAATACTTGGGCATATTTTTTTAAACGTGTACCTTGATCTAAATGTGGCTAAAAATGCAAAAGCTGTTATATCCATCGTTTAAAGCGTTCTGGATGATCTGTGAAGCTTTATTTACTGAAATACTGATAAATTTTGAGAAATTACCCACGGAATTCGTTTAAATTGCGATTTTACTACAGCTGGGTCTGAAAATTTCTTCTTTTCCGTTACCACACAAATTGAAAAATAAAACGAAAATAAAGACAAAAAAAGTTATAGAAAATGATTTGATTTAGTAAAGCAACAGTTTCTCTTTATAATTTTATCATTTAAAAAATAAAAATTGGTATAATTTTAAAATAACAGCACATTTCTTAATGTTCCGTTACCAGGTCGCGCAAAACGTAGTATTTTTTTCTTTGCTGTTTAAAAACCATGACAAGGAGCGAAGTAATTCCTTTTTTATAAGAAGCGGATAACAATAGTTTATAATATACAAAAGAAACTTGAAGAATTAGTCAATAATTAATAAAGTAACTGTGAATTAAATAACATATTTTTTTCTGTAAATAACGGAAAGAACGGTAACGGAATTCTAAGGCAGTATTTATATTGTGTACCTAATGCATAACCTTTTGATGTGTTTAAAGTAATCACCAGTCGTGCGTCTTAAGTAAAACACACAGTCTTTTTTTCTGATTTTATAGATTCATTATTACATAGATTCTTTAGATTTTAATTAGCAGTAAATATACTTGATATTTTAGAAAGGAAGTTCTTAATTAAATGCATTTTAAAATTCACTTTTTGTGGAGAGAAAAATAAAATATGTTCCTTTTCATTATTTTTAATTTTTTACTAAACTTTTAGTTTTATATGACACCTTGTATCACTAATACCTATTAATCTTTTATAGTTAATTTCAGTATCAAAAACTTAATAACTTACCTACATTACCCTTCCTAATCTCTTTAAGTCATTCTTTTATGGCAGTTATCTCACTAATATATATCTTGTGTAGTTAAATTCAGTTCAAAAACTTATAAATAATTTCTTTCTTTCTTGTCCACTAATATTATTTTTATATTTTATTAAAAAAGTATAAAAAAACTGAGAAGAATTTCCCATTTTGAACGCGTCTTTATGCTTCTTTTCCGTTACTTTTTGCTTTCCTTGAAAACGTTACTGCCATTCCAGAAACGGAAAAGATAGGTAACGGAAATTTCCCTTGTTAGAAAAATCGAAAAATACATATTTTTACAAACGGTATGAATACATGCTTACTACATTCATATTCCTGAATAAATATTGATGCCTAATAAATACAATAACTTACAATAATACTAACGAATGTATCAAAATACGTAATACTAACCTGTGGTATTGCGGAGAACACAAAAGGTGGCACGCGCAGAACACGACTTTTCCCTATCAGATTTTAGACAGTTTTGAGTATTTTCTTGTAAAGAAAAATGTTGCCACTTGCAAATTAAGTAGTTTGTTTGATAGTTTTTTTTCACTATTTGGGAGATATGACAAACATAATTTTGGTAAAGTATTAGGGGAAACTTTTTTTTCTGAATTGTTTGAACTTGTTTTTAAGCTATTTTAATATGTATTTAAGTGGAAATGAGGTTCGATTTTGTAAATTTACACTTAAGTCTTTATGAAATAAAAAACATCAACGAAAATGATAGGATCCATGCAATAAATTTTCACACTTCTTTTCCAAAAAAAAAAATCTGACACAAAAATAAGGTAGTTATCTGCTTTCGTTACTAATATTTTATTAATGCATGAGGTATTTAAGAGTTTTTTCTTAACTTTAAAGAAAATTATGATTCAGCTACCGGAATTTAAAAGTTTTAATGACCTAACCTTAAAATGGATACATTTCTAGAGCATTTCAAAAACTTCTGACACGTGAAAAACTAACATCGAAAAAAAAAATGCCCACTTAAGGACAGATTAAAAGACTAGTTCACACATGCCCTATTAATAAACAATGTAATTTAGTCGAATTGACTAGTGATACATTGCTTTGCTAGTTAAATTATTTTATTCATTTTACGTCTGTGGTTTGTCCTTGTGTGAACTAGGCTTCATTCGTCATTAAAAAGGCATAGGGATCAAACCCATACAGCCTTAACTTTACTGTTGGTGCTTATGTATCGATATCATAATGATGATTTTGTGTAGTGGTCTTCGATCAACAATTGTTGATCGAAAAGGTAGTGGTCACTAGTGGTGTCACTCTTGGCACCGTTACCACCCACCAACAGTCATGGAACTGATGCCATCGTGTACTACTTACATTGTCAATAAAGTATACCTACTTAATTATTTTATATAAAAGATGTAAAACATTTAAACTTTTACCACAGGTGGAAATTGAACCCACATGTTTCGAGTACCGGACGGTTACGTTGACTACTTAGTGCCTCCGCACACGAAGCGTTGCTGCAGCGAATCGTAGGAGACACCGCTTCGTGTGCGGACTTGTTTGAAAATGTACGTGCTCGTATTGCTCTCGTCCTACGCGCGTATTACGATACGCTTACGATACGACCGACGTCGTGTGCGAAGGCACTTACTCCGCCACCGAGACGTATTGCTCGCCTATTGAAATACTGTAACGGCCTCTATAGTTTAGTGGGCAAGCCACCGGTCTTAGACACAAAGGTTCCCGGGTTCGATTCCCAGCTTGGGGTACATCTTTGTGTACTCTATTATTGAAATTTTGCATTCACAATGCTATATAGATAACAGATAAAATGTTTACTAGAAAAAAAAATCAACCAGTCTCATAAAGCTCGAGTGGGATTCGAACCCACGACCTTTGGATTGCCGGTCCACTGCTCTAACCGCTGAGCTACCGAGACCCCAGAAGACTCGCTGAATTTTTCCTAGTAGTTTGATTACGCTGCAAGCCAGCGGTATTACGTTACTGCGAAGTCTACCCTCACATTCGAAAGAAATACTATTGCAAGTATTTAACAATGATAAAGACGTAATTGCTTATAAATATCTTTATTACTGAAATTTTGCATTCACAATGCTATACATATAAATAACGGATAAAATGTTTACTAGAAAAAAAAAAATCAACCAGTCTCATAAAGCTCGAGTGGGATTCGAACCCACGACCTTTGGATTGCCGGTCTACTGCTCTAACCGCTGAGCTACCGAGACCCGAGTGAGATGATTACATCTCACAACATAGGTTAGATCTGAAATGGTTACCCATTCGCCAAAGGAGACGTCTGCGAGCCCTTACTACACTTTTCTCGTTTCTGAATTCCCCTAATGCCCCTTCATATCTCACTCCTCACTTTCAGTACCTTTGCTCCTCCCATGATAGGAATCTCCGGTCATCGAATAACCTTCTTCTTCTCTGTCCTTCCCATTCTTCTGGCTTTATACATTCGTCCTTTCAAATCCAATCCATTCTCCTTTGGAACGCGCTACCTCACGAAATCAGGATGGCTACGAGTCGGGAGGCTTTTAAAAAGAAAGTCCGCATGCTCCTTTTAAATGAAATCATGGCAGAATCATCTCAGTAATGTCCTTTTTATAAGTTATATAGTTTATTTATATATATATATATTTGTGTAAGTTTTTATTATTATGTATTATATTTATATAATTGTGTAAATATTTGTATATTAAATTTTTAATACTGCCCTGTGTCACATTAATCGCAGAAAATTGCACCTACCATGTCATCTCTGCACCACCCTATGGTTGACTGGTAGAGAATGCCTCAGGCATTAAGTCCGCCATGTATTAGGGTCCTTCAAACGAGGCGTGAAGAAGCATTTTGTGGGCCGGCAGTGAGGGTGACTCATGCTACGTCTCTTACGCTGCACCAGTTGTCCTCGCGCCTGGACTTCATTTCCACTTAACATCAAGTGGAGTGGGGTCATTTGCCGGGCTTAGCATAAAAAAAAAAAAAATTATGTTGCAAAAGTTTAAATAAAAAAAAAAAAATAAGACCCCAGAAGACTCGCTGAATTTTTCCTAGTAGTTTGATTACGCTGCAAGCCAGCGGTATTACGTCACTGTGAAGTCTACCCTCACATTCGAAAGAAATACTATTGCAAGTATTTGTTTTTTCACCAAATTTAGACCAAAAGTAGGTATTTGATTACTCGGTAACTACAGAAGGTAGAATCCTGGAATTTTCACTGATGGATTCGTAATTGAATCAACAAAATCTTAGCACAATAACTATATCAGTAGCGTGTCTCGTTCCTGTTCGTTTTAAGTCAAATAATTGACCTAAAAAGGACGAGCGTGACCCCAGCAGGATACCATTTAACATAGGTTATCTTGATAACTATAGATCAACCAATTTTGGAATTTTCTAACAAATTAAAACTAAATCATGGCAAAATTTGAAGCCGATCTGAAGGGGTTATGTCGCTAACAATAAACCTTGCTTACTTAGCTAGCCCCAAACACTCCATGGTACACCTTCGGTGGGACACCCTGCTGTAAATGAGGACAGACAAAATAAAGTACCTACCTATTTTGAAATTAAGTACAATCTATGTCTGTCCCGAATACTCCAAGAGGTCACTACATAGAGAAAAATAATATTAACAATTTAATTTCAATTGTGCATACTTTTACATTTTTTTTAATTTTTTTTTATTATTGCAATAAGTCCCTAAGTGTTTGTGCTAATTCTTACAAAATAAAAAAATATATTCCGTTAATAGACTTTATTTGTTCATGAAAAAAAATTCACAGTATACAACTCAATAATGAATTAATAACTTTGATATAACTGACAGATTTCCTTCTATGGAGATTTCATTCAGAGACACTTTCATACCAATAAATATGTAGGAAGGAAAATATTATTCACAAATAACTTTGATTTTTTTAAAACCACTTATAACCGCAAGAAATTTCGATCGAATTTAGCTAAAAAGTAACATTTATTATTAATTAATTAATAAACACATACGACTTAAACTATAGGAATACTAACATAATAATTACAATTTAACAAAAATATGAGAAGTGTTATGATAATGTTAGAGAGGGATGGGTGTTTTTTTTGTACTTAAATGATACAAAACACCATGAACAAATAATATTTATAGTTTGAAAATGTGTGTTACTACATGATTACTGTTTAATTAAACACATGCAGTTCCAAAGATTACTACTGATTTTAACTGTTACATTGAGATATTTTATTTTACGTTAACTATTGAAAGTTACAATCAGAAATTATTACTATGTTATTGGCTTGTAATGTGTAAACCATATGCTAGCTGGCTAGCTAGCTATTTCAAAATATCCAAAACAAAATCACATAGAACTTGATAAATATTGTATTACAAAAGCACTAAAGTTAGTTAAACATTGACCTAATGTCAGACCAAGTTTGGATTGGAATAAATGATCATGGTAATGCCAGCTTTAAAATATACTTGTTATTTGGACTCCATACAAAACATTACATTATTAGTGGTAATTTTATACATCTGTACATATTTACAGTTTAAACAGTACACTCAGTCAAATGTAAACTTTGCGACAGGAAATCAACATAAGTGCATGAAATCATGTTCTCTTAGCATTACTGTGGACAACTTTGTTGCCGCAAGATGAATATATTTTCTATATTCTTTCCTCCACATTATTATTATCTAACCATGTCGCCAGTGTACATAACAATTGCATAAACAATCACCCTGTATCAAACAGCAAATGCATTCATATTTACCAGAACATGTGCTGTTCTTACCCGTGGTACTACCAATGGTCTTCCTGGGAGTACCATGGGTAATTTTTTTTGCCCGTTGTACTACTACCCTGTCTGGTAGTACCACAGGAGATTTTACAATACCCCTGGTACTACTTATCAATTTAATATTCCCTACAAACGTTTTTCGAGGTATGTTTATGCTTTAAAAATCGAGTGTGTTAGAATATTTTTCAAAAGTGTTGGTTAGTTATGAAAGTTTTAAATTTGTGTTTTTTTTGTGTTCACATTTGTATTTTTCTTTGTGTTAAACTTTCATAACAAACCAGTACCTACATATTTGAAAAAGGTTCTACAACACTCGATTTTTAAAGCTTAAATAAGCATACCTCGAAATAAGTTTGTAGGGAATATTTAATTGATAAGTAGTACCAGGGGTAAAGTAAAATCTCCTGTGGTACTACCAGACAGGATAGTAGTACTACGGGCAAAAAAATTACCAGTGGCACTACTAGTAAGACCAGTAGTACCACGGGTAACAACAGAACATATGCACACCGTTAAATTAAACTAATTCTAAATACTTAGATTACATAACTTAAAATTATGCATATATTACATTTATCAATGTCAGTACACAATTAGAATTTATATATTGCATCAAAAATAGATTATACAATGCAAATAAAAAAAAAATAACAACTAAACAATATTCAACTACTCTGTTGGGAATGTATTAGTCTCTGCTGCTGACTGGCATTTCAAGCTTTTCGCGCCTATTATATAGCTTTGGTTCAGAGGAATGCCACAACAATATAGAGAATCAACAATTTATAAAAGAATGCACAGCGAAAACTGAGTTGATATCAACATTTTTAATGCCATGCAATGATCTTTGTCTTTGCTAATTTTACATGTTTTCTACTTACATCATACATCATAAAAAATCTTTATAAAACAAAATCCACGCCATTGCCACGCATGTATGTTCGCGCATAACTTCAGCATGGCTGCACCTATTTGGCTAATTCCTTTTTTGTTGTTTGTAACAGTCAGAGAACAAAGTTCGTATTAAAGAATATTTCTGGATATTCGTCACGGGTTACGAAGTTGCGGCCGGGCCGTTACATTATATAATTATGTACATTCTCCAATGTTAGACACATTTATTATGGGTATATAACAGTCAACACCGGTGCCACATCATGTGCAATCATTTCGTTTGCATGCATACTCTTACATCAAGCTACTTTTTTCAAGGAAGTAGTAAAGTTCCATTATCACAATTTTTTTTATCTGTAAACTCTAACTACGAGACCGCTTCTGAACTGAACAATAAACTTATTTTTGGCGATTTATAATTTAATTAGGATAACAATAAAAACTCAATTGGCAACATAATAACTACTAGACTATCATTACTGATAGATGATAAAGAAACTAAAACAAGATCATGTAGTCATGTCAACTACCTTTAATACTTATGCCTATAAGGATGATTATTATAAATATACTACAAATAATTAATTTGCAAGTTACACTTGAACGTAAATGTTAACTCAATTCCACAATGACTGTGCAACACCGTGCAAAATATGATCACACAGACGTGAATTATTCACACATTGCGATTACCACACTGCAAAGAAATAACAACTGTTGTGTGCATAGTTTCATAAGCACATCTATGCGTTTTTCACTCGTCACTTCATCACTATATCTATTCACTTTACACTTCAGAGTCAATGATGCTCATGCCGCTGGTGGTATACGGTCTGGGTGTATGGTCACTTGAGGTAGCTGCGGAATAGCATGGTCGAGTGAGCGGTCTCACGCTCCTGCTCTAGAAGGAACACCATATCGCGGTGGTTGATGCGCTTGAGTCGCGTGCGGAGAGCCAGCTGGCTCCGGCCGGTCTGTTGAGGGAAAAGAAATTAGTTAAGGCGAGGTATTCCGAGCGCTTCTCTCTCGCTCTCTCGACGGTACGGCAACGGTAGGGGTATAACAGCAAAGCGGCGCGCGTGAATAGACGCGTTTTATAGGTTTTTTGCCTACAAAGGAAAAAAAGTTAAATAAAAAATAAAAGTTTTTTGCATTTTTTAAAAACTTAGTAAAAAAATTAAGTCATTAATTAATGTATATTATCTGACTTACATCTTTTTTAAATGTTGAACAGAGCTATCTTTAAATTGTTTTTCTAGCGAGTAAAGTATCATGTTTCTGTTTTAAGAGGCACTAGATAAATGTTCAACTGTATTCTACCTAATTATGTGAATTTTAGAACTGTATGTTTTATATTGGTGGCGGTACAATCAATCGAAATTGTTAAAAATGGGAAAAGAGCGCCTTAATATACTGGCCTGCAAAAATAAGTATAACACTTTTAAAAATTTCATTTTTTTCCAAACTATAGAAGTTAGAGATTTAAAATAAAAAACGTTTTATAGCAATTTTATCAGCTTTCTTTGAAACTATAGTAAATTATACAATACTAACATTTTTAAGTCTTGTGTGTCTTGTTTATCATGTGTACTTTAAAAGTTATTACAATTTTAAAAGTGTGATACTTATTTTTGCAGGCCAGTGTAGTTTAATACTAGGGTTCATTGTTCAAGGTACAGTCGAGGAAGTGCCCGGTGGACCACTTTTCGGGGATATACGCTTGCGCTCCATTCCGTCCGCGGTGCAGTAGCGCGCGCGTAGACTATTTGAACTACTCCCACCCTCTCCTTTTCTCTCCAGGACTACACGTGCTTGTAGGCTTACTCTTGAAACACAATAGCATTAATCAATTTCCAATCACAAATCTAATAGTTATTTGTTATACAAGAGTGCAAAGTTGCTTTTTAACCGCGTGCTCAAATTTGATGTCCGAGCAAGCGAAGGATTCTAAAATTGAATCACGAGCGCAGCGAGTGATTAAAAAATTAGAATCCTGAGCGTTAGCGAGTCAATCAAACGAGCACGAGGTGAAAAATCTTTGCACTCGAGTGCAACACGTAACTTTTCATCCCACATCAGCGAGGAAATGACTAAGCAAATTAAAAAAAGTATACCAAAATGGTTCCGAGTCTGAGTTTTTAACCAATTAAAAAAGGTAGTATGATAAATTCGGAACCATGGAGAGAGAAGTAAATAGGCTAATTGATGTTTTGAATTCACAAACTTAGTGCACACGATGTTCTAAATTCAATTTACTTTATCTTCTAGTGAATAAAAACGGCCTTTGCACTCAGGTAGGCTACTCTTGAAACAGAATTGCATTAATCAATTTCCAATCACAAATCTAAAAAATGTCAAATGGCATTTTTGTAAGCGACAATAGCACTACATTGGAATTAAATTGCGTGGAAATTTATTAAACAAATTATTATCGAGATGGCGTTACGGAATTATCTTTACTTATCCCAATATCGATACATATTAATCGCATTGGAATTGTATTAAGATTGAGTTTGCGTTCGAGAGTAACCCCCCAGATATTGAAGAGTAAAAATACTCTTTCTGAGAGGGGGGGATGAAAAAAAAATTAAATGGCACTAAGCGACAGTAGCGCCACCTTGGAATTAAATTGCGTGGAAATTGATTGAACAAATTATTATCGAGATGGCGTTCCGGAATTGTCTTTACTTATCCCAATATCGATAAATTGTATTGAGATTGAGTTTGCGTTCAAGAGTAACCCCCCTGCGGGTCTATCGGCTAAAAAATATGGATATGGACATGGGCTTTATTTGACATTTGAAGCCCATTTTTTGCCCTTATCTGGGCGTATTATGGGCTTCAAATGTCAAATAAAGCCCATGTCCATATTCATATTTTTTAGCCGATACAGGGGCTGGTCTTAGTAACCAAGATCATATTGTGCAGAATATCAGCACTCGTACCAAAAAAGTTATACAAGTCGTTCCTCTGTAAGACCATTCGGCTTTGGAATTCCCTGCCGGCGCATGTGTTTCCCAGCTCCTATAGTCCCCCGGGTCTTTGAAGCTTGGCGTGAAACGGCATTTAGGCAGTTGTCCCACCACTGGCGAGTAAACGACTAACTATCGGCTATTTTCTCGCTCAAGAAACGTACAATAGATATACATTCCGTGTAAACAAAAGAGATGAATATATAAACAGTTGAATCGCTGACTGTTCACACTGCGGCCGAGGACTCGCTCCACTAGTTCGTTACTGAGTGACAGGAGCTATCAAAGATAATTCTCGCTTAGCGATACTCGCTCAGCGAGAACTCACGCCGAATGACCAACCAGCGGCAGCGTTCAATCCCGTCAACAGGACTGCTATGCAATCTGCTGTCTCTTTCCAATCTATGAACATGAAAGAGACAGAGTACCTTCTCAGCGCTGCGGCAGTCGCTGATACCAAGGCTTTAACTTAGAGAATCGCACTGCTGTACGCTCGGCTCGGCCGCGGCGAGCTAGTGACCGTCTTACTCGTATACTCGCTTATAGCCCAGCGACAAAACTATCGGAACTACACACTCGCTTTCCGCTGCTCGCCAATTCGTTTCTAGTTCTAGCTCGACTCTGTTCTAGTTCATCGTCGGCGGTGGGACAACTTCCTTATGCAGGCCGTCATGAATGGGCGCGCTTGTTACCGTGCTAGTTCCAAAATGAGGAGCGCTCTCGTTATTTTGGACTGCATCGGCTGCTTACCATCAGGCAGGATGTCATCGTGACGTCACTATGACGAGTCACATAAAAAAATCTCTGGTCGAGTGGTTAGCACGCCGGTTGTGGCGTCGCCAACTTTGAGGTGCCAGGTTTGATTACGTATCGTTTTTCTAAATAATTAATTTCGAGTCGGGGCGTTTTCTACAAGTATGTACGGTTTACCGTACGAAAGCATACCTAATGTTTTATGTAAACAACTGACATGACACAAATTGTATTTATGCAATTCATTATATTTTTAATTAGTTCAATAAACGCAATCAATCGGTACGGTCGTTTGAATCATTCCCTATCACCGTGCTCTTATCAATATATCATCTAAGTGTAGCCTCCCGTGACGCTACATTTTATGGTCCTTCGAGCCTTTGAACTAGCTTACCTCGCCCCCCGGTAGTGCGTGTCACGTTCGCTCCATCGCGGTTCGTGGTATAATCAGACTCTATCAGTGACTATATTTATTATCAAGTGTTGTGTATCTTTGTGTAATAGCGAATCGGTTCACTGGCCTCCCACAAGCGGGTCTCACCAGCTGGATTGAGAAGGCGTATATATTGCATGAAGCTTATACAACACGCAAGAAAACAACATCATCAGTGATACACCTTTATAACCATCCATCAAGGGCTACTTCATCGTCGTCTTTGAAAGTTATTTATCAAAACAGGTGAATTATCAATATTATCAACATGAAGGATATTCTTATACGCCAAAGTGAACTGATCAGTATCATCGAGAAGATTTGTGTGAACTTTGGCAAAGATGGAAAAGAAAGAAAAACTTCTGAATACATTGAAAGAAGGATAACGTCCTTGGATCATCTTTGGGGTGAATTTGAAGCAAACAACAAAGTGTTAGTTGATTATGAAGACAAAACTCACGAATATTTTACTGAGAATATTTATTCAAGGATGTCAGAGTACTACAGGTCAGAAAGAAAAAAGATATTAAGTTACCCGGTCCCTTCAACATCAAAGATGGAGCAGGATGATACTAGCGACAAGCATGTGGCAAACTTTAATGTTCCCATAAGTCATAGTGAGGATCGAGGTACAGTTCCAAGTGGTCCCGTAGAAGAGTTACTTACCAAGCAAAGAACTAACTTTAGAGCCTTCTCTCGTATATTAGGGCGTATTCAAGTCGATTTGCTCGATGAGAAATGGGAAATAGAAGATCAATTGAAAGATTTACAATACCGTTGGCGTACTATCGACGAACAACATCTATCTATAGACAACTATCTGCAAGGCGAAAATGAACAGTACGATAAAGAGTTTATGAAGTACGAAGAAGAGTATGATAACATCAGAAAGCGTCTAAATCGGAAACTAAACTCAACAGCTCATCTGCAACAATCCACGCCCAAGGTAGAAATCCCCTACTTTACGGGAAAGTATTCACAATGGCCAACCTTTTTTGATCTCTTTAGAGAAACCATTCACAACAACAGTGGACTAAGTAAAGCTCAAAAGATGCAGCATCTAAAAGGCAAACTAAAGGGTGAAGCGGAACGCCTCATACAACATCTCAACATATCATCCGAGAATTACGAAACTGCTTGGGATATACTCACTCATCGGTATAATAATCCTCAGGCTCTGTTCACCAATCAAATTGAGATCTTTCTGAGTCAACCGAGTGTACACAAACAGACATCATTTGAGCTGAAGCGCCTGTACGATACTACTATGGAGTGTATACACGCGATTCACAATTTAGGTGTGGACACCTCGACGTGGGATCCGCTTCTCGTACACCTAATAGCCAAGAAACTCGATGCAGACACATTCACAGACTACAAGGAATCACGCCAGTCTCCACGAGATTTGCCGTCCTTTGATCAACTTATGACTTTTCTCGAGGGAAAGTTTACGGCCCTTGAACCTATAAGCAAAAGAGAGAGAGAGATATCGCACAATAAACAGACTCCCTTTTTCGCGCCAAAAGGATCATACGTGAAGCCTACATACCAACCTAAATATCAAAAAAATAGTTATCAAGCTGTTCCTGCATACACGCCAAAGTGTCCTTTATGTAATGCAGAACATGATTTATACAAATGTAAAAGATTTCTTAATCAATCGCCTGAAGCTAAAATTAGAACGCTTGCGAAACATAGCATTTGCCGTAATTGTTTATATAAACACTTTGACAAACCGTGTATTTCGACACGACGCTGTAAATATTGCAACGCAGAGCATAATTCAATAATACATCAAGATATAATGCAAATACAAACGTCAGCACCTACGAGTTCATTACCCGTGGTTGTTGCCTCGCACTCTACCCCAACCGGGAACAACATGAATGAACCCAAGACCTCCAGTGACAGGCAACATAGCGTGAATCACGTAGCCGCTCAAGATGAAGAAATATTACTTACTACAGTATCATTAAAAGTAAAAACAAGCGATAACACTTATACCACACTCAGAGCGTTATTGGATCAGGGGTCTCAAATATCCCTTATATCAGAGAACGCTGCCCAGCTATTGGGACTCCGAAGACAAAGATACCAGGCTTCTGTGTCGGGTATAGGCGTATCGTCTAAGCAAAGTAAAGGAATGGTAATGTTGGAATGTGAATCAATCTATGACGATTACAGCTTTAACACCCAAGCCTTAGTAATATCACGTGTTATCAACCATTTACCTAACGCCTCATTTAATAAGCGGTTTTGGCCACATCTACAGAACATCAATCTCGCAGATCCTGAGTATAATGTATCCAGGCCGATTGACTTATTATTAGACGCTAGTATTTATTCAGAGATAATCATGAATGGTCTTATCAAAGGATCACCACAAGCACCAATAGCCCAACAGACCAAACTTGGCTGGATATTATCAGGAAATATTAAAACTTTTAATTGCAATGTAGTAATTAATCAAATTCACGACATATCAAGATTTTGGGAAGTTGAAGATATTAATCAGCCTCAGTCCAATCTGACAGAACAAGAGCAATTTTGCGAAGACCTTTTTAAGGCTACTACGCGACGCCTAGACAACGGCCGATATGAAGTTGCTCTTCCCATGAAACCAGGCTTTGAAAAACGCCTAGGCGCATCTAAAACAAAGGCAATCAAACAATTCATTCAACTGGAAAAAAGAATGCAAAATAATCAACAGTTATCAAATGCCTACAAAAGTTTTATACATGAATATAAAACATTACGTCACATGCGCCCGGTCGTCCCTAATACGTCAGAGCCGAATTGTTACCTACCGCATCACGGAGTTATGAAATTAGACTCTAAAACTACGGCGCTACGAGTTGTATTCAACGCGTCTGCGAAAACTTCGTCTGGCCATAGTCTGAATGACTTAATGGAATGCGGTCCTAACCTGCAGCAGGACCTTCAAGGACTCATTTTGAAATGGAGGACACATAAATATGTCGTAACAGCGGACATCGAAAAAATGTTTCGGCAGTTTATCATCAGGGAGTCTGACCAGCACCTGCAAACTATCATCTGGAGAGATTCACCACAAGAGATGCTCCAAGAATATCAACTGATGACTGTGACGTACGGTACCAAGGCTGCGCCGTACCTAGCGATGAGGACGCTAAGACAGATCGCGCGTGACAATGCTATTGAATTTCCTTTAGCAGCAGCTGCATTAGAGACCTGCTTCTTCACTGATGACCTGCTGACTGGCCATGATTCTAAAAAACAGACAAAAGAGCTACAGCTGCAATTAATTCAAGTTTTAAAGAGCGCAGGCCTGAACCTACGCAAATGGTCAAGCAACGAACATGAACTTCTCAAGAACTTATCATCAAATCAGCTTGATCAGCCATTTGAATTCAAGGACACTGATACCAGAAAAACGCTAGGACTCAGATGGAATCCTTCATCAGACACCTTCACATTCCAAAATAAGATAATCTATCATGCAAATCTAGAAAGCTGTACCAAAAGACGACTTCTATCCGACATATCAAAGATTTATGATCCCTTGGGATGGTTGTCTCCCATTACAATTAAAGCCAAATTACTATTTCAAAAGACTTGGTTATTGGATCTAAAATGGGATGACGAGCTACCTGCAGACATACTGAAAGAATGGAGAATCCTTCGAGATGACCTTAAAAACATCGATAGTTTTAAAATCTGCAGATACCTTGGTCCTAAACATGCATATCAACTTCATGGGTTTTGTGACGCCTCCGAAAAGGCATATGCATGCGCCGTGTACGCTGTAATGAAATGTGATAAGGGCGAATACACATCGCGACTTATTGCAGCGAAAACGAAGGTGGCCCCACAATGCAAACCCTTATCATTGCCGCGGTTGGAACTGTCTGGAGCACTCCTGCTATCCCAGCTTATGAAAAAGGTCACAGATTCTATTGAAGCTGAAGACATCATTATCAATGCCTGGACAGACTCAATGGTTGTGCTTGGCTGGCTTCAGGGTGACATTACAAGATGGAACCAGTTTGTAGCGAATCGAGTCAAACAAATTAAAGACGTTATACCATCATCTCAGTGGCGTCATGTGCGGTCAGAAGACAACTCTGCAGACTGCGCCACTAGAGGGCTTACAACCATTAACTTGCAAGGAAAACTGTGGTGGGAAGGTCCATATTGGCTTACATCAGTTGACAATCACAACATGAATCAGACTCCAGTTTTAAGTCCGACTATCGAGCTGAAAAAAAGAGCGTGTGTAAACACAGCCTTATATCAAGAGACATTTATTAATAAATTGTTAGAAAACTGCAGTTCAATGGCACGTATTACACATATAGTCGGCTGGGTGTTACGTTTCATTACTCGATTGCGCAAAACACAAGTCACTGTGAAACAACACGCGAATATCAATGCACTGTCATCGGCAGAATTGGATAATGCTTTCAATTACATTGTTCTAAATGTTCAAGCAAACGAGTTTCCGGATGACATTTATCAGTTAAAAAGGAACAAAAGAGTGAAAAGTACCAGTAAAATATCGAATCTTAGCCCTTTCCTTGACGAATTCGGAATCCTTCGAGTTGGCGGAAGGCTCCAGAACGCAAGATTAAGTTATAAGGCGAAGCATCCTGCACTTTTGCCATCGCATAACCGGCTAACACAACTTATTATCAATCAGGCGCACCTTTTCACCCTACACGGTGGCCCAAAGCTTACGCTGTCATACGTCCGCGAGAGATATTGGATTGTCAGTGGCATCCGCGCTGTAAAGAAGCAAATAAGATTGTGCGTTAAGTGCAGGCGATATAGTCAAGAGACAAATCACCAAGTCATGGCTGATCTACCAGCGCCAAGAGTTAACCCCGCTCGTCCCTTCACCAACGCTGCAGTGGATTTCACAGGACACATTGATATCAAGAGTAACAAAGGAAGAGGAGTCAAAACCACGAAAGGTTATGTAGCGGTCTTCGTGTGCCTAGCGACGAAGGCGGTTCACCTTGAGCTGGTGTCGGACCTCAGCACTGCTACATTTCTTGCGGCCTTTCGACGCATGTGCTCTCGGCGGGGTACCCCTTGTCATATGTATTCTGACAACGGTACTAATTTTGTCGGTGCATCACGAGCCCTCAAATTAGAATACAAGGCCATCCTAGACACTATCGACGCTAACTTTATCAAGGACATAAATGAAATAGGTATCACATGGCACTTCAACGCCCCTGCGTGGCCCAGTGCTGGCGGACTGTGGGAGGCAGCAGTGAAAAGTATGAAGTTCCACCTCAAGCGAGTATTGGGTGAGCAAAAGCTCACGTACGAGGAATTCATAACTTTATTACACCAGATAGAGGCGTGTATGAACTCCCGCCCCCTATGCCTGTTAACTGAAAACTTGGAAGATGACGTGCTTACCCCTGGTCACTTTCTCGTAGGCGACTCGCTGCTATCAAGACCACAATCTGATCCCGATAACATCGACCTTACAAGTAGATGGCGTCTCGTTCAGAGTATGAACAAAAACTTTTGGAGTACGTGGTCTAGGGAGTACCTGCAACAACTACAGGCAAGATCAAAGTGGAGAACACCTATACCCAATCCAGAAATCAACGATGTCGTTATTATCAAAGAGGACAATATGCCGCCAGGAAAGTGGGCAGTGGGTCGTATTGAAGAGCTGCATCCGGGCAAAGATGGTTATGTCAGAGTAGTCTCTTTGAAAACGCGGAACAATATCATCAAACGCCCTATAAACAAACTTATCATGCTACCTGTAAAAAACGACATACATACGACATTATCAAAAGCTGAACCTCAAACACCTCATAATCCAGTTATCAACCATGGACGCCGTCGCCAGCGTAAACAATGCACGTTCACGAGCTTTGTGACTATGATGCTATTGATGTTCACGGCATTTATAACACCAAGTATGCAACAAAGCGCTCTACCCTTTAATACGACCGCGTTGGGTGAACGTCAAGCCCTATACTTCGACAAGGTGTCCGAATTACAGCATATCCGAGATGAGTGGAAGCTAGTAATTTATTACAATATGACTTCGTACTGGCATGGATTAACAGATGTTAAAAACTATATCAGCCACTTAAAAGGATTATGTGACAAACAGAGTTCGCAGTACGAAAGTATCATATTGCAGCTGCAACACGAAGTTAGTGAAATCGAACACTATAATGGTATTCTGTCCTATAACGCCAGCAACAAACGCCAAAGGAGAGGACTAATCAACGGTATTGGCTACCTCGCGAACACGATGTTTGGGACATTAGATCAGAGATTCGCCGATCAGTACAAGACTGACATTGAGAAACTCAAGTTAAATGAGAATCATTTGCAAAGCTTAATTAAAAATCAGACATTAGTAATCGAATCCGAATATAATATAATACGCCGCAATGAAGAAGTAATGAATAAACAACTTTCCTTTGTTAAACAACATCTGCAAGCACTCTCACTCGAAACACAGAAGGTGATGCTTGACCAACAAGGATACGTTTACATCACTTCATCTTCATTCGCCGCCAGCATCATTATCTCCAACCTGAGACGCATACAACAGACACTTATAAACACCATCACAGATATAAGTAATGGCCGAATCGACACCCATCTTTTACCGCCTGAACAGCTGGAAAAGCAACTCAGTATCGTTCAAGGTCGACTTCAAGGAGAGCTTGCATTACCTACAGATAGAAACAATATACGACAATTCTATAAATTATTAAAAGTCTTCGCCAGAATGGTCAAGGACTATTTAATAATCGAAGTGAAGATTCCGCTCGTAAGCAATGACGTATTCGAGTTGGATCAGATTATCACTGTACCCATACGAAATGGAAATTCTATGGAGTACACTTTAACAACATACCCGTTCATTGCATTTCATATGAAAAGGGACTTAGCGTTGTTACTATCGCAAAATGACATACAATCCTGTTTGCATACCCAGAGCGATAAGATACTTTGTTCCTTAGATAAGCCTATATACGACTTAAAATTAAAGCAATCTATCTGTAATATAAAATTAATAAACACAGACAGTATTGAGTCATCGCCGTGCGCGAGGAAGCGATCGCCGTGCACCGCCGACAAGTGGATCAAGTTACACGGCCAAAACAGCTGGCTGTACTCTTGTTGCAGTCCTTGCAGTGTCCGCATTTTCTGTGCGCCTGACATGGAGATAAGGACATTGACCGGGAATGGCATAATTAATCTAGGTCAAGGTTGCACAGTAAAGGGAGATACGTTTACTATCTACTCTCATAAACACTTCTTCAACCAAATGCAACAGCGACCCGCTAATATTGAGATACCGAAAATATCATTATTAAATACTATCATCAACACAAGCCTGCCAGATGATGATCGGTCGCTCGAATTAAAGACGCATCAAGATACCTGGGATGAACTAAAGAAACAGATAGAAGAGTTAAAAGTGGACTCCTCGGGACAATTAAACGATCACGATGTGCATCACTACGTCGTTCAGTATTTATTATTGGCCGGCCTGGTGGCGGTACTCGCGTTGGTCGTGTTCCTGTGGAGGAGACGGCGAGCCAGTAGCCAGGAAGCCGGCGCAGAGTGCGCGCCCGCGCCCGCGTCCGAGCACTCGCCCGCGCCCGCGCCCGCGCCCGCGCCTGCGCCCGCGCCCGCGCCCGCGCACGCGCACGCGCACGCGCCTGTGCCGCTGCCGCGTGCCTCCAGCCTAAACAACATCGGGACTTCGCCGATCCACCCACGACGCATATTTTCTGTACCTAGCATAGTGTAGTACAAGCTAGTACTACTGTAGTATGTTTTATACTTTGTATTTTTTAATATTTTCATCTAATTTATTATTATTGTAATTTACATTCTTATTAATTTGTTAATTTCGTTCTTATCTTGAGTTGGCAAGATGTACGGTTTACCGTACGAAAGCATACCTAATGTTTTATGTAAACAACTGACATGACACAAATTGTATTTATGCAATTCATTATATTTTTAATTAGTTCAATAAACGCAATCAATCGGTACGGTCGTTTGAATCATTCCCTATCACCGTGCTCTTATCAATATATCATCTAAGTGTAGCCTCCCGTGACGCTACAAAGTATATTTTATCCGTTATCTAACCAACAAACACAAGTATCGAAAAGTAGTTTAACTCGGGCTACTTAATTGGTATTAAAGTGGAAAAGAGAGTGTAAGCCGTGTAGCGTAGCGGCACATTAAAATAATACTACTGTAGCGGCGCCACCTACCTGCATGACGCCGCACATAATACGACACGAAGCAAGCACCTTCCAACCGTCTCAACAGATGGCGCAACAAAAACCAACTCAACGACTTCTCCATACTGCGACAGAAAACAGAATGGGAAGCCTGCATCGCGGTAGCGAAGTTTCACCATCTCCTTCGCTATACATAGCACCTCCAACTAACACCTGTTGGACTTCGGTCCCCGAGCTATACCACCCAGCTCGGAGGAAGATCTTGCCTTCCTCAATGTGGCATCCATTTCCAACCTACCTACCATCCGCTTCCATACACTACCACCACCTCTATTCCCTTGGGTAAAAAGCGACTAACGGGCTAAAGATGCACGGGCTGCACATACAACTAACAGCATACGAGCGGCGATGGGCTCACCACCTATCAGGCTGAACACATGTGCAGTAGTAACTCGATGAAACCTCGACTGCTTCTGCAGTCCTCCTTGCTCTAAATCTATGAGTGGAAAAAAGTAGCGAATCAACTTACGAATCCGCTGTTCGACTGCGTGCTCGGGGCGAAGTCGCCGGCGGCGCCGGGCCCTTCAAGTCGGGGCTTCTTGCGCGGCCCGATGGCTTGCAGCGCCGTGAGATTGGCCTCGCGCTGACGCAGCTCCTCGAGCTCGGCGCGTTGCATCTCCTTCGCCTGTTGGGAGTCATTCAATACAATAAAGTTATCAGTTGGAATAGTCAACATGATGGCTTCGCGTTTAGCAGTAAGCCAATTTTAAAAGGTATTTATTTTTATAGTAAGTACATTTAGTATTGTACGGTAGAGTGAATTAAAATGAAATCTCACAACACGTGTTGTTGCTAAAAGAAAACGGGAGAAACTCAGTTGAAATAGTCAACATGATGGCTTCGCGTTTAGCAGTAAGCCAATTTTAAAAGGTATTTATTTTTATAGTAAGTACATTTAGTATTGTACGGTAGTGAATTAAAATGAAATCTCACAACACGTGTTGTTGCTAAAAGAACACGGGAGAAACTCCGAAGTCCTATTTCAAAAATTGCTACTCGACCAAAACACATATACCTACGTAAAATGTATATGTCAAAGCTGCCATTATTCCGCTACAATTCGACGGAACCAAAGAATAACTTCATATCTGCGAGATCCTCATTTGCCAGATATGACGTTTTTCTAAGGGACCGATATTTAGTATAGGTTTGTGTCTCTGGTTTTTATGTGCGATCAAAGACTGTGCGTTACGTAGTACTTGTAATAGATACATACCTTAGCCTTCAGCTTCGCCTGCTCCGGGTCCTCGTTTTTGGAGCGCGATTTGGCGGCGCGCAGAAGCATTTCCCGCTCGCTGTCTTCGCGCCGCTTCTTGTCCGCGCGATCCAACTCCTCCAGAAACTTCAGTTGGCCCTTCACGTCTTGCGTCGCCTCGTAGCGCGCATCAGTCTGTTGACAATATGCAAATTCACACGTCATTTAAACTTCAAAACGAGCAAAGTACAGTACAACCTATATACTGACTGTCCGTCCCACCGATCGATCCATAAGTGTGAGCGTCAAGTTGGCAGGCACACCACGGAATTGGACGGTTTTGACTATGTCAAAAAATTGTGTATAAATAGTGATAAATAGTGACGTATAGCATATAAATAGTGATACTATGGTTCAAAAGATATTTGAGTATCTTGGTGTGCCTGCTAACTTGACGTCAAGATAGCAGGCACCTTAAGAAATACAGTTCGTATCAATGTGATTTATATGTCAAAAAACTGTGCATAAATAGTGAATCGTATACGCAAAATTTCAACTATTGTTCTTCAATACAAACCGAGATATTACGGTCTCTAAGTGGGCTGCCAACTTGACGATTCTTGCGATGGCGATTCCAGAGAAAGGGGTTGAAGTTTTAAACAAATAAATACATGAAAAAATTGTGTGTGAAATTGTGAATCTTTCAATGTCAATAAAAAAAGAATTCTTTGCAATTTTCCAAAAATCTAATGTAAACTTCTACCATACATTCGATTTTAAGTACAATCGTACACAATTTTATTTATTGACTTAAGATACTGACATAAAGTCTAATTATTTTAAATTCAAGTCATAAAATTACACTTAAATCCACCGTTGCAATGTCAGTTTCACGTTATTTCTATGGAAACTTATGTCAAGCAATTTGTAATTTTAGTGACTCGAATTAAAAGTCTCGGACGAGCGAGTGTCGCGAACGACCGAGAGATGGTGTGATTTTGTTTACGTGCGGTGAGCCGGTGATACGAGAATGGTGCGCGAAAAGTTTTATTTGTTTGTGTTGAAATTGGTAAGCAGTGAGTACATTTGCATCAGAAGTGAAAGTGTTTAAATCGTTTAATATTAACCTATTTTTTTATAGGTACGCAGCTTATTTACTATTATGGTATTTACAAAAAAGATATACCTAGGTACGGTCGGGGTCGCCGTCGCTTTACCACTTTGCAGCAATTTTCGTGTGAAGCGCACCGACCGCCCGGGTACCTACGTGCCCGTACCAAATAGACGACGCAGTGTGCAAGGGATTTTGACCTTTAGACTGGTAAAGCGACGGAGTCCGCCATTGTACCTAATGTGAGGTAGATATTTTCTCAGTCATTCAAAACTTTTCATATTTACTACTCGACCAACATAATGAATCGCATTAAAGCTAGACGTTTATCATAATTGTTCAATGATTAACAATCTAAATATATTGCACTTCAATTAGTTTGCACATGCTGTGTGGTCAGATTTTAAAATGGAATATCGAAGAAGATACGTTTAGTTTGTAAATTATTGAGCAACTGTGATAAACGTCTAGCTGACATGCGCCTAATTATGTTGGTCGACTAATTCACACACACAATTCCTATTCCTTTCTTAACCCTATTCCTTTCTTAAAGGCGGAAACGCATCTGCGACTCCTCTGGTTTTGGGGGTGTCCATGGGAAGCTGTGATTGCTCTCCATCAGGTGACCTGCCTGCTCGTTTGCCTCCTTCTTACATATTAAAAAAAAACTTATTACATGTACCAATAAAACAATCTGTATTATGATAACAGTTCTAATAAACAATAACATGCGAATCATTAGTGGCTGTTTCGCTTAATCCATCAAATAAATCCATAAGAAAAAGTAAAGTAGCAGCTAGTATAGTAATATATTGTCCTACTGCTGGGCGAAGGCCTCCATTATTGAAATCCAGTCATCGTTGCAATTATTCGCTCGCACACGATCTACGCGCACGCTACTGTACGTGTAGGCGCGGTCAGGGCCCTGATTCTGTATCGCAATCTATAGATTCCACAAACCTTAAACCTTATCGCGCACAAACGTCAAACACATACGTTTTTGGGAAGATATCGTAACTTTTTAAGGAATTAACGTGGTTTTGAAACAAGGAATCGTTACAGAATAAGGGCCCAGAATGGAGCGCAAGCGAATATCGGAGAGAAGTGGTCGACCGAGAACTTCCTCGAATGTACATAAAAAAGCAGTGGCAACTGCGAGTTGTACTCTTCGTGCCACGAGAAGTGAGCGAGCTCGACAGCTCCGGTTACAGTCCGATTCAAATATAATGGCGTCCATGAAGTTAGTCACAAGTCGCGTCGCAGTAGCGAATTTTAGGTGTCACCCCCGCCCGCTAGCAGACCATAACCTACGGTGGCCCTCCCGCCGCTCGGCACCTGCGCACTGCGGCACTCGCAGATAAATTCACAACCGCCATCATAATTGAATCGAACTGTACCTATCTGTAAAATATGCAGTGAACTACACGTGTTCACGGGGAAACTCTCCCGAGACACTAGTCTTATGAGTACCGAATGAAGAGCGCGCTTCGGCGGGCACTGATTTGTCGTCAAGACCTAACGCAGATGGTCTCCTGCGCGAGTTGGTTTACTGGCGCAGGGACGTCTGGCACTTCTTGCATAACCTAGAGGGTAATACCTCCGTTACACTCTCCCCTCGTGGCTCGTCTCGTACCTCGCCTTGCAACTCGTGTGATTTTTACGAGATAATGCGTGTCTGTTCACACTCTCGTGTGCTCTCGCGAAGCATTCAGTTCGTTTCGAGCCAGCAATATGGAAGACGTTGAATTATTAGCGGAATCAACTCTTGGTTTACTAAGTATCAACAGCTACGTAAATAATTTACAAAAAATTAAAGTAAAAAATTGGTTGCCTGTAAAGTCGGTATACGGGCGAAAGTTTTACGTGACAACGACTTTGAGTGGTAAAATAATTTTAATGTGAATATTCATTCGTATAGTAGGAAGAAGGATGAAATAATATGGAAGGGACGCGTGCCTTTCACTTTTTATGTCTGTCTCTCTCGCTCTTAGGCGGGCTAACCATGCCCGAGTGGAAGGGACGCGTGCCTCTCACTCGCTCTCATTGTGAGCGCATAACGTGAGCGGAGCGTAACGCAGTTTCTTGAAGTGTCACCCGGCAAACCAATTTATAAGACGTTGTCACGTCAAAAAAATACGTCGTCAAAGAAGATGGTGGATGATATCAGTATTCATCGCAATAGAACCCTGAAAGTTTTTTAACTTCTAATTAAATGGCTACCTACTATTTTTTATACGTTTAAATAATATTGTTTCGTTTATTATAGTAATTACAAACGTGTTAATTTACAGAACGCCAGTAAGCAACTGATGCAAGAGCGCGAGTGTAAGCACCGCGCTCGCTTCCCTCGCGAGGCCCTTTGACTCGTGTCCAAAAAGCCGCTCCCGTCCCGACGCGAGCGCTGCGAGGTGCGAGACGAGGCGCATACACACCAGTCACACATTCGTCTCGCGCCTCATCTCGCCACTCGTGCAAGAGCGTAAATGAGCTATAACGGTTGGTGTCGAGGTGCCAGTACAAATAAAATTAGTTATGTAAGGAGAGGGAATGTACATCAAAAAAATTGGAAAACACACTTCGCCCGACCAGGTAAATGAACCCGGGACCACCGGATATCGAACCGGGCGCTTGACCACTTGGCCACCGAGGCGTTAACACTCAATACGAATACTGTTTTAAATATCTTATTAATTATTAAAAGAATTCACCAACGAATGTTTACATCGTAATAATAGCAAGAATTACAAGTAATAACAATAATTACAATGCTAAATATTTATTAGCGCAAAATGAAGGTAGGTAAATACACACAGTCCAGTGGTGCATCCATAGCAAAAGCGAGTGTTAGCTCGATTTCGTGTCGTATATAACATATTTATAAATAGTCACTATGATAACATGAAATACCTAATCAATGAAATTAATCTGGTCATAAACATTTTTTTAAACTTCATTTAATCACGTTAACAACAACGAATATTTAAGTTTAAATGGCCTTGAAGCAGCGCTTCCCGATGACAAGAAACTCAAAAAGAAAAATAAGGTGTCACTATTTAGCTAGTAACAAAAAAAGAAGGATGATAGAACTGAGGAAAATAGGCATAGTAGTACGAATCAAAAAATAGTAATACCACAGAATAAATAATATTACTAGGTACAGGAGGTTCACTCTCTAACGACTTTCACGCGAATTTGAAACTTATCGTGTGACCCGAGCGTTCATTTTCTGTTAAGCAACGCTGACTCGATATCTATTTGACGTCTCAGAGGGTAGGGTTTGCGCGCGCGCGCAGGGATTACGAGATAAGCGACACGGCGCTCGGTGCTCGGTGTTCGTCGGCTCGCGGCAACCTTCACTGCCATACGCCTAGGCGGCCTGCCTGGGAGGCGCGTCGGCCAAACGTACCTAAACTGCGGAGTGACACCCCCCTGGTAATACTCAACTACATACGTATTGTAGTGTGACAGCTAGTGTCAGAGACAGAGCGATGAATTACCAGCACGCTTTGCAAAGTTCTATGACGACGACGACGCGCAACAAAATGACACTCACGGTATTCGGCACATTTTTATTTTATATATATGACAAAGAGGCAAACGAGCAGGCGGGTCACCTGATGGAGAGCAATCGCCGCCGCTCATGGACACCCGCAAAACCAGAGGAGTCGCAGATGCGTTGCCGACCTTTAAGAAAGGAATAGGAATTGTGGGGGGACTGGTGATAGAAAGTATGAATTTGGTAAAAAGTGGACTATTGCAGAGGACTGCTTTTGCTGTCTTCACAATGGTACTCAATTTGCAAGGAACACGCGCGCTACGCGGATAACGTATCTTCCTCTTTTGCTTATATCTATGAGCAACAACTACTTCCGATCGCACATGCAAGATAATCATCTTAAAATTAAAATTTAAAATCATGCTCACACAAATTATCTAGACCAAGATGAGTATTCTTTTGAAACTCGTTAATATGGCAAGATAACGGATAAATATACATAAACATTGAAAAAAAACATCGACCCGAAATCAATTTAGAAAAACAGTTTTTTCTCCAAATTGACCCGACCGGGAATTGAACCCGGGACCTCAGAGATGGCGCGACGCCAGACCCGGCGCGCTAACCACTCCACCACGGAGATCGTCAAATCATCTTAACACACGAGGTGCTCTCGATGGCGCAGCAGATAAGGCGCTTGGTTTGCAATCCTGCCAGTTAAGGACCTTTCGCAATGCCGGGTCATTAGATGGGAGACCAAATTAAAAACATCTCGACTGTCATAAAGCCATCGATCGGTCCCGGTTCTTGAAGTAAGTTGACAGTCAAGTGGTTATGCCCCGCCATAGCTATATTATTTATTTCTACACACCATTCACAATTCATTTTACATAAAACACAATCAATACCATACAAAAAAAATTGAACCGATATACATAATAAATCTAATAATGCGAATTCGCTACCGCTCGGTGGCAATCAAAGCAGTCATGTACATCTAATCTTACATAAATTAAGGTCGCGTAAGAACAGCATTGCTATATTTTTAATACTTTGTATTGTTTTCCGTGAAAGAATACTACCACCCCCTCTCTTCCCTTGGGTGTCGTAAAAGGCGACTAACGGACTAAAGACTGCACATACATTCATCAGGTCAGAGCGGCGATGGGCTCACCACCTGTCACGCTGAGCATAGTCAATAGTCAAAATATATTTATTCAATAAACTCAATTAATAAGTACTTTGAAACGTCCAAATATTTTTTAACCTACCATTCAGGACATCATTTTTTAACTGTGGCAAAGAACGGGCGCAATAAACCAAAGCGCACAGAAGCAACGACATTTACAAAAAATATATGTATTATATGTCGTTACCAGGTCACAAAATACAAAATATGAATTTGAATGTAAATAGTTTAATTAAATATGGTGCTCTACTTTTATAAATTAATTATAGACAATTAGAAAAAGCTGTTCGAGTACTTGGAGCATTTCAGACCCAAGGTGTTTCGTCTTCTGTATAATCTGACACTTTATAATAAGCTTTTTTATAAAGCTTTTCTTTGATATTATCAGCATATATGCAGTCGCTATTTGGTGAAAAGTGGAATATGGCAGAGGACTGCTTTTGCTGTCCTCATTGCGTAGTCTCTGACTTACCGTTCGGCGATAATAGTCGTGATTATAAGTATGTATATGTATTGTTAACATAATAAACCCACCAACCCGCAATGGGCCGTGGTGGGTTATGCCCAATTTCCCTATGGCCTATAATGAGAACTTCTTATTCGTTGAAGGCTTCTCACTTAAACCTAACTGGACGTAGATTCAGTAGTTCAATCCTACTAATATTATAAACGCGAAAGTTTGTAGGTATGGATGGATGTTTGTTACTCTTTCACGTAAAAACTACTGAATGGATTTGGATGATATTCGGCATACAGATAGTTTATAACAGGTTATAATCCAGGGATTAACACATTGGATACTTTTTATCTCGATATACCCACGGGAACGGGAACGGGAACCACGCGGGTGAAACCGCGAGCGCCCGCTAGTTAAAAGTAAATATTAGTTCATGGGAGCTCGATGGCGCAGCGGCTAGCGCGTTCGGTTTGCGATCTTGCCCGCTAAGCAACTTTCGCAATGCCGGATCGCCTGATAGGTGACCAATTAAAAACATCTCGAGCTTCCTCCGTGCTTCGGAAGGCACGTTAAGCCGTTGGTCCCGGTTGTTGTCGTAAGTGGCAGTCGTTAAAACCCACCAACTCGCATTTGGCCAGCGAGGTGGGTTATGGCCCAATATCCACACGTGCTATTGTACACGTGGGATGGCTGTGCCCAGCTGTGGGACGTTTGTAGGTTGATGATGATTAGTTTCCTAATTATTTTGGATGATATCGATGGCGCAGCAGCGGCAGAGGCGTTCGGTTTGCTATTTTTTTTATATAAAAGAAGGAGGCATACGGGCAGGCGGGTCACCTGATGGAGAGTAATCACCGCCGCCCATGGACCAAATCAGAGGAATCGCAGGCGCGTTGCCGTCCTTTAAGGAAGGAATAGGGTATATAGAAATATTTTGCCAATCAAGCAATTTTGGATCGTCCCGTAATAGGATAGGTGACCAAATCAAAAACATCTAAAGCACCTCGGCCCAGGTTGTTGTCGTGAGATGGCAGTCGTTAAAACCTACCAACACCCACCAGCATTGGGGTCTAATCTCTTACACAAATAAGTGAAATAAAAATATCGGCTTAAAAACATCGCTTGACAAAACTATTAATAGGTTTAAAGACAGTGTATATTTTTCTATAGTGCTATGTATTAAATAATATTTAAGCAAAGCATTTTCCAGTATCCACATGAATTAGGTCTAAATTATCGTAGGTATATGATATGAACACACACACACGCTTACATAAATTCGCCAGCATATTATTAATTAAAATGAACAGAGCATTAGATTCCTTCACTTAAGCTAGTTAATTATATTAAGAAATTTTACGCAGCGCGCTCATTGCTGAATTTAATTTTTATTAAATCTCGCTAAGCTTAACTTATGTTGGTAAGCCTATAATAAATACATAAATAAGCAGCAGCAAAGTACACAGATTGATAATTTTCATTATTATTAGATAGCCAGTTCCTTAGTAGTTGAGGATTCCGGGCGAAGTGCGTTTTCATCGTCGGTCCTATCATTTGTAATTGTCAGAACAAGGATTGGTATGAAAGGATTTTTTTGGAAATCTGTTACGGTGTACTGGATCCACGCGGACATAGAAGCGGGTAGGCCTCTAGTCTACCATAAACATACGCTCACGAATATAGATATGGTGCGTTTGCCACTTTATAGGAGGCTGGTATCGGTATCAATAAAACTATCAATAACTTTATACCGGCAGTTCAGAAAAGTGATGTAGGTAGGTAGGGGCTGTTATCGATAATTTTCTATAAGTATCGATATGTTTCGGATATCTGTACGCGTCCCTGCCCATCTGACGAATACATGCAGTACAGATGATATTGGTCTACAAAAATAACCCATACGTTTATGACGAGATAGATCCTATGTTGCGCTATAGCAGCCAGCTTCTTGACTAGGTTCACCTCTTCACTCTCAGTCTAGACGGCCCGTGTTGCCATCTACAAAAAATAACATACCTATATGACGAGATCGATCCTGTGTTGCGCTATAGCAGACAGCTGCTCGACTAGTTTAACATCTTCACTCTCAGTCTAGACGGCCAGCGTTGCCGTCTACAAAAAAGCCATATATCTTTATAACGAGGTCGATCCTGTGTTGCGCTATATAGCAACCAGCTTTTCGACTAATTTAACCTCTTCACCCTCAGTCTAGACGGCCAGTGTTGCCGTCTACAAAAAAACCCATACCTTTATGACGAGATCGATCCTGTATCGCCCTATACGGTCAGCTTCTTTAGGTGCTGCTTCAACGTGAAAAGAGAACTGTAACCTTCAGTGCGCTTATGGAGAGAAATAAAGCGTCATGTCTGCAGTTTTGTTTTATTTTCTTTAATTTGTGTTTTGTCGAATATTAATGTGAATTAATGGTGGATTATTTACTTTTAAGTGTTCGTGAACGTGAGTGTTAGCAAATAAAACAAAACAGAGCAACGTCTCTTTTCAAATTCTCTCCAGAAGTCCGTGTGAGATCTCAATAAAGTCCCACAGCTTTATTGAGTCTCGAGGGGTTTGGGGGAATATCATTTACCATTAAACGTTCATTATCACTCAATAACATCTACTTAATGCAAATAAAATAATTACCATCATATCTTACTTGACACTGGCTAAATGTGCTGATAGCACGAAGCCATTATTTAAAACGAAAAAGAAAAACCTTCAGTGCCTTCACTCTCAGTCTAGTCGGCCAGTGTTGCCATCTACAAAAAAACAACATACCTTTATGACGAGGTCGATCCTGTGTTGCGCTATAACGGCTAGTTTCTCCACCAGGTTCTTGAGCCGTTCGTGCACCGCGTGGCTGACTAGCCCTGCCACTTCAGCGGACGGCTCATCCATTCCGTGCTTAGTCGCGGCGGCTTTCAGACGCGCCTGCATAATGCCCATCGGCACCAAGTACTCGTCCTTGCACGACCTGCGATAGAGTTACGACTTGTAACTATTTGAGCGCCATGGTCTTTTATAGAAGACGGGCGTTTCTGTCCCCTCTGAACCACGACTTTAGTAGAAGACGGTGGTCGTGGCGCGAACGGCTCGGAAAAGTTTGTCCTCTATAGGAGACCGCGGCGCTCAAAAGGTGAAAAAGGCGCGCAGACACGACAGTGCCAACTTCATTGTGTAGTTAGAACTAAGTTTACAAATAAGTTATGTGTGTGGCGACCCATTAAAAAAATCACCTACCACCACCAACCTATCTCTTCCCTTAGGCGTCTTAAAAGGCGACTAACGGACTAAAGACTGCACATACATCGAGTACCTCTGTGTGTGCGTGTATCAAAAGACAGAACATTTAATTGAATTTAGAGTTAAGAGTTCCTTAGTATACCTTTTTTTAAGATTTAACACAATGAAAGTGGCCGAGGCGTTTACAACGAACAGTATGAAATAGTCGCAAAAAAAATTTGCTACATGTCAACACTAAGGCGAAGATGGCGTAACGAACTGGACGCATATCAGCCAGATTGGGCCACTTATGGCGGCGGACAGAGAAAAGTGGAAAGAAGGGGAGGCTTTTGCCCTGAAGTGAGACAAACTAGGCTAATAATAATAATAACATAACAAAACTGACCTAATTTGCGTGCCAATCATCTCGGTCGATCCCAAAATCCTCTGGGTCTCCTCTGCCAAGTTGACGCCACCCATAGCGGCCACGTCATTGATGTCATCGTCGCCGGCCATCTTGTCGTCGACAAAGGGCTGTGACGTGAACTGCATGGAGGATTTCTTCTCTTTATCCCTTAGCAAGGATTTGCCGGGTGTCAGTACAGTGGAGAGCGCTGCCGATGGGGCCGCTCGTGAGAAGTTCGCTTTGTTATTGACCGCCATGCCTTTGCCGCTGCTGACTTTGCTTACGTTTATCTTCGTGTGCACGGGAATGTTCTGGAGGACGGCTATAGAGCTGCCCGACTTCGGCGGTTTATGCTAAACAGACAAATATATGTGTCAAGGTCGTTAAAAAGTAAACTTAATAAAAAAAAAGCACTACTCATCACCACGATGGTTAAACAATTTTAGGTAGCACAATTATACAACAGACATGTTTCTAACATTTAGTAAACAGCGACTGGTATGCATATTACTCTAGTTTTGAACGACAATCATGCACGCATTTTTTATTTGTTTTATTATTTGCATTCAGCAAAGTTTCAGCCTGTACAGTGCAGACTAATAAAATTAATCACGCCGATAATACTAAAGTTAACCTCAAGATTTTATAAAACAATAAATACTCGAATCATTTTATATTATTACGGAGAGGAACAATGCCTTGCCATTAAAAAGCATAGTACTTCTTGATGTTGAATTTACAAATACTACAAAATATGTGTTTAATAATAGTGTTAATTACCATAAAGAATCAATTTTAATATGAAAACAGGTAATAAAATGATGAGGCTCTTCTGAAATACAATAATAGCTATTACAAAAATAAATACCCATGCAAAGGCTTTGTTAGACGATAAAACTATTTTCAAGCCTAGAAAAAAAACGATCATCAAATAAAATACAAAATACAATAAAGAATCGAAATATTTTTACTATAGACAACTAAATTTACTAAACAACAACATTGTATTTTTATATCACTGTATCTTTGATTACAAATAACAGATCAATTAAAATTTGACTGAGGAATGAACATACGTAATATTTTTAGACAAATGTTCAAGGTGGAAGTTTTATAAATAAATATATTGTTTGAACATTTTCTTTTACAGTTAGCCAAACAAAAGCGAATGTCTGTGCAGCCTAATAAGAATTTGATCATATTATTTAAAATACTGGCCAACAAATACAGACATTTTAATTAAAACCTCCAGTTGGTACACGGAAGTACTCTGACTACAAAATGAATTTGCATTAAGGGCCCGTCACACCAGGCCTTTTCATACAAAAACAAAAAATGAAAAACCAAAAAAGACAAAAAAAAACAATTGTAGTTGCTCAAACGACAACCAAGTACTTTGGAGAGATTAGGCAACCACACGAGTTTTATTCCTCTGCACGGGCGGGCTAGGATATTGCCATAAGTATTCCAAATGTGTCAGATGTCAGGATAAAGTCACGATTCTGTCCCGTTATCAGACACATTCAGTTTCTAGCTGTAGGACATGTGAAATTAATTTGTTACTGGACATGATAAAGCCACTATTCTATTCCTCTTTCAGGCACACACGAGTTTCATAAGACTACTTAACTTAGGCTAGATAATTGGTGAGAGCGTAAACAAATTTAATTTATTCTTTAATTTAACATTTAGATTTCAGGGGTAAGTAGAAAGAAAAATGTAACACACAACAGCATGTGGCTACGTTCTTGGCTCCATCTGACACATTCAGTTTACGGGTAAAGTATAAGTGTCACATGTCAGAATTAAATCCTGATTCTATCCCAACTGACACGTATAGGAGTAAGATAGTTAGGACAATGTGTCCTATGACAGTATATGGTCACGATACCATGCCTCCATCTGACACATTCAGTTTACGGGTAAAGTATAAGCGTCACAATATCAGAATTAAATCCTGATTCTATCCCGACTGACACATTTAGCAGTAAGATAGAATAATGTCTCCCATGACAGTATAATAAAATTATGGTCACGATACCATGCCTCCATCTGACTAGTCAAGTTTACAGGTAAAGTAGAAGCGTCATACGTCAGAATTAAATCATGATTCTACCCCGACTGACACGTTAGCCAATAAGATTTCCGGATAACAAAAGTAACAATCAACAACAACAACAAAGTGGTAAGCGTGCGTTGTTTGTGCAGACAAACCTGTGTCGTCGACTGCACCGACATAATGTTAATGGGTAATGGCTGGGCGAGGGGGGTGAGGGGGGCCGGCAGCGCGGGCGGCAGGAGAGTCGTGAGCGTGGGGCTCGAGCTGTCTTCATCCCGCGGCTGCTTAACACCACAATGTGTTATAGAACCAACTCTGTACCACAAACCTCGTGACCCGCCCTCTACTTTTTTGTATATGTAACTAAACCAACGAGCACACGCTCCTGATGGATAGCAGCCACCACATAATGAGTATAACGCGGTGCTAAGCGTGAAGTTTTTATGCGCCTGTGTTCTGATATATCACTGGATCTGGTACCCTTCCAAACGGAATAACAAAGATGCTTGGCGACAGAAATAGGTTTTAGGGTGGTCAGTCACCACCAAGTGGGATTCCGGCATAATACTATCACTAAGCAACTAAGATTTAAACACCAACCCACAATATCACTGCTCTAACAAACTACCGTGAACAAAGTTACGTTTATTCTATTGCAATGATCTATAGCATTGAAACCTATTTTTGTTTTCAAGTAACAAGCATATTTTCAGTTTCCAAAATATCTTTAGGGCGGGTCACGACTTAGTTTAATCTCATTTTAACAGGACATTGAGTATTTTAACAGAATAGTTACAAGCTTATATTGTTGCTGAAACAGTGGGGTAAATGCATTCAAAAAATAAAAATATGACTCAGCAGCGAAATAAAGAGGAAAACCACTAAACTCTAAACTAAACCGTAATAACGAAGCCTTTATATTCTCATGAAGATGAGAAACATAAAAGAAGCATTAACCAAAAAAATAAAAAACAATTGCTACAACAAGGAGCTTTCATCACGAGAATACGACGCAGAGCACACAATAAAATAAATATACAGGCGAAAACAAAAGTCGGGCGGCGTAACGAAAAACAAAAAACATCGAGACAGACCAAGGAGCTTTGGGGGGAAATCATCTCATGCGCGGAGGGAGCCACCATCAATTGATACGCCTGCGCTTAACGAAACAAACCTGCATCGTGGACTGTATCGAAACGGCGCTAATGGGACTTGGGGAGTGCATTAGAGGCGCGGCTAGTGGAACCGGGAATACCGGCGGCAGAAGTGTTGTTAATATTGGGCTCGAGCATCGATCCTCATTTAACTAAAATAATAATAGTGTTAGGGGCTAAAACCTTCGTCCACTTCGTCACTCAACACTGAAAATTAAATAGCGGTAATGTATAAAATAGTGAAATGGATACAATAGTGCAGTGGTTAGCACACACACAAATAAAATATATTTTTGGTTATACATTTATTTGCAGGTGTAATAAAAATCTTGTTTCTTCTGGTGTTGAACGCAAACCAGTTATTAACATGAATGGCTATTATATGATTTCCATACATATATCATTGTAGATTGCAATCAAAATCAATCACCCTCGTCTTCTTCACTAGCTCTTTAGCAGGATATGGTAAAAAATGTTGCCATCAAATATTTAACCTTTTAAAATGTTAAATACGTTACCACAGCAACTAAATATATGACGCACCTCAAGATGTCAATCGAATTTAAAACTGTATGTCGTGTGTGTCACAGTTTGTTGTATTTTTTGAGTAAGTGAAAGCTGTTCTTTTATTTTATGGTTGCATGAAATATGAAACATCATTATTAGTTTCGTAAAAAGCTAATTGTGAAACAATGTAACCTAATAATATGAGAAGTAGTGTCCGACCAAAGGTTCGGTTTCGGCCCAAAAATCATGTTTCGGCCAGAGGTTCGGTTTCGGCCAAAAAACAGCCGAACCTTTCGGCCACGCCGAAACTTACAACATCGTACTTTCGGGTCGCGTTCGGCTAACTTCGGGTGCGCTCGGCACGGCTGGCAATATGGCGTCGCTCGCCTCGCCTAACTCCGCCGGCCACTAAATCAGTGCTCTTTGCTCGTATAGTGAAAATTAAAGTAAAACTGAAAGAAAATACATAATGATATGATTATCATATTTTTAACTAAACTTGTTTTATTTTATACCATCTACAATTAACAAGTTGCTGCCTCAGTATTACAGTTAATGTAACATTTTCAATTTTTCACTTTATAGGGTAGTTAAATTTTGACCCAGTGTCACTACTCACTATAACAATGTTGAAAATTTCAATTCGATAAAAGTTGAACGTAGAAACCTGTAATATTAGACCGGCGAGATGTTTCACTTATCAAATATCTGGAAAGAACGGCCCACTGACATTTTTATTCAACGTTTTAATCACGTTTGTAAAAGGTTCGGTTTCGGCCGAAACTATAATCAAATCGAACCTTCGGTTTCGGTTTCGGCAAAAAAACATGTTTCGGTCGGACACTAATGAGAAGTAAATCACTGTCTATATGAAGCGTATACAAAGTCACGTAGCTTTGATACCAATAATATAATTTCCCATGGTAAGATACAGTAAGAACTTAATCTTAAAGATAGTCGTAACGTCGCAGCTACGTAACTTAGCGTCCGCATTTGGTAAGCAATGATCAAGCTCTCCTCATTTCCCCAATTTCGTTTTGAGCACTGGCTGTCACCACCGGTTGCTGGTGGTTAAAAAAGTGCCAGTCGACCCTGCGCAAACTAACCAGGACAGGTACAAACTCCTGCTGATCAACCTATACAAAACTATCAAATTTCTTCATTCGACATAGATCCTTATAACCCTAGTGTCAAAGTTCAAAATGTATTGAAGAAATTTGACATATTGTAGTAGGTTTGAAGTACTGACATCTGCACCATCCCTGCCAGGTGTCACTAGATTATATCTTCTAGTTCATCATCTGGTAGTAATAAGACTTGTGTCCCGGAGAGTTGTCCCAAGGACTTGTGTAAGTAGTAATATAAAATTGGTAAGCTACGAACAATAAAAATGTAATTAGGCTATCAGACGATTTTTATGTATAGTCAATACTTACCATCTGAAGGTTAGATGTCGCTAGAACGGGCTGCGGTGGTGCTGGGATCGTGGAGAAGGCTACGTGAGGAGACGGGGGGTTGATGCCCTCAATAACCAGCTCCTTAGTCACCAGAGACTGCCTGAGTAGAGGTAAACTCCTCTGGAAACGGAAAGACAAAATGAAACGGATACTTTATCTTCTTAGTCGGGCACTCTTGACAGAGTGGTTGCGGTTAAAAGTGGGTCTTGGTGAATTACGGCTCTCGTTCTGTGTCTCCATTTTGCTCTATTAGTGGCATTGTTGGAGCAGTCGGTCATGGAAGATTGAGTGAGGGATCTAATGAGGTCTACCCATATGGTTAGAGAACAACCACAGGAACTTTGCCGAAACAGATATATTTGCTTGTAAAGCAAAGACGTTCTTTCAGCCTTTGTTTCATTGCATTATTAGTGTAAGTATTTATATTACTCATAATAATACTTATGGTTTACAACTATCAGCTGTCCCCAAGCAACTTTGTTAAAATGTAATAATAAATTTAAAAAACCGGCCAAGTGCGAGTCGGACTTGCGCACGAAGAGTTCCGTACCATTATCTATACAACATTAGGCATTAACATTACAACATTATATACATGATAATTTTTTACCAGTGCGCATATTTTTTTATATCATTCAGTAACGTTAATAGACATCATTTAAATTTATTTTATTTATGTAATTTGTACGTAACAAAAAAAAAATAACTCGTGAATACCGGGCCAACGAAAGGTCACGTGTCGGTGCAAGTGCATTGACCCGCCCGGTCGCCTGGTATCGTAATGTGTTAGAGTTCAATTTCGCGGTCCCGGCGGATTTACCATGATCAACAGTATTTTTGTGGATATGTTTGATTAATTTTAGTTTCTTTATTTTTCACTTAAATAAAATATAATTAAATCTGTAGTGGCAGCAAAGTAGTTACGGGAATAGTTTTAGATAGTGGACTGTATTACTTAGGTGTTGGTATCAAACTATTAAAATACACAATGCCTTCGATATCGTTATCTGCCTTAACTACTCATAACATTGTAGCTGTACATTAATACACTATAATTTAAAAAATTATGCCCACTGATAAAAAAAAATCCTGTATACAACTTTTTTTTTAATATCGAGCAAAAACCGGCAAAAGATCACGTTTGTTGTATGGGAGCCCCCCTTAAGCGCCCTGTTACATTTCGACTGTGATTTTTGCGTAAAATGGCCAATTTTGGCGTTCTTAATCTCAGAAAAAAACATACATTAACAATTTTGACTTATTAAATGGTGTAGAATAGCTATTAGCATTGCTATTTGTAAATTTTGCTCAACTTTTAATTAAACCCAAAATTGCAGAGAAAGAAATTCATAAAATGCGCGAAGGCACTTTTTTGAGCTCAAATTAAATAAAAAAAATTATATTTCTTATAATAATATAGTCGTTTAGTTCGTAGCGGCCTCGAAATTTTTGGATACCATTGATGTTATATAGAAAAAAAAAATCTTATTCTATACCAAAAAACTTCGAAAATCGCTTTAGCTTAACTGTGAATTTCTCCTACCTACGACAATATTATTAAGCAAAATTTATACCAGAATAACTGTTAATTATCCTATTTCGATAAAAAACTATAAATACAACTGCAAAATTACTACAAAATGCGTTGCGCCGACCGTCCGAACTCAGATTATTCTAGCAGAGTGGAGATTTGTAATATTGAGCATGAATTTATTATCCTATTTCGATAAAAACGATAAATACAACTGCAAAATACTACAAAATGCGAAAATAGGCATTTCACGCAAAAATCACAGTCGAGGTGTAATACTTAGGACTCTTAAATATTTATATTATTCTGTTTTTAGTATTTGTTGTTTTAGTGGCAACAGAAATATATCATGTGTGAAAATATCAACTGTCTAGCTATCACAGTTCATGAGATACATCCTGGTGACAGACAGACGGATGGACGGACAGTGGAGTCTTAGTAATAGGGTCCCGTTTTTACCCTTTGGGTATAAGGAACTCTAAAAAACTATAACTATATTACTAAGAGGCTGCGCAGAACAGAGAGCAGCGGCGTCATCTCGTGTCGGAGAGAAAGATCCACTTCTGGTCGCTGAGCCAGTGAATTAAGGGGAGCCTGCACGAAATTGTAAAAATTTACGTATTTTTAAGTTACTTGTACTATGCGCTGAATTAGTTAAATACATTAAAAGAACTTACGTAAATTAGCCTGATCAATGCACAAGGTCGTGGCCATGTTGAAATTTGAAACAAATTCTTTCAACAATAACAAACAATCCAAAATTGTAATGACTTCTAAAAACATTTTTTTTGACCACTTTCTTAATTTTAAGCATGAAACAATAATTCTTACATGAAAATATTTGTATTGATATTCCGCAGGTCACCCCCATCTTAAAAAAGTAAATTTTCATTTTTAACACAAGCGCTTGATGGTTTTGTACATTTTGCAGAATAAAAATATTGCTCTAATCAAATTACTAGGTCTGAAACTTCAAAGCAGAATTGTTCTAATTTTAAATATCAATATGATTGATTTTGCTTTGAAGTTCATTATGAGACTTATGTCAGTTTTTGCGACCGCGCGGCACCCTCATAGGTAAGTATTTATAACTATACTATAACTTTTGTTTTAGCATCATTTACCTTTAGGAAGCCAATGAGGCAAGGCTGTGGACTAGCATTCAGTAATCGTTCTAGCCTGTCGCAGAACTCTTCGGGTTCCACCTGAGCATCGATCAGCTCCTGGATCAAGTTTCTGACATTCTTCTCCACGGTCTTAGGCTCCTTGCTCGAAAGATCCAGCAGATTGGCGAGGAAGTTACGACATTTCTCCTTGGTGTTGTCATTAGGTTTCTGGGGTAAAGAGCAATAAGATTTGACATGACATAAAATTACAGATAACATATTACAAAATAAACCGTAATAGATAGATTAAGTTCAGTAGAGTACTTTAATATGTAAACATTTCGAAGCTACAAAGCTATAAATCAATTTAATGATGTAAATAAATAAGTCCCAGTGACTACATTGAATTATTGCATTTACTGATTAGGATTATTATTCTACTATAAAATGTTGCTACTTTAATAAATGGATACATAATTTTATGTAATGTTTACATATTAAAGTATTTAGCAAGTACACTTCGCTATTAATTTGTATTATTAAGTATTCCATGTTATTCATTTTGAATGGCCTGCACTAAAGATAGAGGTAATCAGAGATTGTGTAAATGCTTTCCAATTTGATTTTATTTATAATTGTATTAGAGAACAACGAATTCCAGTTGCAAAAATTAAACCTTGCATTACACTAAAGACTTTTTACAAACCTACAATGGCAGACTCCGTCGCTTTACCAGTCTAAAGGTCAAAATCCCTTACACACCGCGTCGTCTATTTGGTACGGGCACGTACCCGGGCGGTCGGTGCGTTTCATACGAAAATCGCTGCAAACTGGTAAAGCGACGGTGACCGCGACCGTACATCACGCCGCCGGTGTTTTCGAGAGGTAGGCAGAGACCACAGCTATCCATTTATGCTACTATGCTGACACACCCCAGAAAAGAGAGCACCATTTGGCCAATAAATGTTTATGTTGTGTTTGTAATTGGCAGAACAAGGTATATATGAAAGATTTTACGGGCGGGCCGCTAGTATACAATATATAATTTGAAAACCATATAATATAATGTTGATATGAAAATTATTTGCAATAGAATTAGATACCTACTAGTTTTTATTATCAGTAATAGGTAGCCCTTCGCTTAGCTAAGCATTTTTTTTAATATTATGTGAGCTCCTTTGAACACTTGATTTGATTTGTCTTTGCATTTTTAACAGATATTTCTGTACCTCTGGATGGAATATAAAAAGTGCTCTATTTCATTTCGCAAAGGAAAGTTTTGACTGAAATTCTTACTTGTGTTGTGACAGTTGGTGGCTGTGGCGGCGGCGCAGTGGGTACCGAGACGGCGGTAACTACTGGGGCTGCGATTGGCCCCGTCGGCATCTGCCCCGACTGCATTTGCCCCGTCTGCATTTGCCCTGCCTGCATTTGCGATGCCTGCATTTGCCCTGCCTGCATTTGCCCTGCCTGCATTTGCCCTGTCTGCATTTGTCCCGTCTGCATTTGGCCAGTCTGCATCTGCCCGGTTTGCATTTGATTTGTCTGCATCTGACCAGGCTGCATCTGCCCCGTCTGTATCTGCCCCTGCATCTGCCCCTGCATCTGTCCAGGGGCCGCTACGCTCGTCGATACCGTAGCAACGCCCGGGTGCTGCATAAACGAACCACCCACTGAGATATTTATCTACTACATCTGTCTACATCTGTATACTCAGGCTACAGACCAGACATTTGTATAATTATGTCCAGTATGTCAATAAGACTCCAGAACTTTTGTTTCAGTCACACATAAGTCTTATGGTAGAGACAAAAGGTCACTTGTTGGGTAGTTATCAATTTGGCTCTAAAACTTGCATTAAGAAATTGCTATACATTTCAAGCATACATAAAGCTTCGAGATATTTAAGTTATATAGATGGATTAATTCTTTAGTACATAGAATGAATGGTATTAATATTAGGCACATTCAATATTGGCTGGAGACAGGTGAAATCTGTACAAATCATTCCATTATAAACAACAGTGACTCCGAGCCATATTAAAGCACATTATATCAACAACAATCTGTCTAGACTAGAGTATTCATGGTTAATAGATACACAATGACATTAAAATTTCCAATTAGGGTCTTACCTTGTTAATTACCTTTTAACATGCACCTCCACCACAAAAGTACATGCATGATTGATTATGTGAAATTGCACAATGCCAGAGACAGATAGAGGTGAACAGTTGTCCAATTTCGGTGTTGGTGGGTGAGTAGCGGAGTGTGGCTGTGCCTACTTACTGCCGGCACGGTCGACAGCCGGATGGTCTGAGGCTGCGGCGCCGTGAGAGTGCTGGCCGAGGGCGCGGGCCCGACCCTCAGCAGCTGGTACTGACCCGTCTCAGTCTTTAACAACAAATGACCCTGCTGCCCGGGTTGTAGACTTTGCAGAGTTTGCAGCGTTATCTAAAAATGAACGCTGTGTTTCAATTTTGCAACAATTGCAGACAGATCCAATGGTTTTGCGTAAAATCATTTCATGAATACAATATGGTTTTGATAATAAATCCGAAAATGAATCTAAAGCAGGTCATTTGTTAGGGTTAACATAAGTTAGGATTTAACTAAACATCAAAATGAGGGTGCAAACATATATTTATGAAACAGTGCAGGTAAACAAGACTGGTAATTTACGAGCTTTGATGTTAGTTTAAAGCTTGTGTAAATTAATAACGGAGCCATAAGGCGCACCATTATAAATTTGCTTTGCAACTACATTGTTTTTTTCTTATATAACAGGAATAAACTGAACAGATGTTTATAAAAAGTAAAGTTTATATAAACTGAATTAATGACAATTGGCAGAAAAAATCTTTCTTTCTTTCTTCTTTTAATAGAGATCTGAAAAGTGTAGCAAACCGTCTTCATACAGTGTTGATAACAACATGATTGTCCTGTTTTTATTTAACAAACCTGCAACTGATATATTTTCAACCAAACAAAATTGGTGACTAGTTTCAGTTGCTAGTCAGTCACGCTAGTCACCAGAAACTCTGGCTGTAACTTGTGGATGGAGGATGTAGGTGATTTCATATAAGTTTCCGTACATGCAACATGAAGGTTACATTCTTTTATGACAAAGAAATTAGAAGGAAAATCTCTTTAGTTACCACTCATGAAGGTAACGCCTTTACAGACAAATGCAATATTTACAAGCTTTATTATTAGACATCCATGTTGTTTTTGAAGTTCTTATGCATTTCTACAAAAGCATGTGTTTCAGTGACCAGATTTTACCAAGCAGCTTAGCTTGAGATTTCCTTAAGACTCAGAGAGTATATATACCTCAAAGTATTATTTTGCTAAATATATTCTGTCTCCATATATAACCAAACAATACAGGAATTGGTAATAAAATTTCTAAAATTAACAAAGCATAAATTATTTCATACTGATCAAAACATTGTCAGAAAATTTATAAAAGAAACAATAAGATTCTTAGATTTGATTAATATTGCACTGTTCCCAAGCAAAGCTTTTGGTTTTTGAAAATAGTTAATTGATGGGTTAAGTGATTTGATATTAGCAGTGAAGGGACCGTAGTGATGTTGGCCAAAGACAAAACTCACCCCCGGAGTTGCTGCTCGCGCACCAACCACTTGTGGAGCACCTATCACCACTCTCGGTGAAACTGTCGCTACAGACTTCTGAGCTGCAACATTAGGTGCTCCAGGCCTCATGTTAAGTATCTGAACATTAGGAATAATTGTAGACTGTGCAGACCCCAGATTCTGGGTGGTGACAACGACGTTTTGCCCTCCTGGCTTGTTAATGGTCATCACATTGGGGATGGATCCCGACATGCTGGAGTTCACAGTCATGGGCACCGTCACCATACCAGGCTGCATACCAACCTGCCCACTACTATTACCCTGCTTTATAACTAAAGGAGGTTGCATCGTGACCGTTTTATTAATCGACTGTGGTAATACGCTATTACCCGCTACCGTATGAAGTATTTGGTTCTGGGAAACTGGTATACCAATACAACCGTTGGCAATCGATTGAGTGGTAAATGTAACACGGTTGTTGGAGTTGAGGCCTTGTGTTTGAGAATATATCACTTTTAGAGATTCACTTGAATTAGACACAACTCCTGTTAGCGCTTGCGAAACGAAAGAAGGGATAGACGCTTGTACATTGTTATACGATGCACTGCTGTTCACGATCGCCGACGATTGGAGCCCAGTCACTAAACCACCACCACTGATTTGGTCCGTACTGTATTTTTGTACACCAAAAGAATTTCCACTTGATGATAAATTGGATATATGACTAGGAACTGCGTTTAAATAAATATTCTGAGAAGATGACGACGAAACAGACGTAACTAACTGGTTTTCGAGAGAGCCTACGATCGCGTTTACTGCGTACTCATCAACGTCTGTAGACAAAGCTTGCTCTAAAAACTCGGCTGACGCCATTTTATACAAATCGACGGTCATAGCATAGAATGACCAGAAACCGGTTTCAATGTAAAAACCGATAACCGGTAAAAATTGTACTCATTCTATGAAAATATATAGTTTTTAAATAAATATTTATAAGAATCATTAATCCATTATATCCACGATATATCGGTATCACAATATCATTGGGTATCAATAAAAATCTGGATAAGTTTATACCGGTATTCGAGAAAAGTGTTGTAGTACTTATACGGATTTTTTTTAAAGTACCTCTCGATATTTTTAGTAAATCCACATGAGTCCCTCCCTACCCATATGGTGAAAGTAGGTACCAATAAATGAACCGTTAAGCCGCGTCCGCTGCGCCATGTTTTGAACAGAACATTGTTCATTAACATTTTTCGTTCAAAACATTTCCCGTCCGCTGCGACTTTAGCAATGTTCAGTACCTATATAATTTTTAACGAAAAAAAAACAAATTTTATTTACGAAACTTTAGTCCGCCCGCTGACGAACTCGGGGGATGTTTTCCACAAACTCCGGCAAACACGTTCTAGTGTAGATTTGTTCGAAAAAACATTTAGGCCACGCCCCTTATTTTTGTTTTCGAACAACGTTCTGTTCAAAACATGGCGCAGCGGATGCGGTTTTACTGATTACCTATTTATTAATTCTACGAAATTTTGTCTTTATTAGAAGCAATGCTCGTTGTAAAGTTTGTCAATTCATAGAAGTAAATTATTCAAAACTATAAGGAGTGTTATTTATTACGATTTATACTTTCACAAAATCGGGTAGGTATTATTAATAATACATTATGTCATGATGATGTATTTTTTTCGGCTCTACTTACAGAAACATTAAAAGTTTTGTCGAATCGAGCAACAGTAGTAGTAGCAGTAGTAGCAGTGTCCGTAAATTGCCAGTTGACATTTGTGGGAAACACTCAGAACAATAGTTGTTTTGAGGGGAAACCTCGGACCAAAAATATTTGGTCCGAGGGGGAAACATTGCAGATGGCTCTATTATAATGGCTTTGTGCGATCAGCACATTTAGCCAGTGTCAAGTAAGTTAAAATAGTAATTATTTTCTTTGCATAGGTATAAGTTTATAATTGAGTGATAATGAACGTTTATTGGTAAATGATATTCTCCCAAACCCCTCGAGACTCAATAAAGCTGTGGGACTTTATTATGATCTCACACGGACTTCTTGATAGTTTTTGAAAAGTGATGTGCACAGTTTTGTTTTATTTGCTAATTTAAATAGCGCTATTGGCATCCCTTCCTTGATATACTTAAGTAGTGTAGGTAATTTAAAAAAAAAATCAATTTGCTGGAAAAAAACGCGATTATGTTTATATCATTATTAGCTAGATATGAGCTTTTAAAGATGTAAAAAATACCGCGCTGTACGTACATTAATATAAACGAACTTGGCTTTTTCCAGTAACCACGTTGTATGTAGATTGTAGGTAGAAGATAGCGGTTTGTGTGTAAGGCAGTGGCAACACAGCGGACCACAGCAAGTTTTCAACGCGCGTCCGCAAACCAAGGTCGTAGAAAGGTCAACCAAAATTTCGTTGCAAACAACTTTCCACACTGTTGTAAACCGCTGTTGTAAACGTCGGTTTACAACAGTCTGGTAGCCCCTTTATAACTCTCAATGCAATTTAAGATTCTGCGCCTTGGGCCTGTAAAGTTTGCCGCCCCATAAATTATCGGAAAATAACAAAAACTTTTAAATTGAAAAATACAGTATCGATAAAATTTACACGAGCAGGACTCGAACCCGCACCCGGCAATCCGGGCCAGGTGCTTTTTCCAGTTGAGCTACCGTGGAACTTATCTAGCCCGCTGAAATAATCAACAACATCTTTATTTTTTACCCGATTGTTTTTCGAGAGTATGTATGTATGTTTGTTTGTTTGTATAATTGTTTGGCACGCTCTGCGGCCTGAACGGCTCAATGGATTTTAACTTGAGACATGTCGTTAGATTCGTATTTACCTTCTTATTATATGTCTGTGGTATTTACTGTGAGAGAGGAGACACTTATAATTAAAAAAAAAAAAGAAATGTAGGATTTTAGGCGCCAAAACCAAATTCAAATTTAAAAAAAATAGTAATTTAAAAAACTAAAGAATTCAACTGTGTGTCTGTGTAATTTGGAAATGAAAAAAGCCTAAAACAAGAAAGTCGTCACACCCGATTGCACTTAACTTATGAATCGCCAAAGTTGCAAAGAAAAATTGTAACTGTCGGAGCCTATTCTAGAAATTCAGCCGTCTAGTCAGTACATTCAAGCAATCTGCAATGTAATATAGGTACCTATATGCTTTTCTGACTGCTACAATTTTTCTTTGCAACATTGGCGATTCTTAAGTTAAGTGCAATCGGGTATGACCACTTTTTTGTTTTAGGGTTTTTTCATTTTCAAATTACACAGAACCGCAGTCGGATTTTTTAGATTTTTAAATTACTGTTTTTTTATTTTGTTTGTAGGCTAAAGGCGCCCCATTCAATTTCAACGAACTACGTTATCAACATTCGATTTTGATAGTTTTACAAACATAAAGATTAGTTAATTAATAAGCAAGCTATGTTTTAATGTTATTGTTTATATATTTTAATGCAAAGTTAAGAAAAAATTACAAATTGCTCTAATCCGGCTTTGTGAAATGAAATTTTTTCGACACTGTCTTTTTTCACCTCACCGCCCCGGGCCATGGCCCTTTTAGCCCCCTAGCGTAAATACGCCACTGCGCATTCCCCTCCCGCCCGCGTCCCGCTGACCATCAAGAGGGTAGACTTTACGACGGTCAAGCTATAGTATTCTTTTCAAAAATCAATACAAGCGTCAATTGCGTAAAAATTAAATTATAATAATATATAAGGTGACTGCTAGAAACCACAAGAAACTTCAAGGGCTGGTCAGGTCATGTGTTTTAAACATGACAAAAATTACAAAAAGAAATTCGTGTTTTTTCAATATCTTTATCATACTCAATAGCAATATCATAAGAAAAAAAAGTGAAAACAATTAAAAATAACGATTATTTACAACATGCGGGCAAGGGGTTAAACCGTCCGCGTCAGTACCTACGTTGACGGGTCAATGGCCGGCCGTCGGTTGACCCGTCAGCGTCAGTACCTTACCTACGTTGGTTGACGGGTCAACGGCAGGCCGGCCGTTGCCCGCGCGCTGTAAATAATCGTTATTTTTAATCAAATTGTTTTCATTTTATTTTTCTTACGTTACTGCTTTAAAATAAATTGATATTTACTCAAAGACTATCCAATTAAAACTCACAAAATAAATTATATAAGTAATTAAAAAAAAATCGAATTCCTTTTTTGTCAATTTTGCCATGTTTAAAACACTTGACCTGACCAGCCCTTTAAGTTTTTTGCGGTTTCTAGCAGTCATCTTAAATAGATGCACTAGTGCGCAATGGAACATTGTAAAAAAAAACTAAAAAACAAAAGCAAAAGAAATCTAGCATTACTTACTTTTTATCGGTTAGCATCACAGACGTATAATACCTTATTATACGTCTGTGGTAGCATACATTTATTAAATTTTTCGCTGTGTGGGGGGAAGGGAGCATAAAGAGGGGTTGCAGGCTTTAGTAAATGTTTTCTATGGTTGGAGGCTCAGAACAATGTTGCAGGATGGTTGCAGGTGCAGGTGCAGGACGTTGCAGGGGGGGCCCTCACTATGCCGCAACCATAGAATAATAACTACCAATATTATTCTATGCCCGCAACCTCAGAACAATAGCAGCCCTGCCTGCTGTCATGATAGTAATGAATGTGACATGTTTCACATGTTTGATACAAGAGCTTAGAGCATGAATCTCAGAACAATACAGTCGAGGAAATTCACGGTCGACCACTTTTTTCATTGTACGCTAGAAGAGACTTCTATCTTCGCTCACGCTACGGTTTGTAAGCGCGGTGGAACGATAAAAATCTAGATTATTGTAATGAAGTAGAGTGTAAATCTGAAATAGTACCTAGTACCTACCTATCACAGACATATAATAATGTCTGTACTAATATCATTGTGCTACCTATTTATTTTATTTGAAGTAGTATGAGGTACCTAGTATATTTGAAATAGGTAAGCGATCCAATTATTAGTAGGTATAGGTTTAGGGAAGCATAAACCATAGGAAAAATAAAACCCTAGAGCATTCAAAAATAAAACCTACTGAACCATAGATGTAAACAATGAATTGAACATTGAACTAGAGCTCAATGATATTGAACATAAAAAGAATTAAAAAAATAAATGTTTGGGCTGCATCCTTTAGCTCTCTATGCCTTTCATGGAAGTATAAAATTAATACTGTCAAAATTGTCAATTAAGTGAAAATAATTAAACTAAAAAAACTTGTTTGATTTGCTATCCTGACTGTAATTATTTGTGCTGTAAACGTTCTTCTGACTGAAGAAGCAAAAATATTGAAGTCACCATTACCCACCCGCCTTAGCATTGAAAATGCGTGGACTTTGCTTGGTTAGTGTTCTATTTATTACTCATTATTCATTTCGATTTTACGATACCTACTGGAAAAGACTGGATAGGTACAATCTATTTATCCAAATCCCCGACACGTATTAAGTTTTATTACATATTAATATAGCATTTCGACATGCTTATTACAATTTGTGCATACGTTTTCTTTGGTTAACGACAAGTATGTGGTGGGCGTTGCAATTGCATTCGTCTAGTACTTACCATAGAATTAGTTAATATTCTGGTACTTACATAAAGTAAGATAGAAAAAATAACATTACGATATTTTGTTTATGAATTACTAATCCACTTCTTGCTTGCGTAATTTCAACAATTATTGTTGTATCCTATTACCTTAGCAATAAAATTTAAATTTAACCTTTTTAATTTGCGATATAGAATATGCTTTTGAAGTGTTAAAACAAAAGGGTGTTAGAGAAGCTCTTATTTGCTTTACCTACTCCAAGAGCTATACTATTATAGGGCCAAATTCGATAATTAAGGTTTTTAAACAAATTATTCACTATTATTTGTGCATGTATCTAGTGCCAGTTAAATTTTTACCATTTTCTAAGAGAGATTTACTAGAAAATCACTAACAATGGTGTCTTTATTCCAAGAAACAGTAAAAATCCCAAGTGACTCTTGATATGTGCACAAAGAATTGTGCATAATTTGTTTATAAACATTCTTCATTAAATTTGGCTTTAGGCAAGTCAATGGTCAACAAAGTCAACTATAAGAAAATTTATAGTCATTGATGGATGATATTTTCAGCAGACTAAAGAATAGGGGCAGAATATTTTAATTATATAGTATATGGACAAAATCAGGGTCGCACAACCTTACAAACAAACACAACAAACCATCTTTTTACTTTTTACATCTAAACTGCTGTGTATTGGCGGCTTATTCTTAAAAAAAACTATGGACTCATCTCTTTCCATGGGTGTTGACTAAAGACTACACATACTGCACATACATCTAACAGTAACAGTTAAAAAAGATTTGGACGATTCAAAGTACTTATTAATTGAGTTTATTGAGTAAATATATTGACTTGACTTTGACTTTAGTAAAGAGCGGCGATGGATCAACGACTATCACCACATGTGCAGTTGTTATTTTCTGACTAACCTTTAGGGGTAATAGTCATAAGCGTATGTAATCTTCTTCGATCAACAATACAACTAGATAACGCGTCACATACAAAATCAAAGCTTAATTCTGTCCACGTGAATAAATACTTTTTCAAAGAAATAAATTACTCCTGTCATTTAAAAATGAAAAGACGTCAATGAATGTAGTGGTGAAATCAACCTTAAAGGGCAACAAATAAAGAACTTTTCCTGTTATTGCCTTGTGAGAAAATAAACGCTCACTTCTCTAGTGCGCTTTTATTTACCGAGACATATTTTTAGCGCCAACCTGACATCTAGTTGTATTGTTGATCAAAGGTAATCTTGATTAAACTAACTAGCCAAATTTTTTAAACTGATTTTATGCAAAATCATTTAGATATCGAGTTTTCAGAAAGGTTTGTCATTTATTTATTTGTTTGCTTGTTGAAAGATTTATAGCCAAATATCAACAATTGAATAAAAATTTCAGTTAACCAATATGCCATTTACAAATCTCTACTTAATAAATAAACAGGTTAATTAATTAAGTAAGTTAGTTGCATACTTGTTAAAATAACTGTACATACCACAACAAGCATTTTTTTTTAAATTTGTTTGAGTAGATAAAAATAATAAACTATAAATATTTATGTGAATTTTAGTATTAAAAGTGTTGTAAAACCGCCGCTCTATGCTGTTGGATGTATGTGCAGTCTTTAGTCCGTTAGCCGGCTATTACGACACCCAAGGGAAGAGAGGGGTATTATATATTTTTTTTTTTATGCTAAGCCGGGCAAGTGACCCCACTCCACCTGATGTTAAGTGGAAATGAAGTCCAGGCGCGAGGACAACTGGTGCAGCATAAGAGACGTAGCATCAGTCACCCCCACTCTGCCGGCCCACAAAGTGCTTCTTCACGCCTCGTTTGAAGGACCCTATGTCATAGGTAGGAGGGAATACGTGTGCTGGTAGACTATTCCATCTTTTGGAAGTGCGACAAAGAAACGAGTCACCAAATTTCTTTGTGCGTGATGGAATGTTAGAGACTGTAAATTGGTGACTCCAGAGAGCAGCACGCGTACTCCTATGGAGGAAGGGAGAAGGAGGGATGAGGTCAAAGAGTTCTTCAGAGCACTCGCCATGGTATATCATGAGAACTAGCTTAATAGTCCATTAATTTCAACCTTCTATTCATTTTGCCTTTTGTATGTTTGTCAGGTTTCAATTATTTTTGCCTATGTTGATAACTTCCTAGCCTTAGTAATATTATTACCTATTATTATTATTATAGATAGATAATTCAGGCAGGCAGTTGAAACAACTGTTAGATTATCTACTACAATGGATCTGTATCCATACAGTAGTCTACTACTGTATCCATTGTAGAATTTATTTATTTTCACTTTACTTTTTTGAAGTGCTTGACTTATCTGTATATACTATAGATACATATAAGACAAATCTTGTTTTTTTTAAGGATGGATTTAAGTTTTCTCTTCTTATTTCTTAACTTGTCAACTGCTGTTAAACCAGTCAGTAAAAATTCAATTGTTTGGTTTTAACACAGACAAAGAGGTTAATATTTTTTATTAATATTATTTAAATCTGCAAGCAACAGTATAGCTTTAATCAGATTCGTTGTGAATCAGTGGCTTGAAAGGCGCGCTTCCGTCGATGCGGTAACCCAACCCATGGGTTTCGTTTATAATGATGCCAGACATGCTCTCCTTAAACAATGCACGGCATTGCTATTTTCCATGAGATTGGTTGTCAGTAGGTTTACATGCCGCTCCAACCTTGCCTTGTACTTGACACAGAACTCCTCAATTTCCTCTTTTATAGTGGGAACTTGCAGATATTCATGCACTTCTGTATTTGTAATGAACCATGGGGCTATGGTTTTCAAGAAGACATTTTGTAAGCGTTGCAATATTTTAATATTGGAATTACTAGCTGAAACCCAAAGCTCTATTCCGTAATTCCTTATCGGTTTGATAATTGCCTTTATATATTAAAATTTTGTTATTTACTAGTACCTTCCTATCAACCAATTCATTTCTCTCGTTTTTAGGTTGGCTTGGTCCCAAAGAGGTTTATAAAAAAAAAGGTTGGATGTATGTGAGTCTTTAGTCCGTTAGCCGCAGCTTACGACACCCAAGGGAAGAGAGGGTAGTAGTATTCTTTCACCGCTACGCAACAAGGTTAAAAGCAAATAGAAAACGCCTAAATATGTCACTGGAGTCCAAAACTTTTACTGGCGCTCCATAAAGCCATATCTATAATTTAATACAGAATTTAGTCCTTTTTCGCTCATAGTTTAAGAGAGAGATGCAACGTTTAAAATTCTCTTTAAACCATGTGGCTAACTTAAAACATTATTTTGTAGTAGGTTTATTCCTCTAATATTTGCCACTTTACTTATTTTTTTAATTAATAGTTTACGGTAAATTAATAAACATTAGTCCAACAGTACTTTAATAATAAAAGTATTTAGATTCATATTTATTTTCCAGTATATATAATAGATAATTGGCTCCTTAGTTTATTGTTGTTGCATTACACAAGTCGGAAAAGAAACACAATAAAAAATAAGAAAAAAAACGTTTATATACCCATGTTAATATGCATTACATAAGAGCTCAGCTGCGGTAAAACGAGACACAATAGAAATTCAATAAAATTCTAAGTAACCTCTAGGAGTGTTCATCATAGACAAGAGGATAAATATCCGAAAGATTTTTTTAGTTTTTATAGCATGGATGAAACTCCAGAGGGAGGCCTTTGCAATACGACGATCAATAGGCTAATAAAAAAATGTAGCATGCATCTTCCTACGGAATCATTCAAAAACATTTGCGTGTCCGCAACCCCTTTTGCTACACCCTTATCTTTCTCTTTCTCTGCTGACCGTTTGTGAAATTATTATTATGCTATCCTAGTAATCGTTTAGCAGCGCAACTATTTATTAACATGTCAGCTGTCTTATAACCAGTTTCTCACAGATGAGAGGTTAAGCAGATAAATAATAATCTTATAAGCTTACTGCAGAAAGGTTAAAGTGTCGACAATATTTATATTACAAAATAACGAAACTTTGAAAAAATCTAAAACTACCTCAGGCTTTTATGTATTCTGTGCCTCAGGTGGGAATCGAACTCCGTCCTCCGCAATTTGTTATCTTCGAGTTTATTTGACCGTTACTAACGCAAAAAATAAAATATTACGAATCTATAAAGCATGTCTTAACTGAATGTTTAAAAGATTTTCATTCAGATCTCTTAGGGTGTAAATTCTATGAGGTTTGATAAGACACTGTCGGCTTAGGCGGCAAATCGGCCACAAAAATACTGAACCTTGCCCGAATTTCCCCTTTTAAAATTTAGACGTAGTCTTTTCGGGCAACGTTGCTGGGCGTGTGGCCGAGTTTACTACTCACAGTAATTGATGTAGTATATTCGGCCAAAATTTGGTGTGCTAGAATTATGCAATATTTATTGTAAAAAAATATATTTTAGTGATGGTTTTCATATTTATTTAATAAATATTTACAACTGAATCAACAATACACTATAAAATTTTAATTATTAGTAATAAACATCAAATAAAACTATGGGGTGACGCCTAGCCATGTTTTATTTATCAAATCACCGTTACATAAAAAATAAAAAGTATGAGGTTTCACTATTTTGAATAAGTATTTTGAAAACTATTCAATACAAAAAATAAACCGACCTCAAAAAAAACAGAAAAACTAAAAAGAACAAAATAATTGTGTTGTCTTGAATAACTAAATTTAATCCCTTCAGTTAAAATTATACTTACATACTTTTAAAGACGGTGCCAAGTCAAATTAAATAAAAAGAAAATATTCAAAAAATAATACGTGCCGTATGTTAGTGTGTTCTTTTAATTTATAAGACAATTTCCAACACATCTTTAAATCTACCTGTAAGTCTACGTGTTTTTCATAATGCTAAGCTTACCGCCTAATTAAATTGTATGTTGCAAAAGCAGGAAATATTGTAAGGCTTGGCAACCAACTCAAAAGTATGTAAGTATAATTTTAACTGAAGGGATTATTTTAGTTATTCAAGAGAACACAACTATTTTGTTCTTTTAGTTTTTCTGTCTTTTTTTGAGGTCGGTTTATTTTTTTGCAAGCAAAATCCTTGAATTCTTTCCCAATTATTTTGTTTGCTTTTAATATAAATGTGAAATTGAAGAATATTTTGAAAATGAAGTCTTTTTATACATTTGTGTAAAAATATTTCTAGCGAAACTATATGTTATAATTACATAGGTAAGTATGTATTTTTTTTTGTTAAGTAAGCACAACCGCTAAATTAAATCTTTCTTACAAATTGTAGAGAATTTACTCTCTCCGCCAGTCTTCGGAAGTAGGTAAGTACATAGGGTATTGCAGTAGCTGGATATTCTATTATTAATTTTAGTTTTAAAAAATAAATACTATTCAAAGAAAACAATGAAGTTGTTTCGGTGGCAAGTCTTATGGTTTATTTGCTCATAATTTGGAAGGTTCCGAGTAGAAATGCTTACTACAATTACCTTATATAAAAATAGTGTTATAATGCGATTAACCGATCGATCTAAAACAGCTAGTACTATATTGTACCACTGTTGGACAAAGGCCTCTATCGTTGAAACCAAGTCATTTCTGTAATCATTACTATTACACATATTTATTAGTATTGGCTTTATATGATGATGATGCTTGCCAAATGCGGGTTGGTGAACCCAAACCCGATCTATGCGTTGAATAATCCGAAACACACTTTTCCCGATCAGGGAACTAAAACCGGGACTTCTGGATATCGGGCTGAGAAGCTTGCCTCACGGCCACCGAAGCGTTAAAAAAAATGTATATACAGGGTCTAACAAAATCAATAAGCGAACGTTTAAGAGCGGTATCTATACATCATTCTGAATACAATGACAATAAATGGCTCTAATTTTATAGTGATTTTTCAAAGTTATTTTTTCTAACAAACTAAATCAATTAAAATAATGTACATCATGAAACATGCTGTATCTTTACTAACACGCACGCAAGTGTCAATTATAATCTCAGTGTGCTCCGAGTTTAGTGTGGATGTTCGCTATCTTTGTGTGCGTGTAGTACAGCTGTACAGGTTTGGAAAGGGTTTATTTTTTGGTTAATTATGATAGTGTTTTGTTGATTATCTCGGTAACGAGCCTGTAGTTTTGGACCAAATTTGGTGAGCGTGCTCAGTGTGTTGTATAGATGCTCCCCTTAAACGTTCGCTTACTGATATTGTTAGACCCCATATATCCGACTAGCGGCCGCTCGCGGCTTCACCCGCGTGGTTCCCGTTTCCGTGTGAATAACGGGATAAAAAGTATCCTATGTGTTAATCCAGGTTATAAACTATCTGTATGCCGAATTTAATACAAATCCATTCAGTAGTTTTTACGTGAAAAAGTAACAAACATCCATCCATACTTACAAACTTTCGCGTTTATATTATTAGTAGGAAGTGAAAAATATATACATACGTATTTGAATTATAAAGATATATCTGAAGTGTTAAAACACTCATTATACACATTGGTGTAGCATTTAGTGCGGTTGTTGAACTACTAATTGATAATTAAAAGAGTAAGTTTGATGGACAATTCATTTAGATCGTATCCTTAAAAACATAAGCGCACCTTATTCAATTAATTTGTCATGATGAGCATCCAATCGATATTGATAATTGTTTGTCGAAGAAGCTAGATCGACTACTGATAACTAATTTCAACTTGTCCTCATTGTTTATGTCAACACTAGGTCAAGCACTTCCATCGTCAAACACTACTACACACTTGGAAACACTACACATACTCTAGTAAGGCTTATTGTATAACTTCAACATCTAGGTATCGCAATACTTTTCAAGTAGAAATACATTGCTTCGCTAGTTTGATTATTTTAAAATTGGTATTAAATAAACAAACTAGCAAAGCAATGTTGAAAGGTATTGCGATTGGTGTTAAAGTTAGACGATTAACACTGAGGTCCAATACACCGTACTCGTTACACAAAAGTACGAATACTCGGTGCTCGTGCTTTACCCGGCACAGACATTATGATGCCTGAGCCGGTCAACCCGAACTGGGCTTCAAATATTAGGGTGCGCTTTCGCCAGAGTTGAGTATGGGTGGGCGAGGGAGGAAAACACCAATGGGGCTACTTTATTTGACCCCGTCGTCGCGATGCAATCTTAATTAACTTACCCTATTGGTGGATTTTATCCCTCGCTCCTTCCACCGTTAAGGTGGAAAAACATCCTTATACATACATCCCCAAACACTTCAAGTTGTAATAAAAAGAATGGAATAAACCATGACATGACACCCCAAACATGAGCGCGAGCCAAGCCCTTTCGCTGTCACTTAAGGTAAGAGACTGTGTGAGCAGTATTCAATAAAAGAGACAATTATTAGCCTCAGGTATGACTTGAAGCCAAAAGTTTTCGAAATTGGGGTGACGACAGACATTGCCCCCCCTTCATTTATTCTGCGTTTATTTATTTCATTTGGACAAAGAGTTTTGTCCCCTCATGCGGTTAGCAAAGTTAGTGGTGTTTCTTTTTGTATTTACGAGACACTTTCATATTTAGCAGTGCGCTGAAACCTTTTTAATATAAGTGCGAGATAATAGATTTAATCGGTAGAGCGTTAGTAAAATTACACCATACTAGTAGAGGATCCGAGTATACAACGACCTTCACCGGGCCGGTTAATGGAGGAAAAGTATTTTATATCAAACTCCTCCTGGTAATCGTGACTGTATGTTTGTAGTATAATTTGCACAGTTTTGTGTCATTTTCCAACACTCATGCATGTTCACAAACACTCAACAGTATAATCCACCATTATTTCCATTGAGCTTTACGATTATTTCATACAAGCGGCCGCTCGCGGTTTCACGCGTGGTTCCCGTTCCCGTAGGAATATCGGGATAAAAAGTATCCTACGTGTTAATCCAGGTTATAAACTATCTGTATGCCGAATTTCATCCAAATCCATTCTGTAGTTTTTACGTGAAAGAGTAACAAACATCCAACCATACTTACAAACTTTCGCGTTTATAATATTGTAGGAAGTAGAATTAATTTTTAAAAAAATATATTGCGAGGGATTTGGCTGAAAAATTTCAGTCCAGTATAAGTATGATTCATTAAATATTTAAAAAATATTTATCATTTTAAAAATTACACTGGTTTGTGTTTGGATAATAGATGAATTACATAGGTATTAGGTACCAATCGAAAGTATGAAGCCTATAGAATATGCAAACGTTAGGTGACTAGTTTTTTCCCGTCATAACATTGGGTAGGCAGGGTGTAAACAGGTAAGTCAATATTAGAAATTTGCAACTGTCTGGTTAAATAAATAAAAATCTCATTACCAACACACACCAAACCAGTGCAAAGTTTTTTTTTTTAAATGTTAAATTAATCGTTATAGGTACTGGACTAAAAATTTTCAGCCAACCCACTCGCGATATATTTTTGTAACATATTAATACTTTTCATCCATTAACCGGCCCGGTGAAGGTCGTTACGTCTATACTCGGATCTTAGACTATACGACTAATCGCGACGATCGATGCGACGATAAGAGTAAACAGTTAGAAATGAGAACTTTGCTGACATGCGTCTATTAATAATCTTGCTTCATTGATATAAACAATTATTAATTTGCCAGTTCAATATATCTAAATAGGTAAGCACTTAGCCGGTGCATTTTATTTGCTTTCAAACCATTCTGAACTGTCTGTAATTTGTTCTTGGAATTTTATAAACTAGTATAGGACTTCTTGGCGGGAAACTGAAAGCTCAAGATGCAGTTTTGTTTTATTTAAAAAAATGTGTTTTCTCGATCTTAATCCTACTTCCTACTAATATTATAAACGCGAATGTTTGTAAGAATGTATGGATATTTGTTACTCTTTCACGTAAAAACTACTGAATGGATTTGGATGAAATTCGGCATACAGATAGTTTATAACCTGGATTAACACATAGGATACTTTTTATCTCGTGATTCCTACAGGAACGGGAACCACGCGGGTGAAACCGCGAGCGGCCGCTTGTATGAAATAATCGTAAAGCTCAATGGAAATAATGGTGGATTAAACTGTTGAGTGTTTGTGAACATGCATGAGTGTTGGAAAATGACACAAAACTGTGCAACTTATACTACAAACATACAGTCACGATTACCAGGGCTAGTCTGAGACTATGCTACGAGGACCGCAAAAGCAAAGACTGCTACGAGGACCGCAAAAGCAAAGACTATGCTACGAGGACCGCAAAAGCAAAGACTGCTACGAGGACCGCAAAAGCAAAGACTATGCTACGAGGACCGCAAAAGCAAAGACTGCTACGAGGACCGCAAAAGCAAAGACTGCTACGAGGACCGCAAAAGCAAAGACTGCTACGACGACCGCAAAAGCAAATTTACAATGTGCTCAGCGTGTTGCTATTCTAAATGTAAATCATAATTTATTATTATTATTAAATATCATCATTCCTGTCATCAATGCAAATTAAGTTAGGTACCTACTTACAACGCTGCTTGTAATATAATGCATACATATACAGGGTGTTTATGAAACCATAATTATAGCTTTTGAGTACCTAGGTACACACATACATATAAGACATAACTTATGACATGTGTGTTGATAAAATTATTTATGTAACTGTACATAATTAAGTCTACCCACACACTTATGTGATACTATTATGACACTCGCTCTGGCTCGTCCCAAAAATTTACACTCGTGTTTTGATATCTCATTATGCGACAGTTTCATTAAAATACTATAATTTATTTTGGCACTATCCTTGTCCCTTTTTAACTATACTTACATGATAATGTTGTGGTTGTATTCGACCACAGAGTCGCAGCTGGTGCGGGTGCTGGTGCTGGTACTCGATTAAATCGTTTGAATGTATCAACATTCAAATCAAATCAAATCAAAATATCTTTATTCAGTAAGCTTAAATTAAGCATTTTGAATCGTCTAAATTTGTTTTTTTTTATGGATGGATGGATAAGCATAGGAACCCACCCACCTACCCCACCCATTCAGGAAGTCTTTTAGCTGTGGAGAAAAAACGGGCACAAGAAACTCCACAGCTTTATAATAAAATAGAAGTAACGACATTTACAAAAACATATGTCGTTACCAAATTATACAATCAAAAATCATAAAATAAAGCAGTTATATAAAACAATTATATAATAAAATAAAAGATAAAAACAAAAGTGAATCTAAAAGTTTTACTCGGGCACTGTGAACGCATTAGAACAATGTGTGCGAAACTAGAGGAATGTTAATTCCATGCATTTTAGTCATTGTTGTAATCGCTTACAGAGTAATAGCCCTTTTCTAAAAGTGTGTCCTTAACATGTGTCTGAAATTTGTCAAAAGGCAAAATTATAACATCGTTCGGGATTTTATTGTAAAATACTAGGAATTAGAAGTTAATACTTATTTCTAGTATTTAGTTTGTGTATATCGCATTTTTTTTTGAAATGAGATATGTTTTGACGCACGTAAACAATACAGTTATAAATAAATTGTAATGCAACTGTAAGAATATATATTTCTTTAAACAGCTCCTTAAGGGAGTCACGTGATCCTAGGTTATATATGGACCTTATTGCTCTTTTCTGTAAAATGAAAATGGTTTCTATATCTGCTGCTTTACCCCAAAGTAGAATACCATAGGACATAACACTGTGAAAGTAACTTAAATAGACTAATCGAGCAGTTCGATTCAATATCTTTTATCCATTTTTTTATTTTTTATTCATCTTATTTTGTCCCACTGCTGAGCAAAGGTCTCCCCAAACCCTTCCACGCATCAATTATCCATTTTAGGCAACAATAATTAAACAATTATGAATGTCACTACACCAGCATAGCTCCTATTAAGCGGAAGATATTGCACTGAGAAAAACGCCCGCGAGAAAATCGGCAAGGACAATTCTTTTTTAGCTAACTCTTTTTTTATTGTGTTTGTTATTTATTAGTATTACAGAACAGGGTTTGTATAATAAAATTATTTTTTGGAAATTAGTTACGGGGTGTTTACGTACATTTTTTGACGACCTCCTTGGTCGAGTGGCTTGTACACCGGTTTTCATGGTGTCGCCATCTCTGAGGTCCCGGGTTCGATCCCCGGTCGTTTAAATTTAGAAATTGTTGTTTTTCTAAATTGTCTCGGGTCTGGGTGTTTTCTATGTATAATATGTATGTATTTAAGTATTTTAAGTATGTTTATCCGTTGTCTAGTAACCATTTAACGAGTTTCTTTGAAGTTTCTCTTGGGCTAGATAATTGGTGTGATTGTATGAAAGTTTTTTTTTTTTTGGAAGTTACGGGGTTTTTACGCGGACGAAGTCGCAAACAAAACAAGCCAAAATACAAATGAAACAAACCTATAAAGGTGTGTTCTATCTATGCTTACCTCTCTGGGAAACGGGCGTTAGTATGTGTGTATGTAAAACATTAATAATAATTACAAAAGACAACAACAACATGTCAAGAAATGGATAAATGTTTAGTCAGACTTGTTGATTATAGGTAATAATGTATTATACCCTAATAACAGAGTATGCTCATTATGCATTGTTTAGAGTGTTTAAGTCCGGGTAATTGGTTAGTCACCTAATTGTCATTTACATACCATACAAAGTCTGGCCAACCCAATCATTAGTAGGTGCCAATAGAGGCTGTTTTTACATCTACATACACCATGACTGACTAATCTATTTTGTAACATCACGTGTGAGATGAGACACAATTTTTACATTAGTAGGTGCCAATAGAGGCTGTTTTTACATCTACATACACCATGACTGACCAATCTATTTTGTAACATCACGTGTGAGATGAGACACAATTTTTTTTTTGGTTTAAAAAAAAAATCTTATAAGAGCTGTGTGAAATAGCGGCTCACTAACTCTGTTATTAATAAACGTTGATTTAAGTGACTGTATTTGAGCGGCGCTGAGCTGCGCGTCGCTTTACAGCACCTATCGCACTATAGGTGGGACCGCATTTGAGCGGCGCGGCGCGGCGGTGCACAGCACGGCACGACGCATCAAAATATTATTTTAATCATTTTGTATGGTGTATGTCGCACTAGGGCGGCGCTGCAGTGAGCGTCGCTGCGCGTCGCAGCATTGTTGCCTCCAAAAGAATATTTAGACGCTAGTGCGATATAGCAAGCTGCGCGCCACGTCAGTCTGCGCATTGCGCTTAGTGAGGATATGGTATTGTTAAAATGGAATACTTTATAAAATCTTGTCTTACACATTCTGAAGTAAGTGTGAAATCGTGCAGGCTCATTATAAGTGGTCGAGGAAGCAGACAGTGGTATTCATCTAATTCATAGCGCGACCTTGGTATCTCAGAAATCTTTTATGTCTTCTTTTTTTTCAAGTTCTATTGCGTTCTTCTTCTGCACATTACAAAGACACAACTAACAAATCCTGATAACTGTCGTGTTCTCCCATCTTTTAACGTTGGGAGACGTTGCACCCACGCGAATAAGCAAAGGAATGACGCGAGCTGCCGCTATCTGCAGTTATAGTGCGATAGGTGCTGTGAAGCGACGCGCAGCGCAGCGCCGTGCCGCACCGCTCAAGTGCGGTCCGACCTTATCTGCACGTAGCGGCAGCTCGCGTCATTCATTTGCTTATTCGCGTGAGAGCAACGTCTCAGAACGTTAAAAGATGGGAGAATTCGACAGTTTTGAGGATTTGTTAGTTGTGTCTTTGTTATGTGCAGAAGAAGAACGCAATAGAACATAAAAAGACGTAATGGATTTCTGAGATACCAAGGTCGCGTTATGAGTAAGATGAATACTACTGTCTGCTTCCTCGTCTACTTGTAATGACTCTGCACGATTTCACACTTACTTCAGAATGTGTAACACAAGATATTGTGAGCTATTCCATTTTAACAATACGATATCCTCACTCAGCGCAGTGCGCAGACTGACGTGACGCGCCGCTTGCTATATCGCACTGGCGTCGCTGCGCAGCGCGTCAAAATATTATTTTGGAGGCAACAAGGCTGCGACGCGCAGCGACGACGACACGCTCACTGCAGCACCGCCCTAGTGCGATATACACCATACAAAATGACTAAAAGAATATTTTGTTGCACCGGCCGTGCCGTGCAGTGCAATGCCGCGCAGCGCCGCTCAAATGCGGTCCGACCTTTAGGATTAAAGTGACGCTGTCTCTATCTGTCTTCTTTAACAAAAACGAGACTGCGTGCGTCACTTTAAACCGAGGTGTAACATTTGGCCATTTTTATTAATAAGACGGTAATAGAATCCTACCAACCCCTCTCATCCCTTGGCTGTCGCAAAAGGCGACTAACTTACTAAAGACTGCACATACATCCAGCAGCATAGTGGGATAGGCTTTTATCATGCTGAGCACATGTGCGGTTGGAATTTGGTGAAACGTGGACTATGGCAGTGGACTGCTATTGCGGTCCTCATATGCCTAGTCCCTGACTAACCCTTTGGGAATAATAGTCGTGAATCTATCTATGTACACACGGCGTCAGATCAACCTACCCAAAACTGTTAAATTTCTACAATCAATTTTGAACTTTATCTTTTGGTTTTAAGGATCAATATTCATTGGAGAAATTTGACAGTTTAGGGTAGGTTGATCTGACGCCGTGTGTAGTACAATCCTAAGTTTTTAGGCTTTTAGAAAAAAATCTCTGAATGTGCTCTCTGTTTCTCTAGTGAGGCTGAAATGGAACGGTTCCCCCTCAAGTCCTCCGCACCAAAGATGACCACAACTTATCAGTCAGTTTACAAAAAGGTAAGATTTTTCTGTCTGCTCCTGCGGTCTCAATAATTGTCGTTTACGTGTGTAGTATGAATATTTGTTTGAAATTCTTGTTATTTTCTTGGTATTATAACTTAAATATACACCTACTAGCGGTCGCTCGCGGTTTACCCGCGTGGTTCCCGTTCCCGTGGGAATATCGGGATAAAAAGTAATCTATGTGTTAATCCAGGTTATAAACTATCTGTATGCCGAATTTCATCCAAATCCATTCAGTAGTTTTTACGTGAAAGAGTAACAAACATACACACTCGCAAACTTTCGCCTTTATAATATTAGTGTGATAGTGTGATAAAGGATTTTAGAAATTTTGATTTATATTGATAAGGTATTAACCCGTGATAGTCTCATATAAATTGGTTTAGATATTACAATTTTGACTTTATAGAAACCTAACGAGTAGCGCGCTGCCCAGCTTACATACAAACAAATCGAATGTCTTTTTTAAATACATACATACAAATCGAATGTCTGGTTTAAATACATACATACAAATCGAATGTCTGGTTTAAATATAATAAAATATAGATGCTGGTTAATAACGCGCAGTGCGCGCAGTGCTTTGAGCGCCAGTGAGCGGAAATCGGATTTAAAGATGCACTGCCTCCCGGATCCCCCCAAAGACCCCGTTCTTCACGCAATACCCGCACCTCCCCCGACCCCCGGGCCTCCCGCAACCCTCGGAGTCCCGGAATTTCCGCATAATATTTCTGACCATTTGTGTGCTACATAAATGTGTTGTGATAATAGACATGTTTATTCTAATTTTTATTAAGTACTGGCGGGCGCCCCGTAGGCTCATGGGTACAGGCCTCCCACGTGCACAATAGCACGTGGGGATATTATGCCATATCCCACCACGCTGGCCCAATGCGGGTTGGTGGGTTTTAACGACTGTTATCTTACGACAACAACCGGGACCAACGGCTAAAGTTACGTTTTCGAGACGGACCGCAGACTGCAAACTGCAGCTGCAGGCTGCAAGCGACACTACTAGTTTCTATGCATCTCTATGAAATTGATTCCAAGCGCGGCAAACCCTGCGGCACGCAGCGACCGCAGACTGCACTGCGGTCTGCAGTCACTGCAGCACCAGTGGTGTCGCGAATCGCAGAGAGTTTATTACACGTGTCACGTACAAAAATGGCGACTTTTTCTCCACATTCTGTCTCGCACAAAGGTACTGGAGTGACTGAGGCATTGTTCTATGCATTGTGCAGCCGCGGCATGCAGCCGCGCTTGGAAATAGAAGCAACCGCGACCGCAGGCTGTACTGCGGTCAACCGCAGCCGCTAGCCGCAATGTCGCCTGCGGTTGCAGTCTGCGGTCCGTCTCGGAAACGTACGTTTAACGTGCCTTCCGAAGCACGGAGGAGCTCGAGATGTTTTCTGTTTGATCACCCATCCAGCGGCCCGGCGGCATTGCGAAAGTTCGCAAGCTGAACGGGCTCGCCGCTGCGCCATCGAGCTCCTCATCCCGTCATGGGTTTTACCAAATTGGAAACCATTGTAAGCGTGGGCACAACACTTTTACCAAAGTATCATTGCAATTTCCATGTATGGTATTATTACATAAATATTAATGTTTTTTATCAAGCACTGACAAATTTCGACGGGTGAAAACCAGACCTCGGTAGCCAAGTGGTTAAGGCAGCCGCCCAGAATGCGGAAGGTGCGTGGTTCGATTCCCGCCTGAGGTTGTCGTCTTTTTTCAGTGTTTAAAATTTTACATAAATATTATAACGGGGTTTAACGCAAAACTTAGTAAAGGCATCATAAGCAATACGCATGCATACCTTTTTATACCCGACGTTTCGACCGAGTAAGAAATTTTTTCTACGGACGGATACTTTATAGCAGTAAAAAGAAAGATTCTAAAGTGAAGTATTACAAAAAGTAGTGTTCATCTCATCAGGCGGACGCGGAAACGTTTCGTGATTCAATTCAATTCAATGTAATTTATTTTCTCATCACAAGGTTTACGTTGTACAGAGATAATGGTAAATTATCAATAAATAGAACCCATAAGTACCCCTTGTGAGAGACTGGTGCTAGTGATAGGTTTGAAAAAACCCGTAAACCACAGGTCACCAGTGATGGCACAGGCTTGCGATTGAACCAGTACTTTGATAAACTTATCGATTTGTGACATCGATTCAAAGCGCACTTTCGAGGTTACCGTCACCGATTGTATTGACATTGTAATATTCTGAAACGCTATAGGTACATACTTAAGTATATCTGTACAATTATGTAAACAAATTGTAAGTATTTTAATACTAGCGGCCGCTCGCGGTTTCACCCGCGTGGTTCCCGTTCCCGTGGGAATATCGGGATAAAAAGTATCCTATGTGTTAATCCACGTTATAAACTATCTGTATGCCGAATTTCATCCAAATCCAATCAGTAGTTTTTACGTGAAAGAGTAACAAACATCTATCCATACTTACAAACTTTCGCGTTTATGATATTAGTAGGATAGTATGATACCTACATACGAATAATCACGACTATTATCCCCGAAGGGTTAGTCAGAGACTAGGCAATGAGGACAGCTAAAGCAGTCCTCTAACATTGTCCACTTTTGTCATGAGCCCATCGCCGCTCTATGCTGTTGATTGTACCTACGTGCAGTCTTCTTTAGTCCATTAGTCGCCTTTAACGACACCCAAGGGAAGAGAGGGGGTGGTAGTATTCTTTCACCGCTGCGCGACACGGTTAGTATAAGTACGGTAAGTATCTTAAAAGGTTTTTATTTCAGTGTCTTTTTGACCGGGTTTGACTGGTAATATTCTATTTAAAAATCGTGCCCAGGTTAGGTCATTTTGTATGCTGGATACCATGAACCATAACTAAACCACATTCAACGCTCTCTTACGTTTTCTTACGTTGGCACTGCCTCAGGTTTCAGGAAAAGTTTTCCAGATTTTTTATTCAAACAAACACATCGTTGGATAAATGTAAAGAACCAAGCGTGTTTAATTTGGTGAGAATCCTTTCCTTCCGTCCTGCAGCTTCGATTCATATTTTAATTTTGTATGAAGTTCCGAGAGACAAGTAGAAGAAATAAATTCAAATACTTTTTTGTCACTGTCACCAATCTCTACAACACTATAAGCGTATTCGAAACTTCGTTGGTTTGTACTTCGTCGTATAATAGGTGCGGAAAATTAATAGTTAACTTCGAAGTAATTCATAACTGCAATTTTCTTTTTTAAAATATAACCCGTAGTTAAGGAAAAAAAACAAAAGTGAACATAATATTGTAAAAATGCATTAAACGAAAAGACTAAATTTTCTTTTAAAACTGCGTGCAAAAAAGATAACCGTTTATCATGTGTATAAAGTTTTAATTTACGACTATTTAAGACTCTAAAGTCTTAAATAGTCGTAAATTAAAACTTTTGAACAAAAATTACACGGACTTCTTGTTTGGAAGTAACGCTATTGATAAAAGTGCGATAATAATGTCTCTATCGTCTGTTTATTTTTTAGGCACATTAAATAACCTGTACTTTACCAATAAATACCAACGAAATGTATAAGTACTTACTTATAGTTTATCAGAGTCAAAGTTAAACAAAAAATCAACTGTTATGTGTTTTAGTTCTTATACTATTATAATCAAAGTTTAACCTTAGCCAGAAAATAGTAAAAAATTTATCAAATACTCATTAAATAAGTATAAATAAGTCATATAATGAAAAAACATAGTTATCTTTTTTGCTTTGACCACCATAACATTCAAACAAACATAAAAAACACAGTACGCCTAGGCACAATAAATACCTAAATAAAATAAATAAATAAACTTTCCTACACTCACACCAATTATCTAGCCCAAGAGAAGAGAAGCTTCGTTATGAAACTCGTGAAATGGTTACTAGACAACGGATAAACATACTTAAATTACTTAAATACTTACTTATTATACATAGAAAACACCCAGACCCGAGGCAATTTAGAAAAACAATAATTTCTAAATTGACCCGACCGGGGATCGAACCCGGGACCTCAGAGATGGCGACACCATGAAAACCGGTGTACAAACCACTCGACCAAGGAGGTCATCAATAATCTATCAGTTACCATTTTTGGCTTACGATTACGAAAAAAAATCCGTGTTTTTATTAAGTAACGAGAAAAACTTTTATTTGCGACCCCCGAATTTTTATTTATTTTCTTTTTACCATTTTAACAGTAAATATATACTTACCGATGATAAGTAATGTTTCCATGAGTGAGACTTAATGTTTTACTTTGGTTTTTGCAAGTTATTACTATAGCACAAGAAGTAATTTTTACACAATATTTCGCATTATCACACTTGGATAGTTCGCGAACTACTGACAAAGGTCTAATCATAGAACGGACTGTTAATAGGTAAGTGTTTATTTTCATGCGGGATCTGATCAGAGCGTCCCACCCCTTACGCCTTCTACCTTCTCTCTTCTGATGGAGAACATGGTATTTTATGTCTCATTTTCAGCACTTTGGATCCGGCGGCGGCGCGGCGGGGGAGCAATTGTAATGAATTGTGGGTTGCACTTTATAGAGACATAGCGTCGTCGGGAGAAGTGTGCAACAGGGTGGCAGTGGGTTGCGGGGCATAGCCCGTCGCATTACGCCCCTTGCATTACATAGACGTGCTGCGTGTACACGACGTGTACGTACGCACACTGTAAGTGTTGTCGATCGAGGCAGCCTAGGGAGGGCTGCCGACCCCCGGGAACAAACGCCGAGGCTAGGCTAGCTCAATCTCATCAGTCTGGCTCTAGACTTCGGACCGTGCTAACGTTAGCCTCCGAACAGTCTCGTCGCGCTATCACAGAACCACCCCTTTGTCCTTTGTAACCGACAGTTTTCAGTGCTATTATTCAAAATCTTTGTTCCCTGTTGAAAATAATATTATTATTAATTCCCTCACTATCCCACTGTCTAAAATAAACTCAAGTTTATTATTTGCGTCTTTTATTCGTGTTCATTATGTCGGGTCTCCATTATTTCGAAATTGGTGATCTTTATATCTTTGAAGAAATAGACGATTTGCCTTACGACGATGAACCGGACATATTAGCATTCATATTTTTCTTTTTCAATATGTTATTTATAACATATGTGTTATGTCGTGCAGTACAACTATCATATGGTATATAAATCGCCGCTGTAATACGTTTAAAAAAATGGATGCTGCGCTGTTCCAACGATAAAAAGGGGTAAGTCGAATAATTATTTTGTTGTTTTAACAGAAGGAATTTGAAGCAAGCTGATGTCGGCGCTTCTTAAATGCAGTTTTTAAATAAATTATAAATCAGATGATTTGTAAAAGTAGCTCTACCTAGCTCTATAGTGTTTTGCTGACAGCCGTTAGTAAAGGCTAGTGCATAAAATAAATGTATTAAGATTATTTTTCTTTTCTTTAGTAATTTTATTAAGTTTTCTATTATGTATTTTAATTATTTTATATTTCTCCACAATAACAAAATATTAGAAATATTAGAATTAGAAGCTATTGTTATAACAATGTCCTGACTGCGTGACACAGTTAAAAAATCTAATAAAATATCATAAAAATAACTTCTTATCACCAATGTCTAATTCGGCATCGACTGCATAATGCATCTATTCACTGCGTTCAATCGCCCAACGTTGCAAATTGATAGTTTTATTGCAAATGTCCTGCCCTTTGTGAGCTGGAAATTGCAATATCCGGGTCTAGCTTCACAAAGCTTGCGCTCTCCCTCTTAGCAGCCCCCTTCCCTCGTTTGCGACCGGTACGAGTGCGGGGCGGGTGCGGGGCGGCAGCGGGCGGTTGGGCGGTGCAAACGTCATTTCAGTCTGTGCGCGCCGCTGCACCGCCCAACACAATGACCGATACAGATATTGATTTATGTTACCTGCTGTCGAGCCCGTCGTAAAAATAGCATTCGTAAATTCTGGTGCGGCCTTTTTGAGTGCGATTGTTGAATGCAATATGGTCCGTCGTCGGGGCGGTACGTATTTTTCGCTTTTTTTCTTTTTCATATTTTACTTAGATGTATTCCAATTTAAGTCCGGTTACTAGCTGTTTTGTTATTGTCACTGATTTAAGAACGTATCAAAATAAAGACGGCTTTTAGTATTTATTATTTAAAAATAATATATTACAGTATACTTACTCGGAACTCAGGATGTACTTATGTCCGTTTTTATGACGCGCAATATTTTTCTGCCCGATCTTCTGGTTCGTGCGGGACCTGTCCGGCTTTTGGGTCCACTACTGATGTTGCTCGCCGTCTTAAGGTTTGTAGACAAAAATACCACAGTTTATGCACAAACTACTGTTATGTCTATTTTCGACATATTATGTAGAGTTCTAAGCGCATCCATGTGTCTTTAGTGTCGATAGCATTAGAGATAAATGACTAAAACACGAGAAAACGGGTCGAGAAGAGTTCTTGTGTTGCGCATGCTAGGCCGGTTGGTCTTTTGGTTTGTGCTCATTTTCAGCTCAGGTTCTGATGCTGATGTTTTGAGTCAGGTATTCCGGTCCAGGCTTTAAGCATGTTCTTGTTCAGTCATAGTTCCAGCGCGTGGTCTCAAACGTCCTCTTTTCTCATTCACGGTACTGCCCGGTTTTCTAGTTCATTCTCATTTACCGATTTGGTCTTTGGTTCTGCTGTTCTGAAAGAGAACAACGTGTATCAGTCTTGGCTTAACCATGTTCTTGGTTGGTCATGGTTACAGCGCGTGGTGTTTCACGTCCTATTTCCTTCTTCTGCCTGGTCATTTACCGGTTCGGTCTTTGATTCTGATACTGATATTTCTCGTCCATTCTTCTGTTTGGACCGAAGGAGAGGAACATGTATAAGTCTGGGCTTAAGCATGTTCTTGTTTGGTCATATTTTCAGGGAGTCGTGTCACACGTCGTCTTTTTGCGAGCAAGGACCTACCCGGTCAATTTTATTAAGATCATATGTACCGATTCCGTCTTTGGTTGCTGCTGATCTTTCTCGTCGTGCAAGACCCCGCTTGGTCTTCATGTTTGCAGAAGTCAGAGCTAAACCATGTTTTTTCTTGGTTAGAATTTCAGCGCGTTGACTCACATCTTCTCATTTCTTGATCATGGTTGTGCTTAGTCTGCTGGTTGGTGCTTATTGCCGGTTCGCTCTTTGGTTACTCTTCCTCGTTCATGGTCGTTCCTGGTGTTCTGGTGTGTGCTCATTTACCGGTTCTCTCTTTGTTACTTCTTTCCTCTTTCATAGTCCTTCTTAGTCAACTTGTTCGTTCTTGTCCAAGTGTGGACTAGAAAGTCCAGGACTAAGATGTTCTCATTCAATATCATGCATGCGATCGAGATCGAGATCGATGCATGGTTCTGCCTGGACTGAAGGTTCATGCTCCAGTCCAGCGTCCAGGAATAAGCATGTTCTGTTTCGGTCATTGTGCGAGCGCGTGGTGTCACATATCCACTTTCCTCGTGCGTGGTACTGCCTGGACTCCTAGTTCGTGCTCATTTACAGGTTCGGTATTTGGTTCTGCTGCTGATGTTTTTCGCCCAGGCTGAAGCATGTTGGCGGGCAAGGTCCTATCTATGCTTCTATTGTGTTCACATTTACTTGTTCCGTTCTTAGCTCAGTGACAGATGTTTCTCAACGAGTCTTTGTTATTGTTTGGTCATAGTTTCAGTGCGTGGTCTATCGTCAGGTTTTCTGGTTCTTGTTCGTTTACCAGTTTGCGCTTTGGTTTGTATTTCCTAGTTCATATTTATGCCCGGTCTTTGGTTTGTGTACGTGTTCGGTTTTTGGCTCAACTGCTGATGTTTTTCTTCCAGGCTTCTAGGACTAAGCATGTTCTCGTTCAGTCATTGTTTCCCAAGTCTTCTTTTCCCCATCATTTTCGTACCAGTTCTACTGCTTCCAGCTCATTTAACGGTTTGCTCTTTGGTTCTGCTACTGTTTCTGGTCCAGACTCCAGGCTGAAGCATTTTGACGTTCAAGGTCCTGCCTGGTCTTCTTTTCTGTTATTGTTCGTTTACTGGTCTGGTCTTTGGTTATTTGGCTGATGTTTCTCGACTAGTCTTTAGTTCCAGGCTTAAGCATGTTATTGTTTGGCCATAGTTTCAGCGCGTGGTCTTACATGTCTTATTTCCAGATGCATGGTTCAGCCTAGCACGAACCTGTAGAGGTTCGTGCTCATTCACCGGTTTGGTCTTTGGTTCGACTGCTGATGTTTGTCGTTCCTTCTTTTAGTCTGAACCATGAGACAAGAATATTTATATGTCTGGGTTTGAGCATGTTCTTTCGGACATTTGTGTCAGCGCATAGTTTAGCACGTCTTCTTTCCTCGTTCATAGTTCTGCTTTGTTTTCTGGTTCGTGCTCATTTACCAGTTCGCTCTTTGGCTCTTCTTTCCTGGTTTATGGTCCTGTCTGGTCAATTGATTCCTTTTAGTCTGAACCATGAGATAAGAATATTTATATGTCTGGGTTTGAGCATGTTCTTTCGGACATTTGTGTCAGCGCATAGTTTAGCACGTCTTCTTTCCTCGTTCATAGTTCTGCTTTGTTTTCTGGTTCGTGCTCATTTACCAGTTCGCTCTTTGGCTCCTCTTTCCTGGTTTATGGTCCTGCTTGGTCAATTGATTCCTGCGCATTTACTAATTTAGTTTTGGGTCTACTGCTGATGTTTCTCGTCCAAGCTTCTATTCCAGGTCTAAGAATGTTCTTGTTGGGTCATTATTTCACCGCAAGATTTACATGTCCTCTGCTCTCGTGCATGGACCTGCCTGGTCCTTTTGGTATGTCCTCATTTGCTGGTTCTGTTTCTGGCTCACCTGCTGATGTTTCTCGTCCAGGCTTCTGACCCATGACTAAACATGCCCCCTCGTTCGGTCATTGTTACAGCGCGTGGTGAGATGTCCTCTTTCATCGTGCTTAATTATGCCTGGTCTACTTTTTCCTTTTCAAAAAAAGGAAAAGGAACTAGTATGTACAACAGGTCTGTTAATTTTCGATTTTAGTTTTGGCTCTGCTGCTGATGTTTCTCGTCCATGCTGAAGCATGTTTGCAGGGACCGGCCTGGACTTTAAGTGTGAGCTCATTTACCGGTTTGCTCTTTGGTTATGATTTCGTAGTTCATGGTACCGGCTGGTCTAGTAGTTCCTGCTTATTTATGAGTTCATTTTTGGTTCCGTTGCTGATGCTTTTTTTCCAGGCTTCTGTTCCAGGCATGTTCTTGTTGGGTTATTGTTTCAGGGCGTGGTTTCACATATTCTCTGCTCTCGTGCATGGTCTTGCCTGGTTTTCTGGGAATTGCTTATTTGGCTGTTAGTTCTTTAGGCCTGTGGCTCATGTTTCTAAACCAGTATTTCGTACTAGACTTGAGCATGTTCTTGTGTGCTCATAGTTTCAGCGCGTTGTCTCACACGTCCTCTTTCGTCGTCCATGGTTTAGCCTGTTCTTCTGGTTCGTGATCATTTACCGTTAACACTTTGGTTCCTTTTTTCATTTTCATGGTCTTGCCTGGTTTCCTGGTGTGTGTCGCATGTTCTTGTTTTGTCATTGTTTCTGCGCGTGGTGTCATTTGTCCTCTTTCTTGTTTCGTGCGTTATTCTGCTTGGTCTACTGTTTCGTGTTCAATTACAAATGTTTAATTCTGCTGCTAATGTTTCTGGTCTAGGACTAAGCATGTTCTTGTTCGGTCATTACTTCAGCGCGTGGTCCCAAATGTCCTATTTCCTCGTTAATGGTCCTGCCTGGTTAATTGGTTCATGGTTATTTATAGATTCAGTTTTTGGGTCTGCTGCTGATGCTTCTCGTCCAGTCTTCTGGTCCTGGTTGTCTAAGCATGTTCTTATTGGGTCATTGTTTTAGCGCGTAGTCTTACTTGTCTTCTGTTCTCGTGCATGGTCCTGGCTTTTTTTTTGGTATGTGCTCATTTGCCGGTTTTAGTTGTGTGGCTGATGTTTCTAAACCAGTATTTCGTTCTAGACTGGAGCATGTTCATAGTTGTGCGTGGTCTACTTTTTCGTGGTCATTGCTGGTTCTCTCTTTTGTTTCTGTTCCGGCGTGTTTAGTCCTGCCTGGTCAAGTTCGGCGTCATTTACCGGTTTGGTTTTTGGTTCTACTGCTGATGTTTCTCGTCTTGTCTTTTAGTTTGAACCATGAATCCAAACATTTATATTATTACATTTTGGTCCTGGCTAAAGAATTTTGGCGTGCAATTTTCTGCCTGGTCTTTTGGTATCTGCTCATTTACCAGGTCGTTATTTTTTACTTTGTTTGGTATTCGGTTCAGTGACTGATGTTTCTCGACCAGTCTTTTGTTCCAGGCTTGAGCATGTTCTGGTTTGGCCATAGTTTCAGCGCTTGGTCTGACATGTCCTAGTACCAGATTCATGGTTATGCCTATTCTACAGGTTCGTGCTCATTTACCGGTTTGGTCTTTGGTTCTGCTGCTGATGTTGCTCATCTAGTCTTTTAGTCGGAATAATGAGACAAGAACATTTATATGTCTGGGCTTAAACATTTTTTTTCAGTTTTTGTGTCAGCGCGTAGTTTTACACGTCCTCTTTACTCGTCCATAGCTCTGATTGGATAATTGGTTCGTGCTTATTTACCAGTTTCGTCTCTGCTTCCTCTTTTCTTGTTCATGGTCCTGCCTGGTATATTTATGGTTTAGTTTTTAGGGTTGCTGCTGATGTTTCTCGTCCAGGCTTTACATGTCCTCTGTTCTCGTGCATGGTCCTGCCTGGTCTTCTGAGATGTGCTCATTTGGCAGTTCGGTCTTTAGTTCGGTGGCTGATGTTTATAAACCAGTATTTGGTTCTAAACTTAGGATGTACTTTTCTGGTCATAGTTTCAACGCGTTGTCTCACACGTCCTCCTGGCTCGTTCATGGTTGTGCCTGGTCTACTGGTTCGTGCTTATTGCCGGTCGCTCTTCTGATGTTTCTCGTCCATTCTTCTGTCTGGACCGAAGGAGAGGAAGATGTATAAGTCTGGGCTAAAGCATGTTCTTGTTTGGTCATATTTTCAGCGAGTCGTGTCACACGTCGTCTTTTTGCGAGCAAGAATCTACCCGGTAAATTTTATTAAGCTCATATGTACCGATTCCGTCTTTGGTTGCTGCTGATCTTTCTCGTCAGCGTGCAAGACCCCGCCTGGTCTGCATGTTTACAGAAGTCTGAGCTAAACCATGTTTTTTCTTGGTTAGAATTTCAGCACGTTGACTCACATGTTCTCATTGCTTGATCGTGGTTGTGCCTAGTCTACTTGTTGATGCTTATTGCCGGTTCGCTCTTTGGTTCCTCTTCCTCGTTCATGGTCGTTCCTGGTGTTCTGGTGTGTGCTCATTTACCGGTTCTCTCTTTGTTACTTCTTTCCTCTTTCATAGTCCTTCCTAGTCAACTTGTTTGTTCTTGTCCAAGTGTGGACTAGAAAGTCCAGGACTAAGATGTTCTCATTCAATATCATGCATGCGATCGAGATCGAGATCGATGCATGGTTCTGTCTGGACTGAAGGTTCGTGCTCATTTACAGGTTCGGTCTTTGGTTCTGCTGCTGATGTTTCTCGTCCAGGCTGAAGCATGTTGGCATGCAAGGTCCTGTCAGAGCTTCTGGTGTGTGCACATTTACTAGTTCCGTTCTTGGTTTAGTGACAAATGTTTCTAAACTAGTCTAACTGCCGTACTCAGGGACGTCAATTAAGTTTTAATGACAGTTAGATGTCTTTCCTCTCTATATCGCACTAACATAAGAAAGTGGCTATCGTTCCTCGTTTATAGTCCGTCCTTGTCTTATGGTTTGTGCACATTTACCGGTTCGGTTCTTGGTTCTGTTTGGTCATAATTACAGCGCGTGGTCTCACTCGTCCTCTTTTGTCGTCTATGGTTGAACCTGGTCTACTGGTTCGTGATTATTTAGCATTCGCTTTGGTTCCTCTTTTCTGGTATGTGTAATATACTCATTTACCGGTTCGGTTTTTGGGCCTGTTGCTAATGTTTCTCGTTTAGGCTTCATGTCTTGGATTTAGCGTGTTCTTGTTTTATTTGCTGTCTTTCATCGTGCGTGCTCCTGCCTAGTCTTGTAGTTCGTGTTTAGTTACCGGTTTGGTCTTTGGTTCTGCTGCTGATGTTCCTCGTTCAGTACTTCTTTTCTCGTTCATACGTAAATTTGTGCTCATTTACCAGTACGATTTGGGCTGACCTTTTGATGTTTCTCGTCTAGGCTTCGGGTCCAGGACTAAGTATGGTCTCGTTCAGTATAGTTATAGCGCGTGGTGTGACATGTCCTCTTTCACCGTGCGTAGTTATGCCTGTTTCACTATTTCGTGTTAATTTGCTAGTTTAGTTTTTGATTCTGCTGCTATTGTTTCTCGTCTAGTGTTCTGGAATTAATAAAAAAAGGAACATTTGTAAGCCTGTGCTTAAGCATGTTCTTATTTGGTCAAAGTTTTAGCGAGTGGCCCGCACGTTCTCTTTCGCGAACATGGTTCTCCCTGTTCAATTGGTAATGAGCTCATGTACCGGTTTGGTCTTTGGTTCTGCTGCTGATGTTTTTTGTCCTTTTTCGACGACTGAAGCATGTTTGCGTGCGTGGTACGGCCTGGGTAGGGTTTGTGTTACTTTGCCGATTGACTCTTTGGTTCTTCTTTCGGCGCTTATGGCCTTGCCTGGTTTAGTTGTTCTTGCTCGTTTATTTTCCTTATCTACTGACCCCGATAGATAGGGTATCGCAACTGGAACTACGGGTTCGGTTGTGTTTTCAGGGGTACTACGGGGTTCCGTTTCAAGCCCCCCGCTGGTTGTGCCTTGACCGGCGCCTCCGGCGGGATCCGAACGTGGGTTGGGCTCGTAGTGGCTCGTGGTTAGCTGTAGAGCTTGGGAATGTTCGTTTGTCCTGGTATTGTGTGCCAGAACTTCCAAACTCGCGCACAGCGAGCGGGGCCTAGTAGCGGTCTCTGAGGGGCCAGAAGCGAAAAGTTCTGCGGGAACGTGAGTTTCCCTTATAGTTAGCAGTTTTGTCCGGTGGTTCTCATTGGACATTGGTGTTGACATCTCAGGTACTAGTCTGGCTAACTAGTAGAGGCGGCCCCCTAGATGCCGTAGCCTCCGGTCCAGTCAGCCGCGTAGGACGTGGGAACTGGCTAGGCGCCTGGATGGGTTCCGAGAAGTGAGTGTGCTTACTACTCCGCTACCAAGGTGGACACTTCGTAGTCGATTTTAGAGTCGACGACCCTAGCAGTGGCAACTACGAGTTGTGCCCTTCGTGCAACGAGAAGTGAGCGAGCTCGACAGCTCCGGTTCTATCTGGATAATAGGCAGTGAACTACACGTGTTCACGGGGAGACTCTCCCGAGACACTAGTCTTATGAGTACCGAATGAAGAGCGTGCTGCGGCGGGCACTGATTTGGCGTCAAGACCTAACGCAGATGGACTCCTGCGCGAGTGTTCTACTGGCGCAGGGACGTCTGGTACTTCTTGCAATAACCTAACGGTTGGTCTCGAGGTGCCAGTACAAATAAAATTTAGTGATGTAAGGAGAGGGGATGCTGGTTGATGCTTCTCGCCCAGTCTTCTGGTTCAGGACTAAGCGTGTTCTTGTTGGATCATTGTTTTAGCGCGTGATTTCAAACTTTCTATTTCGTAGGTCATGGTTCTGCTCGATCTACTGATTCGTACTCATTTACTGCTTCTGTCTTTGTTTTCTCTTTCTTCGGTTATAGCCCGGCCTGGTCAACTAGTCTGTGTTCATTTTCGGATTGGGTTTTGGCTCTGCTGCTGATGTTTCTCGACCATGTTTAAGCATGTTGGCGTGCAGGATGCAGGGTCCTGGTTCTGATGTTTTTGTATGTACACATTTACTGGTTCGATGTTTGGTTCAGTGGCTGATGTTTCTCAACCAGTCTTTTTTTCTTGTTTGGTCATGTTTCAGCGCGTGGTCTTACACTTTCTCGTTCATAGTCTATCGTCTGATCTGATTGTAGATTCAGTTTTTGGTTCTGCTGCTGATATTTCCCGTCCAGGCTGAAGCATGTTGGCATGCAAGGTCCTGTCAGAGCTTCTAGTGTGTGCACATTTACTGGTTCCTTTCTTGGTTTAGTGACAAATGTTTCTAAACGAGTCTAAATTATGTTTTAATGACAATTAAATGCCTTTCTCTCTATATAGCACTAACTAAGAAAGTGACTATCGTCTGGTCTTCTGGTTCTTGCTCATTTACCAGTTTGCGCTTTGGTTTCTCTTTCCTAATTCATGGTTAGCCCGGTCTTTGGTGTGTGCTCATTTACCCGTTCGGTTTTTGGCTTAGCTGCTGTTGATTCTCGTACAAGCTTCTGGAATAAGCATGTTCTTGTTCGGTCATTGTGCCAGCGCGTGGTGTCACATATCCACTTTCCTCGTGCGTGGTACTGCCTGGACTTCTGGTTCGTGCTCATTTACAGGTTCGGTATTTGGTTCTGCTGCTGATGTTTTTCGCCCAGGCTAAAGCATGTTGACGGGCAAGGTCCTATCTAGGCTTCTATTGTGTTCACATTTACTTGTTCCGTTCTTGGCTCAGTAACAGATGTTTCTCAACGAGTCTTGAGAACTAAGCATGTTCTCGTTCAGTCATTGTTTCCCAAGTCTTCTTTTCCCCATCATTTTCGTACCGGTTCTACTGGTTCCAGCTCATTTAACGGTTTGCTCTTTGGTTCTGCTACTGTTTCTGGTCCAGTCTCCAGGCTAAAGCATTTTGACGTTCAAGGTCCTGCCTGGTCTTCTGGTCTGTTTCAGCGCGTGGTCTTACATGTCTTATTTCCAGATGCATGGTTCGGCCTAGCACGAACCTGTAGAGGTTCGTGCTCATTCACCGGTTTGGTCTTTGGTTCGGCTGCTGATGTTTCTCGTTGCTTCTTTTAGTCTGAACCATGAGACAAGAATATTTTAAGAATGTTCTTTCGGTCATTTGTGTCAGCGCATAGTTTAACACGTCCTCTTTCCTCGTTTATAGTTCTGCTTTGTTTTCTGGTTCGTGCTCATTTACCAGTTCGCTCTTTGGCTCCTCTTTCCTGGTTTATGGTCCTGCCTGGTCAATTGATTCCTGGGTATTTACTGATTTAGTTTTTGGGTCTACTACTGATGTTTCTCGTCCAAGCTTCTATTCTAGGTCTAAGTATGTTCTTGTTGGGTCATTGTTTCAGCGCGTGGTTTACATGTCCTCTGCTCTTTTGCATGGTCCTGCCTGGTCTTTTGGTATGTGCTCATTTGCGGGTTCTGTTTCTGGCTCACCTGCTGATGTTTCTCGTCCAGGCTTCTGACCCATGATTAAACATGTTCTCGTTCGGTCATTGTTACAGCGCGTGGTGCGATATGTACTCTTTCCTCGTGCTTAATTATGCCTGGTCTACTTTTTCGTTTTCATTTACTAGTTCGGTCTTTGATTCTGCTACTCATGTTTCTCGTCCAGTCTTTAAATCTGAATCAAAAAAAGGAACATGTACGAGTATGTACAACAGCCCCCTTACTCTCGAAACCGATCGCTATTGGATCGAATTGGTTTTGTGAATTTTCGTACTCTTGAGTTTCGACACTAGCGATAAAATGGATTCATGTCGCGCGGATATTGCGTGACTAAATGACTTTAAGTTTTGTTGAAATTCGTACCCTAGACGCTATTTTGACAGTTAAATTTGGTATTCTGATGGTGTTTACATTGGCTGTCAATTGACATTGTCACAATAACTAAAGTGGTACTTTATGTGTATTGAATTTACGTATTTTTCGGTAAATAGGTACTAATTTTTAAGCAGCTGTGTCGCGTAGCGGTGTAAGAATACTACCACCCCGTCTCTTCCCTTGGGTGTCGTAAAAGGCGACTAACTGACTAAAGATTATTAATGTGTGAAATGTGATAAGACTTGATACCTACTTAAATAAATGATTTATAAGACTGCACATCTTAGATTAATACAATGTTTTAATCTAAGCTGCACATACATCAAACAGCATAGAGCGGCGATGGGCTTACCACCTGTCACGCTGACCACATGTGCAGTCGCTATTTGGTGAAAAGTGGACTATGGTAGAGGACTGCTTTTGCGGTCCTCATTGCCTTGTCTCTGAAGTCTCTGACTAATCTTTCGGGGGTAATAGTCGTGATTATATGTATGTATATACGAGTATGTACCTACTTATTTGTAAGTACTATGATTTTATTCATATGCTATGATGGCGCGTTTGGCTCTTTCTTTTCTTATTTTAAGAAACACTAAGAACCGAGCTAAAATTAAGCAGAAAAAGATAACGTTGCTTATTGGGGAACAGGGTGCCTCATATGATTTATTATAAATTTTGAATAAAGTTTGTTTGGTAAATTAAGTAAGGTTATATTCAGTTTATTTAACTCTCAGTATCTTTACAAAACAAATACTCTTTTAATAAAACAATAATACTATTCAGAAAAATTTATTGCCTAACACACAATTGTATACCTACTGCTTGCTTACAATTATTTAATCCAGATAACAAAAAAATACACATGTCTTCATTAGCTTCATTATTTGTTTATTTGCTGCTTGTTGGAGAGCATTGGCAACCTCACGTCCGTGCCTCAAAAATATCTTGTGCTGGAGGCTCTACTGCATCTGAGACGGTCCAACCACTTTCCTTACTGCCTCTACCCGTTTGCCTCATTCATCAAAACCGAATACTGAGCTTTTAGTGGTCTTTTTTTGAGCCCAATACTATAAAATAAAGGTGAACAATGAATTTTATGATATTTGATTCGATAATCCCAAATATTTTTTGGGATTATCGAATCGAATCAAAGACGTTACGAAAGTTTGAAACGTTCACTGTCACTTTAATTGACTATTGGTGGAATAAGTAAAACTTAGGTCGTCGGTCAATTATAGCAAGTGTAATATTAATCTTTACTTTCACAACAATCAAATTTATTAGATCTTACATCGCAGAAAATTAATAATAATTTATTGTCCTTCAATCTTCATGACAGAAAGTGATGTTGTCAAATCAGAGACAGACAGACAACGCCACAGACAGACTTTATATTTTTTAAAGCATTTCAAGGCGAAGGCAGCGCTTCATACGTCCTAAAATGTTGATGTCGCTTTAAATAATGCAATATTGTTTTGAAAATTCTGCTTAACATTAAAGGATTTATTGATATAAAATGAGTTATAACTTCATTAATTAGATACAGCTATAATTTTAGATGTTATAGTGGATTTTTATTATGCATTACATTTATCGATACGTCAAAAACACAAAAGGTTCTCACTATCGATGACATTATTGGCAGCAAACTTCATACTTATCTTTCCAATGTGAACATGATTTCGATTTCAATCTGATCCCGAATTTAAGCGCGTCAAGAGTACGCACTTATTAAGGTATTGTTATTTGACGGCTTTGATATCGACATTGAGATTAGATTCGAGAGTAAGGGGGCAGGTCTGTTCATTTTCGGTTTTGGTTTTGGCTCTGCTGATGTTACTCGTCCATGCTGAAGCATGTTTGCAGTCATGGTCTTGCCTGGTCTGGTCTTGATAATCCCAAAAAATATTTGGGATTATCGAATCAAATATCATAAAATTCATTGTTCACCTTTATTTTATAGTATTGGGCTCAAAAAAAGACCACTAAAAGCTCAGTATTCGGTTTTGATGAATGAGGCAAACGGGTAGAGGCAGTAAGGAAAGTGGTTGGACCGTCTCAGATGCAGTAGAGCCTCCAGCACAAGATATTTTTGAGGCACGGACGTGAGGTTGCCAATGCTCTCCAACAAGCAGCAAATAAACAAATAATGAAGCTAATGAAGACATGTGTATTTTTTTGTTATCTGGATTAAATAATTGTAAGCAAGCAGTAGGTATACAATTGTGTGTTAGGCAATAAATTTTTCTGAATAGTATTATTGTTTTATTAAAAGAGTATTTGTTTTGTAAAGATACTGAGAGTTAAATAAACTGAATATAACCTTACTTAATTTACCAAACAAACTTTATTCAAAATTTATAATAAATCATATGAGGCACCCTGTTCCCCAATAAGCAACGTTATCTTTTTCTGCTTAATTTTAGCTCGGTTCTTAGTGTTTCTTAAAATAAGAAAAGAAAGAGCCAAACGCGCCATCATAGCATATGAATAAAATCATAGTACTTACAAATAAGTAGGTACATACTCGTATATACATACATATAATCACGACTATTACCCCCGAAAGATTAGTCAGAGACTTCAGAGACAAGGCAATGAGGACCGCAAAAGCAGTCCTCTACCATAGTCCACTTTTCACCAAATAGCGACTGCACATGTGGTCAGCGTGACAGGTGGTAAGCCCATCGCCGCTCTATGCTGTTTGATGTATGTGCAGCTTAGATTAAAACATTGTATTAATCTAAGATGTGCAGTCTTATAAATCATTTATTTAAGTAGGTATCAAGTCTTATCACATTTCACACATTAATAATCTTTAGTCAGTTAGTCGCCTTTTACGACACCCAAGGGAAGAGACGGGGTGGTAGTATTCTTACACCGCTACGCGACACAGCTGCTTAAAAATTAGTACCTATTTACCGAAAAATACGTAAATTCAATACACATAAAGTACCACTTTAGTTATTGTGACAATGTCAATTGACAGCCAATGTAAACACCATCAGAATACCAAATTTAACTGTCAAAATAGCGTCTAGGGTACGAATTTCAACAAAACTTAAAGTCATTTAGTCACGCAATATCCGCGCGACATGAATCCATTTTATCGCTAGTGTCGAAACTCAAGAGTACGAAAATTCACAAAACCAATTCGATCCAATAGCGATCGGTTTCGAGAGTAAGGGGGCTGTTGTACATACTCGTACATGTTCCTTTTTTTGATTCAGATTTAAAGACTGGACGAGAAACATGAGTAGCAGAATCAAAGACCGAACTAGTAAATGAAAACGAAAAAGTAGACCAGGCATAATTAAGCACGAGGAAAGAGTACATATCGCACCACGCGCTGTAACAATGACCGAACGAGAACATGTTTAATCATGGGTCAGAAGCCTGGACGAGAAACATCAGCAGGTGAGCCAGAAACAGAACCCGCAAATGAGCACATACCAAAAGACCAGGCAGGACCATGCAAAAGAGCAGAGGACATGTAAACCACGCGCTGAAACAATGACCCAACAAGAACATACTTAGACCTAGAATAGAAGCTTGGACGAGAAACATCAGTAGTAGACCCAAAAACTAAATCAGTAAATACCCAGGAATCAATTGACCAGGCAGGACCATAAACCAGGAAAGAGGAGCCAAAGAGCGAACTGGTAAATGAGCACGAACCAGAAAACAAAGCAGAACTATAAACGAGGAAAGAGGACGTGTTAAACTATGCGCTGACACAAATGACCGAAAGAACATTCTTAAAATATTCTTGTCTCATGGTTCAGACTAAAAGAAGCAACGAGAAACATCAGCAGCCGAACCAAAGACCAAACAAGCCTGGAAAGCCTGGTTTTCTGGTGTGTGTGGCATGTTCTTGTTTTGTCATTGTTTCTGCGCGTGGTGTCATTTGTCCTCTTTCTTGTTTCGTGCGTTATTCTGCTTGCAAATGTTTAATTCTGCTGCTAATGTTTCTGGTCTAGGACGAAGCATGTTCTTGTTCGGTCATTACTTCAGCGCGTGGTCCCAAATGTCCTATGTCCTCGTTAATGATCCTGCCTGGTTAATTGGTTCATGGTTATTTATAGATTCAGTTTTTGTGTCTGCTGCTGATGCTTCTCGTCCAGTCTTCTGGTCCTGGTTGTCTAAGCATGTTCTTATTGGGTCATTGTTTCAGCGCCTAGTCTTACTTGTCCTCTGTTGTCGTGCATAGTCCTGGCTTTTTTTTGGTATGTGCTCATTTGCCGGTTTTAGTTGTGTGGCTGATGTTTCTAAACCAGTATTTCGTTCTAGACTGGAGCATGTTCATAGTTGTGCGTGGTCTACTTTTTCGTGCTCATTGCTGGTTCTCTCTTTTGTTTCTGTTCCGGCGTGTTTAGTCCTGCCTGGTCAAGTTCGGCGTCATTTACCGGTTTTGTTTTTGGTTCTACTGCTGATGTTTCTCGTCCTGTCTTTTAGTTTGAACCATGAATCCAAACATTTATATTATTACATTTTGGTCCTGGCTAAAGAATTTTGGCGTGCAATTTTCTGCCTGGCCTTTTGGTATCTGCTCATTTACCAGGTCGTTATTTTTACTGTGTTTGGTATTCGGTTCAGTGACTGATGTTTCTCGACCAGACTTTTGTTCCAGGCTTGAGCATGTTCTGGTTTGGCCATAGTTTCAGCGCTTGGTCTGACATGTCCTAGTACCAGATTCATGGTTATGCCTATTCTACAGGTTCGTGCTCATTTACCGGTTTGGTCTTTGGTTCTGCTGCTGATGTTGCTCATATAGTTTTTTAGTCTGAACAATGAGACAAAAACATTTATATTTCTGGGCTTAAGCATTTTTTTTCGGTCATTTGTGTCAGCGCGTAGTTTAACACGTCCTCTTTTCTCGTTCATAGCTCTGCTTGGATAATTGGTTCGTGCTTATTTACCAGTTTGGTATCTGCTTCCTCTTTCCTCGTTCATGGTCCTGCCTGGTCAATTGGTTTCTTTTATTTATGGTTTAGTTTTTGGGGCTGCTACTGATGTTTCTCGTCCAGGCTTCACATGTCCTCTGTTCTCGTGCATGGTCCTGCCTGGTCTTCTGAGATGTGCTCATTTGGCAGTTCGGTCTTTAGTTCGGTGGCTGATGTTTATAAACCAGTATTTGGTTCTAAACTTAGGATGTTCTTTTCTGGTCATAGTTTCAGCGCGTTGTCTCACACGTAATCCTGGCTCGTTCATGGTTGTGCCTGGTCTACTGGTTCGTGCTTATAGCCGGGTCGCTTGTTAGTTCCTTTTCCTCGTTCATGGTAGTTCCTGGTGTTCTGGTGTGTGCTCATTTACCGGATCTCTCTTTGTTACTTCTTTCCTCTTTCATAGTCCTTCCTAGTCAACTTGTTCGTTCTTGTCCATGTGTGGACTATAAAGTCCAGGGCTAAGATGTTCTCATTCTATATCATGCATGCGATCGAGATCGAGATCTATGCATGGTTCTGCCAGGACTGAAGGTTCGTGCTCATTTACAGGTTCGGTCTTTGGTTCTGCTGCTGATCTTTCTCGTCCAGGCTGAAGCATGTTGGCCTGCAAGGTCCTGTCAGAGCTTCTGGTGTGTGCACATTTACTGGTTCCGTTTTTGGTTTAGTGACAAATGTTTCTAAACGAGTCTAACTGCCGTACTCAGAGACGTTAATTAAGTTTTAATGACAATACACACTAACATAAGAAAGTGACTATCGTTCCTCGTATATAGTCCGTCCTTGTCTTATGGTTCGTGCATATTTACCGGTTCGGTTCTTGGTTCTGTTTGGTCATAATTTCAGCGTGTGGTCTCACACGTCCTCTTTTGTCGTCTATGGTTGAACCTGGTCTGCTGGTTCGTGATTATTTACCATTCGCTTTGGTTCCTATTTTCTGGTGTGTGTAATGTACTCATTTACCGGTTCGGTTTTTGGGCCTGTTGCTAATGTTTCTCGTTTAGGCTTCTTGTCTTGGACTTAGCGTGTTCTTGTGTCATTTGTTGTTTTTCTTCGTGCGTGCTCCTGCCTGGTCTTGTAGTTCGTGCTCAGTTACCGGTTTGGTCCTTGGTTCTGCTGCTGATGTTCCTCGTTCAGTACTTCTTTTCTCGTTCATACGTTAATGTGTGCTCATTTACCAGTACGATTTGGGCTTACCTTTTGATGTTCTCGTCCAGGCTTCGGGTCCAGGACTAAGTATGGTCTCGTTCAGTTATACTTTTAGCGCGTGGTGTGACATGTCCTCTTTCGTCGTGCGTAGTTATGCCTGTTCCACTATTTCGTGTTCATCTGCTAGTTTGGTTTTTCATTCTGCTGCTGATGTTTCTCGTGTAGTGTTCTGGAATTTAAAAAAAGGAACATTTGTCTAGGCTTAATTATGTTCTTATTTGGTCAAAGTTTTAGCGAGTGGCCCGCACGTCCTCTTTTTCGCGATCATGGTTCTACCTGCCCCCTTACTCTCGAAACCGATCGCTATTGGATCGAATTGGTATTGTGAATTTTCGTACTCTTGAGTTTCGACAGTAGCGATAAAATGGATTCATGTCGCGCGGATATTGCGTGAACTAAATGACATTAAGTTTTGTTGAAGTTCGTACCCTGGACGCTATTTTGACAGTTAAATTTGGTATTCTGATGGTGTTTAGATTGGCTGTCAATTGACATTGTCACAATAACTAATGTGGTACTTTATGTGTATTGAATTTACGTATTTTTCGGTAAATAGGTACTAATTTTTAAGCAGCTGTGTCGCGTAGCGGTGTAAGAATACTACCACCCCGTCTCTTCCCTTGGGTGTCGTAAAAGGCGACTAACTGACTAAAGATTATTAATGTGTGAAATGTGATAAGACTTGATACCTACTTAAATAAATGATTTATAAGACTGCACATCTTAGATTAATACAATGTTTTAATCTAAGCTGCACATACATCAAACAGCATAGAGCGGCGATGGGCTTACCACCTGTCACGCTGACCACATGTGCAGTCGCTATTTGGTGAAAAGTGGACTATGGTAGAGGACTGCTTTTGCGGTCCTCATTGCCTTGTCTCTGAAGTCTCTGACTAATCTTTCAGGGATAATAGTCGTGATTCAATGTATGTATATACGAGTATGTACCTACTTATTTGTAAGTACTATGATGGAACGTTTGGCTCTTTCTTTTCTTATTTTAAGAAACGCTCTAAGAACCGAGCTAAAATTAAGCAGGAACCTTAACGTTGCTTAGGTATTGGGGAACTGGGTGCCTCATATGATTTATAATAAATTTTAAATAAAGTTTCTTTGGTAAATTAAGTAAGGTTATATTCAGTTTCTTTAACTCTCAGTGTCTTTACAAAACTAATAAGTACTCTTTTAATAAAACAATAATACTATTCAGCAAAATTTATTGCCTTACACACAATTGTATACCTACTGCTAACTTACAATTATTTAATCCAGATAACAAAAAAATACACATGTCTTCATTAGCTTCATTATTTATTTATTTGCTGCTTGTTGGAGAGCATTGGCAACCTCACGTCCGTGCCTCAAAAATATCTTGTGCTGGATGCTCTACTGCATCTGAGACGGTCCAACCACTTTCCTTACTGCCTCTACCCGTTTGCCTCATTCATCAAAACCGAATACTGAGCTTTTATTGGTCTTTTTTTGAGACCAATACTATAAAATAAAGGTGAACAATGAATTTTATGATATTTGATTCGATGATCCCAAATATTTTTCAAGACGTTACGAAAGTTTGAAACGTTCACTGTCACTTTAATTGACTATTGGTGAAATAAGTAAAACTTAGGTCGTCGGTCAATTATAGCAAGTGTAATATTAATCTTTACTTTCACAACAAACAAATTTATTAGATCTTACATCGCAGAAAATTAATAGGTTTTATTTTATTGTCCTTCATGACAGAAAGTGATGTTGTCAAATCAGAGACAGACAGACAACGCCACAGACAGATTTTTTACTTTTTAAAGCATTTCAAGGCGAAGGCAACGCTTCATACGTCCTAAAATGTTGATGTCGCTTTAAATAATGCAATATTGTTTTGTAAATTCTGCTTAACATTGAAGGATTTATTGATATAAAATGAGTTATAACTTCATTAATTAGATACAGCTATAATTTTAGATATTAAAGTGGATTTTTATTACGCATTACATTTATCGATACGTCAAAAACACAAAAGGTTCTCACTATCGATGACATTATTGGCAGCAAACTTCATACTTATCTTTCCGATATGAACATGATTTCGATTTCAATCTGATCCTGAATTTAAGCGCGTCAAGAGTACGCACTTATTATTGTATTGTTATTTGACGGCTTTGATATCGACATTGAGATTGGATTCGAGAGTAAGGGGGCTGGTCAATTGGTATGAGCTCATGTACCGGTTCGGTCTTTGGTTCTGCTGCTGATGTTTTTTGTACTTTTTTCTAGTACGACTGAAGCATGTTTGCGTGCGTGGTTGGTGGTGGTTGGTTGGCCTGGGTCTAGGGTTCGTGTTTCTTTGCCGGTACGCTCTTTGGTTCTTCTTTCGGCGTTTATAGCCTTGCCTGGTTTAGTTGTTCTTGCTCATTTACTGATATGAATAGATAGGGTATCGCAACTGGAACTACGGGTCCGGTGTGAACTGGCTAGGCGCCTGGATGGGTTCCGAGAAGTGAGTGTGCTTACTACCGCTACCAAGGTGGACACTTGGGAGTCAACTTTAGAGTCAACGACCCTAGCAGTGGCAACTGCGAGTTGTGCCCTTCGTGCAACGAGAAGTGAGCGATCTCGACAGCTCCGGTTACCTATCTGGACAATAGGCAGTGAACTACACGTGTTCACGGGGAGACTCTCCCGAGACGCTAGTCTTATGAGTACCGAATGAAGAGCGCGCTTCGGCGGGCACTGATTTGGCGTCAAGACCTAACGCAGATGGTCTCCTGCGCGCAGGGACGTCTGGCACTTCTTGCAATAACTCGAGGTTGGTCTCGAGGTGCCAGTACAAATAAAACTTAGTGATGTAAGGAGAGGGGATGCTCATTTACTGGTTGATGTTTCTCGCCCAGTTCTCTGGTTCAGGACTAAGTGTGTTCTTGTTGGATCATTGTTTTAGCGCGTGATCTTAAACTTTCTATTTCGTAGGTCATGGTTCTGCTCGATCTACTGATTCATGCTCATTTATTGCTTCTGTCTTTGTTTTCTCTTTCTTTGGTTATAGCCCGGCCTGGTCAACTAGTCTGTGTTCATTTACGGTTTGGGTTTTGGCTCTGCCGCTGATGTTTCTCGACCATGTTTAAGCATGTTGGCGAGCAGGGTGCAGGGTCCTGGTTCTGATGTTCTTGTATGTACACATTTACTGGTTCGATGTTTGGTTCAGTGGCTGATGTTTCTCAACCAGTCTTTGTCTTGTTTGGTTATGTTTCAGCGCGTGGTCTTACACTTTCTCGTTCATAGTCTATCGTCTGGTCTACCGGTTCATGCTTATTTACCAGTTCGCGTTTTGATTTCTTGTTCCTCGTTAATAGTTTTGCCTGGTCTTCTAGTGTGTGCTCCCTTACCGGTTCGCTCTTTGTTTCTGTAGCTGATGTTTTCCGATCAGTATTTTGTTTTAGACTGAACCATCTTTTTGTTTGGTCATAATTTCAGCGCGTTGTCTCACTCGTCGTCTTACCGCGAGCATGGCCCTGTTTGGTGGATCATTTTGAGCTCATGTACCGATTCGGTCCTTCGTTCTTCTGCTGATGTGTCTTGTCCAGTCTTTTGCTGTTTCCTGTTCTTGTTTGGCCATAGTTTCAGCATGTTGTTTCACACGTCGCCAGTCCAGAACACTCTACCCCAGTGGTTATCGGCATTACGGCTATATAACTAGTCCACGGCCACTTAAGGGCGATGTCAATAACTTTGGTTCTCCGGCGAATTATTTCGTTCTGAATTAGATCCTTCTGACTTTCCATTTGTGGACCAGTCGTACCGTCAATAGGACCGTAGGACACTGTTATCATAGACTTTTGTTTTTTGGCTTTCAGGCTTCGCGACGGGTAAGCCTTCACCTCCATTGATGGTAAATGACGACAAGGTCGTAGCAGTGCGTTTCACCCGGAATCCTCAACCACTGAGGAACGGGCTATGCCATCTCTTAAGCTGTCGGAACACAAAAAATCTAATAACATTGTTGTTTTGGCGCCTGACTTTAGATAAGATGGTTGTAGCTAGCCAGGCAGACTTAAACAAGCCCTACCACCAACCAAAAGTTTTGTAACGCCGCCAAATAGCCTTATTTTCTATTGGTTACTTTCCTAAAGTTGTTTTATCCTACAAGTTAGAGCGTTTGATTAAACATATTTGAAAACAACTTCGAGAGCTACTCTCTTAACAGCAATGGATTCCGGATCTGTGTGGTTACGTAAATGACCTTTTTTTGTCTAGGTTCATCCAGAGACCGATACGTTAAAAGAAACTTGCTAGATTGTCCAATATTTTATTGTGAATCCTGCAACGTTTCAGCCATAAGGACGACGTAGTCCACGAATTTCAAGTGCGGGATGTTCTGGACGTTTATGTTGATGTCTCGTAATTTGTCAGACCAGTGCCTGAAAGACATTATGTAGTTTTGGAGACATAATGTCTCCGTCTCATTCCTCGACACATGGGAATATGTTTAGTCTGATTGTGCTTAGTACAACGGTCATCATTGTTGCGCTGGCGTCTCAACATTTTGATATATTAGGTACTAGTACTTGGTTTACTTTACTTTACTATACCAAGTTAACTGGTAATATTTTGCAAGGACTTCATAAGTAACAAGGATTCAATGGAGTCAAAAGCTTTTATTTAAACGTCATGAACAGAGGCTGATTTTACTCTTCTGTCTTGTGTATAATTTGGCTTACTGTGTAAATGATACTTACATGCATGCATGGAAGTTCCAACCTCTTGAGCATTCTAAGCTGGGAAAATCCTGGATTGGAACCCCATCTACGCTAGATACAATAGAAAACGAAGGAAAAGACGAGGACAAGACAAGAAGAAGATTTACTCGAGGAGGTTTCCAACTACGCATACCAACAAAATACCTTTACAACGTAAAGAATGAAGATGAAACCATAATCGACTTAGTAGAAAGATCACCATTTTCCAAGTCGAGAGGGAATAGGCGGGCGTCGGAGTAAATTAATGAATGCAGGATAAATTATTTATTTTTTCTTATACAATGCAGTCAAAGTTTGTCCCTCTTCCAACCAATCCTTTCCCATTTATGTTTCATAACAGCAAACTTTAATGAATAAGTGTTCATAAGTAAAATAAATAAAGGGGAAAAAATGGCGTGATTTCAAACAAACTAACACACACATACACACACACACTTGAACGGTAATTTACAATAAAAACAATAGAAATTCTATTCATTGAGCACTGATCAGTGCTCAATGAATAGAATTTCCATTGTGTCTATTGGCGCCTGGTTCTAAATATTAAATAATATACTGTTTACATAGTACCTACATGTATTTTCCTAGTTATCAGACATCACGGGTTTATACCACTTATCATTCCATTAAACATTATAATAACGTTTCTAGGTCAAGGACATGTTAAGCGAAGACCCGTTTTCGTTCAGGGTCCCACGCTTTATTCAAAAACAAGGGCTCTTGAACCAGCTCCGTCGTAAGTTGTTTACAGAAACGGTGAAAATATATCTTATTAAAACCAGAACTAATTATTAATTAAGTGGCGTTCCACATTTATGATCATCATTATCATCAGCCTGTATACGACCCACAGCTGGGCTCATCTCTTCCCGTATGCATAACAGCACATGGGAAGATTGCCCATAACCCACCACGCTGGCCCTATGCGGTTTGGTGAGTTAGCAACACCACATCTATCACGACAAAAGTATGTAGAGGGCAAACATGTTTCTCAGGGCGCAAACACGAGCAACGGCCGCAATGTATACTCCACTAGCGAGGATGATATGGTAGATATCACGCCGGGACTGCAGCAGGCGGCGGACACCACTCCCACCAGCCACGGCACTTTCCAGCTGTACGAGCACGCGGGCAGGAACTCGGCCTCCAGCGCCAACTGTGAGTGCAAGCCTTTACATACACAACCAAACGTCAAAGATCAGATCAGAGCTTCAATACATTAGATAATAGTGGTCACCGTTTCCTAGCTGGTTTGTTACGCTGATCGTTACGGATGATCCAGATTGATTAACTGTCGAGAAATACCCGGAAGAAGCATACAATCTTTCTGGTACTCCTACAGTTAGTCACACATAAAGATGCTATAAACGCTGTAAATAGCTTCTCAAAAATCATCATCGCAAGCCTATAAGCTTCAGGACATGGACAATAGCATATGGGGTGAAGGGTTTCTAACACACCACGCCGACTCGATGCGGATTGGTGGGTGTTACGTCAGCCATCGCATGTTATGATCTGCCTTACTGAAGCAGGGAGTTGGTTGTAGTGAAATTACGTCAAATATATTAATAGTGGCATAACTTGCGGGGCGTATCGACCTCGCTAGACGCTGCCCTAACGAGCTCACCTTCCAACGATCTCATCGGTGTTTCGCGCTTCACCGCCTAATAGAATGTCCGGAAATTATTACAACAATAAGATTGATGGGACATCTTCATTTCTTCATTACACTTTTCCTGTTAACAAAGAAATAGAGTCGAAAAATGAGTTTTCAAGAAACCCTAATCGCGACTGATTAGTTGTTTAACCGCGGATAGGTACTCTGAAATTAACAATCTTCGTTGCAACGTTTTTCTGTCCTGCAGCCTAATTCTTTTGACATTTATTTCTATTACTTTTATTAATAACAGGCTTTTTTTGTTTTTTACATACTTACGCGTTAATTATTAGATTGGTTTCCAACCTAACATTTAAACTAAAGTATTAATTTTCTATTTTCAAGCATACATCGCTCAATACTTCAGTTCGTCGGCGGGTAAGAATATCAGCTTTCAAATTTAAGGGTAGCTTCCGAAATCATTCAAAAGCAACGCCTCTTATCTCCATGATCATATTTTATAAAAATCTTGACTAGCAGTATCAGCTCTGTAAATGGTTAGATTCTTAGATCTAACCATTAAAAAACTAAAACAAATAACATAACTTACCTTTTGTTGCCGATCGCTATTAAATTGTAGTTATAGTGGTATTTTTAATGCTAAAACAAATAAACGCTGCATTACATGCTTTTGCCACTATGCGCCGTATACAACATGTTATCTATCACCGTTGAAAGAATCCGCTCTGTACATTACTAACAATTAAATTATCTATTTTACTCTTTGCAACATGGGTGATTTATATTTTGACTAATCAATTTATCACAATACATCGTAATACTATAAGATTAGATACCTTAATATTAGACCGATTTCACGGCTGTAGTGTAGCTGTGTGTTCAATCTAGTACAGTGGCTTTGTTTCATAACATGGAAACAAGTGAAACAGAACCCCTAGTCAGCGATGTAGGTAAAACAGTACTTGTTAACCTATTTTTTTATTTGATTTCTTTGCATTTCACAAGTCAATGTTCTAAGAAGTACTTTCGACATGGTTGCGGTTTTCATTGTATTAAACGTTTTATATTTGATTAATTATCATAACGCTTCTGCAGCTTCTATCATTGCCTTTACTAACGTCTAATCAGTTATTCACACATGAAAGCAAAACAAACAACGAATTTTACAAAATTATTTTGTTTATTCATGAAGATAATTAGCCTGGTAAGTCATACAAGGGTGTAAGAAAGAATACGTGATCGATGTCGTCACACGGCCTCGAACAAACAGCTGTACTACGAAATGGTAATAATAATGTATACTAAGATTTTGCTTTTCATCTAGCTAATCTCAATGTCTGGTCGAGTTAAATTCTAAAAGATATGTGTATTAACTACGAGCATGTACGAAATGGCTATATTTCTAACAAAGTGCTTTTCTCTCGAGCGAGCGGTAGTATTTGTGTCGTCTGGTAACACCAGTGACCTAGTTTGTTTGAGGGACTTCTTGGCGGGAAAGACAAGCGTCATGTCTGCAGTTTTGTTTTATTTTCTCTAATTTGTGTTTTGTCGAATATTAATGTGAAATAATGGTGGATTATTTACTATTAAGTGTTGAGTGCGTGAATGAGTGTTGGCAAATAAAACAAAACAGTGCAACATCACTTTTCAAATTCTCAAGAAGTCCGTGCGAGATCTCAGTAAAGTCTCATATCTTTACTGGAACTCAAGGGGTTTGGGAGGAATACAATGATATTATAAACTATATATATGTTACGTTCATAGTAATTTGCGTTTAAAATCTGTTCCGAGCAATCCAAAACTGCACACATTGACAAGTTCCGCTGTTAAGTAAAACAAAAGATACGAAATAGCACGCAAATGAAAGAGATAGTACAATTTTAATAATTGCACTTTAAATGTTTCTTGTGCAAAGTAACATTTATAGTCGTAGGTGGACACTTGATTGAAAAGTAAGTACATTAGGTAAGAAATAAAACATCTTATAAAAGTAAATCATATTTATTGAATAAATGAAATATATTCATTTATATTAATATTTATAGAAACGAAATAAAGTAGTTAGTTAGTGTTTTCTTTGTATAATAAGTATGTATTTAAGTATTTTAAGTATGTTTATCCGTTGTCTAGTAACCATTTAACGAGTTTCTTCGAAGCTTCTCTTGGGCTAGATAATTGGTGTGATTGTAGGAAAGATTTATTTATTATTTATTTATTATTAAAGTACATATTTTAAATACCTACGCAAATTTTTTTTTTTTTTGTCTCTTTGAAAGTTTTTGTATTTCGGGGTTATTTTTATGCGCAGAATGGCGATGAATATTTATGTATTAATCAATTTATGGTTTTAATGAGATATACTCGATGATTGAAAAACTGAACTTTAATCGTAGGCATTTAAGTCACCATCAATATTCGATTCTGCACTTACTAATCTATGTCCGCAGCGCACGCACCTTTAACGCTCTAGCGTCAAAATTAGATCGCTCTCTCTTTCTTCACCTGAACATGGCGTCTTTGCGTCAGTTATTATTGTTCGGAAAATAATTGAAATTTACTAAATAATCGTAAGTATTTTTGCATACACACATGTGGTAAGAGATCCTTTGTATTTTGTTTACTTTCAAATTTTTGACACAATTTTTGGCGCAACTGTCAACGTCAAATTTGACAGAATCGAGCATAGACTATGCGATATTTTGCGATAACGATGCATAAGATGTACCACAGAACCGAAATAACTGTTGTTCATACTAAAGTAGTTTGTAAGTCTATGAAAACACGGTACTAAGTCAAGTGTGTTTTTGTAGGTGCGGTTTCATGCGACCGCTTGGGGCCTGAGGGGTAATCATAATTGGTGCACTTTCGAAACACACACGATGACATTTTTTAATTTATTTTGGTAAGGAGGACACAGGAACTAGTCCTTGCGACACGCTCGTGATTGCGCTCGACGCAGACTAATTACAAGACGTCCCAATTAGGACGTATTTGGGTCTTCACATCGCACGCGCATATAACATAGCTGTTTTTATAATATCATTAGGGGAATATCATTTAGCATTAAAGGGTATTTTCGCAAAATATTGCCCCCTATTAAAAATAGTTGTCCACCAACTTCAATAAAGTGTTTTTAAGTTATTATGAGTTAATTGGCCACATTAATTTTTTTTTATGATAATATTAAATATTTTTTTATATAAACAAAATACACAATGTGAATAAAGTTTGTGCAAATACACAAAACTATTTTTTTATATTTTTGAAGCATTTTTTGCATGTACAGTATACCAACAAAGTTCAACATGAATTTTGGACATATTTAATTTATGAATGTGATGTTTTTTCATGTATTTTGGGATAAGTATTTTATTAATTTTATAGAATGGCCTTTTTTACATAGATTAATTTGAAAACATTTTCAGAAAATCTCAAATAAAGTCTGTCCTTGAAATTTAAGTGTGGCGGAAATTCCTATATAGTCACGAAGATAAAACAGATGTTTGATGGTATTATTGAATCAAAACTACATATATAACGACTAATTGTTATACTAGCAACATTATTCTGTCACTTAGAACCCGCCGTCTTGTGGTTTGATGTCATTAAACGGCAAATTTTTTTTAATGTATCTAAGTTAATTAGAATATTGTTTATTTGTGGGTATGATAATACCAATCGAACTAACACAAACCTACTATAAACGGTTTTATCTTAAGAAATTGTTGCAAGGATCGGATAACGTCACGTCCAGGTCGTCACGTGACATATAAGCGGAAAGATATCCGTGACGATATGGAATGTTAAGCTTAACTTACATGACTAATATTCACCCGACTACGAAGCACAATAAGATTTTATAAATAAGTTTATATTGTCAAGACTACTCATGTTAACAAAATTATTCAAACTTTTTAAATGCGCGTTGGAAAATAACATTTTATTGATTACATGTTTATTATTTTTTAATATAAGATGACTGCTGGAAACCGGAAGAAACTTCATGGGCTGGTCAGGCCAAGTGTTTGAAACATGACAAAAATGGTCTTATTGCAGACTAACGTAGGTACTTACTTATCGCTCAGCTGACGCGAACAGGTCAACAGACGGGCGGCCGGCCGGCCGTTGCTCGCGCGTTGTAAATAATTGTCATGTTTAAAACACTTGACCTGACCTGCCTTTGAAGTTTCTTGCGGTTTCTAGCAGTCACCTTATATATTTCATAAAAAAAAATAATAATAATAATCTTACGTATAAGATTGACTGATTTAAAATGTTAAACTAAGTGATCATTAAATACTTATTCAAGTTGATAGCTTGTGAACAAGAAATATGTAAACCAAGCTTTACATTTCCATTAAGTCACCACTTGTTCCAAAAGAGTCACTATCCCAGGTTAGTGACTCTATTGGAACAACAACAGAATGATCGTTGATTTTGTAACTGTTTAAAGCCTGAAATAATTTAGGAAGTAAACTACTTAACAGTTTGTCGATTTTTGTTTAATATTAATAGAAAATATTATTAAATTAACGTAAAACTTTTTTCTCTATAGAGAAGTAATTGTATAAAATGTTCGACATTGTGACGATTCTGAAACAAAACTATTGATTATTCTGGTTTCACAAAGACATTTTTGTTATGAAGACTTGATCTTAAGCTAATTCCATTTAGGGTAATAAATGGATAATAAAAAAAAAACAATTATCATATTTTTGTTTTATTCAAGTAAACCTCTAAATTTCGTGATGAAATGGAACAGTTTCTCCCTCACTTCCTTAGCATTTCGAATTTCTCGATATTTTACGTACTAATCCATATCTTATATAATAATCTTATAATTTAATAGTGCCGTTATTTTATTAAATATATATCCATAAGAATTCTCAAAAAAAAATCCATTTTCACATTCGTCAAGCAGGCAACTTTTCGCGAAAATACCCTAAACGTTTATATTATCATCACTCATCATCAGTAAAATCAATAAATTCTAATATTACGACTGAAGAACTAGAATCCATGGTAAAAAAAGGAAAAAAAAGTTTGTTTGAACGACTGAAGGACTTGTGTCCACGGTCACGAAATATTATAATAAAAAAGTTTGTTTGACTTTGACACGTCTCACTGACACTGACGTTTATTACACCTTCACTTTATTTACGTCAATGATCTCGCGTAATAATCATTTTTCTTTGTTTTTATTAAATTAGTCCTGTGAATATTAGACAGTTTAGCGTGTTTTGTCAATGTATAAATGAAGAGGAAGACTGTCATAGTGAAATATTGTCATTAACCTCGAGTCTCGTAGTAATGAAAGTGCATTATTTCGCACGTATTAACTATAAATAAGTGAAATATTGTTACAGGGGACGCAGTTATATTCTCCGGCATGCAAGGTAAGCCTGAATTTCTGTTATTCATTTAGTTTCGATTGTTGTGGCTATCTCATACTCATACTATAATACATACAAGCTGGGTAAGCTAACAAGAGTTCAATAGAAGTGCAATCAGAGTAGTTGTTAGGTATTAATGTAACAAATAAAGTCATGTTTGTATACATACCATGCAAAAAATAAGTACTTACATGTTACAGTAGAAGATTATAATAAAAAAAGCAAAGTATCTGCAACCCTTGTTTGTAATTAATAAATAAGGTGTCCCATAAATCAATGTGCACAAGTGATTTCTACTGAACTCTAGTCTAGATTCAAGCTTTGGAGTATCTAAGCTTTGAAGCAGTATTAATGTTTGAGGTATAGTTTATGGTGTGACAAACATAAGGAATAAAGACATCTGTGGCCATGTAACAGAGCACTGGGCCTAATGTCTGATGGTTCTGGGTTTGTTTCCCTGGTCGGACAAGATGTGATATAGATGAACACAAAAATGTATGTTCTTATTGCAATTAAAAAGCTCTATTAGATAGGAACATGACGTCTAATGAGAATTTTCTACGTATCAAACTGCCTCTCTGTATTTTGTCTCCAGGGTACTCTGTGCAACGCCTTTGAGACATAGTACTATTATCTATTCTATGTTTGAGGTGCTGTTTGTATGGTTCGCTAAACAGTGTTCGATTCACTGTACCCTGTTTTCACTGCTCACTGCCATTCAGTGTGATTATTTTTCTTAAAGTGTATTTTCGAAACTAACTAAGCCTAAACTAGTCTTGTATAATTAATAAATTAATTTTGGATGTTATGGGTATTCTGGTACTGTACTTTTCATGTCATTTCAATTAAGTTCAAGTTTTTGCAGGAGATGATGATATCCCCGGAATCGGTCAATATGACGACTTTCACACTATTGACTGGCAACGTGATATTGCTAGGGACCGGATGCGACATAGATATATTGTAAAAAAGAGACAAGATTCTATATGGGATTTAATAAAGGTAAGACAAAATTATTATAGAAGACCATGTTTGTTAAGATAGACACTTATCTGTAAGTACAATTCCGAAATGTCAGATTCTTGTAGAAAACAATTTTCATGACTCAATAGGTATTAAAGTTTTATTATTGTATTGTATTAAACATTAATCTATAAATGCAGCTTCATCTTAACCGAATGTTCAAATATTTGTAAAAATATTTCTTTCGGATTTGATTCTTCTAAGATTTGATGAAGCGATGTTGACGAAAAAACAAAGCATCAAGCACTGACCAATTTCGATGGGTGAAAACCAGACCTCGGTAGCCAAGTTGTTAAGGCAGCCCGAAATGCGGAAGGTGCGTGGTTCGATTCCCGCCTGAAGTTGTCGCCTTTTTTCAGTGTTTAAAAAATTTTACTTATTGAATACTACTTTTATTTTTAAAAGTCTGTCTATAAGTATGTCTTATTACAAATTGAAGTTACAATTTCTTTATCATCATCATCATCATCATCATTTCCCACATCAACAATAGCACATGGGGAGATTACAATTTCTTCATATTTGTGCATAATTGTTTACTCCCCCTTCGCCAGAAGCTAATCATGAGATATTTTGCAGGATTGAAAGGGATTGGCATTAAGATTTCTGAATTATATGCTATAAAGTCTTACTCCAGAGCTATCAAAACAATTCAATTTCTCCCTAAACTATCAGCATTGCTTTCTGGCGTACTGAATACATAACAAAAGTGGTCGGAAAATAATATTTTATTTTAACAGTTTTCTTTTATTTACTTGCTTAAATTAATCCTTTACGATCTTAGACCTTCTCTAAGCAGCAAAACGTCCAACAGCGCGAAACGTCTAATGAGCAGTAAGCCTAATTAGGAAAAGGTCCCTGTAGCAAAACGTCCATCTCTCAGATGGTCTTTATAACAAAATGTCTATTTCGCAAATCGTCACATTCTTAAAATGTCTGGATACCCAGGCACATAAAGTCCTAGCAATTATTATTTTCTCACAAACAATGCTCTAGAAGGTTGCCACAGGCGGCTCAACACGAATATAAAATAAAAGCCAACCCTGCTACTATTCCTCAAAGCTCTCAGAAAAGAAGCCTTGTGGCAAGATCGCAAAAACAAGAATATGTTATTTGAAAGAAATAAGCGACGAAAGATCGATATAATGTTTAATGCCAAGTACCTACAAAAGAGAGCTGCAAAAGCATGAAGGTCAAAAAGTTAATCCCTTTGAATTTTTGGTAAACATTGGTCATATCAAAAGGATATTAGGTGCATAAATTTAGGGGAATTTGTGCGCCTATAGCATCCTAATAATACTTTAAAACTAGTGCTTTTTAACAATTTTTTTTACCAATAAATTACAAATTACTGTTATTTTCTATCATGAGTCTCCATATTTTAAAATAGTCGATTTACGAAATAGAAATTTCTGCTATACAGACCATCTGAGAGTTGGACGTTTTGCTACATGGACCTTTTCCTAATAAGGCTTACTACTCGTTAGACGTTTTGCACTGTTGGATGTTTTGCTGCTTAGACCTTCTGATCGTAAAGGAAATAAATCACAATTTTGATTTTCCATTGTTTCTTTTATGCAAGGAAATTGTTTTTTATGTGATTGTGTTAAAGTGGATAGTTTTGAATTGTAGGGCGCTCACGACGCATGGTCAGGATGGGTGTGCGTGCTGCTGGTGGGGGTGTGCACGGGCGTGGTAGCCGGCGTCATCGATATCGGTGCCTCCTGGATGACTGACCTTAAGTTCGGCATCTGTCCGCAAGCCTTTTGGTTTAACAGGGAACAGTGCTGTTGGTCAAGTAACGAGACCACTTTTGATCACGGCAATTGTTCGCAGGTTAGTTGTTGTGCTCCGTTCAGGACGCGCGCTGGGAATGTTTATGTTTTGTGTCTCGGCATAGGACTAATAGTTGCGTGTGGTAGTGGTTGACGTGGCCGCAGGTTTTTGGAGAAGCGCGCGAGGGGCCTGGCGCGTACATCATCAGCTACCTGTTCTACATAGTGTGGGCGCTAGTGTTCGCCGCTCTATCCGCTTCACTCGTGCGTATGTTCGCACCTTACGCCTGTGGCTCTGGTGAGTATCGGACTTATAGAAATACGGCAAGATTGCCTCGTAGCCAATAGACAAAAATTTGTTAAATGGTTTAGTATTACTACGAAATTTGAAGGATGTATAGCAGGGTCATAGCAAATGAAATGGCTGTTGTCTCTGCACAGGCGTGATGTACGTTTGTATGTATACGTACGTGATTAGCTTCATAATCATCATCAAAGTCGTACTGAGGGCGTGACACACGTGAGAGAGAGAGGGAGATTTGGTTTATAATTTGTGTTTAGGAGAATAGTGCGGTGGCACGGACAGAGGAAAACGGCGACTTTACTTTATAATATGTAATTATTAATATATTGGCATGTATAAATACTGCTGTATACTAAATATTACTAGAGAGTTATTATTGATTTTATTACTAAGATATTTGAAATTATGAGATATTGGAAAGCTGTGGCCTCTGCCTACCCCTCCGGGAAACGGATGTGATGTATGTATTTGAAACTAGCGGCCGCTTGCGGTTTCACCCGCGTGGTTCCCGTTTCCGTGGGAATATCGGGATAAAAAATATCCTATGTTTTAATCCAGGTTATAAACTGTCTGTATGCCGAATTTCATTCAAATCCATTCAGTAGTTTTTACGTGAAAAAGTAACAAACATCCATCCATACTTACAAACCTTCGCGTTTATAATATTAGTAGGATGTTAAACTTGAAACGAATGACATAAAGTTTCCGTACACGAACTAAAATTCTTTGTGTGTACTTACAACAGCGCGTCGGACTACCCCAAAACGCCATAATTCTGCAATAGACTTAGTTCTCAACGCTTAACAGCTAATGAAATTCGGCTGGAGAATTTTGACAGTTTTGCATAGCCTAAAGTGCTGTTGTGAGTATTTTGAACTTTAAAACCTACTTTGTTTTTTGTACTCTTTAAATGAATAACACATCTAATGTAACATTTATTTTACTAATTTCTATTTTATTTTAAATGAAACGTAAATAATGTATTCAGTGACTCAATAAAATTTAAAAAGAAACTTAAATATACAGAATATCATTTATCAGTTTAGGCATATGGCCCGTCTGGTGGTAAGCGGGTACGACTTATATTAAACATCAACAGCATAGAGCGGCGATGGGCTTACCATCTGTCACGCTGAGCACATGTCCAGTCGATATTTGGTGAAAAGTGTCTCTGACTAACCTTTCGGGGCTAATAGTCGACAAGGCAATGAGGACACCAAAAGCAGTCCTCTGCCATAGTCCACTTTTCATCAAATAGCTACTTCACATGTGCTCAACGTGACAGGTGGTGAGCCCATCGCCGCTTAATGCTGTTGGATGTATGTGCAGTCTTTAGTCCGTTAGTGGCCTTTTACAACCCCCAAAGGAAGAAAAGGGGTGGTAGTATTAAGTATTCTTTCACCGCTACGCGACACTGTCTAATTATTACATGTTTTATTAAATTCAGTTAACAAATTGAAATTAATGCATGCCTAAAAGAGAGATAGATATTCATAGACAATTTAATACATGTTTTATTCAATTCAGTTTTTACAAATTGAAATTAATGCATGCCTAAAAGAGAGATAGATATTCATAGACAATTTAATACATGTTTTATTCAATTCAGTTTTTACAAATTGAAATTAATGCATGCCTAAAAGAGAGATAGATATTCATAGACAATTTAATACATGTTTTATTAAATTCAGTTTAACAAATTGAAATTAATGCATGCCTAAAAGAGAGATACAATAAGATATTCATAGATAATTTTCCTTTATCATGAAAACTTACTAATTAATTAAACCAATAACAAAATAATCCAATTGAAACTATATTTTACTAATTAAACTGTATTTTTAATGAGTTCTTCGGTGCAGCGGTTTGCGCTTTCAAGTTACGGGTTACGGTTGACTAAATTAAAAACTAAATCTCTTGTTTACAACCATGCTTCGGAAGGCACACTGAACCGTTGCTTGGTCTCGGTTGTTGTACCAACCACCATTCCGCATTCCTCTGGGCTTTTGAACTTCATTCAGAATTGTGTGATTTTATTGATATTTTTTGATTGGTTATTGAAATTGATACCTACTAAAATTTATTCCTGACTTCTTGGCAGAGAAGTGAAGCGTCATGATTGTAGTTTTGTTTTTTTTTCTTTAATTAGTGTTAGGTCGAATATTAATGTGAAATAATGGTGGATTATTAAACGTTAATTGTTCGTGAACGTGCATGAGTATTGGCAATTAAAACAAAACAAAGCAACGTCACATTTCAAATTCTCTCTAGAAGTCTGGGTGGTGTCTCAGTAAAGTGCCACATCTTTACTGATAGTCATGCATGCCATGTTCACATTTAGTATGTTTACAAAATTTACTTTTATGTACTATATATCCTTAAATGTTTACTTAAAGCTGTAAAGAAACGAAAATAAATAATATAAATCCCAAGTCTGTCTCTGGCTACTCTGGGAAACAGGCGTGAGTTTATTATTTATGTATGTATGTATGTAATCACTGTCAGGACCCTTATTCTGTAACGATTCTTTGTTTCTAAACCACGTTAATTCCTTAAAAAGTTACGATATCTTCCCAAAAACGTATGCGTTTGACGTTTGTGCGCGGTAAGGTTTAGGTGTGGAATCTACAGATTGCGATACAGAATCAGGGCCCTGATACCGATGGTGGTTCAGTGGCAGACCCGGTTCGATTCCGAAGGAGCAGATGCTAATAATACTACTCTTAACACTATTGTTATTGTTATTAATGTCATAATTCTCTTTATCTTAAAATATTTTTTAAACTATATTTTATAAAAACAATGTTTTAATTCCAATACGTATTATACCTCAAAATCTGATTTATTTTTATACGTTACAATGTTAAATTTCAGGTTTTTTTGCCGAATTTCAGGTTTTTATTTGCCGAATTTCAGGTTTTTATTTGCCGAATTTCAGGTTTTTATTTGCCGAATTTCAGGGTTTTTATATTGTCAAATTTCAGGTCTCGTTCTATTTGTCCTTTCGATACATTTTTAAAAATAAGGTCCTCATACAATTTTAAATCCCAAAATGTGCATGTGAAATTAAAACTAATCAATTAATAAAAACTGCTAACCAAAATACTAACCATAATGTTCTAATCAAAATCTTGAATGAAAAACTTGATTTGCTAGGTAGGTAGGGTACTAGGCTTTTCAGGGTTCTATTCTAGGATAAGGAGTTTGTTTCAGGGCTTGCTGCGCTGTTATGTACGTACGTATTTACATTATCTGTTTACATGTAAAAAGAAGTTCGGTTACGGAAATTTTAATGTCAGCGTTATATTTGGCATTTGTCGATATCAAATGCCTTAAAAGTTAGTGTTAAGTATTATGGTTTTAATTGCTATGCGAATTTGTTATAGTGAAGTTGATGATCTAAGATCGGTTGGGTTGTCCTCTCAGGTATCCCTGAGATTAAGACGATACTGAGCGGGTTCATCATCAGAGGCTACCTGGGCAAGTGGACGCTGATCATCAAAGTCGTGGGCCTGATACTGTCAGTGTCCTCGGGGCTATCACTTGGAAAGGAAGGACCTATGGTCCACATAGCCAGTTGCTTGGGTAAGTACAGTTCACATATTAACTAGTAATATATTGTTGATTTTTACCAATTTCCATTACTTAACCGTTGTGGTTGTGCAGGTAATATCCTATCGTACCTGTTCCCGAAGTACGGACGCAACGAGGCGAAGAAGCGTGAGATATTGTCGGCCGCCGCGGCTGCCGGTGTGTCCGTCGCGTTCGGTGCGCCGATCGGAGGAGTGCTGTTCAGCTTGGAAGAGGTAACCGCCGACATCAGGCCCTTCCTGCGCTCTAATAGAGACGCACTCTTCACGCTCATTGTTAGCTAGCTGCGCCGCCACCACTAATTGGACCTTCGCTGTACAGGTTTCGTACTACTTCCCCCTGAAGACCCTCTGGCGCTCGTTCTTCTGCGCCCTCATCGCGGCCTTCATCCTGCGCTCGATCAACCCCTTCGGAAACGAGCACTCTGTGCTGTTCTTCGTCGAGTACAATAAGCCTTGGATCTTCTTTGAGCTGATTCCCTTCGTGGGGCTTGGGATAATCGGAGTGAGTGAACATTCATATTAATTGCTTGTATGTAAATTGCTGTATTGCTGTGACGCTGGTACACGTGCATGAGTTCCATTTCGGCCGAAAAGATGTCGCTTAATCAGTTTCACCTTTCATTATTGTTTTATTCACTCGGTCTTTCTTTTTCTTATCAATCATACTACGCTTCATCATACAGGGTTAATTTTGGATCTCCCGCCATAATTTTTTATGTGATTCTATAGCAGCAGTACAACCTAATAATGAAATAAAAAGACATACCTATATTTTTTTACATTTTTGTCTCAACTTTTCCTTAAGAAAATTAAAATTATTGTCACCTAGCGCGCGGCGTATCGCGGTTATCAAAGCGCATGCGCGTGACCGCTATTATTCATTCCGTGCACCAATGACAGCGCGCCGTTGCCGTCGCTTTGAATTCGAGGGTGAGCGCACGCACCTAGAACTATAGGATATAAAAAGCAGGCAATAAATTGTATTTAAAAAAGAAAACATTCAATATTTTTACGTTAGATATATTTTTTTTTATCAGCCCTGTATACTTATAAAAAAGAAACTTAAAAAAAAGTTTAAAGTGATACTTAGTATAGTTTACTGGGTGTTATGATGAGAATTGTTAGCTGTTGCAAATGAGGCTGTTTGACAAGTGGTGCATAGCATCGGCGCCAGACGTGCAATGGTTAAAGTTGGTAAATGCGGCGAGGATGAAGAAAGCCGACACGTTCCACTCATGAGCCTGGTTCGCCGAGCTATATTGTGATTACAACCAATAAGCTCGTCCAAGTAGGATACTGCGCGGAAACAGAACGTCGAGAGAAGACGGCAAGTTTCACAGCAAGGCTTCTCTAACCATTACAGGAAGGCCGTTGTGATGCCATGCGGCCAAATCGAATATTGATACGAAGTTAAGATACTTATTAACTTTATATCTATATTGTTATTATTACAGCCATGCCGATTTTTTGGACTGAAGTCGCTAACACCTCTTTCTCTAGCTTTCATCACAATTGGGTTGTGTTTATTTATTTATATAATTAATTTAAGTTTTTGGGTTTTTAGTTTGTTTATTTGAGCCTCTCGACATGGCGATAGGAACGCAAAAAAATGGAATGCACTCAAGTACTATTACAATGCGTTGGTGCTGCACAGCTTGCGTCATATTTTAATAGCTTTGTAGTTTCTAGTATTGGGTGGTGGACGCATCTAGTAACCGTATATCGATTGTCCAGGGTTGCATAGCGACGATATTCATCAAAGCCAACATATGGTGGTGCCGGTACCGCAAGTTCTCGAAGCTGGGCCAGTACCCGGTGACGGAGGTGCTTGTGGTGACCCTCGTTACTGCTGTGGTGGCGTACCCCAACCCCTACACGCGGATGAATACTAGCCAGCTCATCTACCTGTTGTTCAATCAGTGCGGCATCTCCAATTCCGATCCACTATGGTGAGCAATTGTCTGTTTTATTATAGACTACGTCTTTTTACCAGTCCTAAAGCTAACATTCATTGTACACCGCGTCGTCTGTTAGGCGCAGGCACGTGCTCTGCGGGCGGCGCGGTACATACAAAAATTTCTGCAAACTGGTAAACCGACGGTGACCCCGGTGATGGTACCATAGTTCCAGAATGGATGGATCAAACTGCTATGAAAGGTAGCTTAACTAATGTCCTATCACAAAATATAAAAATAAAAATAGTGCAGTAAAAAAATCAACCGCTAGAGCGCGCCGACAATTCATATAAAATATTGACGTATTTCAATATTTTTAGTCTCTGATTCTCTGACTTTTTTAATTGTTGCCATAGACTGAACAGGACAAGGGATTCGTTCCGAATGCCTTAAAAATAAAGCGAACTTTGCACTAGGCCTCTAAATATTTTAATAAATTAATTTAGAAAGCCGGTATCAAATTTTAATGATTCCATTTGGGACTGTGCGCGCTCTAGCGGTTGTGCCCTAAAATTCAAGTCAGTCGCATTATTTTAAAAACTTTGTTTACAATCAGAGGAAGCAATCAGTCAGTATCAGTAGTACAAACAAACCCCAAACGCAATAATTGTAACGGGACACGTTCGATATTTTTTCCCTTTTTCGAATAAAATTAATTTTTGATGGCCATATACGCTTTTTTCATATTTCTTAGGGCTAGGACATTAGTCAGACGCCCTCTCATAGCAGTTTGATACACCCATTCTTTGTTACTGTCGATAAGTTAATAATTTCGGTTGTTTTAAGGGCGTGTCTTTCTAACTCGTAGCGACTACGACCGCAACTTCACCGACGTGAACTCGGCGATCGAGAAAGCGGCGGCGCGGCCCGGCGTCTACAGCGCGATAGGGCTGCTGTTCCTCGCGCTGCTGCTGAAGCTGGTGATGACGGTGTTTACTTTCGGCATCAAGGTGCCCTGCGGCCTGTTCATACCCAGCCTGGCTCTTGGGGCCATCGCCGGGCGGATCGTCGGCATCGGTGAGTCGACTGGCTGACGGAAAATTGTTGTTTTGGCAAGAGAGTACACAGTTTTGTATATTGTTCTATATTTTTTATATTATAACAATTTAGGTCTACAGTCAGGGGGTTCTGAATCAACAAGGTCCAAAAAATTAAAAGATAAAAATAAAATTGTAAACATTTTCAAAAGACACGTTAATTCTTATTAAAACAAAAACACTGTTACTCATAGCTTTTCCTTCCAGATGTCGTGTTTTCATCCATCCTACGCATAGGCTTCATCCAACTGCTTTATTTATAAGCATGTGAGTTAGCGCTCTAACACACGATCGGCAGTTTTCCGACGACACACAAGTAACTGCAGCCCCCGTCAATAGCGGTTACCAATTTTCAGTTGCCTCTGCTCTGCCGTCGTCGGCATGCCACTCGTGTGTCGTAGCCCTAAGAGCGGCTTCGCACTACGTCCGATCCGAACCCGTGAAAATACGGATCTAGAAAATTCGGAACGAATTCGAATATTGCGACGCAATAGTCCGATCACAGATACAAATCCAAACAATACGGCATACGTCATTTTACGCGGATACATTTTAGTAATATGGCTATTTCGGTCCGTCAAAATTCGTCTACGGAATGGAAATCACGAATGACTGAAAGAAATCGAATGACGGAATCAAGTGCGTAAACTACCATAGATAATCTACGACTACTCCGGACCGCATTTTTACGGATTCTGATCGGATTCGGATCGGACGTAGTGCGAAACCGCTCTTACCATTTCGTAGGGGTGGAGCAACTGGCGTACAACTATCCCAAGATATGGCTGTTCTCGGGCGAGTGTTCGACGGGCGACGACTGCATCACGCCGGGACTGTACGCGATGGTGGGGGCGGCGGCCGTGCTCGGCGGGGTCACTCGGATGACAGGTCAGTGGGAATATCGACTCTGCGCTAATACACTTAAAGCCTGTTGTCGTGTGACGCTAATCGACATGGTGCTGGTTTGTATCGACATTTGAACTTATCTTCGATGGCCATTGGCCACTCGTTGTTTAGTGATTATAATTCCTATAGCAGGTTACCAGACTACTATTACGTGGCATTTATTGTATTTGTGTTTTAGGTGACAGTGACATGTTGTTAGGATTTTCGAATGTGTTTGCAGGTCTATTTCTTCTGTTTATATAGATGTCACGTTGGTTAATGCATAAAGTGGAATGAACAATAAAGACATGCGATCTTCCCCTCCCCCCTACCCCTTCGAGCCTCACGTGATTGATGGATGACCTCTATGTATGTACCACGTGCAACGGCATGACCTATCGCGTATGAAGTACCGAAAGTATCGAAAGAACCGAGATTCGTTCGCTACAGACCCGGTACCGGGATGTTTAAAAAATACCGGGGGATTTCGAGATCGGGATTTCCTGGGAGCAGGCCCTATCCAAATTCACATATATTTTTTTAGTGTTATGGAAATATAAATTGTTGAAATTTATCGTGCGATTATCGCGCAGTATCGCTGGTGGTGATAATGTTCGAGCTGACCGGCGGCGTGCGCTACATCGTTCCCCTGATGGCGGCGGCGATGGCCTCCAAATGGGTGGGAGACGCGCTCGGCCGCCAGGGCATCTACGACGCCCACATCGCCCTCAACGGGTACCCGTTCCTCGACAGCAAGGACGAGTTCCAGCATACGTCACTCGCGGCGGACGTCATGCAGCCTAAGTGAGTTGTTGGTTATTCCATTGGTTTAACCTTCGATCACATATAAAATATTTTGTTTAAAAATTGGTTTCGATAAATACAATTTTTTTTTTGTTTTAGTTCTAATTTTCATACTCGTCCCTATCGTCGCCACAATAAGTATTAAATTTGGATGGCAATGTCAAAACGCAACTAATAGTAAAGGATCCGAGTATACAACGACCTTCACCGGGCCGGTTAATGGATGAAAAATATTTTATACCAAATTTAATATGTTAAAAAATATATTGGCTGAAAATTTCAGTTCAGTATGTGATTAATTATATATTTAATGTAATTTGTCTAATGGCGCCGCGTTCTAATTGTTATGGGATACTTACAGCTCAATGTAGCACAACGTATTAGAATTTGTACAAAGGGCAACAAAGTTACCACTGGTAAAGATATAAACAGTTGAGCTGACATTGAACCAGGCACTAGATGATTGAAAACAAAATTAAAACTACAACCAGTTACAAAGGTTACAAATAGGCTTTTTGAATTTATTTACTAAAGTATATATTTATCTAATTCCAGTTATTGAATTTCTTCATTTTTCTTGTATAGGATAGCTCCTATGCTTGTTATAAACTCATGCACGCTTATGCGCACATGTTTTCTCACCCGCACCCGTACATGCACTTATTTACTCTCATACTATTTCACTCACTCACTCTCACTCATACATTCTCACGTATTCTCACTCACGCACACTCACTTCCGTGCTCAAACAGCGAGGTGTCAAATTGGATATACTATTGTTTGCGATCATATGAAATCTTAATGTCTTTGTGTGTAATGAAGTTTTATTATTAATTTTGCTAGCGTGCTCTATTTTCACTGTTCATATTTTTATTTTCTGATTAGACTTATTGTGTGTCAATTAAGCGATAGTGTTTTTGCGGTGGGTACACTACGTAAATACCAAAAAAACTTAATTCCGAAACTCATCATCACGAATTTCAAAACTCCGAATTTTATAATTCCGAATGGTACAGATTTCCGATTATCACATTTCCGATATATCATAAATCCTGTGTGCCAATTAAGCAAAAGTGTTTACGGTGGGTGGTGCACTACATAAATACGAAAAACTTAATTCCGAAACTCATAATCCGAATTTCAAAACTCCGAAATTTATAATTCCGAATGGTACAGAATTCCGATTATCACAATTCCGATATATAATAAATCCTTTTTTTACAAATCCGAAATTACAAAATCCCGATCGTATACAATTACAAAAATCAAAATTCCTATTTTGAATATTCCTAATAATTGAAATTCCGACTCAGCAATATTCTTATTCATAAATACGAATTCCGAATATTAAAATTCTGTTCGCTGCGCTTCGCAATTGTCTTAAATTTCTACCCTATCACGTGCACTACAGGAATAGGGTAGCTAGTATTTCGGTTGTCTATTAAAAACAAATTACCTCGAAATTCAACTAACCTATCAAGTGATCTACAGGAGTAGGGCAGCTAGTATTTCTGTTGTCCAATAAAAAAAAATGCAATGTAATGCAATGATTATGACTGCATCATGCACGCAAGCACCCAAAACAATAGCGACTTCGATTTGGTACACACTGCCGGTTGTTACCACGAAAAAAAAGAATTATTGCAATATTAAGCAGCAATGAATTTTCGGAAATACTATAATCGGAATTCCGTTTTTCGGACTAATAACATTTCGGGGTTTTGTTTCTTCTGACTTATGAAAATAGGAAAACTGAAAAATAGTATTTATGATATTCGGAATAGTAACGTTAGTGATTTTAAATAATCGGGATTTTAATTATTCGGAAATATGAAATTTGGTGTTTTGAAATTCGAAATATTCAAATTCGGAATTTAATTTTTTTGGAGTTTTAGGTGGGTACCGGAAACGGAAACACCCTAAAACTCCAAAAACATTAATTTATTTGGGTTGAGCTGACCAAATTTCGTAACCCATTATTTTAAAATTTAAATATTTAGTAGCATCAATCGAATCTCATGGCATCACATACACCATTCACGCAATCGCAAACACACTTATAGTACAGGATCCCAGTATACAACGACCTTCACCGAGCGGTTAATGGATGAAAAGTATTTTATATAAAATTTAATGTGTTAAAAAATATATTGCGAGTGGGTTGGCTGAAAAATTTCAGTCCAGTATATGATTAATTAAATATTTAAAAATATATTTTTTTTAAATATTGCACTTGTTTTGATAATAGATAAATTACATAGGTACCAATCGAAAGTATGAAACCTCTAATAATATGCAAACGTTAGGTTGACTATGTTTTTCCTGTCATAACATTGGGTAGGCAGGTGTAAACAGGCAAGTCAATATTAGTAATTTGCAACCGTCTCGTTAAATAAATAAAATTTATGTTTATATAAAGATAAGCTCATTACAAACACACACACACCAAACCAGTGCAATGTAAAAAAATTTTTTTTTTTAAATATTAAATTAATCATCAATGGTACTGGACTGAAATTTTTCAGCCAACCCACTCGCGATATATTATTTAACATATTAAATTTGATATAAAATACTTTTCATCCATTAACCTTCTCGGTGAAGGTCGTTCTATACTCGGATCTTAGACTATTACAAACGCACTTACACACTCTTATTGCCAATGTGACAGGCCTGCGTTTGGGTGGATCCTACTTTACCCATTGCGTGTATACATTGATGGATAATCTGGGATTGTTTGTTACGCTTTCACGATTAAACCACCGATTTTGATAAAAACAGATGGGGCTTTATAAACGGTGATAGGACTTTTTTCTGGGTTATATTAATGTGCGCGAAGCTGGCTAAAGTTAGTGTTAATTTATAAACGCATTTCAAATAAATGCAAAGGGTTAAATTACCTTATCAACAGATTTAGGTGTCCCACTAAAACAATTGTGTATATCCATTGATAGATAAAGTGAGTGTCTTGTCTCACTAAAATAATTGTGTATATCCATAGATAGATGAAGTGAGTGTCTTGTATCACTAAAATAATTGTGTAAATCCATAGATAGATAAAGTGAGTGTCTTGTCTCACTAAAATAATTGTTTATATCCATAGATAGATAAAGTGAGATCCACCTCAGCGTTTTAGGAGATGCCTCAATCATTCCATGTGCCCATCTCCCCATGCTACTATTGATTTGTAGCAAATAGGCTGACAGACGATGTTGTACCGCACTGAAAGTGGTTTCCACTGTCGCAGACGGAACGAAACGTTGGCGGTTATAACGCAAGACTCCATGACCGTGGACAATATAGAGACGTTGCTGAAGGAGACCGAGCACAACGGCTACCCCGTAGTCGTGTCCAAGGAGTCTCAGTACCTGGTCGGCTTCGTGCTGCGCCGCGACCTCAACCTCGCTATAGGTAAGCTAACTTTCAAATTTTTCAGGCCAGGGCAAGATGTTCCCGCATTTATGAAGTATGTTTGGAAGTAAATGGAGCAAAAGAAGTGTGTCGTATCGTTTTACAAAAGGATGTAGGACGCGCTGGGGCGAAGCGCCGCTGCATATTCGCCCACCCGCTCACTGTCCCCGCGGAAGCGAGACGTAGTCAAACCGCAAAATCAATAAGTGCAAGCGGGACAGAAAACAAAATTGCTTTAAATTTCCACACTCACTGAATGTACGACAATTCGTGTCGACAACATTGATCAATTGGAATATATGGAGCAATTATAAGCAATTATACCGAAACAACTGCCGCATTATTTTAAATTGCCCCACATTGCTCCTTAATTGCTCTAGATTGATCAATACGTGTTGCTAAGCAATACAAGATCAAAGAATTGCCCGTATAAGCGCTCCTTAACAAAGCTTAACGTGGCCCAGCGAACGCGCGCCGCACCATGGAGGGCATCACGGGCCAGTCCGTGGTGGTGTTCGGCGGCGCGTCCCCGCCGGCGGCGCCGCCCGCCGCGCTGCTGCTCGCGCGCATCCTCGACATGGCGCCCATCACGGTCACCGACCAGACGCCCATGGAGACGGTCGTCGACATGTTCCGCAAGCTTGGACTGCGGCAGACGCTCGTCACGCACAACGGGTGAGTGACTCAGTAGTGACACATTACATAATACATATAATACCATTGAAATGAAACACTTTTTTCGGATCTAACTCGCGTTTATTACATTTTAAAAGTTGAAAAACATCGAAATTTCAATAGAAAGGATGGTTGGAATTTACCACCTGCCTGGGACCCCATCATACAGGTCATCAAATCTCCCGCCTCAACAGCAACACATTGCAAGACCTAAAAATATTGTTAGCTCGTATTGTGTACGAGCCGGTTAAATACAAAAATGATTGGCAAATAACTTCTAACTATGAGACGACTAACACCTCAGTCTCGCTGTGACCACGGACCCTGTAAAGGAAGAGAGGAAGGAAGATCCGAAAAAAGTGTTTCATTTCAATGTGGAGTGCTCGCGTAAACCTTAGAAAACATATAATAACGTTGCTGCTAGTAGGAACTACAAACTCAGCATATGCAACCTCCAATACAAGCGCTCACGGATCCAGCCAGACAGGTATCAGTGGTTACGACCGCCGCTGCCGCTACCACTTTCATATCTTTCGGTGTCTCACGAGAGTCGCGTCATTTGCAGTCGTCTACTCGGCGTGATCACCAAGAAGGACGTGCTGCGACACGTGAAGCAGATGGACAACGAGGACCCGAGCTCTGTGCTGTTCAACTAGACACGGTAGCGTTTGACAGGTGGCGCAAATAGGATATAGGGTATAGGATGGTGGTGTACGCGCGGCGGAGTGCTGGCGCGACGAGCACACATCGGGTCTTCTCGCAGCGGCGCGCTCATGGCGACGTGCACACAGCGGTCTTCTCGTAGCAGCGTGCTTACAGCAGCGTGCTCACTGCAGCGTGCTCACTGCTCGCCATGGCGTGCTCACGGCAGAGGAGGCCACTGCTCACGATTGCGTGGGCCACTGCTCACGATTGCGTGGGCCATTGCTCACGATTGCGTGGGCCACTGCTCACGATTGCGTGGGCCACTGCTCATGATTGCGTGGGCCACTGCTCATGATTGCGTGGGCCACTGCTCACGATTGCGTGGGCCACTGCTTACGATTGCGTGGGCCACTGCTCATAATTGCGTGGGCACTGCTCACGATTGCGTGGGCCACTGCTCACGATTGCGTGGGCCACTGCTTACGATTGCGTGGGCCACTGCTCACGACTGCGTGCGTCATCGCTCACTGCTCACGATTGCGTGGGCCACTGCTCACGATTGCGTGGGCCACTGCTCACGATTGCGTGGGCAACTGCTCACGACTGCGTGCGTCATCGCTCTTTGTCTCACTTTTAGCCAGATTCGTACATAAGGGATTGATACATTCGTGCACGGGGCGTGCCGTGTGCGTAGCTCGGACGGGGCACTGAATTGAGACGTTGCATACATTTTGTATGAAGCAGGTTCATATTACACAGTGCATGATCCGTGTCCTGTCCGGGCCACGTACACGGCACGCCCCGTTCACGGCCCGGTTTAATATAATTCATCCCTAAGATCAATATTCAATTTGTCAAAATTCATAATGTAACACCATTTAGTCAATTGCTTAATGTGTTCAACTTATCGACAAATTACTTGTAACACTTTTGTGTTAGCACCAATACAAAAACGTTGGTCAAATTTTAAACTCTTGCAGAGTCTTAGTTACTCTTTACTCACTTTTGTAAGAAATTATTGATAAAGTAATCTGTTGATCTCATGATGGTGACAGATGGTGTTGGACATAGTAAACGTTGGAAAAATGTATGTTGTTCTTATGTACGAATACCGGCCACAGCAATTTGTGCTAATGCTTTCGGCGGCTTGCTCCCGGCGGCGGCGCTCAGAGGCGTGCTCACCGTTACAGGCCGGCAAACACCATCGCGCGAGTGAACATCTTTAAGGATTTTAAGTGCTAAATTACGCAACCTTCTCCCAAAAGTGTCTCCCCCGTTTCCACACTAAATGTTAGGCTAATTAAAGTGTTTATAGTTCGATAATTTATGTGTACATGTTGTATTAATACCATTTTATTTATTAACACAGTGAATGATGTATTAGGGTCTACGTTGAAATTCTAATGAATTCGTATCGTAATCCCGATGTCACCAGTGACGTTAAATGACGTCTGACAATTTTATACATCGGTGTTGGCAGTTCTTTACTCTTCCGAATTTACGACACGAATTCATTACAATTATATTTTAAAGACTGTCTGGCGAACGAAAGCTAAACCTCGTAATTATTTGATTGGCAGCACGTCACGATATCGTATATGCAATTAAGTTTTAAGAGAGTTTTAACGTTCATAATGTGTTATATGGTCTAATGAAATGTTTATAATCTGATGTATATCTTGAATTATTATTATTATTATTAACTAATAGCAGTTTGCATAATATGTAACATGTTAATAGAATGTTTAAATTTTTATAATAATTGATAATTATTTATGTAATTGTAATGGGATGAACAATGATGGTAATTTATATTTTTTTGTTGATTTTACAATTTTAATACAGTCTAAACAATTTGGACGAAGCAGTATAATCAATCGGGAGATTCCAATTGATATGGAAATAAATTATTTTTTATCTCATTTGAATAGTTGAATTATTAGTGAATATTATTATACAATTTTTATGCGTACACTGTTTAACAAAACAGATTTTTTTGCGTCGTATTCGGCACACCCAAACGCTGATTTTATTTGAGCGAAGCATCTAAAACTTTAACGTTTCAATAAATGCCAGCGTAGACCTACAAATTGTAGGTAAACCCAGATCGAGAATTGTAATTGTATTGGCTACAATCCTCGGTGTTGGTTTATGCTCTACTGCCGTTTGTCTCTATGTGTGTCTATCCGAGGTGTCATGTCGTATGTCAAATTGAATTTTATCTGAGAAAATTGCAGCTGTGTAGTGACACTGTGTTACCCTGTCATGTTTTTTATAAAATTGCCGCGGTTTTCCTGGTTCAGCTTTCGTTGGCGAGACTCTACTAATCCTTGGAATGTAATAATTGAAACATAATTTTTCGTGCAATAGCTTTGTTCAGTGCAATATTGCAGTTCTCCGCGACTTATTTACAAACAATATAATTTTCTATGTATATTACGTATTAACTACCTCTCCTACGTTTTCGTAATAAATAAGCTTTAGGTTAAGCTTTGTGTCAATTGATTGTACCTTCCATTGTAGTCATTGATCGAATAAGCACCTCAATGCGACGCGCAGATGCGCCCCCGCATAAACGCGTCGCAGCGGCGCCGACCGCCCGCGGCCGCTATTCGTCAGTGACCAAATGTATTGTCTAACCGTCGTCGCGCTATCGTATATGCAATTAAGTTTTAAGAGAGTTTTAACGTTCATAATGTGTTACATGGTCTAATGTTTATAATCTGATGTATATCTTGAATTATTATTATTATTATTAACTAATAGCAGTTTGCATAATATGTAACATGTTAATAGATTTTTTTTATAATTATTGATATTTATTTATGTAATTGTAATGGGATGAACAATGATGGTAATTTATATTTTTTTGTTGATTTTACAATTTTAATACAGTCTAAACAATTTGGACGAAGCAGTATAATCAATCGGGAGATTCCAATTGATATGGAAATAAATTATTTTTTATCTCATTTTGAATAGTTGAATTATTAGTGAATATTATTATACAATTTTTATGCGTACACTGTTTAACAAAACAGATTTTTTGCGTCGTATTCGGCACACCCAAACGCTGATTTTATTTGAGCGAAGCATCTAAAACTTTAACGTTTCATAAATGCCAGCGTAGACCTACAAATTGTAGGTAAACCTAGATCGAGAATTGTATTTGTATTGGCTACAATCCTCGGTGTTGGTGTATGCTCTATTGCTGTTGGGTACAGTTCCATTCCGCGTTGGCAATATTTGTTAGCCGCCACTTTTCGTGCATCGTCGTTTCATCGCCGAGATTATATTAACTAGACCAACAAGCCTCGGTTTGAGATGACATTGTGAGTCATATGAATGTTATGCACTTTAGCTTTAAGAGCAGCAGCTATGTAGTAAGTCATGTAACGTAATGAGCCAAATAACACCGTACCTTTATATTTATTTACACGTTTATCGTTTGTTAATATCTAGATGTGACATGTATATAGTGTAAATAATTACTGTATATGTTAAATTATATGTATTGCGGGCCACGAGGCGCGTAGGTTTGGGCATTCACCACCTGCCAATGAATAGAAGACGCCTTATGCACGGCCTCTATATCATTCTAGAGTTAAGACTATATTGGGAAGTTACACGAACAGATGTATCCAGTCTCGACTCTGTAGGCAGAAGCTAATCAAACGATACTCGTACCGTTTGATTAGCTTCTGCTTGTACAAAGGAAGTGTTGGGAAAATTAGATTAAGTAGCTGTCCTAATTACTAAATAAGATTCATAGTTCAATGATGAGTTTACGAGGAGTTAATATTTGCTTCAATGATATTATTGTATCAACCACTTCCCGGTCCCATGAGTCACATTCTCTATTGCTAGATTTTTGGACAGAGAAGTGGTTAACATAATAAATCGAGGTTAGTTGACGGTCTTGCTAATGTTAATAATTACCATTCATATCAGATGCACTGATACTTTTGCAATGCTTTGTAAATGTAACTTCAATTCTCGTGGCATATTCATTATATTGATGCCAACGTGTGGTAATGTATTATTGTTGTATGTAATTTTTTTCTGTAACATAATTAGATAGCGTGTCGTCCCCGACCGAAATACATGTATCCGTTGCTATCCGTGCAATGATAGGAGTCGCAAAGTTGGATTATGTTGCGTCGGAGCTGCACCGCCAGGCGCAGTGCGGCACATGTTTGCAAATTTAATATGCGTAATGCTCTTGGCGGGTGCAAGTCCGTAGCTTTCTCATACATAAATGGTCTTACTACAAAAGTATGTCGAAAACAGATGCTCGCACTGTCTCTCCAATAACTTTGGGCAGAGACAACATTAAAACACGAGTTTAACTTTAAAAACTGTTTTGTAAGCTGTCCTAATTACTAAATAAGATTCATAGTTCAATGATGAGTTTACGAGTTCATATTTGCTTCAATGATATTATTGTATTAACCACTTCCCGGTCCCATGAGTCACATTCTCTATTGCTAGATTTTTGGACAGAGAAGTTGTTAACATAATAAATCGAAGTTAGTTACGGTCTTGCTTAATGTTAATAATTACCATTCATATCAGATGCACTGATACTTTTGCAATGCTTTGTAAATGTAACTTCAATTCTCGTGGCATATTCATTATATTGATGCCAACGTGTGGTAATGTATTATTGTTGTACGTAATTTTTTTCTGTAACATAATTAATTAGATAGCGTGTCGTCCCCGACCGAAATACATGTATCCGTTGCTATCCGTGCAATGATAGGAGTCGCAAAGTTGGATTATGTTGCGTCGGAGCTGCACCGCCAGGCGCAGTGCGACACATGTTTGCAAATTGAATAGTAATGCTCTTGGCAGGTGCAAGTCCGTAGCTTTCTCATACATATACGGTCTTACTACAAAATAATGTCAAAACAGATGCTCGCACTGTCTCTCCAATACTTTTGGACAGAAACAACAATAAAACACGAGTTTAACTTTAAAAACTGTTTTGTAGTAATGACTTTGTTTGTAATATTATTATCATGAACTGATGTCTATTTAGGACTATGCTATTTTATATAAAAGATGGTCTGTAAATTAATTTTAAGTAAATAGTGACATGTATTTGATCAGGCGCGTCACCCACGTGTGATTTTTGATAGTATTTACAATGACAGACTGGCCCCGTTAGAGCCTTCTTGTTTGAGTGCATGCAGCCTTTAACCCTTTAACGGGCGGTGGCAGATATATTGCCACCATATTTTGAACATGCTGTGCCAGTTAAAGGGTTAAAGAAATACTAACATATTGATTAATATCCAATGTAAACTTTTAAAGAGATTTATATCGATTTCATTTCATGGCACCATGTTTGAGTTAAGGAAAAATGTGTTATTGTAATATAAGAAAATGGCAATGTAAATTATGTTTTATTTTATAACCAAACCCTCCTTTTAAAATAAAATCATAGGAATGAATAACTATATGAATACTTGACATTATGGCAGTAGTGGGAAAAATCTTGCAGTGATAAAACAAAGAACTAATTTTAACGATCCCAATATTCAATGTAAACTTTTCAAGAGATTTATAACGATTTCATTTCCTTGTACCATGTTTGTGTTTAAGAAAAATGAGTTACTTATAATATAAAAAATAACAATGTAAATTATGTTTTATTTTACAACACAACCTTCCTGTAGTGGGAAAAATCTTGCAGTGATATAACAAAGAACTAATTTTAACGATCCCAATATTCAATGTAAACTTTTCAAGAGGTTTATAACGATTTCATTTCCTTGTACCATGTTTGTGTTTAAGAAAAATGAGTTATAATATAGAAAAATGACAATGTAAATTATGTTTTATTTTACAACAAAACCTTCCTGTAGTGGGAAAAATCTTGCAGTGATAAAACAAAGAACTAATTTTAACGATCTCAATATTCAATGTAAACTTTTCAAGAGATTTATAACGATTTCATTTCCTTGTACCATGTTTGTGTTTAAGAAAAATGAGTTATAATATAAAAAATGACAATGTAAATTATGTTTTATTTTACAACAAAACCTTCCTGTAGTGTGTAAAATCATGCAGTGATAAAACAAAGAACTAATTTTAACGAACCCAATATTCAATGTAAACTTTTCAAGAGATTTATAACGATTTCATTTCCTTGTACCATGTTTGTGTTTAAGAAAAATGAGTTATAATATAAAAAATGACAATGTAAATTTTGTTTTATTTTACAACATAACCTTCCTTTTAAAATATAATACATACATACGCCTATTATCCCCGAAGGGTTAGTCGGAGACTAGGCAATGAGAACCGTAAAAACAGTCCTCTGCCTTAGTCCATCTTTTCATCGAATAGCGACTGCACATGTGCTCAGCGTGACAGATGGTAAGCCCATCGCCGCTCTAGTTGGAAGTATGTGCAGTCTTTAGTCCGTTAGTCGCCTTTTACGACGCCCAAGGGAAGAAGTGGGTGGTAGTATTCTTTCACCGCTACGCGACACGGTTTTAGTGTAGAATTGACAATGAGCCTACAAAAACGAAAAAGTCTAGGCATAATATAGAATAATCATTAATAAAGACTACTTATTACTGTTTACATAATCAACAACTTTTTTGAGATGGTTATTATTAAAGTTTATGGTAAAATTAGTAATCATTTGAATCTGTCTATGGACATAGACCACGCCCACACAGTCCACGCTTCAGCATGAAACAACTGCACAGTCTGCACATGTGCTTAGGTGGTGAGCCTTTAGCCCGTTAATCGCTTTTACGACACCCAAGGGAAGAGGGGTTGGTAGTATTATTTTGATGAGCCCATCGCCGCTCTATGCTGTTGGATGTATGGTGCAGTCTTTAGACCGTTAGTCGCCTTTTACGACGCCCAAGGGAAGAAGTGGGTGGTAGTATTCTTTCACCGCTACGCAACACTGTTTTAGTATATAATGATAGAAATGAATAACTAGGAACACTTAACATTATGGCAGGTCAAGTAGTAGGAGACATCTTGCACTGATGAAACAAACTGATAGAAATCGAAACAAAACAAAGGACAATATAAGTTCCAGCAGCAAGACCACTATGACTATGACATTTCACTGAATAAAAGATTAGGCGTAAGTAAACTGTGTATCTACGCCTGGCGTACTCACCATGGAATTCTGTTATTTCAAGAATGCCAAAAAACTGTGCCCAAATAGTACCAAATAGTGCCCAAAGGAAATAAATAGTACCTTTATAGTTTAAAAGTTATAGACAGTTTGGTGAGTACGCTAGGCGTAGGTTCTACGCCTAGCGTACTCACCTCGTTGCGCGAAAACAGAACCAGCAATGGCTCTCATTTCTATCTCAATAAATAGTACCGAAAATAGTACCCTCTAAGAGTGTAATTGTTATTTGACTTTTACACTAGAAAGTCATTAAATTTGATAGCAAACTTCTACATACATTGACATGAGGTACAGGCGAACTCATAATAATTTTAATATTATTAAATTTCGTATTATGAACCTACTACATATTACTTTTAGTTTTGTTGAAATTAATAGGTGTATATACGTAACGAGGAAGTTTAATATCAGTTATATAATTGATTGTAATTATTTTTCTTATAAATAAGATCCATGTTTTCCAAAATATTGACTATCGTATTTTTGCCGGATTTCATAAAGTAAAAGCACCTTCTATTTAAGGAACTATTTGCCTTATGTCTGAAATTGAAAGCTCAATATTGTGCGAAAACAATCTGTTACTTTTGTTGATCATAGTGCAACTTATCGACGCGCGATAGCGATGCATCTTAGTATGAACAAGTTACAATAGATGGCGCTTATCACACTTCTTACTTTAATTACTTACAAACTGACCTGTATTGTGAAAGTGCTAAAGATCAATATTGCAATTCACAACAATTTGCTTGACGCCGCGGTGGGAACGCACAGTTTTCGGCAACCGATTTTTTTAGTCGTTTACTTTGCCTTGCCACCGCAACCGCAAAGGTTTGCGAATACTTAGTTAATTTGTGAAACAATGAAAAAACTTGTGAATTTTGTTTCATTGTGATGTGAGTGATCTTTAAATGAGTAAGTACCTATGTATATTTCATTTGTAATAGCATTTTATGTTCATGTCGATTTGCAGTTGATCTTTCATTAGCTAGGTAGGTACGTACTCAGTTTGAATATATTATATATACTTACCTACAGAAATACGTAGGTAATTGTTTTTTATTAATCGTAGAATAACAATTTTTTTTTTTTATTGCAGAAGGAGGCAAACGAGCAAGCGGGTCACCTGATGGAAAGTGATCACCGCCGCCCATGGACACCCGCAAAACCAGAGGAATCGCAGGCGCGTTGCCGGCCTTTAAGGAAGGAATAGGCTCGTTTCTTGAAGATCCCTAAGTCATAACGGTCCGGAAATACCGCCGCCGAGAGCTGGTTCCACAACACTGTAGTTCGAGGCAAGAAATTTCTTGAAAAACGCACAGTAGTAGACCGCCATCCATCAAGGTGATGTGGATGGAATGACAGTCGATTGCGTGTAGTGCGGTGAAGGAAATCAGCGGCAGGGATCAAGCCGAACAATTCCTCAGAACACTCCCCATGATATATACGGTACAATATACAGAGAGACGCAACGTCTCTCAGAAGAGCCAGTGGATCGAGCCGTCCTGAAATAACCACGTCGTCGACAATTCGAGCAGCTCTGCGTTGAATGCGGTCAAATGGAAGGAGTTGGTATTGGGGTGCTCCAGCCCAGAGATGGGAGCAGTATTCCATATGCGGCCTGACCTGTGCTTTATAAAGTTGTAAACGGTGGGCCGGCGTGAAATACTGACCCGCTCTATTAAGCACACCCAGCTTTTTCGAAGCTAATTTAGCTTTACCTTCCAAATGACCAAGAAACTGAACGTCACTCGAAATATCGACGCCAAGGATTCCAATAGTCGGATTGGTATCAAAATTAAATCCTATTCTTAGTTTTCTGGACTGTATAAAGTATTTAACTGTGTCGCGTACTTACCGGTGAAATAATACTACCACCCCCTCTTCCCTTGGGTGTCGTAATAGGCGACTAACGGACTAAAGACTGCACATACATCCAACAGCTTAGAACGGCGATGGGTTCACCACCTGTCACGCTGAGCACATGTGCAGTCACTATTTATGTGGGTATGTATATATTAATAAAAATCAATTGCCAAAATGTTTGTAGGCGCATCACTTCAGAACGGCTGCACCAATTTGGGTAATTCTTATTTGTTGTATTTGTAATTGTCGGGACAAGGTTTGTATAAAAATGAACATTTTTGGAAATTCGTCACGGGGTAAGGGGTTCACGCGGACAAAGTCGCGGGCGGGCGGTCATTCACGATCAACAAATCATAAATAAGCAATGCTTGATACATAGCTATATGTTGGAGTGGGTCTCATTCACCCTTGACTACAAATTTTGTGATTTATAACAGTTATCACTAGATTTATAGTCGAAGTAAGAATCACCGCTAAAAACCAGCCTTCATATAAAAAAATCCGCATCCAAATCTAGGATATTTAGGAGCTACGGTGCCAAAGACAGACACACCAACCTAAGGACCCCCCTTTTTTGGCCACCCTTGGTTTACTGTTATTAAATATGTACCTATTTTATTTTAGGTCTTCGTCTATTAATGAACTCCATAGTTATTCCAATCTCAATTCCTTTGGTAATAAAAATAATATTTTACCATCCACTGTGCTCGACTGTACCACACGTAATTTTTGTATGTAGAAGTTTGCTATCAAATTTAATGACTTTCTAGTGTAAAAGTCAAATAACAATTACACTCTTAGAGGGTACTATTTCCGGTACTATTTATTGAGATAGAAATGAGAGCCATTGCTCGTTCTGTTTTCGCGCAACGAGGTGAGTACGCTAGGCGTAGAACCTACGCCTAGCGTACTCACCAAACTATGTCTATAACTTTTTAACTATAAAGGTACTATTTATTTCCTTTGGGCACAATTTGGTACTATTTGGGTACAGTTTTTTGACATACTAATTAAAGTTGTAGCTTGCTCGGATTTCCCAAACTGAGGTGAGTACGCTAGGCGTAACCTACGCCTAGCGTACTCACCAAACTATGTCTATAACTTTTGAACCATAAGGGTACTATTTATTTCCTTTGGGCACTATTTGGTAGGTACTATTTGGGCACAGTTTTTTGGCATTCTTGAAATAACAGAATTCCATGGTGAGTACGCCAGGCGTAGGTACACAGTAAACTAAACACACCTAACAAGTTGCAGGAGCAGTTTGTTGTGTTTAGTTTGCCCACCTGAGCTACAAAATTCCACATTGGAAATCAGACTGACTATGCCAGGATTTAGTTGATAGACAGTCGAAGTTCGTCGGAAAGTAAAAGAAAACTAGTGTCCCGAGAATGGAACCACGTAGTAAACGTCTGAGATTTCATTAACAAGTTTCAACTCTTCTCTACTTTTAAGCGAGTCTGGGCCTCTGATAATAAGAGCTTGACTATTTTAAAATCAGTTATAATTGAGCAAAGTAGCTAAGCAATGCTACCAAAAATTAGTCTTAATATTTCAGAAACCCGTATACTGGTCACAGGGACTTTTCACTAAAACAAATTGTGTAGGTGTATTATGACAATGTGTCGTGCACAGCACATCTTTAGCTACATTGAGATACAATAAACTAGAGAAGACACCGCGAAGCAAGTTTGTGCGCAACTAAGGTGCAGCCGCAAGGTCCACAATCGCTTGAATCACGCGCAATCACTGGGGCGTTTGCAGCCTATGGACTGCACCTTAGTGCGCACAAACTTGCTTCGCGGTGTCTTCTTGTAACCTCCCCCCTCTCTATAAATTTGCTACACCTAAATCTAAACCTAAATCTAATGCCTTTCACACCTATATGCCTAGCTAGCTTATAATACATACACACATCCTCGCCGCTTTACCTTAACTTAAATTATTATCTAATTCTTAAAACTAATTAACCTAATTTATCTACAATCTAATGGTTGTGTCTGGAGTTTTGTAGAGTGTGTAGCGTTTGTATGAAGATGGAACCTTAGCATAGCTTAATTCTATTTGCAGTGAATTTCAGTCAAGCAATGTAATATTATAATAACTACTATTTTGGCCAGATCGTCTAGTGAACCCTCCGTTGTTAACCGCATTTAAGTAACTCAAGTTCTTTCGTGAAAGTTTAGTAATTGGCTTATCCTTGTGTTAAATTATATTCTCCTGACCTAATTACCTACCAGTCTATAAATCCTAACATAAATATGTGTAGCCTAGCAATGACTCCGTCTGAACTGTGACCTAAATCCTTCACTGCAGCTGCGGGGAAGATTTGTAACCACTCAAAGGTAATCAGATGATAGCTTAGCTTGTAGGTATTATTATTTATTATCAGTAGCATGATACATAAGAAGCCTGGTGCAATTTATGAGCCCCACCACCGCTCCATAGCGTACTGTACATCTCATGGTTTAATTACAGTTCCGTCACATTGGCTTTAACTTTAATTATTAGCTTGTGCCTTTAATTCTTTAACTGAGAATTTACATCTCTCCTCAAATTTAATTTCATTTTACATTATGAACTATGTGTTAGCAATTTAAATTCTTATTATTCCACATAAATCAATAGAGTTTATCTCAAGGCTTGCTATCATCCAAATATCCTTTTCACATTAAGAACTTAATTATTCAATGCAATAACTTATATTCAGTTCCGTAAAGGGTGGATAATTTAATAAAACGCCAATTCAGGCGGTGGCTAAAGTAGAATGCTATTAATACAGGTAAAACTACTTTTATTTATTCTTAGTATTTATTATACAAGCCCTGTAAAGCTCCAATATAACTACATTGGATTGGCTGCATTGGCAGATTATCACATCTTAAGTTTATTAAAGGATGTTTAATTCATTCAATATCCTTGACTTTAGGAAGTGAACTGAAATAGAATACTATCATTTGAAGTAAATTACTTTGGATTACTCTTAGTGTTCATTATACAGATCTTATAAAGTATAAATACATCTCAAGTTTATTGAAAGATGCCTAATTTATTCAACATCCCTGACTTTTAGGGAGTGAATGTAGTTAATTATTTTTCCATTAACTTACACCCTCTGTCTCTCAGACTGAGTGGTTAATTTGATAGACTACTAAATCATAGTTAGTATACCTTTAGTAGGTAGTTAATTATCACTGTTAATCATTAAATAAATTACATTTAGAAGTTATCTTTTACTCACTTTAATAAGTATAAATTAGACTGTACTAGGTATTAGTCTGATTGATTAGATTGTTCCCATCAAATATTTCTATGTTTCATATTATTAGAAGTAAGTACTTACATATCTTAAGAGGTCTATTCAAATGGTATTAGTAGACCATTGTCAGGCTAATTAGCTGGTTGTTATCAATCAATTATTTCTATGTTTCAGATTATTAGAAGCTCATAGCTTGCAATGTCTTCTTTCAACGACTTATCCTAGGTTCTAAACTGGTTTTAGTTGTTCAGTTTGTATCAGCTTATTTTTGCTAAGGTATCGGATGTAAAACTTTAACACCTTGAAGAGTGTAGCGATATGAGATCGTATTGCATCCCAGGGAAAGCTAAAAAATGCCTGTTTGGTCATTTCAGCATTAGAAATCAAACATCACAGTACGGCTAAGCTTATTTGCTATAACTTTTTAGTATTTTTCTTGTAATAGGAAACCAGTCTAGACTTTTAGGTATTCCAAGTAATGATGGTACAATATTATCATACTTCTGTTAATTATTTAAAATGAATAATTAATTGGTAACAACTTTAGGAAAACAATTAGAATTTTATCGGCCTGCGGTAACAGATTACTTGCCTAGCTAGGACCCACATCACTTCATCATAATTTTATTTAGCGCCGTAACTTAATTATCCCTACCTTATTGGTCTGAATTAATAACTAACCATATATATATATCCGCCTACCTATAGTTTCCTACAACTTTCCTCACTTGAAAATGCCTATATTTTGTCGAACTAACAGTCCCTTTTGTGTACCTTGCAAACTAGGCCAAGCCACATTTAACTTAAATTCGTGATGTGTGGTGAGAGTCGCATTGCCCCTGAAAGCAACTAACTCCTAAATGTTCTATCAGTCGAGCCAGTATACTCAGTGTGTTATTTTCCTATCACTACACTGTATGTACGGAGGTAGACTCGAGATTGGACTGGGTCATACGGGTCTACCTCCAGCTAAATGGTGTCTGACCTATCTTCAACTTTCACTAGGGAGACAACTGTCTCTCCCCCATTACTCCGTCGAAGATAGTGTATTGTTTAGCGTAATAGTGTAAAACGCCGATCTTATTAAATACAATCAAAGATCATCCAGACCGAAGTCTGTTGAAAGGTACATAGGTTTTTGTTGCCACCGTGATTCGTTTCCGCCGATGTACCCCAGAATACTTCATTCCGTTAACGGATTCGAGTTGCGATCGCAATAGTTTACTTTATTAATCACTTTCAATTTCACAAATCTTAATTAATATCGCAGCTCGAATATCACTTAGCGCACTATCAAAGCTCGGACACTATTTTTCCCGTATGAGTAGTACCGCACTCTTAAGTTGGACCGCACCGCCGATGTCCCAAAATTGAATGTCCGCTAATTTTCCCAAGCATCTTAACTTTCCCGCCACGCGCGCCTAAGATTTGCCCGCGCGAGTCCGCTTTTCTTCCCTTCAACCAATCGCTAGCCGCTTCCCCGACGCCCCCCCGCCTTCGCGTCGCGCCACGTGGAGCTATCATCCGACCTCTCTTTCTGTCTTTTTCTCAACCTCTCGCTCGCTCATTGCCGCTTTCGCCGCGCAATTCTAAAATTTTCCCATAATCTAACCAAATCTCGTCAGATAGCCAATATTTCATCTTTGAATATCTAAATGTAGCCTTCTATTAACAATTCCCTCTTAATAATCCTCCACTTAAGCCAATAATCCTATATTTTGGGAAATTATAAAAAGTTCCGTATTCCGACCATAGGTGGCGCCCGCCCGTAGGTGAACCACTTTGCCGACCCCCAAAGCCCCGCGAAATTCAAAATAAAAATAAAGTCCTAGTCAACCTAGCAACCTTACGCGAAGCCCAAATAAATGACTTCCGCTAGACGCCGCCTATGTCGCAAGGGACGCGCAGAGCAGTCCCCGCGAAATTCAAAATAAAGAAGTCAAACTAGCAACCTTATGCGAAGCTTACGTAAATAACTTCCGCTAGACGCCGCCTATGTCGCAAGGGACGCGCAGAGCAGTCCCCGCGAAATTCAAACTAAAGATAAAGCGCTAGACCATTGACCATTATTCTGAACTAGTTTATTATTCCCTTTTTCATGCTTATTATATTAATGGTGCTACGCATTAATATTTATTTTAATGCTACTCCCACACATTCCTTACTAACGGACGGATACCATTCATTCTGTACCGTTACAGCCGCCCCCGATAGAATTTAAGCAGATAAAGTACCACTCTTATCTGCGGCGAATTATATCTAAACCCTGTACTTAATTAAGTACAAAATAGCACGTCCTTCGTTGCCAACCCCATTGTCATCCTAGCCCTCTTCCTCAAAGACATTCCTACTATTTATAGTTCCTCCCCAAATCCCTAATGACTCCTTCCTCAATAAGCATTCTCATTGCAAAAAAAAAACCCCCACCCCTCATTCTATTCAACTGACACAAAATCATAATTGCATACCCAGTTCTCGTGTTCGAAACGAAATCCTAGTAAACTTAGTTTCGGCAAATATTTCCCAATAACTTAGACATCTACCATTTCTTTACTCATACACAACCTCTGAATAATGATTTGCCTTTTGTTTACCATCATAACAACAAATCATAATATAATATAAATCAATATAACAGTCTCTTGCGCTGTCTACTAACGCCCCCTAGCGGAAACTCTTCAACTCTATGACGATTCCGACGTAAGTTTATAACATCTTCCGAACCATTCAATTATTCTATTCTTTAAATTATTTTCCTAGAATAATTTCAAGTACATCTGTCATCCTGGCCTTCTTTTAACTTACGTCTTTTCTTACAACTTGTTCCGCATCTAAATGTTGCAACCTAGGGATCGAACCTGGGATCTTTCGTGGGTGAAGCATCAACCACTTCGCCGTCATGGTCTTTTAGTTCCAACTAGGTTAATGAATAATTATTAATAATTTGAATTAAAACTTTCCTCATACTTCAACGCTACCAATCTCATCTTAGCTTATATAATTACCTAAGATAACGAAACGTCGGAACAATTGTCTACCTCAGGCAGGAATCGAACCCGCGTCCTCCACAATTCCTAATTAGCTACTTCTTTTAACGGAAACCTATTTTCCTCTCCGCGGATAAGAAATCTTAACCAAACCCCCATATCAACCAAAACCAGTAGGCATACCATCATCGCCCAAGAGTTATAACTTTATTTTAGATGAGATACATCTAATGTCTAATCCTACAAATAACCGAGATAGAATACTAGACTCGCTTCCGTCCGGTACGCAGTGACACCCACTCACCGTGCATACAAATAGAGGTCTTAACGCCTTACAATAAGGTTGTCGATCGTAAATACTTAGGGAAAACTCATTCACTCTAAGGGGGTACGCATCTCGAAACACGTCCTTGAGTTTTGAACTAGCTACCCCGTAGTTCAGATCTATTAGAAGTTTGTGTGCTATGTATATCTAACTGTCAATGTATGCGTCATCGATAAGTACTTGTTAATACCCCGGTACGCGTTGGACGTTGTATACTAATTGACAAGTACTGAGCTTATGTGTATAAGCAAATACTTATGCTAAAACCTATCTAGTAACTATGTCTCATCCCTAGTTATTACTATGTACGAAAGACAACATTTAGTCTCATTTGCTAATATATAATACGTCAATATCCCCTTACTTTCCTATACCTTTGAAAAATATCATTTTCCTATTAAAATAAACAGACCGGTAACTATCTTATCCGCCCCCACAACTCTACTTAACTTCCTACCTTTTATATAACTAATAACGGTCAAATCGGTAAATAATAAGTCATTAAAGGTGACACTTCGTCTTAGTATTCATGGTAATTAATATCGTAAGTTCCTTCTCGTATTTACTGAATTCCAAACTGCGTGATTCAATAGTGCTAGTTTCTTTTTTTTTTTTTATTAGATGATTTTAATTTTACACTCGCACAAGACACATTATTAAGATGGTAATCTCCCGAATGTTTGTAACTCTAATTGGTTACTCATTATGCATTCTACTTTACTTTTCAGCCTTCCGTCCAGATGGTAAAATTCCCCAGCAACACGAGATCCCCTGACCACGCCAAAAAGAAATGCCATCAATGGCCTCTGTTTCTGCAGCCTAAGACATTATCTCTCTATAGGTTAGTCAAGTATAATTGTCTTGATTTAGACTTCACAAGACGCCCCCAAAGGAACCACCTTACAGCAGAATTTCCGCAACTTTAAGAAAGGCTAGTTTAGGAAATGAAGCTAAATGGAAACCACTTAATTTTATTGTGTGCTGAGTAATTCCCACTTCTACAGCACAGTTCCGAAACTTCGATTCAATTACTTCACCAGGTAAATCAAAATAAACCCTACACGCTTAACTAAGTTCTATTTGTGCCCAGTGCGACTAAAAATATTCGAACACCCTAAACAAGCTACTTTTACTAATTTAACAGTGCCAATTAAGAATGCTCCCTTGTGTCATCTATAATTTTATTGTGTGCATAGACGACCAAAGACCTCGCTTTCAGCATGCCTTCTTCGTTGGACCCGCTTAGTTAAATACTCTAATCAAAATTCTAAAGTTACAATTGAAAATGTCAAAAGTTCGAATATTATGCAATAGAGAATTTCTCTAACATAGTTACTCCATCTCTTCGCACTATTTAGTCAGGCATATTGCAATTCAAGTATTTATTTTAATTTATAATGACCTATCTTCTCCACCCCTGTTCACATACTTTAGCCATCCCTATCCACAGCTGCGGTGAAGATAATTAGTTAATGAACAAAACATCCTATAAACACTCTATGTTACTACCGCAATCACAAGAAATATTTACTAGAAGGATTATCTATCATACAGCTGACTATAACAAAATGAGTCCCCCTTATCTTTCTCCGTTCCTTCTCTAACGTAGAAGACAACAACAGACAATTAACAATTAATTACTTATAATTTAGAACAACCCTAGGTAAAACGCTACCACAAAACTAGTATAGAACAGAATAATACTAACCGAAGTAAACTTTTGTATTCACACTTGCAAATAAAATATCTTTATCTTTCCGTGATGAATGATTTTGATAACACTATTTCATCAACTCAATGTCCCGGCCTACATATGTGAAAACTCCCAATCAATTAGTTTGTATAAAACAATCTAGATGCAACATGCAGTTCACATTAACTAACAATTTTAAGGTTGTGCCATAACTTCGACAATAACCTACCTTAGCACTAATTTTAATCATCTACAATTATATCACGTACATATTAGATGCCAATAATCTAGATTATTTAAGAATTCTAGCAATTCTAATCAATAACCAACAAGATCATCCCGCTGTGACAGTCTGCGCTGACCTTCCCACAAGTCAAAACCGCGTTTCGTTCGTCCTATCATTTCTAAACCTGTAGACATTTACTTTGTACTAAACAAATTCTTGAGTTAATAATTATTTGCCAATTGTTAAGCAACCCTATTTAATTTCATAATAACAATTTTAATATAGCAGTATTAGAATATTATTATAAATCTCGAACATCTTTATTTATTATAATCAACATTACCGGTTAAAGTATTTGAATGGCCTAGTGTGAACTAGGTTTCAGGTCGCACCTCGGGAAAATAAATTTACTATTGACTTTAAAATCTACTACTTATAAATTTATTATTTTCTTCTGACATATAAAGATAGGCTATGACTCTAGGTCGGGTTTAGTAAACTTTGAACTATGGCTACCTCCACAATAATCTCGATTAAATATATATATCCGCAAAACGAATTATGTCTAATTCGGCCGATTTTATTAAATTTAAATTATGCTACTAAACAGTACGTATCCTAAGAACGTCACACATCCGAAACCCATTTCAGTTCTAATTTCTTTACCCATCTAAATTAAATTTTGTACCTGTCGACGCGAGATAACATCTAAATAATTACTTTGTATGATTCGAATTGTGATAGTTGATTTTGTATTGTAATCTCGATAACGCAATATCAGGGATTTACTTATTAATAAATTTTACACTAAGAAATTTATTCTCAGCTCGCAATATCATCGCTTTATTTCCGGCTTGAATGTTTCTGCGGACTATGAGTTTAAATTTATCCTACAACTTAAAATTGTGGTATATAAAATCGATCACTGTTTTATAAGTAGCTTGCGTTAACTTTTAAAATAATAAAACGAGTTAACTATTGATTATGACGTGACATCTGCCCGCAACTCGCCTTTATAATTGATGTGATAACATACGCTATTGTTATCCCTATAGCATAACAGTGCTATAACTCGTTAATTTTGCAGTTAAATCTCGACTTCAAGCCAGTCAACTATTTTTTTTTTTTCTACTATTATTTTTTTTTTCAATTTATTATTCTTTCTTTACTATTGTATTTTTCTTTCGACCCCTATTTTGCTCCCAAGCTCAATTAATATCTACCTTCCACAATTATCCATCATCCGTCAATCTTAGGTATCCTCGAGAATTTTTTTTTTTTTTTTTATTTTTTTTTTTTTTTAACATCTTAATCGTTCAACGGAGATAGACAATTGTGCAAGATACTCTTCTTAATAGGCTAATCCAACCCAGTGAATTTAATGATTTATCTATCTCTACCTATCCTAACTAATTAGTCATGTAGTAAAGTCTTTTCTTTTCACCGCTCTCCCGACTTAGATATCTCTAGGTAACTCACAACTGATAATATTAGGTAAGTAGGTATAGTAAGCTGTGCCCAGCGAGCTTTACCTCTGCGTACGTTAACCTCATCTTAAGCTAATAATAATCCTTTATAAATCTTCATAATTAACTATTTATCACGATTTCAACTATACGGTAAGAAGCAATGATTACCGGTGACGACTAATTACAACGCTGCAAGAGTATTTCAATTATACATATTATTATTAGACAGCACCCTTTTACCATCATCCAAAATAAAATCTTTTATTGGTAACCCAACGCCATCTAGCCTCGCTAATAAGTAACCTCCCCACAATAGAGTAGATATTAGATAGTTGTTTCCAGACGGTAACGACTTTTATCGCTTACTAGACGTATTTATCCGTTTACATTATGCATCCCAAACTACGTTGCTTTTAAACCAAAATTCCTACTAGCAATGAATAGTCATATGATTCTATCCCCTACATGACATCCCTGCTACTTGTTATTACTTATAATCGCGATTCCTCATCAACGCGTGTATTTTGAACCGTAATACTATTTTATGTTACTTTTCCTAGGATTTTAGCGAACTAACAAAATGAAGCGGCATTTCCCATGTCATTGCATTCTAATCTACTACGTGATAAGTATTAGGAAAATCTCTTTCAATGTAAAAATCGCAGGTATTAAAAATAACAGGTATGGAAAATAACAGGTGATTCCACTTGCTATAACAAAATCACATGATTACGCGATAAGGAAGTTTCCTCTCCGATTGGTTTTATGACGTCATGTTTTATAATCATTCCTAATTCTAGATTGTTTATGGTCTCGCTAAATCATTTGTCTCTATGGTCCAACCATAGACAAAGAACGTTATAGTCCTTGACTAGCCTAAACTACTCTATGGATTTCAGATGTGAGACTCAAGTACACTATTATAATTTTTTTTTCTCTAACATAACCAACAAAATAAATTATAATACGTGGAATAGCACATCAACTAAAAACCGCAATCGCTCAACGATTATTAGTCAAAATATAATTATTATTAGTTTTATATTATGCTGTTAGCGTCATAACTTTATAATATTGTACAGCATATCGCCGTCCTATAATATAAATTGAATCCAGCAATAATTTAGTTGGTTACCTCTGTCCAATCTCGCCCCCTTGCCTTCCCATCCGACAGCAATAATAATTAAACCGCCCCCTATTCTACAAATCTTTCTAAATCAATAAATGTTGAACTATGTCACCCTATCGACCTTTTACGATCCTAAAAATAACTCAACACAAGGCTGTATGAACCAGTTGCCTATGCCTATATGAAATCTATCACCAGGAATAGAAACAAAACTACAGTTACCATAGCTCCTATCGTCAACAATTATTAACCTATCAAAAATTGGATACGGTTTCAGTATTCAAGAAAACAATTACTAAAGGTTTCAGTATTCACAGATAACTCAACAATTTTAAAATTTAATACTCCAGACCCCCGGATAATAACTATATCTATGTACTTCGTGCACTTATGATACTTTGGGAAAACAACAACGTCTAACAGCCGCACGGTACCTGATGCTGGCGAAATCCACCATTAAATAAAGAAGGAAAAGATAATAACTGAAAGGTATTGTATTTCAAATAATACTCATTACATTATTGTTTTATAGTTTTATCTCCTTTGACCTTTAACCTAACCTGAGAATCTTTTTGTTACAGATTTCGTACAACAAAATTTAGCTCCAGCTCTCATTGCGACTGTCTACAATATTGGTCGAACCCGTAATACAAAGTGTATGAATCAACTTTAGAAGATAACAACGTTTATTGTGAAAAGTGTCAAATTATAATTCACCCACTATCAAGAGCCCGTAATACAAAGTGTATGAATCAACTTTAGAAGATAATAACGTTTATTGTGAAAAGTGTCAAATTATAATTCTTCAATATCTCTGAATTAATTAATCTTCATTGAATTATTCCCTATTAAGCCAATTCTAAACTCACGCATCGCAACACGACAACAATTTGTGGGAAAAAAATCCCACTTCTAAATTAAAGTATTACCGCTTGACTGAAATCCAATACAACTATAATAATGATAATTTATAACTTAACTTTCTGATCCTGGTCACGGCACCAATTTGTAACCTCCCCCCTCTCTATAAATTTGCTACACCTAAATCTAAACCTAAATCTAATGCCTTTCACACCTATATGCCTAGCTAGCTTATAATACATACACACATCCTCGCCGCTTTACCTTAACTTAAATTATTATCTAATTCTTAAAACTAATTAACCTAATTTATCTACAATCTAATGGTTGTGTCTGGAGTTTTGTAGAGTGTGTAGCGTTTGTATGAAGATGGAACCTTAGCATAGCTTAATTCTATTTGCAGTGAATTTCAGTCAAGCAATGTAATATTATAATAACTACTATTTTGGCCAGATCGTCTAGTGAACCCTCCGTTGTTAACCGCATTTAAGTAACTCAAGTTCTTTCGTGAAAGTTTAGTAATTGGCTTATCCTTGTGTTAAATTATTTTCTCCTGACCTAATTACCTACCAGTCTATAAATCCTAACATAAATATGTGTAGCCTAGCAATGACTCCGTCTGAACTGTGACCTAAATCCTTCACTGCAGCTGCGGGGAAGATTTGTAACCACTCAAAGGTAATCAGATGATAGCTTAGCTTGTAGGTATTATTATTTATTATCAGTAGCATGATACATAAGAAGCCTGGTGCAATTTATGAGCCCCACCACCGCTCCATAGCGTACTGTACATCTCATGGTTTAATTACAGTTCCGTCACATTGGCTTTAACTTTAATTATTAGCTTGTGCCTTTAATTCTTTAACTGAGAATTTACATCTCTCCTCAAATTTAATTTCATTTTACATTATGAACTATGTGTTAGCAATTTAAATTCTTATTATTCCACATAAATCAATAGAGTTTATCTCAAGGCTTGCTATCATCCAAATATCCTTTTCACATTAAGAACTTAATTATTCAATGCAATAACTTATATTCAGTTCCGTAAAGGGTGGATAATTTAATAAAACGCCAATTCAGGCGGTGGCTAAAGTAGAATGCTATTAATACAGGTAAAACTACTTTTATTTATTCTTAGTATTTATTATACAAGCCCTGTAAAGCTCCAATATAACTACATTGGATTGGCTGCATTGGCAGATTATCACATCTTAAGTTTATTAAAGGATGTTTAATTCATTCAATATCCTTGACTTTAGGAAGTGAACTGAAATAGAATACTATCATTTGAAGTAAATTACTTTGGATTACTCTTAGTGTTCATTATACAGATCTTATAAAGTATAAATACATCTCAAGTTTATTGAAAGATGCCTAATTTATTCAACATCCCTGACTTTTAGGGAGTGAATGTAGTTAATTATTTTTCCATTAACTTACACCCTCTGTCTCTCAGACTGAGTGGTTAATTTGATAGACTACTAAATCATAGTTAGTATACCTTTAGTAGGTAGTTAATTATCACTGTTAATCATTAAATAAATTACATTTAGAAGTTATCTTTTACTCACTTTAATAAGTATAAATTAGACTGTACTAGGTATTAGTCTGATTGATTAGATTGTTCCCATCAAATATTTCTATGTTTCATATTATTAGAAGTAAGTACTTACATATCTTAAGAGGTCTATTCAAATGGTATTAGTAGACCATTGTCAGGCTAATTAGCTGGTTGTTATCAATCAATTATTTCTATGTTTCAGATTATTAGAAGCTCATAGCTTGCAATGTCTTCTTTCAACGACTTATCCTAGGTTCTAAACTGGTTTTAGTTGTTCAGTTTGTATCAGCTTATTTTTGCTAAGGTATCGGATGTAAAACTTTAACACCTTGAAGAGTGTAGCGATATGAGATCGTATTGCATCCCAGGGAAAGCTAAAAAATGCCTGTTTGGTCATTTCAGCATTAGAAATCAAACATCACAGTACGGCTAAGCTTATTTGCTATAACTTTTTAGTATTTTTCTTGTAATAGGAAACCAGTCTAGACTTTTAGGTATTCCAAGTAATGATGGTACAATATTATCATACTTCTGTTAATTATTTAAAATGAATAATTAATTGGTAACAACTTTAGGAAAACAATTAGAATTTTATCGGCCTGCGGTAACAGATTACTTGCCTAGCTAGGACCCACATCACTTCATCATAATTTTATTTAGCGCCGTAACTTAATTATCCCTACCTTATTGGTCTGAATTAATAACTAACCATATATATATATCCGCCTACCTATAGTTTCCTACAACTTTCCTCACTTGAAAATGCCTATATTTTGTCGAACTAACAGTCCCTTTTGTGTACCTTGCAAACTAGGCCAAGCCACATTTAACTTAAATTCGTGATGTGTGGTGAGAGTCGCATTGCCCCTGAAAGCAACTAACTCCTAAATGTTCTATCAGTCGAGCCAGTATACTCAGTGTGTTATTTTCCTATCACTACACTGTATGTACGGAGGTAGACTCGAGATTGGACTGGGTCATACGGGTCTACCTCCAGCTAAATGGTGTCTGACCTATCTTCAACTTTCACTAGGGAGTCAACTGTCTCTCCCCCATTACTCCGTCGAAGATAGTGTATTGTTTAGCGTAATAGTGTAAAACGCCGATCTTATTAAATACAATCAAAGATCATCCAGACCGAAGTCTGTTGAAAGGTACATAGGTTTTTGTTGCCACCGTGATTCGTTTCCGCCGATGTACCCCAGAATACTTCATTCCGTTAACGGATTCGAGTTGCGATCGCAATAGTTTACTTTATTAATCACTTTCAATTTCACAAATCTTAATTAATATCGCAGCTCGAATATCACTTAGCGCACTATCAAAGCTCGGACACTATTTTTCCCGTATGAGTAGTACCGCACTCTTAAGTTGGACCGCACCGCCGATGTCCCAAAATTGAATGTCCGCTAATTTTCCCAAGCATCTTAACTTTCCCGCCACGCGCGCCTAAGATTTGCCCGCGCGAGTCCGCTTTTCTTCCCTTCAACCAATCGCTAGCCGCTTCCCCGACGCCCCCCCGCCTTCGCGTCGCGCCACGTGGAGCTATCATCCGACCTCTCTTTCTGTCTTTTTCTCAACCTCTCGCTCGCTCATTGCCGCTTTCGCCGCGCAATTCTAAAATTTTCCCATAATCTAACCAAATCTCGTCAGATAGCCAATATTTCATCTTTGAATATCTAAATGTAGCCTTCTATTAACAATTCCCTCTTAATAATCCTCCACTTAAGCCAATAATCCTATATTTTGGGAAATTATAAAAAGTTCCGTATTCCGACCATAGGTGGCGCCCGCCCGTAGGTGAACCACTTTGCCGACCCCCAAAGCCCCGCGAAATTCAAAATAAAAATAAAGTCCTAGTCAACCTAGCAACCTTACGCGAAGCCCAAATAAATGACTTCCGCTAGACGCCGCCTATGTCGCAAGGGACGCGCAGAGCAGTCCCCGCGAAATTCAAAATAAAGAAGTCAAACTAGCAACCTTATGCGAAGCTTACGTAAATAACTTCCGCTAGACGCCGCCTATGTCGCAAGGGACGCGCAGAGCAGTCCCCGCGAAATTCAAACTAAAGATAAAGCGCTAGACCATTGACCATTATTCTGAACTAGTTTATTATTCCCTTTTTCATGCTTATTATATTAATGGTGCTACGCATTAATATTTATTTTAATGCTACTCCCACACATTCCTTACTAACGGACGGATACCATTCATTCTGTACCGTTACATTCTCTAGTTTATTGTACCTTAATGTTTAGCTACAACTTGCCGATCGTCTTACCGCAAGCAGAGCGAAGTGCCTAGTACGATGCGAGTTTTATTCTCAAACAAAAACTTTTTTTTATTAGCATAGAAGGAGCGTAGCCTGCGGACGAGGTGAGTACCTAACAAAGCTTGCACGCACGGAGCATTTTGCAGTCACACGCCGCGCCGTTGTATCGAGGTGCGAGACCGCCACGCGCTATCTATATAAATAAAAATCAATTGCCCTGAATGTATCACCACTTCAGAACAGCTGCACCTTTGGATTTTTTTTGTTGTGTTTGTAATTGTCAGGACAAGGTTTGTATGTAAAAATATTTGGAAATAATTCGCCACGGTATAGGTACAGGGTTACTTACGGGACACGTCACGCAGACAAAGTCGCGGGCATTAAATCTTTCCGTATACCTATATTAAAAGGTACTTTGTGGTCGCGGGCAGGCCGACTCAACGCAAAGACTCGTGGCAGACGGTGCCGTATATCACTTTTGTAACAGAGATGCGCACGCGCAAATTTACAGGATTATCGGTAAAAAGCATTGTTTGCGAGTTATCGACAAAAATATACAAATCATCTCATTATAGTTTTGATCATAACTAATACACACATCAACATAATCTAGGGATATCTTAATCCTAAGTTATTTACGACTTTATAGTTTGAAAAATTTTAGTTTCCATAAAAAGTTTATACTTACTATACCTACGTCTATGGTTTATACCTATACAGATTAAAACCTCTTTTATTCTATTTTCAAAATTTAAAAATGTTAATAAAAAACAAAATACGGCGGCATAATTGTTAGTAATTCGTTACGTCAAGGAAAATTAAAATTGTTTTATTAATAGTAGGTAATTAATGAAAAGGGCTCAGATTGTTATTGTTTTTTAATTAAAAGTGCCGTGTGAGCTTTAAGAGTCATGTCACGTCGTCATTTGAGTCGAGATGAAATGTTACGAGCCGTGGGCATGTTAGATACTTTGATTATATACATGTCTAGATAGACCCTGGCCGCTTTGATTATATACATGTCTAGATAGAGCCTGACCGTAAAAAACCTAGAAAAATTTATAGGCCAAAATAGGCCTATCGCGCAATCCAGGCGGTCAGTGTCATTGTGCCGTCAAGCAGTGATTACCTCTCGCGTTTCGGTGAAATTGTTCGCAAAATGACCGTTTGCTTAGTGAAATTCTGTCGAAACAACAAAAGAAATTTTTTTTCGAAAAGGAAAGTCATGTTTCATCTGTAAGTATCGATAAATTTTAGTAAAAATTTAAAGTCTAACAATAATAACGGCCATGTATGCGTAGTGTTGCTGATATCAAAATGTAGAATTCCCATTATTGGTGGCAGAATATAAAAGGAGGTTTAAATATAATAAGTATGATAAAAATACTCAGTCTTGTAAGTTAGTATTTATACATGGTCTTGTTGTAAATAAAGTAAATACATTAATTATAATTATTATTGGAACGCTTTCAAAGTTTTTCTTTTTTTAAATTTGATGTCTGATTTATAAGAGCGTTAGCGATAAATGTCACGGTTCCTATTCGATGCCGAATGTTTGTAAACATATTACTGTCATTTGTGCAAATGTCTAGTTTCACTATGATTTTTACTGTTTTTTGAAAGAAAGACACAATCTTGTAAATGTCTCTCAAGAAAAAGTAAAATCCTACTGCAACTAGGCATAACAGTAATCTGTTTACAAACATTCGTCATCGAATTTGGCTGGATTATAGGCTCCGTTCTAAAACAAGAAAAAATATAATACCTACGGTAATATTTTATAATACTATTATTATAAATTGTCATTGTGGTTATGGTATTGTATCGATATTCGAAACGAATAAAAAAATTATTATGTTTGAAATGGAATGTACGTAAGTTTTATGTAAGAAGTGTGTGTTTAAGTATATGTATGTAAGGGATGGTAGTATGTATGCTTCAGAGCTCGATAGCGCATCGGCTAGCACGTTCGGCTTGCGATCTTGCCCGCTAAGCAACTTTCGCAATGCCGGGTCACTGGATGGGTGATTAAATTTAAAACATCTCGAGCTCCTCCGTGCTTCAAAAGGCACGTTAAGCCGTTGGTCCCGTTTGTTGTCGTAAGATGACAGTTGTTAAAACCCACCAACAAGCATTGGGCCAGTGTGGTGGGTTATGGCCCAATATCCCCACGTGCTATCTCTACGTGGTAAGCCTGCGCCCAGCAGTGGGACGTTTATAGGCTCATGATGATGGTGACGATGTTTGAGAATGTGCGGGTGTATGTTTGTGCCCCTAAAAGGTCAATATTTCTCGTCTCATGTAAACTATTGGATACGGATATTGATGAGCAGTCATTATGTAACCTTTACAACTGTCCGACCACATAGCAAACATTTTAATTTTCAGATTTCCAACTGTTCCGGTAGAAAGAAGTCGTTGTCGAAATATTTAACTAGTTATAATGTTTCAACATAATAAGAAATTTAGAAATTAAGAAAGTTATTTAAGAAACAAATACAAAGAGAACGCCATTAATTGTTTTGATTTTAATTTAAAATATTTAAATTTCTAATTAAAAAATCAATTTTGATTAAGTACCTAATAAATGTAAATCATCCTGCCTGTTGCTTCTATTTCGTCCCTATTACAAACATATAAGACGCACGCAGGCTTCCATTAGCGTATTATTTTATTGTACTCGCCCTCGCCTTCAATCATCCAATTCTTCTAAACACACCAGCTTCTTTAATGCGTTATACCTACATACACGATAGACATACCTAATTTAAAAAGTTATGTTTTGTCATCATTTTAAATTTATATTGTGCATACATATTTTTTCCCTACTTTATCGGAAATTAGGTATTCGCTGGCAACCATGCGCACTAGTGTCAGTCATACGCGGCTGTAACGCACACTACAAATTCAAAACAAAAACCGGACGGATTTTGAGAAGCGTTTGTACCGCGATGCTCCGTCTAGACATGTATATAGTCAAAGTTAAAAACATTTAAAACACGAAGTTTTTTATTATTTTAAAGACTTCCATTTATTTTTCCACTTTCTTTAGTGTGGTCACCCAATAAACACACGCGCCTGCTCCCACGATTCCCGGTCGACTGACTGGCGTTGCGTCCCTCCCCAGGCCCCGCGAACTATCTAGAATGAACTCGAACACTACGCCAATATAACTGCTGGTACAACAGTAGCGCCATTTTACCTGCAGAGAATTTGAAATAGGCCCAGTTATAGAAAATGTAACTATTGAAATTTGGCAAAAAATGTGTTCTTCACGCTGAATCTCTGCAAGAACAGGACTTGAAGATAAAAATAATAATAAAATAATAATAAAATAATAAATAAAATAATATTAAAATAATAAAATATTTTTTTATGTGAACGGCTAATAATACATATTGACAGTAGCGACACCGACAAAGATAAAGACGATTAGTTTCAAATATTTTTTGTAAGAATTTTAAATAAATATTAATAATAAACAAACAATCAATTACATTCGTCACATTTAAAATACTCGTAACCCACTTATAACTAATTGTTATCGATAAAAATAGTACACAAACAACGCGCACAACTACGTCTTTGTGACGTCACCCATAAACAATGTAAGTGCGAGAGAGCACATGATGTGCGCTGTCTCATTCGCACGTTTTATTATAAAAATGGCTATATTTGTTAGCTAGAGGCATTGTGCGCACAGTAGGAGCAGAGCATTAGTATCTCTGAGAGGGTTATTGCAGGGACATTTTTAAAAGCTTTTAAATTTAGATAGGTAGGTACCTTAGTTATTGTATAAATCTAACCATATTCCTTTTACATAGCCATTGTCACGAAGATCTGCCTGTGCTTGCTGGAGGCTTGCGCATCATGCAGTGCGCGCGCTGTATTTCTCTACCGTACCGCCATATTTGCAATGCCAATGAGTTAAAATAACATTGAAAACACGATAATATGCTCTTGCTGTAACGATTTTCTTAGCTGGAACGTATATTACTAAAAACTAAGGTTTGGTAACAAAAACAGCGTTTAGAAAGAAATCATTTATTTTCAGTTAAATACATGTACATTTGGTTATACAATAAACATTAGTAATTCTCTAGGAAGAGACGCATTGTAGCAGAACATTACTCGACAAATAGCACTTACTAAAAATCGTAACATTTTCCATACAAAGTGCAGCCATGCACTCAATGCACTCTTCATTTAATAAAACTCAAGCTTGAATAGCATCTTAATAAATTCACCTAAACATGTTCCCACCGTTCGATATTGCTTCTGTAGACCGTTTATAGCGCAATGTCCTAGGACAACGCTACCAGTAACGCCACGGACGCTAGCAGTATTCAAGAAGTGATAAAACAACTAAATTAACAAATAAATATTGTCATCAAATATTACAAATACAAAAGAGGCAAAATATCACAAACTATTAGCTATCGAGTAACTTATAAAAAATACATAGTTATTATTATGCAAGTTGTTCTAATTCGTTAACTACGGTAAAATAGGATATGTCCATTTTAAGCCGTGTCTCCTGCGACACAGTTTTGTGTTTTCTAACACCTAACATCAAACATCTAACAAAATACACGTACCTACATATTTTGTTAGATGTTTGATGTTAGGTGTTAGAAAACACAAAACAGTGTCGCAGGAGACCCGCCTTTAGGATAGCAAGGAGAGCGACTCGACGTCATGCCACAGCGTCATATGAAACCTATATTTTTATTCGTGTAATAAGGAAACCTTAGACTTATATGGTGGCCAGACTCTATTTAAATTAATTGATCATCTGTCTCAGGTATCCTGACTCTAATATCTAATGAGATAAAATTATATTTTTTTGGTTCAAAGCAGTGACCTATTATATGTCATCAGTACGATCCAAGTTTTGAATGTTGTACAATGTAAACACAATGTAAAGACACAGCGCGACAACAACATCGATATCCTACTGAGATCAGTGAATTGAAAACTAAAGTCAGTACATTAATTTTAATCATTATAATTATTGTTAGTATACTGGTTCACTATGTGTAGAAATAATGTAACGTTAGTAAACATTCCCTGTGCCGCGCCGCCGCAGACCGTAGCCTCAAGCTGCATGCGACTATTACGTTGTGGTTGTGGCTTCGGATAATGTTGCCGACTAGCGACTCGATAACTGAGTAGTCCGTGGCTGGGTACAGTGAGCTGAGGGTACGATTTGCGAAAGCGTAGTGCGAGGTGGGGAGCGGACGATCACAACACGGTAACCGCTGTGCATGGGATACTTTGGTACGTACACTAATGATGCCGAACTATCGATAGTTCTGCTACAGATATTTAACATTCAAAATTAGTTAGGATACTGAAAGGACTGTCGATAACTTAAAATATAAAATTCTATTGTTGGCTAATAATAGTATTGATAGTGTTGAACTACAATAGTGTCTACGCTATCGATAGCTCTAACAATTAAAAACTATTAAGAGGGTGTCGCGCGGTCGCAAAAACTGACATAAGTCTCTTAATGAACTTCAAAGCAAAATCAATCATATTGATATTTAAAATTAGAACAATTCTGCTTTGAAGTTTCAAACCTAGTAATTTGATTAGAGCAATGTTTTTATTCTGCGAAATGTACAAAACCATCACGCGCTTGTGTTAAAAATAAAAATTTACTTTTTTAAGATGGGGGTGACCTGCGGAATATCAATACAAATATTTTCATGTAAGAATTATTGCTTCATGCGTAAAATTAAGAAAGTTGTCGAAAAAAAATGTTTTTAGATGTCATTACAATTTTGTATTGTTTGTTGTTTAAATAATTTATTTAAAATTTCAACAAGGCCACGACCTTGTGCAATGATCAGGCTAACTTACGTAAGTTCTTTTAATGTATTTAACTAATTCAGCGCATAGTACAAGTAATTTAAAAATAAGTAAATTTTCACAATTTCGTGCAGGATCCTCTTAACGTTCAACACTATCGAATAGACACTATAGCGTAGCGACTACCAAAGTTTAATACCTATAATATTAAAAGTCATCAAAAGTATTTTAAAAAATATGCTATCGTCTATCGATAGATAATCGATAGTGACCGAGCAGCACTAGTGTACACTATCGTCGTGTCGCCGCATGTCCTGTACACGCCGCCGGCCGGCCGGTGGAATCCGCCTACCACGCAGCACCCTATCACTTAGCTGCTAAGCCAATGTCTTCGTTTATTGTGACAAGGTGACAAAAGAAGCGTAAAAGCTTTTAGCTTTAAAGTGACGATTAGTTATTATATTATAGCGTGAAACTTTATTTTTTTTATTAGTAAATCCTAAAGGTTAAATTCGACCGAATGAATCCTTACACAGATCATGTCTTAGACATACTTAGTTATTATTATGTTAATATTTTTAAAATATTACTATCTTAATATTCAGATAATTAAATTGCATGATATCTAAGTTTCGCCAAGATTAGTTACAAATACAAATTGTTTTAAACTATTCAACATACAAAGCACTAGTATAAGAAAAGGGAAAAAATTATAGAAGTGTGAGAGCTCGTCGTCGTAAGTGTATCATTGTTCTAAGGCAATTTTCAGCCTATTTTGTGTGAAAATAATTGTTTATCTCTAAGGTGACTTTAAATTATATGTAAGTATAAAACAAACTATTATAGTGGTAGCTTACGTGTTTAAACATTATTAATTCAAATTAAAGTGTTAAGTTGCGTAAATAAAATATCACTATGAACATCAATTTTAGAGAGGGAAGCGAGTGACAAGACGTATTGTGGTCTGCGTAAACAATATTAAAAATATTACAATTTTGGCTTAGTTAGTAAAACTACAGTATTAAATAAAAAAACAAACTGGTAGTTAACTAACGGCCGAAATTAATAACCGATCCTGAGATAGAGATATGCCTATTTTGGATTTGTTACTAGGCAACTATTGTTATTTTCCGTCATATAGGTAACAGAAATATCTAGGCAACAAATCTAAAGTGGCCTATCTCTATCTCGGGATCGGTTATTAATTTCGTCCGTCAACCTGTACAATCCACATTATTCCAGAAATTTCGATCAAAGCTGATATCGGCATACAAATAATTAATTTATCAGAAACATTTAAATTCTATGATGTCTTGCTAAGAAGAAAAAGCACAAAGTCGCTTATGAAATTAAGTTTTATGCTACCTCAGGATCAACAAAAATAATGTAATTTATCTATCTAGGTATTCTTCGATTTGCGACGTCTGCTTTTTCTTATTAGCATGCCAGTATGGATGTGGTTAACCACTTGTTTAGCATAACCAACCTTTTAAGCCTGGTTCGCACCTGTGCCAGTAATTTAGTAGAGTACCTAGAGATGCATTGCTTCGTCACTTTGCTAATTCAAAATAATTTTTCAAACAAGCGAACTAGCGAAGCAATGTACTTCTACTCGACTACAATACCAGCACAGGTGCGAACTAGGCATTAGAGGTCGAAACGAGTCGTGTCTGGTTTGTGCCGTATGAAGGGACAATAAGGGTGGAGCCAAAAGGTTACTAACATCTTATACGCCACTTTGGTCACGGACGGGTGACATCAAACAGTTAAATTTCAAAATTGTATCTGGTTTTGTGGCAGTCAACGTATTAAGTTTAGAGCGACGTCTACTTCTTCTTAGCAGGCCAGTATGGTGGTGGTTAATAAGGTAGGAGGCAAAAGGTAACTTGAGTTTAGAGCGACGTCTAGTTCTTCAAAGCCGGCCAGTATTGAGGTTTTCTTTTTAACAGGCCAGTATGGAGGTTGATAATAAGGATGGAGCCGAAAGGTTACTTGAGTTTAGAGTGGGGGCGGTGGCGGGGGCGCGGGGGCGGCTGCGGGGGCGGGGGCGGCCGTCAGCCGAACTCCTGCCGCTGCAGCGCCACCGACACCTTGTACAGGCTCTCCATCATGTAGGAAAGGTTCTGGGAGAGCTCGCTCACCGGCCGCGTGATCGCCACCATATCTGTGCCGGAATATATCAAGTTAATTAACCCTTTGTACCAGAACATAACCAATTTAAATAACCCTTTGTACCAGAACATAACCAATTTAATTAACCCTTTGTACTAGAATATACCAATTTAATTAACTCTTTGTACTAGAACATATTTATTTAATTTAAACTAAAAAAGACACACTGTGTGCGGGTATTTATCGTTGGTAAGAAAATGTAGTGGAACATGTCAAATATTTACTTATATTTAAGAACCGAATGATATGGGTATTTAATTGTCATTTTTAAATACTCATTATCTCAAAACAACTCATATTAAAATGTTCGATACTGTTTCTGACCGACGATATTAACCGGTATATATATATATATTTATCTTTTTTTTTAACTGGAACATTATTAAGATATCCGAATATATTCCCTCATACATAACTCAACGACGACGGTAAAACAGATTTAGATAATTCTTTTTTGATTGGAAGGATGTACTTTCTAGTTGGTCCTATTTTTCATCAGGTTAGGATCTGATGACGGGATCCTAGAGAAATTGAAAGCACTCTTCGAATACTATAGGCAAACCTATAGCGATTTAGGTATTATTTGCCATAACGTATTATGTACGTATTATGGGCATTTGTAATCGGAAAGCACCATTCAGTGAAGTGGAACTGATGATGAAGACCACAAACGGCCACCGGAACTACTCTATACTTAATATTTTAGGAGTTTGCAATACGATTACCAACTTTAATATGCTCGCCACAATGCATCATGGTGAAGTGGAGCTAATAGTAAACCACCAAGAGAACTCCTTAAAGAATGAACGTCCATGCATCAGTTGATAATAGGCTATTATAAATTGAAAAAAATACTAACCGAGCCAATAAAAGCGAGAAATAAATAATATTAAACTAAATAAAATGCTACTGTGAGGAGTTTAAGGTAGGTAACGGTATAACTTTACTCAATCTTTGCATTTCTATTAATGTTTATTATTGCCTATATCTGACCTATGGGTTTACACAAAAAAAAAACTAAAATAAACCGACCTCGAAAAAAACTTATAAGAACTAAATAATAGTGTTGTCTTGAATAACTAAACTTAATCTTATTTAAATAAAAAAAATAAGAAGACAGTACGAAGCCAAATTAAATCAATAAGAAAAGATTTCAAAAATAATACATACGTTGGTGCGTTCTCCTAATTTATAAGACAATTTTCAACACTACATACAATTTACGTGTAAGTTTAAGAGGATTTACGCATTTCAGTTTCCCATACAAACTTCCAAGTCGAAATTTTTTAAAACCATTAAGCCAATTTTGATGAAACTTTGCATGCTAAAGTAAAACATAGGGATCTAGATAGTTTGTTGAAAACATTAAAAAAAAATGTTTATTTAGTTGAGTTATTGCGATTTAAAGACTAATATAGAAAGTTTAAAATCACAATAACTCACTTAAATAAACGTTTTTTAAAAATGTTTTCAACAAACTATTTAGATCTCTGTATTTTACTTAAGCATGCTAGGTTTCATTAAAATTGACATAGCGGTTTTTAAAAATTTCAACTTGGAAGTTTGTATGGGAAACCGAAATGCGTAAACCCTCTTATTATATGCGTTTTCTATAATGCGAAGCATACCCAATAAATTGTATGTAGACAATGGCAATATTTTCTAGGCTTGCCACCGACTTCAAAAGTATGTAAGTAAGTATAATTATTATAACTTAATTACGTCATTCTTTAAGTTAGGGTTAAATTTAGGTATTCAAGAGACTATTATTTATTTACTGCGTATTTTTTTTGTTTTAATCTCGTGCCGATTATAATCTGCATAATTTGCCGAATACCTAGTCGGCGACTAGTCGGCCCATCTCTACTAAATAAGTATTTTCGAATCGTCCAAAAACATCTCTTTCCTATCACCCCATTCAGGACGTCGTCTTTTAGATGTGGAGAAGAACGAGCGCAAGAAAGTGCACAGCTTTACATAATAAAAGTAACGACATTTACAAAAAATATAATATGTCAGGTTATAAACTGTTGCATGTGTGCATTTTGAATGATAAAGGGAAAAAAGAAGACAATATGACTAAATGTAAGTGTCCGTACCGGGGTGCGCCTGCGCAAGGCCGCGGCAGTACACGTGCAGCAGGCTGGTGACGTCATCCTCGGGCAGCTCGCCGCGCTCCAGGATGCGGTCTGCGTTGCGCTCGCGGGCCAGTGCCATTGCGGAGCCCCATCTACATACACAACACATACGTACATACATCTTATCTTATCTTAGTGGGACATACATTACATCTTATCTTATTCCCTCTCGCATCAGCACTTCGACCTATCGGGATGTTTTGTGCATACATACATACCATTCACGACTATTATCCCCGAAGGGTTAGTCAGAGACCAGGCAATGAGGACAGCGAAAGCAGTCCATTTCCAAAGTCTACGTTTCACCAAATGACAACTGCACATATGCTCAGCGTGACAGGTGGTGAGCCCATCGCAGCTCTATGCAGTTGGATGTATGTGTAGTCTTTAGTCGGTCACAACACACCGTTTACTGTTTTATTTTATTCGCCTTATTTGGATCACCAACACCGTATGCAATTAATATAAGACAGTTATTACATAATATAATTCATAATTAATAATTCATAATTATAATTCATAATTCATAATTTATTTCTAATAAAATATGGTAACATAAATAAGATGGATCAGTAAAAATTTCGGTATCACATATTTTGCCGTAAAACAGCGTAGAAATGTTTAGAAATTAAAAGTTAATACAAGTAAAACATAGAATCATAACAAAATTAAATAGTTTAAATATATTTGTCATGCGAGTTTAAAATAATAAAATAAATTAATTATTATATAAAAATTTTCATTGGATATATTGCATTGAATTTACATAATAAAAAAAGAAAAAATAGCTAAATTAAAATATTATAAATCATCATTTAAAAAGTCACTAACAGAATAATAACATCTGTCCAACAAGATGGACTTTAATCTCTTCTTAAAGAGTGACAATGGCAATGCCCTAATATTATTTGGTATCTTATTATAAATAACTGGTGCCATACCAAATATGCTCTTTTTCAACAGTGCTGTGCTATATCCACCAGTAACTAGTAGGTTTTGATATTGAGCACGTAAATGTCTTTTTGTTGCATCTGTTCTTTTTACAAATTGATGTTGGTTTGTTTTTACAAATATACTAACTTCTAAAATATAAATAGATGGCAATGTTAATATCTTTAGAGATTTAAACACAGGCACACAACTTTCTCTGGGATTTATACCACAAATAGCTCGTATACATCTTTTTTGTGACTTGAAAATGCTCTCTCTTTCACAACAGTTACCCCAAAAGATAACTCCAAACCTCAAAGTTGATGCAACCAGCCCATGGTATGCCACTACCACTGACTCAAGTTTTACTTTTCTGGACAAAGAATAGAGAGCATAAGCACATCTATTAAGCTTCTTACAAATTTCTTCTGCTTGGGGTTTCCAAGTAAGCTGACTGTCCAGCACCACTCCCAAGAATTTAATCACATGCACCTCTTTCACCTTTTGCCCTTGATGTTCTACTTTTAAATTATTAACAACGAGTTTTTGATAAAAATGCATAATTTTTGTTTTCTCTAAATTTATTTTTAAATGATTTTCTTCAAGCCAATTAATTATTTGGGTAAGGGCATCATTAATGTTTTTCGTATGTAAGTTTGTGTTATTACCATCTGATTCAATTATAGAGGTGCTATCATCGGCGAATAAAACCATGTTGTGATTTTTAATGGATTTAGGCAAGTCATTTATATAAATGAGGAATAATAAAGGGCCAAGGATGCTGCCCTGTGGGACTCCAAATTTTATGATCTTTGGCTCTGATCGATATGAAAGTTCAAATTTTGTTTTTTGGCATATTCTTGTAACTTCAGTGTATTGTTTCCTACTGCTAAGATACGATTCTAAAAGTTTTAAAATATTTCCTCTTATTCCATAAGCATTGAGTTTTCGGAGTAGTTTCTTATGTTCCACATAGTCAAAGGCTTTAGTCATATCCGTATATATAGCACATACTGGATTTTTTATATCTACATTAGTCATAATTATGTTAAGTAACTTAAAAATTGTATTACTATATATATACCATATTAATGTTTCTATTTTTCCTAAATCCCATTTGTTCGTCGCATAAAAGGTCGAATTTATTGAGGTACATATACATAGAATTATAAATTATATATTCAAATATTTTTGAAAAAATTGAAATTAACGCTACTGGCCTATAATTAGTCATATCGTTTTTATTGTTTCTTTTAAATAGTGGTTTCACTATAACCGGTTTCATTTCTTCTGGGTATGAACCTTGAGTAATGCATAAATTGAAAACATGGCTGAGAGGACCGCATATAACTTCGGACACATATTTTATGACCTTAGTGGAAAACCCGTCATATCCGACACTACACTTATTTTTTAGTTTTTTTATTGCAATCATTACATCATATGGAATAACCGGTACCATAAACATTGATTTTGGAAATTCTTCAATAATGTTTTTTTCAGATTTCTTTGATGTTGGTAAATTTGGGATTTGATGTATGAAATGTTGATTAAATGCGTTCGCTATTTTTGTCGGGCTTGTAACAGTTATTCCGTCTTGTTTAATTACATTTATAGGTTCGTGTAGTTTCTTAGGTCCGTTTATTAATTGCCAAGTTGCTTTTGATTTGTTTTGTGACGTTAATATAAAATGAGTGTTTTGGGCCCTTTGTGTAAGTTTAATAATCTTTTTAAACCTTCTGGAATAAGTCTTAAGAGAATTGGCGTTTTGTACTGATGGATAACGACGATATGTCTATAGCAATTGTCTCTTTCTCTTACTGCACATCTTTATACCTTTCGATATCCATTTCGTTTCTTTGTCAAGCTTAACTGTTACTGTTTTAAATGGAAAACACAGGTTGTAAAGAAGGTGAAATAAATCTATAAACTCATCATAAGCCGAGTTTGAATTTGTTGCTTTATAGATATTGTTAAAAGAAAGGCTTTGTAGGTGTTTTTTAAATAATTGTAGGTTGTTCAAGGAGATATCTCGAACCTTTCTCCGCCAAAACCTTAGCAAACACGTCCTTTTTACCGGTATTTGCAATATTTGTGCAGTGTGATCGGACAAGTGAAGATCAATCGCTTCAGCTTTACATCCATATCGAGAATTGTGCGCAAAATTATCGATGCAAGTATTATTTATTAGCCTGGTTGGTTCTTTTATTGCTAGTTTGAGATTGTAGTTTAAAAGAAAACATTCAAAGTCTAAAGCCAACCTATTTCTTTTTAGCGTGTCTATGTTGAAATCACCACAGATTACAATGATTTTATTTGTATTTTTACTTATTAATTTCATAACTACATCTAATCTATCATAAAAATCATTTATATTGGTTAAAATTGGAGGTCTATAAATACACAAAATAATTAATTGGTTTTTAGTTAATTCTACAGCACAACATTCCAAGGTTCCCTTGAGTGAGCACTTTTCGATGTCTGGTAGTTCCCTATATTGATGTTCGTGCTTGATTAAGATGCACGCTCCACCTCTTTTCTGATGGTCTCTACAATAACATGCCGCTAGTTGAAAATTTGGTACATTTAACAATATTTCGTGTCCGAGTAACATAAAATGTTCTGTTATACAAATTACATCAATTGCTTTTTGTTCATTTAATAGCTCGCTAATATGAATGGTCAAAAGGTCCGCTTTGTTCAAGAGCCCAGCTATGTTTTGGTGAAGGATATTAATATTATTATAAAAGAAAAAAGTCCATGCTGCGTTGTGTCGATGTAGCGTTGATAATTTCGTGAGGTTGTTCCATATTTGTTCGAAGTTCTTTCATTTGTTTGTCTTCATTCAATATTTCTTTGTTCGTCAGCAGTACCATCTGTTTTAAATTATGAAAGATATTTTTCATGCCAACATTATTTAGGGTTCCGTAACGCTTGTGAAACATGTCGTAATCATAGGATAATTCCCAATTTGAGTCAAGTAGTTTGGCATAGTTATGTGTAAGTACATCTAAGTATAATAAATTATTAAAAATCTCCATTCTAGAGTTGAACATTGTGGAATAGTCCGTAAATTTGTATGTAGGAAGGCACAAGATTATATTAGTATTGAGTAATTTTTCTAATGTATTTCGTAAGCTTAATATTAGGTCGAGGTAATCATTTGTTTTGAAAAAATCGTCTTCCCCGATAAATATAAAGCAATAATCGTTTTTAGTATAACTTCGCAGCTTGTTTTCGATATTTTCAATCATTTTTTTCAGTCCACAGTTCGGCGTAAGATAATGACATATTTGATAATCTTTGAAAGTTTCTCTAGCTATAGATACAATCTTGTTTCTCTTGTTGTTACTTAATATACATATTTTGTTTTTTATTCTATTGTTTTTCTTTTCCTTTCGTAATGTATGTTTTGACGTATTTTCCAGTTCTGATTTAGTTTTCGTAAACATGCGTGTTTGTGGTGTAAAGAATTTAATTTGTTTTTTTTCTTTCTTTCCGGCAGGTGTCGCTTTTTTTGGAGTCCCAAAGCCGTTTATTAAATCTTTTGTAACTTTCTTGCACATTTTATGCTTTGTGTTTAATTCTTGTAAGTTTCTTTTTAACTCGTTATTTTCCATTGATAGACTGTCTATTTCTTGATGTGCTGATTCTAATTCCTGATTTAATTTCTTAACTTGTTCTCTTAATTCATTAATTATTTCGCTATCTTCGTTTTCTATGTCCGAAGATACGTTGGGGAGGCTTGTGATTGTGCCATCTAGTGATGACATTACTGTACTATCTTCTGCTGTTAGTGATTGTGTTCTATGTCTACGAAATGTTATGTTTTCCAAGAAGTTATTCATTTTGATTGTTGAGTCGGATATGATGTGTAGGTGGTATATTATTAAGGTCGGTTGCTACTCGATTTATCTTGACAAGATAATTGTCTTAAAACAAATTTTAAACACAAAAAGTAAATTCCGGTCTGAGGATCGAACCGAGATTTCTTGGTCTGAGACACCTGTCTACTCGAATGCGCCAAGAGGTCAGTTAGTAATCCGACAAAATTAGGTGAGTGCTTCTGTTTACTTGTCAATAAGACCAAGGTCGTTGACCTTATTTTAACAGCAGTAGAAAGTCGGCATGTTGTACTCACGCGTTAGCTGATTCATTCCGTTTAAACTTCGTAACGGTTTAACATAATCTTGATAAGGTGAATTCACTTATTTTTGTTTTGTTGTTGTAGATATTGTTGTAGATTAGGTATTTATCAGAAACCTTGCCACTGATTCTTTGTGTTTTTCAACGAATTATTGGAGATTTGTATAGAAAACAGTACTGCAAACTTCACATCATATTTCTTAGTTGTTCCTTGGTTGAATTTGATGCAAACACTGTCACACTCAATTTATCACCTACTATACAGATTCATATAACTTAAACCACAGAAATCCCAACTTGGATATTTTTAAGTAAATTTACTTTACGGAGCCGATCTTTAGGTTACGGACGGTCCAGTACAATAATACTTACAAGCTAAATGTAGGCAACTAATGCCTAATTCGCGAACTAACGACGCGAATGCCTTATTCTGGAAACGACTAACCCGATTTCACCAATATCAAAATTACACGAGAATAGCTACCCGAGTATAAATTTACTCCCTAGATTTATCATACGTATAACTTCTAATACATTTCACCACGCTAATGTAAGAATAAGTTACTCTCGCATTTACTCTGTGCTATTGAACAAACATAAGCGGATCGAACAAATGAGCGTATTAACCACCAAAGAATTGTTGCAGTTTATCTCGTACGAGAGTAAAGGCGCTTTACACTTTTTTATTTTCTGGCGTAACATTGTTTGTTTGACATGACGTTTCTGACGATGGCATCAATAAAAATGTTGTTGTTGTTAATCTTCTAAGTAATTTGTTCTTTCCTTGAAACATCTCGGGCGTGGGCCTAAATAATCTTCATCACTGCTATCAGATTCGTCAATCAACAATCTCAAACGACGCGCCATTTTTAGGTTACCATATTAATTTGAAGGCTGCTTCAAATGACATTAGTGACATTTTTATTCTAAGAATAGGGGGTTACCTCGGCCAAAATTGGCGGTATAAGTATTTACTCTAGTGTATACTTTATTATTAGGTAAAGCGTTGGTGAAACGTAAAGTTAATTTGCACGCGAGTAAATAAGGATTTATGCTTAGAATAAGACTTTTAGTAGTAAAATATGTAGTTCCTATAGTTACTTAATCGCAAAAATAAAGGCAAAATTTCTTTTTCCTCTTGTCATTTGCGTATATTAATATTTATAAAGGAGCAGTTCTTAAAAACCTAACTCGCGTCACTATAAAACGATACTACAAAAGATGATAAAAATAAAACTGGTAAGTAAATTAAATTAGAAATATTTTTTTTGTTGTTTTTGTTATTGTCTTGTGTTAATATGTCTTGTAGCATGCTGTGGCTGCCTATAATGGATAAGACATTTATAAATGTACCTTTGTATGTTTTGTTTTGTGTAAATGTATCAGTGTTTTCATTGTTTGCCGTCGAAATTAAATAAATAAAATAAAACAAATTATGTTTGTTGTTTGTTGTCAAATGTTTTTCTCTCTCTTCCTCTCCAACATGGCGTGTAAGAATACTATAAACGGCGTGTGTAGGTTACGCACCTCTGCCGCTGCATGAGCGCGAGCAGGCGCGGCTCATCGGGCGCGGGCGCGGCGGGCGCGGCAGGCGCGGGCGACGCGGGCGCCTCCGCCCAGGGCTCCGCGGCCGCCGCGCACAGCGCCGCGCGCACCAGCCCCACGGCGCCGCTCATCTCCATGCCCTGCCACAAGCAAACGGTGCTTCATTTACCCATAAACTGGTACAGCATTAAATATTTTTTTCATCCCCCCATCTCGGAAAGAGTATTTTTACTCTTTGATATCTGAGTGCAAAAGACGTTTTTACCCGCTAGAGGACAAAGTAAATTGAATTTATAACATCGTGTGCACTTAGTATGTGTATTCAAAACATCATTAAACCTATTTTCTTCTTCCTCCATGGTGCCGATTTATCATACGACCTTTTTAAATTGTTAAAAACTCAGACTCGGAACCTTTTTGGTGTACCTAATTTTTTAATTTGGTTGGTAATTTCCTCGTTGAGGTGGGATGAAAAGTTACATTGTTGCACTCGAGTGCAAAGATTTTTCACCTCGTGCTCTTTTGATTCCCTCGGTAACGCTCAGGACTCTAATTTTTGAATCACTCGCTGCGCTCGTGATTTAATTTTAGAATCCTTCGCTTGCTCGGTCATCAAAATTGAGCACGCGGTTAAAAAGCAAGTTTGCACTCTTGTATAACAAATAACTATTAATTGATTTTCGACCATATTACAATTGAATAAAGTTCAAATTATGGTGGCATGTATATTGCCACTGCCAGGTTAAGAGGGTTGGGCGGTCAGCGAAAATAACTTGTTTCTTATATGAGCTACAGAGTTGTTGCCATACAAAATATACATGTATCTTTTAACCCTTTAACTGGTACAGCATTAAATATTTTATTATTGGTTTTCTATCCTATTACAATTGAATAAGGTTCAAATTATGGTGGTGGTGGGTGTATATTGCCACTACCAGCTAAAGGGTTAAAAACCTTTCAAATGATACTAGTCTCAATATGCTACAAGGTAACTTATTTTAACTTTGGCACTTATTAACCTAAGTGCCATGTCCTTTAATATAGCGCACATGAAAACATATACAGTCATAACTCAAAATTAGATTAGTCTAATTTTGAGTTATGACTGTATATGTTTTCATGTGCGATAGGACAGTTGAAAGGCTTACCCGGTTGTCGAGGGCGGCGTGGTAGACGGCCGCCACCATCTTGTTGTTCGTCTCGAGCAGCAGCAGCAGCTGGAAGATGAGCTTGTAGAGGCAGCGCGCCGGCTCCTCGCCCGCGCCCGCGCACCCGCCGCGCGACAGCTCCAGCGTCTGCCGAAACAAAACGGGATCATTTCAAGTGGTGTTGTACATTAAAGTCTATTTATCATCACTATTATCAGCCCAATAAACGTACAGACCTTCCCACATGGACAACATCATATGGGGAGAATGGTCTGGTCGCGGTTCGTGCGTCGTCTATTTTTCGACCGACCGACTTACTAGTTTACTTTGTTTACTAAAAATACGACGACGCACAAACCGCGACCAGTAGGCTTACTCTTAAAACACAATTGCATTAATCAATTTTCAATCACAAATCTAAAAAATGTCAAATGACACTTTTGTAAGCGACAATAGCGCCACATTGGAATTAAATTGCGTGGAAATTGATTGAACAAATTATTATCGAGATGGCGTTCCGGAATTATCTTTACTTATCCCAACATCGATACATATTAATCGCATTGGAATTGTATTGAGATTGAGTTTGCGTTCAAGAGTAACCCCCCAGACCGGGAGATTTGGCCGTAACCTACTACTCAGGCCCAATGCGAGTTCGTAGGTTTTAACGACTGCCATCTTACGACATCGGCTTTACGTCCCATCTGAAGCACGGAGGATTACGAGATGTTTACACTTGTGCTTACCCATCCAGTTACCAGGCATTGCGAAAGTTGCTTAACTGGCAAGATCGCAAACTTAGCGCGGTAGCCGCTTCGCCGGCTTAGTAGCTTGGGAAATTCATAAGTGTAACATTATTGTACGTCATGTAGACTATGTGCTCCAATACTTATTGTTTAAAAATGTATTGTCTCCTTTTTATATAAAATTTAATAATTAAGTTTATAAGCTGTCCTAGAATTTGCGATACTCAAACGGTAACTAAGTTTTAAGCACTCCTTTTTATTGCCACCTTCACGTACACTTAGTTTGCAATAAACTTTTGATTGATTGATTGACTCATGGTGCATTAAAAAGGGTCGAGACTGCAGTCTGGCATTAAGGTATTTTAATCTGAGCTGCATACAGAACACTAGTGACCGGGGACCGGCATAATTTGTTTTTCCCATCTGTCGACGCGAGTTGAAACAATTTAGCATTAATAGCCCTATGGAACATATAAACAGACAATAATGACCATAAAACATGGCAAGTTCGGCAAGCTCTAACAATGTTCAAGGTCACGGTCACCCTCGTATATTATGGGAACTCAATGATTTTGTCAAGGTTGGATAAAAAGGGTCGATTACGCAGTCAGGCATTAAGGCATTATGATGTGAGCTACGTAAGTACAGGGTACAGGACATCTGTGCCGAGGGTCCGGCATCAAATAAAGTAAAGGTGTGTACCGTGTACTGTGAATCTAACACAGTACAAGTCATGGTATATGGCGCGTTGCTTATAACAATATTAACAATATTGAAGAGTGGTCCAGCCGTGTCGCTTGCGTCCTTCGGCCGGCGCGCACCTGCAGCCCCTCACTAAATCAATATCCATTAGTAATTGGCACAGCGAGGGGTTCTATATTTATTTGCGACGTTGCAAGACCAAGGGTTGCATCATTCACGATCTTTAAACAAATATTCAATTTTAGTGAATGATAAAACAATATCAACAGATTACATAAATGCCATACTTTTGGCTACTCCAATAATAAGGTATAAAGAAACCTGTGTTCGGAAGAAACTGCTCCTCTGCTATTACTACCAAAAATAAGTATCACGAAAATAAAATTATTATTTATGAAAGTGAAAAAACTATTAAAAGGAATATATATATTTTTAATTATCTTTAAACTCAGGCTTGCCTCGGTGGACAATCGGTCAAGCGCTCCGCCGGATATCCGCAGATGCATAAGGGCGAGTTTGTGATCACCTACCCGCATTTGGCCAGCGGCAGCGTGGTGGTTAGTTTTTGTGCAATTTCATTAACACGTTGTATATGTAAGTAATATTTTATCCTAAAAATCGCGCCCCGAGCCACCCCGAGCGGCCGGATCATGTTAACAAAAACAAACATTAGTGTCATTAGTTAGTCATGCGCCGGCGTTATCAGCGAGTGACAGCTTTTGCACGTTACCGCAAATTAAGAGACTGTGTGGTGGTGACACTAGCGCGCAAAATGTTTAACAATGTACGGTACTATAGTGTATCTCGCAGAACTGTGCTAGCCGCTCCTCAGCGGCACCCAATCCAGGGATCTTTTCAGCCGAACACAGCCAATTGACAGGGAAGACAATGTGCCCACACGTACTGGTCTTCATCACAAAATATTGGATAATTTCAACGAGAATCCCCAATACCAGTACACGAGAAGCATCGGCACATGTGGCTAACACTTCGTGGTGGCGGTGAGCATATATTTATATATTTTTAATAATTTATTTCATGCAAATTTAATAAATTGTTAACAAATACGTTTAATCTCATCTTCAGCCGAAAGACGTCCACTATTGGACAAACGGCTCCCCCAAGGATCTCTATCACGTCCGTCTTGTGCTGCACGCATCCAGCGGCTACACGCGACCTTCACTGGATCGTCGGACGACCTTGTTGGAGGTCTGCCTACACTGCGTTTTCCGATGCGTGGTCGCCACTTAAGAACCGTTCTGCCCTAGCGGCCGTCGGTTCTACGAGCGATGTTTCCTGCCCACTTGAGTTTAGCAATCCCATGGGCTATGTCAGTTGTCTTAGTTCTTCTACGGATCTCCTCTTTACTCATTCGATCTCTCAGAGAAACCCCGAGCATAGCCCTCTTCATTGCTCTTTGAGTGACCTTGAGCTTTCGTATAAGGCCAATAGTGAGCGACCACGTCTCAGTTCCATATGTCGTCACTGGCAACACACATTGCCAAGGAACTTAGTCTTGACACACTGCGGTATTTTCGACGAAAAGATGTTCCGTTTACCGAACATTGCCCAGCCGAATCGGGTTAGACGATTGACCTCCTTCTTAAAGTTCAGCAAGGTTTATCTGATCTGGGTACATATTATATCAATCTGAGGAGTGTACTGGGTCCCTTTGTATTTATATTGTACATAAATGACTTACCGAAATGCATTGAATAACCAATAACATTGTTTGCAGACGATAGCACCATAACAATACCTTGTGATAGTATGGAGACGTATGAGACTGATATTAATAATAGTTTAAAATTGGTTGTGAATTGGTTAAATGAAAACAATTTAAAAATTAACTTAAGAAAAACAAAGTTATCCATTTTAGACAGAGGATTCCTAGCATAGACCTCAAAGTTCAGTACGCTAATGATAGAATAGAAGAAGTAGAAAATACAAAATTTTTAGGACTCGAAATAGATCAAAAGCTAAATTGGGAATCACAAATCGATACTTTATGCAAGAAAATTAGTAAGTCCGCATACGCTCTGCATACATTATCGCCAATAATATACACGGATACACTTCTTACTGCCTACCACGGTATAGTGGAATCACACTTACGATACGCTATTATATTTTGGGGTAACTCGACCGGAAAAGAAACAGCATTCAAGGCACAAAAAATGTGCATTAGAGCGATGTTTAGACTTAAAACTACTGATAGCTGTGTTCCATACTTTAAACAATATAAAATATTAACGTTGCCAAGTCTATACATACTAGAAGTAGCTGTCTTTATAATGTCTAACCCAAGTCGTTTTGAACGCCTAGCCGACGTAGTCCCACGGAATAGGCGCGACAATAGTCTACTATGTCGACCTCTAGCTAAGACAGCACTTATGCGTAAAAGTGTCTATTGCATGGCTCCAGATATTTATAATAAAATACCCAAGTGCTGGAAGGAATTGCCTTTATTGAAATTTAAGCATAAACTTCGAATTTTATTAGCAGATGGAGCATATTATAGTGTTAGTGAATTCCTGAAAGAGAAACAATTAATAATTGATTAGTTATCTTATTAATATAATAAATTAGAATTTACAATAATTTAATTATGTTTAACATATTTTTGCATGCCTAGTGGTAAAATATGGCTGAATCAATTTAATTTTTTTGTACCACCAATCATGTACCCATATTTGCAAATAAATATATCTCTATCTTTTATCTTTATCACCTGAGAATCTGTCAGGATATGACTCCTAATGACTACTGACCGTGGATACAATTCAGTATTTCGTATATGGTATCTACTCTTGTCGGCGACTTTGACGGATCTTTTTGTTGCAAGCTAAGCGATTTGTGTGTGCGTAGGTACGTAGGCTAAGGCTATACTGCTTTCACTTTTTTAATAATAAGTATAACAGCAACCAACTAAAATACATAGCTAACACTCCTCCAATAATAAATAGGACACGTAGGTAGCCCTAAACCGGCGGATGCACAAATCTGGGTTGATCGTATTACCTGGTGCCCAGCAACGGTGCACCCTAAAATCAATACCGAGCTCGGATAGCGGCGCGCTGACTTTGATTCTATTCCTGGATCTGTATTCTGTAATATGCGACGTATATTTGATTTTAATAAATTCTTTGCGGAACCGTGTATTATCCACAACATTGACGGAATATGAGAAGCTGCTAGCAATCTTATCGGGTATTACAACTACCTTTGTTCAGGCCTGATTAAACATTTCTATTTGAATTCAAATCACCGAAATAATACTATGAAGGTTACGAAAGGGAAATTCACGCGTAATCTTAAACAACAAGAACACAATAACACTATTCTCATCTTTAGTCCAAAGCAAAATAATGCCAGCTTGACCCTCTAGTCTTTGTAGCGGTGCGTCACTGGACTTGTCAACGACACTAAGCTTTTATACCGGTTAGGATCCCTAGCCACGCGACAAGACTTTGGTTCGTTGTTTGTGTTCATCCGCTGACTGCCGTCTGTATAATGGAGGATGCTCCAATAGAAATGTTTTTATTTTTTTTATTTATTTAAACAAAACTTAATTCTACCATTACAGAAAAAGCCCAAATGGCTTTTACTCAGCATAATGATGTGATATGCTGACACATCGCGACGCCCCGGTTCCTGTAAGCGCCAGACATGAGAAAAGCACTGCTACGCGCAACTTGCATGAGGCAATAAATAAATAACTTATGTATCGCTCTTAAGTAACTAGACTATGTAGTTACTAACTTTCTAACTATTTCTATAACAAAGAACAAACTTTTGTGAATTCATATTCTATAAAGTAACGATCAGGAAATACCGTTGCTGTAAGCTGGTTCCATGAAAGAAATTTTTTGGAGAGAGATTACCGACATCCCCTCTCCTTAATTCACTAAGTTTTATTCGTACTGGCACCTCGAGATCAACTGTTGGGTTATGCAAGAAGTGCCAGACGTCCCTGCGCCAGTAGAACACTCGCGCAGGAGACGAACTGCGTTAGACGTAACTGCGTTTCTTGAAGCCAAATCAGTGCCCGCCGAAGCGCGCTCTTCATTCGGTACTCATAAGACTAGTGTCTCGGGAGTCTCCCCGTGAACACGTGTAGTTTACTGCCTATTGTCCAGATAGATAACCGGAGCTGTCAAGCTCGCTCACTTCTCGTTGCACGAAGGGCACAACTCGCAGTTGCCACTGCAAGGGTCGTCGACTCTAAAGTCGACTCCCAAGTGTCCACCTTGGTCGCGGAGTAGTAAGCACACTCACTTCTCGGAACCCATCCGGGCGCCTAGCCAGTTCCCACGTCCAACGCGGCTGGCTGGACCGGAGGCTACGGCATCTAGGGGGCCGCCTCTACTAGTTCTCCAGACTAGTACCGGAAATGTCAACACCAATGTCCAATAAGAACCACCGGAGAAAGCTGCTAACTACTATAAGGGAAACTCACGTTCCCTGCAGGACTTTTCGCTTCTGGCCCCTCAGAGACCGCTACTAGGCCCCACTCGCTGTGCGCGAGTTTGGAAGTCCTGGCACACAATACCAGGACAAACGAACATTCCCAAGCTCTACAGCTAACCACAAGCCACTACGAGTCCAACCCACGTCCGGATCCTGCCGGAGGCGCCGGTCAAGGCACGACCAGCGGGGGGCTTGAACCGGAACCCCGTAGTACCCCTGAAAACACAGCCGGACCCGTAGTTCCAGCTGCGATACCCTATCTATCGAGGTTAGTAGATTACTGACAGTCTCAAAGATCTTTACAGCGTAAACGGACTTTTTAGGGGCAGCGAAAAACTTACAGATTCTTCAAGCTGTGTGACCAAATATACCCGGATTGTTTCTGGCGGGGAATGGCATTTTGCAAGTGAGTTCCCAATCCCCCCAGATTCTCTGGGGGTTCGAGTCGGTTGACTAGACGGGAAAACCTGAAGGCGTCTTTAAGAGGCATGGTACCTCGCCTCTGGTTAACCGTGTCTTAGGTAAAGAAGGAAAGCTGGTGCTCAATTCAGTCTTTTACCGCCGCATTCCTCGCCATCGGAAAAAAGCTCACGCACGTTTCGTGGGACCTCTGTTTCAGGAACGGTTCGTTTCCAGAGTACATTAAAGACCTCGCACCATCACAGTGTGAAATGACCTGCCATCTGAGGTTTTAGAAGGTGCTCTTCTCTTAGGTTGACAACGCAATATCAAGATCTTAGTGGGAGGTGGTGACCGCTCACGAGCGGGAGGCTTGCCAGCACGTTTTTCGCATTAAAAATAGACCACAGTACTGGTGACAGACTTTTTAGATGAACTACCAACCATACCAAGTTACATATTTCTGGGAGTCAAACACGGGAAGTCGAGGTCTGAGCATGGAGATCCAATTATTATATAAGTGGCGGTAAATATACTTTATTTTTCTATATAAACCACACTGAACTTTGACGACGAACGACGAAGTGTTCTCAAAAAATCTCAGTTTTGGCATGGCGTTCGCTAACAACTTGCTAACACTTAACTTGTTGCCTACGTCAAAGAACGTTAAAGTGTTCGCTGTAGTCGTTCATTATTCCACTTAACATAAAATACTATTTTATGTGGAAATTAAAATTAAAATATTTTATACATGTGTATTGTTAGTGCGGGCTTGATGGAAAGCAGACACCACACGGAGACCCGTAATACCCGTATTACGTGTATGCAATAGCATACTTACGATAAATTAAAATTAACCAATCAAATACAGAACTCTACAGTAAAGTACATTATCTTATAAACTGGTATAGGGCTAGTTCTGGGCAGAAATCAAGTCATCCTTATAATTGATGGGTATTGTTTTAGACACAACGGCTTGGCAACGCGGGTTTTGCAAACACCAACCCAGGCTATGAATCACAAAATATGAAACACACTATATTTAATCGGGTTCTTAAGTGTCGTAACAGCTAGAATCAGCTAGATACCTTTACAAAAACAACTATATAGTGAGACTGACAATATCCAATTTATAAAGTGGACGGGCGACAATACCAGACTAGTGAAAGCCAACCAGTTATGTCGCCTGTATATGAAATAGCCCGGGCGAAATATGTTGCACATACGAGTAAATACATCTTCTAGTGACTAAAACGAGACGAGTGCGCTTTAAAATCAATATCAAGAGACATTTCCCGGGACAGCAGGCAACGCCCGGAATGCTTTGTTGGCGACTATTTAATAATTTTTTATATAAGCTATGAATTGTATGAACAACTTCTTACCCCGTTAGAGATGCGCAAATGTAAATAATTGATTAATTAATAGTTGAACTAAGCTTTAGCTTTGACCAACTTAGGTACCTAAGCTATGTATTAAACAGTAATCACAAAGCAGTACATTCGCAGCCGCTTTCTTCACTTGTCTATGCTAAAACGTGAATCTGCATGAAGTTATTTTCATTTTGGTTCCATCGTTTTACATTTGAAAACTTTTTGGAAGAACCTAACCTAATAAATTTTCTTCAGATGGATGCTTTTTAAGAAAAGTATTAGGCAGGATAATTGGATGAATGGGGCATAGAGCTGTGGACTCTATGGTTAAGCTGAGCAGTCTATGGCATGAGCGAAGCCTGCGGCTTAGGGTAGCGACGTTAGGGCGACACATGCGCTAAGTAGCGGTTCCAGAGGGCTCGAATGCGGTATAGTGAGTTCGACGAGCGGGTGACGAACACAAGAGTTCGAAACAGAAACGGGTTCAGTGCTGTGTGGAATAGGTGTATCTTAGAAGGCCTTGCTTTGCAAAAACAAATGCAATTTGACAAATAATATTTTTTCAAATTTTAATGTGTAATGCGAATTAAACGATGTTGTTAATGTGCTGAGTATTAAGGAATTACCGTTTTATGTAAGTTTGTGTGAAAATAAGGTAAAATCGGAGTGATATTTTATTCGTGTTTTCAATGAAAAAAATATAGCACACTATTTAATATTTTTGTCGTTTTTTCAAAAAATCTTTTAAACTAATCTAATAAGTCATAATATTTATATAATGCACAGCGGTGTTCTTAGGCAAATGCGAAAGCTGGTGATTTTTATTTTTAATATATTAAAATATATTTGATATTTTATGTTTTCTTCTTTATGTAGTAATTTATAATGAATACTCTTGTCAATTTGCATACTCTGGCAACCACTCAATATTTTGCAAAATATTATAGGTATTCCTTAATAATTAGTACTTTTAAAATTTGTTGTTTCTAATTATTTTTTAAGTTCCGAATTATTCTCAGTAAGTGAATTTGTAATTCTAATGAGAATAAATATTTTTTAAACACAAATTCATAAAATTATATTAGATAAAAATCTGAATCATGCTATAAACATTAAATAATGGTTAATACAGCATTTTTACCTACGTGTCTAGTATTTCTTTAATTTTATTTCTAAAGCTGGTACTCGTAATTGACATAACTTTTGTTATGCATAAAAATAATATTAAAAACATACTGCAATTTTTATTATTGAAATTGAAAGAAATTGGTTAACATTTATTCATAATTAGTTCTTCATTTCAAAATTATGTATTGTATTTAAATTAATTACTATTCTACTATTTATCACAAAAACAATTGCGAAGTTTTTATAAATAACGTCCAAACGTTACGTTCCCATTTAAGTTTTAATTCATTTAGTTAGTTTCTTAAAAACATTTTTTATTTCATGGCTAGTTAAAGTAACCTAAGTTAAAGTATAAAAACTATGGTGTTGTGACTTCAGAAGGCCAGTCTTTTTAGACTAATTCGCGCGAGTCTCGTTAAGTTTTTCGCGATCTCGTCACTACACTGGTCTAAAATGAGCTCACAATATCGATCGATATTTTAGAAGGCCACGACTCATGAATAAGGACATTTCCATCATCGTCATCATCAAAGTCATTTCTATCATGCTAGGCTGCTATGACGGTGTGCGGTGATGGGATTCAAATAATTAGACCGTATTAAGACAGTCAGCCATTTTATTCTGATATTATTCGAGATGTACGGACCACACCCCGTTTGGTATTGATCGGTTCTTTGTCTGTTTATTGGGAGTTGGGCGCTGAGCGTCATGGCGGCGGGCGGTGGAAGCGGCGTGGGCGACGGGAGCGGTGGGAGCGGCTTCGGCAGGAGTAGGGAAGGCAGGCGGCTTAACGGGTGGAAACCAGCCCACATTTGCGCCTGTGTGAGAAGGCGATCGGCGTGTGAGTGGCTGCAGTGGTGTGCTTCCTGCGCGAATGTATTGATTGACCCGGGTGGCTGCGCAGGCTTTTGTTCATCTCGTCTACTTTGTTGTTTTCTAATGTTACAGTCAAAACTTAATTTTAGTCAAAACTAATTTCGTCTAAGCAAAGCAATATTTTAATTATCTTGTAAGTTTAGCATTGGCGCGCCGCCGCGCCGGCCGCTGGCACTACTTGCGCCGCTTGCTTCGCTAGTTAAGCTTGCGCGATTTGAATTAAGTCTAATCTTAGATTAAATAAGAAAAGCTTTGACGTAGCATGTGCAGAGGTTTCAGGTGGATCCCACTTTATCCACGGATAAACACAATTGATTTAGTGGGACAAGATATTTTTTCTAATAATGCCCCATTTAATCCACTATCGACAAATAATACATACTGCCGCACCTGATCTGTTCATAAGATCAATGATTCTTTGCGTATATTCCAATGGCAGTATTTATTACATTTCCAAAATAAATTTTGCCCGTGGCTTTGTTCGCGTTACTATTTCCTATCGCCTATAAACGTATATATCCCCATCTATCTCTAATACCAACATTCATCAAAATCGGTTTAGCGGTTTTAGCGTGAGAGCGTAACAAACAAACTCACATTCGCATTTATATTGGGTTAAGTCCCAATGGATATAGTGGGACAAACAATCCCAGATTATCCATCAATGGATTTACACAATGAACAAAGTACTATCCACCCGAGGTATCTTTTACAGTTTACTTCCACCTAAGTATTTCAATCTTTCGTGCGACCACATCTTTTTAGTTTTCCTCGTCCATGAGGAGTCTAAAATCTTCTGGTTTTTGATTGGCCGTTTCTAAAAATGTCATTATTTTCATGTCCGGAAAGTCACAGTAACATTCAGCCTTACTTGAACTCTAAGCGTCCCTGCGCTAGTTTATTGATCGACCCGGGCCGCGGTAAGGGCGTGGCAATCCTTCAGGCATCATCATCAGGCAAGGCATCCTTTGTTCTACTTGACCGATAAATCTGGTCATATCTTTGATGTCTTTTGGTTTCTGATAGGCCGATCCCAGAAGTTACATTATATTTGGAAGAGAGTCACAGGTTTTTTATTTACCCAATAATGTGAAAGCGCTTGGTCTTCTTCTCATGTGGTCTCATTGTGAATCCACCACTTCAATGAAACAGGCTGCCTTACTAAAACTGTCAAAACACTATGGTCTTATCAACAGTTTTGTTTTGGCGACACGACAGACTTAGATAAGATGCTTGCAGCTGACCATGTGAACATAGAAAAACTTAAGCCGTTCTAAGAAGTTATATTCTTTCCGTAGCTAGAAAGTCACAGGCATATCCGTAAGTGTTGCATGGACTTGGTTTCTCCTTCACATGCCTTGTGAAAGCTGTTGGATGCCAGTTGTCTTCCAAGGAGCATTCCTGTTGTATTATTGTTCTTTTCAAGAATCCAAGGGTCAATCAGACCTTACATTACTTCGTGTGTGCGTGTATTGCATGCTGCGCGGAGTTATTGATTGATACGAGCCACGATGTCGGCGTTGCAAAATCCTTTGTTCTTACTTGTTTAGCACAAGCTATAAGCTGAGCGAGGATACCTCTGAGGCTGAAGGTGGCTCGTCAGCCACCAAAAGACATTTGGTTTTGGATATGACAGTATTGCATGGACTCAGTCTCTTCTCTACATACCCTACACAAGATGGCTGTTGATAGTTGTTATTCCTTAGAGTATTAGTTTGACCACCCAAAAGCTAAGTGCGGCTATGTCTTTGAGGGTGAAGAACTACAGGTCTTTTAGTTTCAGACAGGCTCTTCCCAAAAAGTTCTACCTCTTCCCCTAGCCAAAGAGGCACAGTCCCACAAAAATTGTAGCATGGACTCAGTTCCTTCTCTACTTACCCTACACAAGCTGGTTTTTGATAGTCACATTCTGTGGCATAGGGCTCGAATAGGTAATCAGGCTTTAACATGCTCCAACCCAAAGCGCGCGTGTGGGTGTGTGCGTGCTGCGCGGATTTATTGATTGAACTGGCCTACGACGCAGGCGTATTAAATTCCTTTGTTGTTAGATGTTCACCACCAGCTTGGAAATGTCTTTGGGGGTAAAAAGAAAAAAGTCTTCTGGTTCCCGATAGGCGGTTCCCAAAAGTTTTATTTCTTCGCTAGCCAAAGAGTGGGTCTGTTCACACCGAAAGAATGGCATAGGCTTATTTCCTTTTGTACCAACCCTACTTAGGCTAGTTGTTAATAAAAGCATTCGATGGAGCATTTGTTTTGTGGCATAGTGCCTAGTCGGGCTTCATCATCATCTTTAGTCCATAAACCTCCCACTGCTGGACACATAACATCACATAAGAAGACTGGGCCATAACCCACCACTCTAGTCCAATGCAGGTCAGGGCTTAATTTAGTGAACACAATGCATACGTATGCGTGTGTGTGTGCGACCTGCGTGTATTTATTGAGTGACCTGGCCTACGGCGCACGCGTATTAAAGTCCTTTGTTGTAACATGTTCACCACCAGCTTGGAAATTTCTGTAGGGGTAAAATGAAAAATTCTTTTGGTTCCGGATAGGCTGTTTCCAAATGGTCTATTGATTCCCTAGCCAAAGAGTGGGTCTCTTCATATCGAAAGAATGGCATGGCTCATTTTATTCTTCACCACCCTACTTAGGCTAGTTGCTAATAGAAGCATTCGATAGAGAATTTGTTTTGTGACAAAGTGGCTAATCGAGGCGTGATCTTTAGCCTATCTACCTCCCACCTGCTGGACACATACTTATTATAACCAGTTGGTTATTGATAAAAAGCAGTCTGTGAAACATTTAATTGCCCTGTCAGCTTGCTTAACCCCGAAATCTTAGGGGTTCTTCCACCGGGTTCCAGCCACCCCCTGGTCTGCTGCCACTACTGCTGCCCTACCGCAGCAAACTACCGCTGCCCTACTGCAGCCTACTTACTGCTGACCTACCGCAGTCTACCTACCCACCGGGTTCCTGCGGGTGACTACCTCTGCGGGTACCGGTTTCCTGTCGGTGCGGTCTCCGTGTACGCGGCCTAGCTTTCGCCTCTGCACACCGTCCTTCAGGAAGATTAGCCGAAGCTAAGTCCTTTCTTTAAGTCCTACTCAAGCGGGCAGAGTGAGCGATCCATATACCCTCCCTGAGATAAAATAGAAGAATGGGAAGAAACCTTTTTACCTATTCACTGTTTCATTCCTATTCTGAAGCAGGGACTAAACCGCTACATACTAATTGTAGGAGGTTTAGCCCACTAAAACGCTTCAGTGGCTAAAACTAATAAGCTTGGTGATGGCTTTGAGGGTAAAAGGAAATGGTTATCCGGTTCCGAATAGGCAGTTCCCAGAAGTTCCCTTCTTCCCCTAGCCAAAAAGTTACTGTCACACAAAAAGTGTAGCATGGACTCAGTTTCTTCTCTACCTACCCTACACAAGCTGGTTGTTGATAGTCGCATTCTGTGGCATAAGGCTAGAATAGGTAATCAGGCTTTAACTTGCTCCAACCCAAAGCGTTTGGGTGTGTGCGAGCTGCGCGGTTTCATAGATTAACCTGGTTTACAGCGCAGGCGTATTAAAATCCTTTGTTGTGACTTGTTCACCACCAGCTTTGAAATGTCTTTGGTGGTAAAACAAAGGGTCTTCTTCTTACAGATAGGAAGTTGCAAGTACTTCTATTCTTTTCTTAGCCAAAGACATAAGTAGTAGTAGTAGTACACAATAAGTATTCCATGGACTCCGTTTTTTCCCCACCTACCTGCACAAGCTGGTTATTGATAATAGCAGTCTGTAATGCATTTATGTCCTATCAGGTTATAATCATACTGGTATTAATTTACTCCAACCGATAGCGTCTGTGTGCGTGTGTCGGGGCTGCGCAGATTCATTGATTGAACCGGCCTACGACGCAGGCGTGGTGGTGGTCCTTTGTTCTTCCTTGTCCACTATAATCAATAAGCTCGGTGATGGCTTTGAGGATAAAAAGAAAAAGGTTTTCCGGTTTCGAATAGGCAGTTCCCAGATGTTCCCTTCTTCCCCTAGCCAAAAAGATACTGTCGCACAAAAAGTGTAGCAGGGACTCAGTTTCTTCCCTACCTACCATCCTTAGCCAATGAGTCACAGACGCCCAATAATTATTGCACGGACTGTTTCTTTTGTACCAATCCTTCACAACCTGGGTGTTGACAGTCGCCTTCTATGGACAATTTATTCAGTCAGGGTTCCAACGGGTAATCAAACTTTAATTTTCTCCACCTGAAGCGTGCTAGAGTGCGTGTGTGGCGTCTGCGCGGATTTATTGATTGACCTGGTCTACGCGAAATCCTTTGTTCTTCCATGTCCACAAAAGCCGTGAGCTTGGTGATGTCTTTGAGGGTAAGAAAAAGGGAGGGAGGGTAAAAGAAAAAGTCTTCCGTTTCCGAATATGCAGTTCCTACAAGATCCTAAATTTTATTTAGTCAACAAGCCATAGCCTAAGGATTTATTAACCCGATATAAAATCCTTTGTTCTTACTTTTCCACTGGAGACTGGAGATATCTTTGAGGGTATAAAAAAAAAACTTTTCTGGTATCAGATAGGCAGTTCCCATAAGTTCTTTTCTTTTCTTAGCCCCAGGCACTGGTTAGTCACAGGCACTCAATAATTGAAGCATAGACACAGTTTCTTCTCTACCTAAAATATACAAACTCTACTACACCTCTTGCTCCAATTGTTAATAGGACCTGCTTTATACCCTCTTCACTTATGAACTTACTCCTGCCTGCGCGAGTTTTGCAGAATTAATAATGGACTCGGGCTGTAGTCCAGGTGTTGCAAAATCCTTTGTTCTTATTTGCCCACCACAAGTAGAAACAAAGGAGAATTAATTATAGATGTCTTTCAGGGTGAGAAGAAACAGACTTTTAGTTTAGGATAGGCTGATCACAGAAGTTGCGTTCTATTGCTAGCCAAAGAGTCACAGGTACGCAATGTGTTGTATGGACTCAGTTTCATCTCTATATGCTCAAAACAAACTGGTTGTGATGATGATGAGGTCAGCGGGCTGGTTCGGGCGTCACCATGTCTGAGGTTCAAATCCCGGTCGGACAAATTTAGAAATAGCAGTTTTTCTAAACTATCTTTAGGGTTTGGATGTTTTCAATAATAATACGAGTAGTAATTAACTGTCTTTACCGATTAGTAAATCGTTTTTTCCTAAAAAGACTAGTGTTTTTCATGTCACTTTAGTTTTAGCAGACTTGCCTAGAATGTATAAATTAATCAATAAATGCATGGTCCTACATGTCTGATTATTACAGCACAGTATATACACAGTTTTCAACCTACTGATCTCAGCCTTTAGGGCTGGTACGTTAATAGGCGCGAAAAACTGAAAACACATCTTCAAAAAAATTTTATCCTTTTGTATTACGACAGCTGAATAAGACAAATTGCTAGACTAGTTTAGACGAGACTTCGCTTGGGCACTAAATAGTTTAAAACAACAATATGATTACAGCACAGTAAAGTCACTTTTTTAAATGAATAAAATCTTGTAGAAATTCAATGTTTTCGATTGTGAAATATTTGTCAAGGTCGGTGTAGGAAAGATATGCATAACAGAGATACAGTTGGAACATGCTAGTTTCGCGCTAAGCTTGTTAGTGATACCTATCCCCTCCAAAATTCGCAGACATAATACACTTCCCTCTGTGGGTGTCATTTAATTACAGAATGACAATTATTGTTTAAGGAAGAACGACGCAGATCGTCGTAAATTTTAAATTTTTGTTTAATTGTATTTTATACATACATACATAGACTAGACTCTTATCCTCTAAGGGTTAGTCCGAGACTAGGCAACGAGGACCGTATAATCAGTCCTCTGCCATAGTTCACGTTTCGCCAAATAATAACTACACATGTGCTCAGCGTGACAGGTGATGACCCATTACCGCTCTATGTTGTTGGATGTATGTGCAGTCCTTAGTCCGTTAGTCACCTTTTACGACACCCAAGGGAAGATGAAGTTGGTAGCATTCTTTTAATGAGCCGCAACCCCACACAGTTCTTATACAATTATATTGAAAATAAAATTAACAAAAAATATACGTAAATATATTTTTGTGTAGGCCATGTAATTCGCAACAAGTATTCGCTTTGCATTTTAACATTAAACAAAAAAATAGAGAAAGTTTTCTTAATGTTAAAATTCTAATTGGATAGGTACCCAATTACCCACTGCTTAGTGTAAATTTCTTCTTTTCATGTCCTTCATTTCTTTCCTGTGCCAAATTGAACCATTGACCATTGAGTCAAGTCTGACTATGTCTTCAAACCACCGAAACAGCTTCGGCGAATGCTAGCTAAAAAAATGGTCTTATAATACCTACTACTTAAACTTCCCGCTAAAAATTAACGCGAGCGAAGCTACAAAAGCTAGTCTTTAATATACAACCTTAATTTTTCTTAATACAAAAACTATTAAGGGTTAAGGGTATCCACCCATGAAACTGAACAACTTTCCCTAAGAAACCTATGTAAAAAATGACAAAAAAATTTCGACTTCCCATACAAAACTGTCCGATCACCAGACGACAATGGTATGGGAGGTCGAAATTATTTTGTCATTTTTGCACATAGTTCCTTGGGGAAAGTTGTTCAGTTTCGTGGGTGAAACTCAACCTTAATTGTTTTTGTATTACGAAAAATTAAGGTTATATACGTAAGACGCCAAAGTTGATGAATAAGCTCAGCTGTCGTAATACCAGAACACAATAGAAATTCTATTGTCAGCCACCTCTAGGAGTGTTCGTGACCGTCAGAGTTAGGCGTGAATTATACAGCAACGGCGTAAGGTGACGGCGCAGCGCAGGCATGATGCCGCTTCAAAGCGTTTTCATACAAAATGTACGAAGGCGTTGCGTTATGAATTGCACTCAGCGGCGCGGCGCGGGCACACCTGCTTTGTTGTTCTGCGCCGGTGCCACGCCTTCGCCTTACGCCGTTTCTGAGTAATTGGCTTTTTGACAGTTGTAACAATAAAATATGATATGGTAGTTTATAATTTAAAGATAATATCCAATAGTTTTTTATTAAGATAATTTCTAAATATTTTATTTTTACAAAATAAATTTGCGATTTTTTTATCTGTGGATTACAAGACCCGAAACACGGGCGGCCATGATTGAGTTTCGTATGACGTGACGTCACATTTCACAAAATATACAAATACTATCTGTCAGGTTTCAAGATAAATTTGTTTGTTTGTTTGTTTGTTGTGGTATGACGTCACAGGGCTAAATGTCACGTGACCAACCGTTTTCGCACGAAATTTGAAATGAATGAAGTCATAAACGTTTTTTTCTATTAAGATAAAATTATTGTGCGGAGCATAAACTAAGCGTTCGTAATTTTTAAAATACTTTTGCGAAATCTGAAAGTAGCCAATTAACGCTTTATGATGATGCCACCTACCTCTAGTGCATGCTCCCGCCTGTCGAAGTAGGTCTCTAGATGCTCGTTGATCTCGAGCGCGGCGTAGCGCACGGCGTCACGCACGCGCTGCGTGTCGGCGGCGGCGGCGCCGGCCCACAGCAGCGGCGGCTCCTCGCCCGCCAGCCGCTCGAGCACACCGCACAACTCGCCGGCCCCACCCGCCCCTCCGCACGCTACACTCTCACCGCAGACCAAAACTGTATTGCTTATCACCTCCTGCGGAAATATGACATACATACAGTCGAGGAGCTGGATGGCGCAGCGGCTTGCGATCTTGCCCGCTAAGCAACTTTTGCAATGTCCGGTCGCTGGTAGGTTGGCCAAATTAAAAACATCTCGAGCTCCTGCGTGCTTCGGAATGTTTAGTTGCATAATGCCTAATTCGCAAAATGCCCACCGTGTCTCGAAAGGAGTACTTCGCGTAATGCCTAATTCGCTAAAGGACTAATTCGCAGAATGGCTAATTAGCCAAAGGACTAATTTACAAAAGGACTACTTCGCAAAATGGCCAATATTTACCATATGACTTTAAGTTAAATAAAATAACCCCATTTAATATTAGTAATATTTTTTGATATTTTTTTATTCTTGAACAGAATCCAAAATTACCAGTATTTTTCTTTAAAAAAAAATCGAATTACATTATACAATTATGTAAGGAAATTGCAAGATCGTTATTTTTAACTTACATAAACTTAAGGTGTGGTATTATATCACATTATACAATTATATAAGAAAATTGTAAATTCGTAATTTTTAACCTATAAAGAATATAATTAGCATTTACGTAAATCAAAAAGAACGTTGGTATTTTGTTAAACCCATAAAAATATATATTTTTGGATTCTGCGTAATAAGAAAAACACAAATATCTAATAAATTACCTACATATTATAACGGGTTGTTTACATCGTTTTGATGCAATTTGGTTAATATTGGCCTTTAAAGAAATATGGTAAATATTTGGCCATTAGACGAAGTAGTTCTTTTGCAAAATAGTCTTTTCGCGAAATAGTCCCCTTTCGAGACTCGGTTGGCATTTTGCGAATTAGGCATTATGCGACTAAACGCTTCGAAAGGCACGTAAAGCCGTTGGTCCCGGTTGTCATCAAAAGATGGCAGTCGTTAAAACCCACCAACCCGCATTGAGCCAGCGTGTTAGGGTATTGCCCAACCTCCTCAGGTGATGTTGTCCATGTGGGAATACCAGTGCAGCAGTGGGACGTTTATAGCCTGATGATTTGATGATGATTGAGTCGAGGAAGTTCCCGGTCGACCCCTTTTCAGCGACATTCGCTAGCACAATATCTAAGGGCACGCTACTGTACGTACAGTCAGCATCAAAAGTAACTGAACAAAAACAAGGTGGCAAAAGTAATAGTCACGTGTAAGTGTCTTTACATACTCATCATTTAACATTTCAGAATTATATGACATTTTTTGTGTTCATAATTATAACTTCTCTGTAATTATCTATAGTGACGGTCAAGTACTTTTGACTTAACAGCTATGTCAGACAATTCTGGTCATTTCAACCGTAACAATCATTTGAAAATTTCATAATTATGCTAAGCTACTTTTGATGCTGACTGTACGCGCGGTCGAAATGGAGCGCAAGCGAATATCGCCAAAAGTGGTCGACCAGGAACTTCCACGACTGTCTTCCGTACACTCACGATTACATCGTGCCGCCACTGCGCGACAATCGCACAATAAGACAAGACATGCCGTTGCACGTAGATCTTCATTTATACATAAGTAGGCAATGAGGACCGCCAAAGCTGTGCAGGCACAGTCCACATTCTAATAAATAACGACTGCACATGTGCTCAGCATGATAGGTGGAGAGTAAATCGCCGCTTTATGGAACAGCATCCAACAAGATGTATGAACAGTCTTTAGTCCGTTATTACGCCGTATACGACACCCAAGAGAAGAGATGGGTTGGTAGTATTATTTTAATTATGATCTTATTACATTTGCGAAAATATTGTCAGTGACATTTCATCTTAAACACATTTATTGATAGTACGATGGTAGGATTCTGCCCAGAAGCTGACAGAATGGTGACAACCCTATACCTGTTTCTGCCGCAAAGCAGCATTGTTTTAAAATCAACATAACCACTCACTTCGTTCGCTGCTCCACTCCGTACCGCGGTTGTGTTGATTACAGCCAGACATACCAATAATATTAATAATGTCGATGTCGGTTACTAAATATTAGCATCAGGCAGCGATCGATTGAACGTTCAAAAAGTGATTTTTACTAAATTTTATTGGGATGTTTGGCTGTAATCGACACAACCGCGGATCGGAGTGGAGCAGCAAACGAAGTAAGTAAAGTTGTGTTGATTTTGAGCCAGACTTCCTAATTATATCAAAATTACAACATCGACTCTCACGATTGGAAACTGAATCTATATTGTATAATAGAATGAGAGCTGTTAAAGTAGGTATTACTTTATCTGCTTTGTAAGATATCCCTTTTTTATATGGACAACATGACCGGAATTATATTCAACGTGGATTGATGTACAAAAGACATTACAATTAAATACAAAACAAAATAATACCAAATTAGGCATCCACAAAACATTTCAAAAGGGTTTTACGTACAACAGTAAATGTATCATTTTGCAATCTGGCTCAACCGGTCAACCCTCCGAATTAATTTTGCAAATCAATTCATACGACTACAAAGAAATGTAGTGCTTCGTATTCATCTAGAGTTCATAATCCCGTATATTGGAACATCAATAGGCGCATATTAAGCTGGACAACACCCCTTTGATGACCGACCCCTGAGCCATACATGTTGAAGGGCTATAATCCTTTGACAATAATAATAATTGTAATCAGGATATTTTACATGGATATTATAATATAATATACTAAACTGCTATCAGTCACGGTGAATGCAAATTGCACGGTGCCGGTGTACGCATTTTTGAATTCCTAAATTATAATTGGCGTGTAATAAGTGTTTTACATAAATTACATTTTATATGGATATCAGGTTCGAACAAACAAGTCATGAAAAGAAGTGATGATCTTGTTTTTAAATAGTCGGATAAAGGGCCGAGTGTCCGGTAAAGGCACTTCCAGCGAAGAAACAAGTAATTAATCTTCGTTACAGTGAGGCGTCGACGTGCATGAAAGCTTAGTCTTACGTCGTTCCTACATATTATGTGTGAGTTGTCATTATTTTGATTATACGAGTTAGGTGCGAGTTGTAAATTCACGCCTCCCCATAGGGCGGAGGAGAAATAGAACGATAATATATAAGTCATTGCCCCAAGTAAATAAAAGTAAGAAATGCGGATACCCAGCACCTGCTGGGTATTCACATTAACCGCTTTAACCACCTGGTTAAAACGGTTAATGTGGGTAACAATAATGAAGTTCGTAGTCGCGGTGAGATATTAGAAACAATATTTCTCGCATTATATCAATTACGACTATTACGAGTGTTCCCTCCCACTCGTACTTGAAGTCACCGGTGGCTATTTTGATAAATAAATTGCAATAAAACATACAACGGTGCTTATTTAAGTTACAACCATCGCACCCCTCTTTTAAATCGGTACCTGAACATACCGAAATACAGAAATTGCAACAAAACAGACAACAGTGCAAAGTTTCAAGTTACATCAATCGCACCCCTCTTATGCCTCCTCTACACGTCAACAGAATGCACCTGCAGACGTCATCTGCGGATGCTTCCGCCGACGTGTAGAGGGGGTGATTTGCGCGTCAGTAGGTAGGTATTTAACGTCTGCAGATGAGTCCGCCTCGCATCGGATTGTAGTCGGTTTTTGTGGCACGCATCAAAGGGGTTCGGCGCGAGCCTCTGGCGTTTGTCCACTCGTCTGGCGACGCATCAATTTGATCGGAGTTGCGATTGAGAGTGCACGTGTGCTTCTTGTGGTTTAATTCTCGTACCTCCTTGGCGCATCATTCGTAAAACAAACAGATATCTCGTGTTTGGATTCGTTTTGCTCAGTAAGTATTTGATTCTACATACAATTCAATGATGGCAACACGATGAGCTGATGCTGCAGCCAGGATATCCTGCACACTCTTAAAAAATAATAGATATGTCGTGTTTGAAGAATACAAATAAAAAGAATATTGATAATGATAAAATATGGATAATCCATATTTTAGCGCAAACAACGTATGTAAGTACCGAGACAAGTTGCGTCTGTACAGAATGAACATAGACTGATCGACCTACAGGCGTGTGGACAGCTCGTAGAAATTCATCTGCGGATGCATCTGCCAACATGTAGAGGAGGATTCGCCGACGTGTAGAGGAGGCATTACCTTTAGCACGGTGTGTAAGCGATGCACTAGGGCGATGGGCGGCATTGGCGCGGCGTGGCGCAGTTGCGCCGCCACAGAGGTGCGCCAAGTGTCACGCAGTGCGCTCGCGCCCCCCGGCACCGGTGTCACGTCGCCGCGGTCTCCTGACGCGCGTGAATTCAATCAATTTAATTGTATTGTTAAATGTACGGCGGCAACGTTCGCGAGTGTTGCTCTGGCAGTCATGAAACGAGCCACTTTAAAAAACTGTGACGAGAAGTCCGCGTGAGGTATTGGTGATCCTTTTTAATAGTCAGTAATGTAACGTAAAAAAAGTGTAATAAAAAGTAAGTAGTGTCCCACATCTTTACTGAGAGGCAAGGGTTTTGGGGAGCATATTATTTATTATCTTCTATGGAAAAGGGCACGGCAATAAGATCGATCTCTGCTGTATTCAAACATAAGAGTCGTATGAAATCAAAGCCGGCAAAGTAGGTAGGTGGGTGAAAATGAGATAAATATAGGGCATCACTGAAAATTCAAATGTTTACCGATAACGTGGTTACTTTCAAATCAAATACGGCCCTAAACTCTTCAAAAACACGAAATAAAACTGGCTTTGGGATCAAAGACAGCAATCGACGGGACCTATCAACCATAGTCGGCAATCTTTCGCTGTCAACCAATCAGAAGTGTTGTAAAATCGCTGTTTCAAAATGGCGCATTGCATTATGACCAACGTTTGGTACCAAAGATGGCCATCTTGCCTTGGTTTGGGTTCAAATATGGCAATCTTTATAAATTCAAAACTGAAGTCGGCAATCTAGCAAATTCAGTGTGATTTGGCACCTTTAGGGTGCGTTTCCACTGAGGCGGAGTTGAGCTGAGCGGAGCTGAATTGACCAATCACGATGCTCGAAATCTTGTGGAGTGGAGATTTCGACCATCGTGATTGGTCAATTCAGCTCCGCTCTGCTCCGCCTCAGTGGAAATGCACCCTTAAGCCTATTTTTTACACATATTTTTGACTGTTTATGGCTCAGTACACGTTACAGTAATATGACAAAATGACAAACATTGTTATCTATGGATCCAATCGCAAATTAACGGTTTTTGTTCAATTGCCAAAATTTAGGTCAACCCTACGATACCGATTTTGATTTTATACGACTCAATAATACAGCAATTAGGGCATCGAACCTGGGTTTACCCGACCCGAAAAAACCTGGGTATTTCGGGTTTTTTGGGTCGCAAGAAAACCCGGGTTTGGAAATTCAAAAAACCGGGTTTTCGGGTTTTTCGAGCTTTTTTACAATCGTTTTCTTGTCGGTAATTATTTGTATCATAAGTATATTTACTCCTTTTCGAAATGATCTCTTTGATTGAACACGGTCAAAAAGTACCTAACTCCATTGTATCTCACTACATACAAACCTTTGTATGTAATCAAAGATACAAACAAGTTAGTGAAGTTTACTTCTCTCTTAACTTTTTTTGCACTAGGCACTAATAATTTCTGTGCGAAAAAGATTAAATTAATAAAGCAAGTTGCACGTTATTTGTGCGTTGGACTCAGATCAGAAATGACATAAACGGAATGAAAGATGGAGGCAAGATGCGTCGTCGCGTTGTTGACACGCAACTGGAGCGGTGAACTGCGAGTGACTCCCCCGCCATTTTGTTTCGTCAGTCCTCCTCCCTCTCTTCAGAACTCTCCTTTACTCATTTCAGTGGACCTCAGTATTCTTGGCATGGACATCGGCCAGGAACTGAATCGAAAATGCTACATCGAGAGTGATATTTTAACTGCCTCCCGTAAGTTGGGTATTCTCAATAAGGTGAGGCGGTTTTTCACTCCCGAGCAGCGCTGTTTGCTGTAACGACTCAGGTGCGATGGAGTATGGAGTATTGTTCCCATCTATGGGACGGCCCCGCTAAATGCACTTGATAGACTGCAAAGGCGAGCGGTACGCATTATTGGAGAAGCTGAGGTAACAGCATCTTTTGAGGACCTCCAGCTGCGTAGAGACATTGCTTCTCTCAGTGTCTTCTACCAAAATTACTACGGAGAGTATTCTGAAGAACTTTTTGATCTAATCCCGCCCTCTCCTTTTCTGTCCCGGACTACACTTGCTGTTCTTAGGAACTACCATCATACTGTGCAGACTATCAGCACTCGTACCAAAAAAATTGGCAAATCGTTCCTCTGTAAGACCATTCGGCTAGACGCATGTGTTTCCCAGCTTCTATAGTCCCGGGTCTTTTAAGCGCGGCGTGAAACGGCATTTATTTGCTTGTACCGTGTTTGTTCCACGGTGAGGAGCGCTCCGTTATTTTGGAATGCATCGGCTGCTTACCATCAGGCAGGATGCAGTCACTATGACGTTTCACATAAAAAAAATCTGCCTTCTTACGCGTTAGTTAGCCACTAGACGAATTTATTGTTAATGTTAGGAAAAAAGTTAATTGAAGTTAAATTAAGTTTTAAAATAGTCTTTAGCAGATTTTTAGTTAAGAGAAAAACTGATTATTACTGAATTTTTTTTATTCTAATTCCATTCTGACTTCATACGAGTAAGTTAGCTACTAAAACGAATGTATTGTTTATGTTAATAAAAGAGTTTAATAATTTAAAAAAAAATCTATATAGGTATCAAAAATAGTCTTCAGCATATTATAATTATTAGCAGTATAAGAACTGACTATTACCAAAAGACTAAATTAATATAAATAATTTGATCTGCGTGAGTCTGTGATCAAAAATAATTACTAGCTAGATAAATACTAGACATTTCTCTATTTTATATTTGTTTTCAACAAAATGTCATTGTCTAAAAGATTTTTTAATATTAAAAATATTTTTGTGATTTTGAAAGACCTGTTTAATTGATATAAATCCTTCCCTTGTTTTATATACTCGTATTGACTTAGTAAATCCATACTAAAATACAGTTTCCTCATATTAAAAAAAAATAACAAAAAGCCCAAAAAAGCTCGAAAAACCCGGGTTTTTAAAAAGTGGACCGGGTTTCGATGCCCTAACAGCAATACCATTTAGGCTTAAATCGAACTTAACGAACATTTAATAAAAATAAAGGATTCTAACATTAAATATATGCACACGTTTACGGGGACTAGATACGTTTATCTGTATAATTAGCACTACATTCTTGCCCAGTGTTCCCTCGCACTGATTATTGCTTTTCTATTGTTTACTAGAGTCTGGCCAACGAAAGCTGAACCAGGAAAAACGCGGCAATTTAAAAAAAATCATGACTGGGTAACACAGGGATACTCACACAGCTGCAATTTTCTCAGAAAAAAATAAATTTAACATACGACATGACACCTCAGTTAGACACAAATAGAGACAAAGTGTTGTCAATCAAATAATTACGAGGTTCAGCTTTCGTTGGCCAGACTCTAACACTATTGTTTACATTATCAAATAGTATGTAGTGGAGTAATTGTGACAAAAAAAAATAGCTTACTTGAAAATTCAATGAAAACTATAACCATTAATAAGTAATAACCTTATTTTTATTTTCTTAAAATAAAATATCATGCAATACCTAATGTGAAATTAAAAAAGTTACAGTATTCAAAAATCATAATTAAGTATAGGTTTTGTAGGGAAAAAAAAGAACGCCTGTTGAGGGGATAATAAAAAAGATACTTTTTCTGCCGCTGCTGCAGTGCGTCGACTGCGTCGCCCTCTTGCATTGGGTGGGTCCAATAAATACGGCCTAAACCCATATTAGTTTGTGTGAAAGTGAAAGTTTGTTTGAGACGTTAGGTAGGTATTTTCGTTTAAGAGCAAGTGAGGCGCTACATCGCCCGTTGGCATACCTGTGTAGTCATATCGCCGGCACCACAAGAGGATGACCCCCGTGTAGTGCCGGGGCAACAAAATTTCACCATTCTGGTCAGCAGCATCTCTGTGAGACTATTTTCATCGTACTGCGATCGCCAACCCGCCTGCCAAGCGTGGCGATTACGGCAATTTCCCCCCATCATGGTGTAGATCCGAGGGGGAGTCCTTAGTCCAACGATGGACGTTACTAGACTGATTATGAAGGGATGAAGTGTAAGGAATTGTTGAAGGACCGTAGCAGATGGCGATCCACAGTCTCTGCGTTCCCCTTTGGGAAACAGGCTTAAGTCTATGCTTCGATCAACAATACCAACTAGATAACGCGGCACGTACAAAATCAAAGCTAAATTCTGTCCACGTTATAAATACTTTTTCTTTACTAACGAACTGAGACAAAAGTGACAAATTTTCTAAGTATTATCTTATACTTACGATCATTCGTCACAAACAACGAGCAATTAAAGCAGCGATTACTCCTGTCACAGAAACAAACTGAATGAACAGACATTGAGTGGTGAAATCAACCTTAATGGGCAACAAATAAAGTACTTTTTCCTGTTATTGCCTTGCGAGAAAATAAGAGCTCACTTCTCAAGTGGGCTGTTATTTACGCCGACCTGAATCTAGTTGTATTGTTGATCCAAGAGTCTATGTATGTACTACTCTGTGTAAAAAGTACCGGGAATTCATAAATTACAGAACGCGCGTTAAACATATCGACTCTATTTTTTTTCTATAAGTTGGTAGCACTATACTGAGTTACCGAGCGAAATTTGAACGCTAATGTAACTGTAACTGTTCATAATATTCTGACTGACATTTTGGGCATGAAACGCGTCGCCGCACGATTAGTTCCAAAAGAGCTCAATTTTGTCCAAAAAGAGAATGGAAAGCAGGTTGCTGCAGACATGATTTCCCGAGCTTCTACGGATTCCACCTTCACGAACCGCATAATAACTGGCGACGAAACATGGGTTTATGAGTACGATATGCAAACAAGTCAATAAATAATCTTCAGAATGGCGCCTCGAAAACAATTCGAAACCCAAAAAACCGCGTCAAAGCCGCTCGAAAATCAAAGTTATGCTGATAGTTTCTTCGATTGACGCAATGTAGTGCACTACTAATTTCTTTCAGAGGAACAAACAGTGAATAAAGAATATTATTTAGGTATCATGGGGCGTTTGCGAGAGAATATCCGCCGAAAACGGCCAGATTTATGGAACGACAATTCATGGATTTTACACCATGACAATGCACTATCGCACAAAGACATCATTGTGCAAGATCTTTTAGCCAAAAACTCGACGAATATCTTCGAACAAGCGCCATACTTTCCTGATATGGCTCCGTCTGACTTTTTCCTGTTCCCGAGGCTAAAATTACCACTTCGAGGAAGGCGCTTCGATTCGATTGAATATATTAAATGAAAATTTGCTGGAGGAGTTGAAGACCATACCTCAATCAGCTTACAAAAAATGTATGGAAGGCTGGGTCAAGCGCTGGCGTAGCTGTATTGCAAGCGAAGGGGCCTACTTTGAAGGCGACAAAACAACTTTTGACGAATAAATAACTTTTTTGGTTATATTGAACAATTCCCGGTAGTTTTTACACAGAAGGTATGTATGTTTGAAGAGGTGACTTACCGTCCGGCTCGCCGCTGGAGGCACTGGAGAAAGAGTGCGTGCGCGCGCGCAGCGCCAGGTCGAGTGCGGCGGCCGCGTCCCCCTCGCCGCGCGCGCCTGCGCCGCCCTCCTCCCACCCGCCCTCTTCGTCTGAGGAGTCCTCGTGAGCACCCTGCAGACACGACAGTATAATAATAAAATAATAAATAATAATTAAATTATTTTCCTTACCACAAAGATTAGACAGGTGCCAAAAATACAAAATATAATACGTAAACAGTATTATCACATAGCGGAATAATAAAATCACTCCACAAAGCGATTGCATTATTCGTTTGTGGCTAAGTCACGAGCTGTGCTGTGGCGGCCCATTATTAAAAGATTACTACCAACTAACTGTTCTTTTGGGTGTCGTAACTTTGTTAGTAGATAGATGATCATGGATTAATTATGTATGATGCAAAATGTTGAACGGTAAATGACATTCCAAACAAGACCCTTGAGCATGAGTAAGGATGTGGGAATTTAATGTGACCTCACGCGCACTTCTTGATTTACGTTAGACTTCAGTTGGTTTGGTCACTGCTTTGTTAAATTGGCCAACACTCATGTTTATGGACACTTAACTGATGAGATTGTATATGACCCTTGATCCAACCTTTCAGCGAAGCCTCTTCAGATATTAAGTGAGGCTCTTAGCTATAACATCGTTTTCCGAAACGACTATCGGTACTTTAATGATTGAATCCAGATTCCATATGGCGTAAATCCCGTGAGTCGAGGCAAGGTACTTACTGAGCTTATCCTTCACGGCTTTCACGGGTTCTCATCATGAGGTATAGCCATCAGATATCAACCAATATTTCCCGGCGCTGAAATCGATCAACATTCACGATATCAGGCTTATAAGCGACAATATTCCTGCCCGAGATAATAGAGCGATCCCAGTTGAGCATTGCATGACCATTCTCAAGAACTGGCGCAAGTGCGTACTTTTAGTGATGATGATGTCCTCCCAGACGTATCCGTCGACGGCGACACCTTTAGCTAGTGTTAGCGTTAGCCTGGACCCTTGCAATGGGCGCGAGCGTGACTTGCAAAACCAAATTTGGTATTGAAAGTCCTGTTACAGAAAGCACGATAAAGAGACCTACTTGCATCATATGTATAGTTTGTAAGAGGGCTTGGTTCGAGTTTTTCAAGATGGGGAGAGAGACGAGAGCGAAGTTAAGTTGTCGAGATAATTCTACAGGTCGCTCATGCTGTCAGCCATAAGGCAAACATCGTCAGCATACAGAACTTCTGTTACCGGAACAGAAATTGTCTTGTGTTTTGCTCTGAATCGCGTGAGGTCGAAAATGCTTTTGACCATATGAACGTTTATGAAAATCGGATTCTTACAGTTCCTCAGAGCGTCATTCATTACTGCAGCAAAGTAGTTGACGAAAAGGGTCGGAGTCATAACACAGCCCTACTTGACACCGTGACAGGATACTGTTCTGTGAAGTTGTTCTCATGACGTACACGGGCTGTCTGTACTTATAAGATAAGATAATTTATTGCTGTATAAAAACTTAGCCTAGATACAAAAGACTTATGTTAAGAAATTAGGGTTAGTGTATATTATAATAATATGTAATACTTAAGCTAAGCAAACAATATTGCCTGTGTATTAGGTATCTATGCATACAAGTAGGTTAGTGCTTTTTAGACAATAAAACATTTACACAATAACTAAACTATAAAATATACGGAAATAGAAAGTACAAATATAATATTAAATATTGCTCTACTTAATCAACATTTTTCTCACTCGGTGTTCACGATTACGTAATAACTAATAGTAAGTTCTCTGTTTCTTCATATGTTTTACCTTTTAACCACTCTTGTACGGGTTTTTTACATTTTACTTTGGTCATGGGGTAAATACAAAGAGACAAGTTTATTCTGTTATACAAAAAATTACCCAGGTTTCAGAAGAATCTGTGAGAGTTTGATCTTCTAAATGATTCAGTAGAGCGTACAATATCTGCACGTCTTCGGCTGGTTTCGAGCGGCAGTTATAGTACGGCAGCTCTGATTCAACAAGGCCATATCCAAGAGAAAGTTGCTAGTGAATTATCCTGGCTACTTGGTTGTGTCTGTGCAAATACTCTCCGTTAGCAGGATGAGAACCACCGGAAATAATATGTCGGGTTGCAAACGAGCCGCTATAGTATTCAGTAAGTCACTACTATTTAGAAAATAGAACAAAATTGGAAACATGAAGCTTTACTTTCCCAACAAGAAATCCTAGACATGTTTGTGGAACATAATGGCATGGCTACTGCGAAGACCTCTGCGAAGACCTCTGCGAAGACCTCTGCGAAATTGTCTGCTTATTACTCATGTTACCTACATCATGAGTATCAGCAAACAGTTAAGGCAAGGGCTCTCCGGTTCTGCATATAGTAGCACAGAAGTAACATTTTCGAGTCTCAACTGTGGTAAGTCTTTTTTTAACTATTGTTTTAAGTTTTATGACGATCCCTTTCATCATCATCATCATCATTCTAAGTCTTTCTCAAACCTATGTTTACCTAAGTTTTTTCTATTAATCTTAAACCGCCACAATACGAAACGTGAACTAGACAGTACTGGGCTTAGTTCCAGCTTAAAGACATGAACTAATGAAAACGGCCTTATCGTCACTTACCATCAGATGAGATAAAGGCCAAGTGCTTACTAGTAACAGACAAAAAAAAAGCTAGCTGTATGTTAGTGCGTCATAGTGCAATACAGAGGTAAGTTCCGGGAACCGCGGGGGCCGCAACGGTGCTGCAGGGAGGGGGGGGGGGGGGGGGGGGCGTCAGGGCACCGAGCATGCGCTCAACGCTTGGTGCATTGCAGTATTTCAGACGTCAGGTTATTGGTCCAGGTCACCTAGATAAACGTTGATGGTCGCTGCACGCTGATTGGCGGCCCCTTAATTATAAGGGGAAGAGGATTACCCCTTCCTGTCCCCTTCTCCCTGCCTCATCCCACTTTTTCTCATAGTGGAGAATATTCTCTATACTATAGATTAAATATTATTGCAATACTAGGAACCTATAGTCTATAGGTTACGGAATTTCGCAATAATTTGTAGCGCATGATTTTAATTTTACTTTGTACATTCGAACTAAAATTGAAAGCGACCGTACACCCGTTTAAATAAGATACGAAATGTTAATTTAAATTAGGTAGGCACGTATAAAAATATTTGTACGAGTTTATGTGTCGTTGGTCGTACATAAATTAGAATAAGTGCAATTTTGTATTTATTAGGCAATCAAACGGAATCGCCACGTTTTGCTAGCGTGTGCAAATTGCATTAATCGATTTATGCAAATAATAAATTAGTGACTAATCTACATTCTTACAGAACGGTTTCATTTATCATTCCCGTTTTGCTTTAACTGATAGTTATTAATCATCTTTTAAGTGTACCTAAGGGAAAATCAATTTGGTCCTTCGAGTTTTTTGACTCTTTGTGCGGGCTGGTCGAACCAGGGACCTCGTTGTCGACTTCTATCAAGTGACCTACTTTCCGCGCGTGGTGTATACCGTGTAAACTGTTTGTATTTAATAATAATAAAAACAAAATAATAAATTTAATAATTTATTATTTTGTTTTTATTATTATTTGTTTATTTATCTATTATAGCAATAATTTAATTAATATCATAATGCAATATTTTCTTATGTATAATACCATTAGTTATTCGTAATATTGATTTTTTGCGAAATAAACTCAAGGATAATGAAACGTTAAACTACTTAATTATTTTGCGAGCTACATTTGTGTTGTCAATTTGAATGTTCTTAAGTACCTACCTTACCTGCCTAATGATGTGATTTTTAAATGGGTATATTGTTTTTTATTCTTGCAAGACTTATAAATTATTTATAAACATTTCAATTCATCACTTATACAGTTTAAAGAGTCTTCAACGATTACTTTTATCTAATTTATTATTTTAAGTTTATGCTCAACAACTTACTTTTTGTTACATTAGGAAAACCTGTAATTGGCCTTAATTTAAGTTAAAACTATTTAAGATGAATTGTTTGTAAACGCTGTTGGTTTTCTGAATAAAATAAAATAAATAAAATAAAAACCGGTTGGCACTAAGTGTCGTTTAGTATCACCCATCAAAGCTATCAAGTGTATCATCCATTATCAAGTGGCGGCACCCGGTATCCTCGCATCATCTCATCATTCGTTAGGCAAGCCAGGAGGCTTGTTTTTCTGTTATCGCGGCTGCTGCTGTGCAGGCCAGGAGGCTTGCATTCCTGTCCTCGCTGCTACTACTGCGGACCGAAAGGCTTGCTAGTGTAAGCCTGTCTGCGAGGCAAGCAAACCAGTCGAAGTAAGATTATTTCTTTTACTTTTCATTTTACATTATCATGGAAACCTTACTTAACCGTCAAAGTGGTATTATTGAATCCGTAAAAAGTATTAGATCAAACTTTAGTAAGGACTCTGCGAGTAGAAAGACTTAAAAGTATTTAGAGAGATTTCAGAGAGAGAGAGAGAGAGTGAGAGAGAGAGAGAGAGACAGAGAGTTAAGAGTATTTAGAGAAAGAGGGGCTTATTTCACTAGATAACCTCTGGGCGGAATTTGAGCAAAACGATCACCAGTTGCCTATATTTGAAGATAAAAACAGCCAATATTTTATGAAGAATGTGTATAAGACAACAAAAGAGATGTATCAATCAATTCGGCAGTCTCTACTAACTTATTCGGTTCCTAAGCAGGATTGGTAAACGGTATTGATATAGACGAGATCTCCGAAAAGTGGAAACTGGAAGACGAGCTGCGCTATATTCAAGGACGTTGGAATATCATTGACTCTTTACATTTAGAAATTGATGATATCCTGCAAGGAGATGACGTTTTATATGACTAAGTATTCGTCATGCATAAGATACAATTTCAAGAGATGAAGCGGTAACTTAACCGCAAGCTATTTTCTAGATCTCATACCCAGCAGTCTACTCCTCAACTAGAAATACCGGTGTTTACTCGAAAATATTCGCAATGACCTACTTTTTATGATCTTTTTATTGAAGCTATACATAACAATTTTTTTACTAGTTCTCAAAAGATGCAACACTTGGGAAGCGGAGCGCCTAATCCAGCATCTCCACATCATCATCATCATCAGTCAATAAACGTCCCACTGCTGGGCACAGGCCTCCCACGTGGACAACGTGAACACGTGGGGATATTGGGCCGTAACCCACCACGCTGGCCCAATGCGGGTTGGTGGGTGGGTTATCATCAGAAAATTATACGACAGCTTGGAAAATTTTAGTATACTACTACGACAACAAACAACTGCTTTTTACCCATCATCTCTTCTTCATCAAATCTTTTTAGACCAGACGTCTATACAAAAACAGTCAGCACACGAAATTAAGAGATTACATGACACGTCTGTTGAGTGTATTCAAGCCATCCACAGTTTAGGCGTGGACGCCAACACCTGGGACCCATTACTTGTCACCTACTATCAAAAAAAATCGATTCCGAAACTTTAAAGGCCAAAAAAGAGTAAGTAAGTATCCACGTGACCTACCAGACCTTCAAGAGCTCATATCATTCTTGGAAAATAAATTTATGGCTCTTGATCCCATGTATAAACGGGAGCGAGAGAGCACATCATCATCATCATCATCTGTATCAAGGCATGTGACCAGCCCATCAAAAGGTTTTAATAATTTTAAACGCGATAAATATTAAGAAAAAACTTAGCATACCCGTATATCAAAATGTCCGATTTGTAATTATAATCATATGAATTGTATCAATGCAGGAAGTTTGCAAGTATGACACCGGATGTCAAGTTGGTTGAAAACAATTGTGAAACACAAAGCTTACAAAAACTGCTTGTACAAGCACTATGAAAATCCGTGCGTTTCTACTAAACGTTGCAAGGAATGTCAAGGTGACCATAATTCCCTGTTACATGAAACCTTTACAAATAAAATTTCTCCACCAAACCCTTTTGCCGCTCTAACACTCTTCAGTATCAATGTAATGGATGGTCCCCGTTCCCGTGGGAATATCGGGATAAAAAGTATCCTATGTGTTAATCCAGGATATAAACTATCTGTAAGCCGAATTTAATCCAAATCGATTCAGTAGTTTTTACGTGAAGAAGTAACAAACATACACACTCACACACTCACAAACTTTAGCCTTTATATTATTAGTGTGATTATCAGTTATCAATATCAATCATCTTTTAAGTGTAAGGGGAAATCAACCCTTACAATATTAATACAGTCCGACTTCGTCCGTCTAACAGCGTCATGTTACCACGTACCACAGATGGCCACAGGCTTTTCTTGAAGAACAATAACACGTCATGTTATTAAATCAGGCTTTAATCCACCATGATGGACCAATACGTTTTGGTGGACTTGAAGAATGTAGTTTGAACGTGTATTATTTTCGCAATCCAAATACGTGTACAATTTTATTCTTTTCATAAAGACTATATTTTTATAAATACATTTATAAATAAAGACCCTTCATACTATTATTCTACAGTTTACAAGTAAATTAAATTAAAATATAGTAGCGCTCTGTACGTATATATTTGTTCGTAGCAAACAAGCAAACAAGCAAACATTTTAATATATGAACAGCGCGCTCTAGTGGATAAAATTAGTATCACTTGCGCATCTGAACAGACGCATGGGATACTTTCCTCACGTGCACGTGAGGCAGCCGTAGAGCGTGCTATCGGTAATCCTGCTAGCAATCCTTGGAACGAAAGCGCATCGTTTTTGGAACTACAATAACGGAGTCGTGGTGACAAAGAAAGTTCATCGCACTAAATAAGGGTTAATGACTTGAAATAAAATTGTTGCGTTATATATAGGTTTATTATCGTAGACTTGCAAACTTGCTTTCATAAAGCAGCAAAGTTTAAAATAACAAAAAAGTGATCCTACCGGACGCACATGAAAAACACAAGGTAAGTACAAATTATTGAAGCTTATATTCTAAATGTAGATTTTGATAATAGATTTTACATTGTCACGTTTTCGAATCGTATCCTGTAATATGAAACCATAAAAGCAGTGTCATAATATTACTCAAGTTTATTTCCAACGGAGTTATTTTAATAAAAATGTGTATAAGGCGTATCGATCGGTGCAGGATGGTTCTATTGTTACATTGTCAAAATTATTGAGGTATAACTAGAGACGATACTGCGAAGCAAGTTTTTGCGTACTGAGTTGCGGCCCATGGGGTACAAACGCATAAGTGATTGTGAGTGATACCACAGAATAACTAATAGTAGGTACTACCGTACAGAAGGTTTACTCCCTAACGACATTCACGCGAAATTGAAACTTACCGTGTGACCCGAGCATTTATATTCCGTTACGCAACGCTGACTCGATATCGATTTGAAGTCAGGAGCGTAGGGTTGATATATTTAAGTACGATTACGATTTAAGCGTCGACGCGCGACGTGGAGCGTGCGAGCCGAGCGGTAACCTTTAGTGCCATACGCCTGCCCGGGAGACGCGCCGGCCGAACGCACCTAAACTGCGGAGTGACACCCCCCTGATGATACAAGCGATTCGAACGACAAGGTCCACTTGCGGTGGCGAACCAATGCGCAAATAATTGCTTTTGCGGAGCCGTCTTTACTTATACCTACCGTAGCGTGCGCGTAGATAGCGTGCTAGCGAATATCGCCGAAAAGTGGTCGACCAGGAACTTCCTCGACTGTACCTTAATGGAGTCCCTATCTACCGACCTTAATAGATAGGGTATCGCAACTGGAACTACGGGTCCGGTTGTGTTTTCAGAGGTACTACGGGGTTCCGGTTCTAGCCCCCCGCTGGTCGTGCCTTTAACCAGGCGCCTCCGGCGGGATCCGGACATGGGTTGGACTCGTAGTGGCGTGTGGTTAGCTGTAGAGCTTGGGAATGTTCGTTTGTCCTGGTATTGTGTGCCAGGACTTCCAAACTCGTGCACAGCGAGCGGGGCCTAGTAGCGGTCTCTGAGGGGCCAGAAGCGAAAAGTCCTGCGGGAAACGTGAGTTTCCCTTATAGTTGGCAGCTTTGTCCGGTGGTTTTCATTGTATATAGGTGTTGACATCTCCGGTACTAGTCTGGAGAACTAGTAGAGGCGGCCTCCTAGATGCCGTAGCCTCCGGTCCAGCCAGCCGCGTAGGACGTGGGAACTGGCTAGGCGCCCGGATGGGTTCCGAGAAGTGAGTGTGCTTACTACTCCGCTACCAAGGTGGACACTTGGGAGTCGACTTTAGAGTCGACGACCCTAGCAGTGGCAACTGCGCGTTGTGCCCTTCGTGCAACGAGAAGTGAGCGAGCTTGACAGCTCCGGTTACCTATCTGGACAATAGGCAGTGAACTACACGTGTTCACGGGGATACTCTCCTAGGACAATAGTCTTATGAGTACCGAATGAAAAGCGCGCTGCGGCGGGCACTAATTTGGCGTCAAGACCTAACGTTGGTGGTCTCTTGCGCGAGTGTTCTACTGGCGCAGGGACGTCTGGCACTTCTTGTATAACCTAACGGTTGGTCTCGAGGTGCCAGTACAAATAAACTTAGTGAAATAAGTAGAGGGGATGTACCTCAATGGAACAAACGGTACAACTTTTATATTTATATCGGCTGTTACTGGGTCTTACAAAAGTGCGTTCTATGCGAACATAACGCACTTTTGTATTTATATCGGCTGTTACTGGGTCTTACAAAAGTGCGTTATATGCGAATATAATGCACAGTTCCATTGAGGTACAGTCGAGGAAGTTCCTGGTTCCTGATGGCCTCTGTTAAGAAGTTCGTAAACAGTTGAGCGTGTGTATAGAAAGTTTGTATGGGGAAACTCATAATCGTACAAAGTACTTCGTGAAATATTGAGCGGGCGTACTTATATACCTGAATCTCAGTGCTCGTACAAAGCAATTCGTAAAGTGTTGAGAGTGTGTACAAATACCTGTATGGGAGAGCTCGGCGTTCGTACAAAATAAATTCTTACAAAGGTGCTTGTAAACTATTGATCGTGTGTATAGAAGTCCTGTATATGAAGCTCGTATTCGTACAAAGAAGTTAATAAAAAAAATAAAAAAAAACTTTGACGCGTGCGCATGAATACCTGTATGGGGAAGCTCGGTGTTCGTACAAAGGAGCATGTAAACTGTTGATCGTGTGTATATAAGTCCTGTATATAAAGCTAGTATTCGTACAAAGATGTTTTAAACGATAAAGAATGCGCATGAATGCCTGAATGATGGGAAAGCTCGGGGTTCGTATAAAGATGCATGTAAACTGTTGATCGTGTGTATACAGGATTATTAGTTATTAGACCGGAGCCATTTAAGAGGTCATAGAGGAGATCTTATGCGACCATTTTGACCCCATGTCATATTATCCAAAAGTCAACCATTTTCGTGATTTTAAGGTTTTTTTAGAACAACCAATTTTATTCGTTCAAAAATTAATTTAACTACAGAAAAAAAATTTAATGTCATATTTTAAGTTAAAATGTAAATATAAAAAATAAATAAATAAAAATACTTTTCCCAAGCTCATTATGTAACATGGGTAAGTGTTTTTTTTACCTCGTTGGATAGCTAGAAATGTTAATCAATAATTTGCAGACTAAAATTAACTAGCATTTTTTTGGAGAAAACTTACAATTTAGTAGACCGTTTTACAAAAATCCTTTTTTATTTTTATAAGTACGGCCTGTCATTTTGGTATGGATTCGAATTATTATAATTTTATAATTTGTTATTAGGAACCGGAATGTAAAATCTATTAAACTGTAAACAAAATAAAAATCAGAGCATTCGTTTTTTTAAAATTAATTTTTGAAAGAATAAAATTGGATTATCACGAAAATGGTTTACTTTTGGATAATATGATATGGGGTCAAAATAGTCGCAAAAGACCTTCTCTATGACATCATAAATGGATCCGGTCTAATAACCAGTAATCCTGTATAAGTGCTGTATAAAAGTCTCGTTATCATAAAAAGAAGTTTGTAAACTGTGTAGCGTGTGCATGAATGGTTGTGCATGGGGAAGTTCGGTGCCCGTACTACGTTGTACACACGCCTGTAGATCCGCTTATCCAAGACTGTAAAAATTCTCCATTCGATATTTTTCAGGATTGATCTATATGCTACTATATGCTAGTGATAGAGTAATACTATTTAATTTATTGAGAGAATTTAATTTCATTATATTTATAAAATTGTTTTTAGTTCATTAATTTAATAAGAGTTTGAAAATTGATTAATTACCCTGTGCCCTGCTAGGTCTATGTTTGATACTATAGAGAAGACCATCTGTACTCTACAACATAGTTTTGGCAATAAATGTTATGACTTTGAAAATTCAATCTGTTTCGCGCGATTACCTGCTATAATAATCGCTATGGCTTGAATAATTAAACCATACAATAGCGTACCCTAAACCGACGAGCATGTATAAAAAATCCTATGAGGGTAGGTAAGACCCGATTTCACCAATATCAAAATTACACGAGAAAAGCTATCCGAGTATAAATTTACTCCCTATAATAAACTATAATAATAAACTATAATAAACTTTCCTACACTCACGCCAATTATCTAGCCCAAGAGAAGCTTCGAAGAAACTCGTTAAATGGTTACTAGACAACGGATAAACATACTTAAAATATTTAAATACATACTTATTATACATAGAAAACACCCAGACCCGAGACAATTTAGAAAAACAATAATTTCTAAATTGACCCGACCGGGGATCGAACCCGGGACCTCAGAGATGGCGCGACACCATGAAAACCGGTGAACAAACCACTTGACCAAGGAGGTCGTCCCTAGATTTATCATACGTATAACTTGTATTTCATTTCACCACGCTAATGTAAGAATAAGTTACTCTCGCTTAGGCAGCTAATTTTAGCTGCTGCCCAAAACGTCCAGGTTAGGGACGTAGTTGATGAGCCGGCGCCAATTTTGTGGGTGCTACCACAACCACCACCACCACGGTGAGTATATTTAACCATGTGTTTCGCGCGCTGATCTTTGAATTGGTTTGCATTGCATTTATTTTTATTGTTTGTTTTAGGAGGCGTCGTCTCGTCTCGCCGTTTCCGCCGCCTCCACCCCTTCCGTTGACTGCTTTCAGCGTGAAACGCGCAGCCTCTGGGACTTTGTGCAACAACAAGGCCGTCGAAATCACGAAGACCCCCAGAGGTTCCATCAAGCTTAAACGCGTGCTGGAGCAGTCCATCCAGTGTGTATTTACTACTAGATGCATTCACGCCTTTTTTTTTCTTTTTTTACGCGAAGAAATGCTATTACGCATTCCCTCGGCACTGGTCATACACAGCACGGGGGATATGTGGGACTCGGTGGATGGAGATGGGACTCTACCGCAGCCGCGCCTTGAGGCGGACGCCTCGTCAGGCGCTCACCAACTTGACTCCACGGTCGAGTTAAGGTGGGCCCGGATCATGGAAACCCCCTTCAATCCATCTTGCGAGCCCTTGTGCGAACGTAGGGCTCTCTATGCCCGTACGCCCGCGATGATCACCTCTAGTTATTGTGTTTGTCTGTACGTATAAAGCTGTATATTAGATTGTTTCTTATTTGTCATACCATTGTTTGCCGTATTGCAGTATGTACAAAACTGCAGGATAATAATGACCTACTTGAAAACATGTTTTATGTTATGATCACCTTTAGTTATTGAGTTTGTCTGTACATATAAAGCTGTATATTAGATTGTTTCTTATTTGTCATACCAATTTTTGCCGTATTGCAGCATGTACAAAACTGCAGGATAATAATGTCATAAAGTACCTACTTGAAAACATGTTTTATGTTATGATCACCTCTAGTTATTGAGTTTGTCTATACGTGTAAAGCTGTATATTAGATTGTTTCTTATTTGTCATACCAATTTTTGCCGTATTGCAGCATGTACAAAACTGCAGGATAATAATGTCATAAAGTACCTACTTGAAAACATGTTTTATGTTATGATCACCTCTAGTTATTAAGTTTGTCTGTACGTGTAAAGCTGTATATTAGATTGTTTCTTATTTGTCATACCATTGCTTGCCGTATTGCAGTATGCACAAAACTGCAGGATAATGTCATAAAGTACCTGCTTGAAAACATGTATTATTATGTTATACGTATAAAGCTTTATATCAGATTATTTGTGTTGTTTTGTTTTTTTTTATTATATTAATATTTTACCCTTTTTTTCCTTTTTCTTACATGAGTACCTTTTCTTTCTTTATGATATGCAGCAGACAGCGGCAGAAATATGTTCTACTGGTTCTACTGACTGTTTCGTAAGTATCTCGTAAGTATATATCTTCCAATCTTGTAACGTTATGTGGGTTCGAATCCCGCTACTAAGCACGTACTTATCTTAGACACGTACTGGGCGTTCGACCCCCCGTAAGTACATTGTGTAATCTTTTGCTATGAAAATTTACTACTACTAGGTACAACCAAATTTGTTTCGTAAGAATCTACTAATCTTGAAGACGTAGTGTGGGTTCGAATCTCGCTACTAAGCACGTACTAGGCGTTCGACCCCCTGTAAGTACATTGTGTAATCTTATGCTAAAAACAAAAAATATAAAACCAAATTAGTTTTATATGGATCACTAATATTGAAAATGTAGTGTGACCCCACATGTAAGTACATTATTTTATAAAAACTTGTGTACTAAATTGAATGCCAATAGCGTATTGCCAATATTCTCTCATCTGTCCCTTCATAATAGAATATCAAATATCCATACGTTCAAATTAGTAAGTAATTTATCAACCATTATCAATTTTATAAAAAAAATCTATGAAATCGAATAATACTACCTTGCTTGTAATAATTTGTTTTTGCAACTACAATCGTAAAATAATGAAAACAATATAAAAAGTTAACTAAAAAAAACATATTGATATTTACTTCCAAATTTGAACAGAACGTGTGAATGACTTTTGCAGTGAACATTACTCTGAACTTCGCTAGGTAAGTTCGCGTGCGAGCGGGAGTCAAACATGGCAGCCGTCATTTGTTTTTTTTACGTGCGCAGTAAAATTGTGATTGTGAAGTAATTAGAGTGTTTTGTGATGATGTGAGTTATTTAAATGAAAGATAAAGTGACAATAGTGGTTTTAGTGATAGTGGCGATGTGAAATGTGCGTAGTTTCTTCTCTTCGAACCTTGGGTGAGTGTAGGCATAAGAAAAAAATAACAACATTAAAAATATGAAATTTTTTGTAATATTTTATAAAAATAATTATGTATAAATGATATTTTTATCGCAAAGCTTATTCTTTTGCCAATCTAACGACATATGACACTGTCTCTTTTTATTTACGGAATTGGACAAATTTCAACAATTTTCTAGTGAAGTCGTAAAATATTTTTAAATAAAATAAAACAATATCGTACTATGACTTGTTAGTACTAGGGGTTTTGTCGTTCGAAGGGTTAATAATAATTATCTAATAGTTTTTTTTAAAATAATTATAAGTAACTAATACATACTTAAGTTAAAAAAAAATATTTTTACAAAATAAATTTACGATATTTTATCTGTGGATTACAAGACCCGAAACACAGGCAACCATGATTGAGCTTCGTGTGACGTTACATTTCACAAAATAAACAAAAACTTTCTGTCTGTCAGGTTTCAAGATAAAATTAGTTTATTTATTGAAGTGTGACGTCACAAGGCAATATGTCACGTGACCAACCGTTTTCGCGCAAAAATTGAAATTAATGATTCTTCGGGAAAAATAATATTGTAAGAGGTATGAAATAAGCGTTTGTAATTTTTAAAATACTTTTCCGAGAACTGTCATACTGTCAAGTAGCCAATTGAGTTCATTCCTATTAGTATATATAGCCTCACCTGCTTCGGGTGCGCGTCGGGCGGGCGCGGGCGCTGCGGCGGCGGGCTGCGCTCGGGCGCGGCGCCCTCGTCACGCTCCTCGCTCAGCAGCCGCCGGCGCACGCCCCAGTTGAAGTTGTCCGAGCTCTCGCCCTGGACAAACGAAACGGTATAGGCCACAGAAATAGGTCTAAGTAGAAGCGGCATGTGTGCGTACTTTGCGTGCCAAATTAGTGTCAAAAGAATGGTAAGAATTCTAAAAAATTACTACTTGCGCTGTATCGAGCTGTAAAAACTGGATAAGAAAGGTTAGCCGAGATAAACAATAAGTTTCATACATCGGTAAGTAATTTTGTTTTTAAATTGACACCGAAAAAATTTAAACGCTTGGTTTTCATACAATTGAGCAAACATGCGGCTTCTATTTATATCTATTTCTGTGGTATAGGCACATAATAAATAGCTAAAATTACTTTTCTAACTCTCGCACTAATTATTTATTATACATAGAAAATATTCAGATCAACATAAATTCAGAAAAACAGTTTTTTACCGGGAATCGAACCCAAAATCGGCATGCTAGCCACTCGACCACGGGTCGTCGTCGGTCGGACATGGTATAAGTAAAATAAAATTAGACGGAATTCATTCATTTCATTCATGTGATTGTAGGAAAGTTTTTTTTATTTTATTTATTTATTCAATTCATTCATACACACTTTGCTTGACCAAATTATTGCGGGCCGAGCGTTTTGACACTTAGCCACAACGGAAGAGGACACTTTGCTGACTAAATAACCTATGTGTCGTCGCGTAAGCTCGTGTGCGTCCGCTTCCGGCTCCAGCTCGTTTGATGTGAAAAACATGAAACTTAACCTCGTAGCAATTTAAGACTAGTAGCATTCGGAAGGTGTTTAAAAATATATATAATATTGTTTGGCGACAAGTCTGTAGCTCACAATAGAGACAAGTTATTCGACGATGAATATGGTGAAGACCATTAATGGGTTCACCCCGCGCGCCACTAAACGATCATCATCATCATCAGCCTATAAACGTCCCACTGCTGGGCACTGGCCTCCCACGTGAACAATAGCACGTGGGGATATTGGGCCATAACCCACCACGCTGGCCCAATGCGGGTTGGTGGGTTTTAACGACTGCCATCTTAGGACAGCAACTGGGAACAACGGCTTAACGTGCCTTCCGAAGCACGGAGGAGCTCGAGATCTTTTTAATTGGTCACCCATCAGGCGACCCGGCATTGCGAAAGTTGCTTAGCGGGCAAGATCGCAAGCCGAACGCGCTAGCCGCTGAGCAATCGAGCTCCTCATTGTTTAATTTGTTTTTCGACTTTCTTATCCTCTTGAGACATTGGCAATGGCAAGCAAGATGTAAAGATACAATCAGCCTTGTTCCACCTTATTTTATGATACCTAGTCTAAAATGCTACGAGGTAGGTACGGGTTTTATACAAAATTACAATTTGTTCTTTTATGGTCAATACAATTTATGTAGCGTTGCAATATAGCACAATCGTATCTAAAAGTAAAAGTTCAGTGTTCGTACCTCGATGCTCTCGCTCTCATACTCTAAGAAGTCAAAGTCCTTGAACACGCCAAAGTGGTCGGTGGGCGGGGCGGCGGCGGACGGCTCGTTGCCCGGCGTGCCGGACGCCTCCTCGAGCGACGACGCCATCGACGACTCGCGCTCCAACAGCTCCGAGCTTTGGCTGAAGATCACCTGGCACACGCGCAATATCACTCGTTACAATACACGACTAGATGTAACAAAAACACAGTTTATTTATTTAAGTTTTTTCAACAATAAGTCATTTACCCATTAACCGCGAGTTACATCCGTAAAAAGTGTTTCATTTTAATGTGTAGTGTTTGCGTAAATCTTAGAAAATAATAATAGTTAAGTACACGACAAGATTTAAAAAAAAATATTCAAATTATCTCAACTTTAAGTAAGTAAGTAATAAATAAGCATAAAAAAAAGTTTTTTTTTATTTAAGTCAACTCACTCTTAGAAGTGAGTTCGTGATAATTATATTAGTAATATTCGTGAAAGATACGTATACCACACCAAAGAGAAAACATAAACTCGACTGATTGCATACGACAAAAAGCAGAATCAAATATAGTGCAATCACGAAAAAACTGATTCACAACGTTAGAACATGACTTTTAAAACTGCATCGCTTTCACAATGTTTGTCACATTTTTCAAATGAAGTGAAAGTGTTACATTTAATGTGATAAGACTGTTAAACGTTTCAACATTACGTGATCGTACCACACTTCTCTGCGAGAATAATTTTACGAATCTAAATGGAAACTGTAACACTAAATAGTAACTTAATTTAAACGTGGGACAGTCGAGACAGATATTTTAAAACCAGTTATTAAGAAGTGTTAAGGCGGGTCTCCTGCAACACTGTTTTGTGTTTTCTAACACCTAACATTAAACATCTAACAAATACGGACGTGGCATACGTACATATTTTGACATATTTTGTTTGATGTTAGGTGTTAGAAAACACAAAACAGTGTCGCAGGAGACCCGGTTTTATACTCAAAGGATGAAACATACTTTAATGTTATACACACACACACATGTAGGTACACTAATTACTATAAGATGACGTAAATTCATATTCGTTCATAGGCATTGCCCTAACTTACTTGTAAAATAAAATTTCTAATATAAAGTTCTTTTATTTACACAACTTATAATAATCATCAGAAACGTGACAAAAGCTGTGGTTTTATGAAATAAATTAGTAAAGATATCACAAATTGGTTAAAAAAATTATATCCTTAAAAATAAATATAAAACGTTTATTATTATGTGGTTTACGTGATGTGTCTTTCTTGGGAACCGTAAAAATGCGTGCATCCGTGATACAAATCAATAATTGGAATAAACAATGTCAATTTGTTTTAACCATACATGTACCGAAACGGTAAAAACGATACTTTTAAATGCTCTGTGCTCGCCCGCATGACTCTAGCCGAGGAAGATACCTAGATGGCGGTGCTAGCAACCCAACGCGACTGCGCAGTTCAATCAACCATTACACGGGAAGCGACAAGCGGGCGATGACGTCAGGCTACGATGCGATCGCTTGTGTCCGTAGGCACGTTTACTTGGCGCCCCTCATTTGTTTTTGTAATAGAAGTAGCACTTTCCTTTCAAATCGTAAGTATTCGTAACCGTATTTACGTATAATTTTATATAAAAAATTATTGTGAACCCTGTCAAAAATACATAAGTTATTTCGGCAGTGTAATATAAAAAAAAACATAAATACGGTTACGAAGTTACGTTGTCAGGTCAATAGCATCATGACTTTTTACAGTTAGTCATGTTTGTTTTTAGCCAAATTTATTACAATATAGATTTTATCGACTGCTATTTAGTTTTTCAAAAATGTTTTTTAATATTTAGTTGCAGTAAATATTACATTAAGTACTCTTTTATGACTTTTTCTTACAACTGCGTAGGTACTATCTCGGTTACTCAAGCCCTTTTGAACTAAAGTTAAATCTAATGCTTCTCTTCCTTTCGTCAAAAATCAGAAAGAAAGCATCAATTTAAATGTTTTAATTGTAGTCATCGCTTTAGAATAGAGTTGTATATATTTTACGACAACCTCGATCATAGTTCGCCAAGTTCGAGAAACGCGTTCTACAAACACAAGCGAGTGTTTATCTAGAGACGTGTGGGCCAAGGAGTGCGTGACGCAACGCAGCCGACACTCAGTCAAGTTATGTGCGTTGTGTTGCCAGGTGCAATTACTTTTCGCCTAATAATTCACAACTTTGCCCCCTAGATGGCGGGGATTGGTTCTCATGCGAGATTATTGTTTAGTAAATTTATATGAACATTATTGAAATATGCCATATTGATAAATCTATATTTTCTATATTCGGTTTTATTAATACTCGTAATACATTCTCATATCCTGTAAAAATATACTTTTTACCTACCTATCGCAGTATCGCTTACTAAAACCATCATAATATTTAAAAGGAGCGATTTTTCTCGATCTGATTTGACCCACAGCGGCAGCGAATACCGCTCAGGTTTGAATAGGCCTTTAGCACAATGTAATAAAAATTGCCACCAGTTAATACAAACAAAGAAGAAACAGACGATACATTCTTAAAGTGACAGCATTACAATAATTTGTGAAATATATAAGTTTTACATGACGATTGAAAATTTGAAATATCAAAATATTAATGATAACAATTAAAACATATTAAATTAAAAATATATATATATATATATAAGGTGACTGCTAGATACCGCAAGAAACTTTAAGGGCTGGTCTGGTCAAGTGTTTTAAGCATGGGAAAAAAGAAATTACTTAGTTTTTTCATTTTTAATGAATTAATTCATTTTGTGAATTTTAATTGGATAGTCCTTGAGTATCTAATTTATTTTAAAGCATACGGCCGTCTGTTGACCCGTCCGCGTCAGCTGGGCGGTAAGTACTTACGTTGACGGGTCAACAGACGGCCGGCCGATCGTTGCCCCCGTCAGCTGGGCGATAAGTACCTACTACCTACGAAAAAACACGAATTCCTTTTTTGTCATTTTTGTCATATATAAAACACTTGACCTGACCAGCCCTTGAAGTTTCTTGCGGTTTCTAGCAGTCATCTACAGTGGTTTTTGACACCCATTCAAATTTTCGCGAATTGGACCAACCGTGAATTGGACCAACCGCGAATTGAAGTAACCGCGAATTAGGTGGACTAGACCAAACGCGAATTGGACCAAACGCGCCTAAACGAAATGAATTTAATGGCTTTTATTTTTTATAGCAACGACCTGGCAGCACATCCTCGTGATTGATGTGTGAGTGTGCGCGAAAGCTTTGCAACATTATATACATTACGTATACGGGTTACCTTCGAACATAAAGTGGTTATTAAATCGTCCTAGTCGCAGCGATGCATAGAAAGTTTTCGTCATTATTATTTGAGTTTGCTTTTCAGGAGACCGTCTTGCATTAAACACACCGACTTTAGTCTATGTGGTGTAACATAATGTTAACGGAACTTCAGTCATTTTGCTATTAACGTAAGGATGTGTTTTATACTTACAGATGGGCTTTTGGGAAGACCAACTCTCTGGCCGCACGTCGTCAACAAGTTGACTAGACATTCTCTGACGCGACTCTGTAATTTAAATAAGAAAAGTTCAGTAAGTATACATATATTATTATGACATATAAAAATCTTATAAGAAATTTGAAAGTTTAATTTAGATTTAATTATTAGTGCAGTATAGTTAATTTACGGATAATGTCTATTCTGTCGATTTTACACGTCTTTTCCTTCAATAGATAATATCAACTTTGAGTAGTACATTTGAGTAACTTACGAAATTATGACAAACGTATAATTTATAAAAAAAATGCTTTTTCCTTATTCTATTTTAACTAATACTTACTTTAAAATTGATAAAATATGTCACTCATTAGAATCTTAGAAATATATGGGATCAACGATAAATTACTTACAAAAATAAATGTTTTGTTAAATAAATTAAGTTATTAGGTTATAGTTCGTTCGCGTCAAGAATGCAGTGACGTTATACTTGTCCGTTGGCCTAGCCACGCCCCCCAACCAATCAAATCTTTCCTATAGAAAGACAAGTTTACAGTGATCAGCTGAACGCATACTTAATTGAATTAAATTTTAATATCTCACCTATTCGTAAAAATAAAAGTGGTTCTGTAATTCATAGCGGAGAAAAAAAAAGTAATTAAGAACGTTTTTAAGTACTTTAAACAGTGTGATTTAAATACGACTCTGGATATTATAGAGGCGGTGTGTCCGAGAGAACAGTTTTTATTATTCTGAGAGAACAAAAGAAAACTAATACATTAAGATAGTCAGTGAAAAAGAGAGCCTACCTGTCAATAATTGATAAATTGGATGAATTAGACAAATGTGCTGTAAGGAGAAAAGTACATTCATATTTAATTTGATTTTAGACAGTTAAGTTTATTAATTCATTAAAATTAATCTTTAAAAATATATTATGTTTGTATTATAAAAACCACGGTGAATACACCTTTACCCTGAAGTTCACTGATGACGTGACTGCATTCTTAACGCGAAGGTATAAATTATATTTAGCATTGTGTCATTTAATTATTGCGTAACAATACCTAAAAATTAAGTGTAAAGAATCGAGTGCAGATTCGATTACACAGCCATTTAATTGTCTTCAAAATAAATATTGTTCGATCATGCAAGATTAAAGCGCTATGTGTGCGGACATTTACTAAATAATTGATGCATTACCTATGCTAACTTCACCTAAGCAAATGGTATTTAATAGTATTTTCAAGGACGGGAGGACGGACACGGTGCGCGAGAGTCGTGTGGTAGGGGCGACAGGGGTGTGGTAGGGGATAAAGGGTGACGAGTGTGTACGCCCCGTTGAGTCGCCATTACTGCGCACGCGTGACCTTTCAGTGTGCGAGGTGCCGGCGCTTGCGTTGCGTTGCGTAACGTCATACAGTACTAATTCTTTGTGCAACTATCTCCCGCGCCATGGTTTTCCGGTACATTATTAATGTATGACGATAGAAATGAACTAACTCATATGAGGAAATTCTAAAATAACGTTAGATCGGCCTTTGAAACTAAAAAAGTGACACAAACTGCGCATTTAGTTTAAAAATTATTTAAAAATAACGTGCTTTAATAAAGTGATGGAAACTATGAATCTTTGATGCGACAACGCGGACGCTGTTAGCCGTAAGTTGTTTGACTGTTAATCGTGTGAACAAGTAGATTATAGTAGTATAAGATGTGTAAATACGATGATTCGATACTTTTAAACACGCTAACTAGTATACTTGAGTACCTACTCATTTACTGTATTTTTTTACTCTGATGTGATGAAAGTGGTACATATCTTTCTAGGTATCTTTAGTATAGTACTTTAGAATACTATATCACACCATCGTCAGCAGAACAAGGGCACACAAGAACACAATAAAATTATTAATTGCATTTTGCACATTTGCAAACGCTTAATTTAAACAAAAGAAAAGAGATGAAAAGATTTAAAAAACTGTTTTTATTAACCTCTTTAAAAACTAAACATCCATACCGATGTATTATTGTCGGATATAAAAATATAAAAAGACGACCTGAGAACGTCCTTCTTTTGAAGTGGGTTGAAAAGGTAAAGGAATAGTATTGCCTGCTTTTTATACCACCGACGACGGTTGAAATAGTAGATTGCGTTACAAGGGAACAAAATGATGTATTTAGGGCGAGAGCGATTTTTTTAATCCAGAGCGAAGCAAAGAATTCTGGAGTAGAATCCTATCCGTATCTGTAGCGAGGGATTCGGGTACGTCGCTCAAGGTTAAATAATTTTGGTACCGTGTGGCACATGCTGCTCTTCATCATTTTATCATACGAGAAAAATAAATACTTAAGAGATGCTTTTAGTAGTGACGAACATTTAAGTCATCTATTATTCAATTTGTGATGTGAATCAAATTAAAACTGTCGGTAATAATTTGATAAAAAGTAATAACAGAACGAATCAAAAGTTCCCGTGTATTCTTTTTTCGAATTTGGATACCTAGCCAACAGGCAATGCCGCGTCGGCACATGCGCTTTTTTATTACCGGCCAGGACTTTATTGAAGCAAATTGCGTTTAAACTTTTTAATTCAATAGTGTGTTATTAATTGCGATGGTATGACCTACTTTGCTCGCACTTATCGAGGCACCCTTCGCCTCTTTTCGAATAGATGGGATGAAAAGGTAAATTATATTAAACTTGCCTGCGACATCCACGGCCTCTTCCAGCCCGATGCGAGCGCGTCGGCGGGCGAGAGCGAGAGCGAGCGACGCGGCGAGGTGACGCTTGGCAAGCCCGCGCCCGCTATCGCGCCCGCTCCCGCCCCCGCTAGCGCTCCCACCGCGCCGCCCGCCGCGCCCTCCGTGCCAACCACGGTTGAAGCGGAGCCGGAGCCGGAGGCGGACGCTGATGAGCCTACGCGACCACACAGCAGTTACTTTTTTGTACACACGCCAGCCAGGTAAACCTACCCAAAATTGTGAAATCTCTCTAAGCGATATTGATCCTTATAACCCTTCGAACAACAATACAACTAGATGTCAGGTCGGCGCTAAAAATATGTCTCGGTAAATAACAGCCTACTTGAGAAGTGAGCACTTATTTTCTCGCGAGTCAATAACAGGAAAAAGTACTTTATTAGGCGACTAAAGGACTAAAGACTGCAAATACAACCAACAGCATAGAGCGGCGATGGGCTCATCAAAATAATATTATACCAACCCCACTCTTTTCTTTGGTGACGTAAAAGGCGACTAACGGACTAAAAACTGCACATACAACCAACAGCATATAGAGCGGCGATGGGCTCATCAAAATAATACCACCAACCCCTCTCTTTCCTACTTTCTCCCCTAGGGTAATAATGTACGTACTATTACTTACGTGGATAGAATTTAGCTTTGATTTTGTACGTGACGCGTTATCTAGTTGGTATTGTTGATCGAAGCTTATACCAAAATAATAAAATACAAAGACATTCGCAGTCTGTGGTAGGTTGGCCTGATGGTGTCTCTATAAAAAAAGGTATTTTTATTCCGCGGTGGCTGAGTGACAGTATATTTAGCAAAGAGCTAAAATGAGGCAAATTTTTACAAACGTAAAAAAAATATTACAGCGTGTACAGTAACAATATGTAGTGTACCCCTAGCACGAAAAACCCTCGTAATGGCATAGTAATCGTATTTGCTTACTATCCGATAACGCTCACGACAGTATTTTGGTAGCAATAGTTTAGTTAGTTAGTTAGTTAGTAATTTTGCAGTTGTATTTATCGTTTTTATCGAAATAGGATTATAAATTCATTATAAAATTTTTATTCCACATGAAGTAACAATTACTCTGGTATAAATTTTGCTCAATAATATTATCGTAGATAGGAGATATTCACAGTTAACTTATAGCAATTTTCGAAGTATTTTGGTTTAGAATAAGATTTTTTTCCAATATAAAATCAATGATATCTAAAAATTACGAGGCCGCTACGCACTATTAGACTATATAAGAGATAACATTATAATTTTTTTATTTCACTTGTTTAGAACAGTAGTTCAATCGATGAGCTCAAAAAAGTGCCTTCGCGCACTTTATGAAAATCTTTCTCTGCAATTTTGGGTTTAATTAAAAAGTTAAGCAAAATTTACAAAAAGCGAGGCCGCTACGCACTATTCCAATAGCTATTCTACACTTGCATAGTGTAGAATAGTAAGTCATAATTGTTAATGTATTTTTGTTTCTGAGATCCATAACGCCAAAATTTTTACGCAAAAATCACAGTCGAGATGTAATAGGCCTCTTAAGTCCAACGATGAGAACTAGTCTAATACGATTTGTAATGGTGGTGGATTTCATGAAGAAATTGGGATTTAGCAAAGCCCACTGGTGGACCTAAAGGTCGCTTGACACATGGTGGGCCACTAACAAATGGCGAATCATGAATGAGAAAACAGTTTATTTTATTTGGCTGTCACCAATAAAAAATACAAAATAGTGATTTTTATTAAGTAATATTCTTTTTTATATTATTATATCCTCCTCTAAATAACATGATAAAGAAGAAGATCAAACAAATATAATTGTTTTGTAAACATATTTGGGTATAATACTACCACCCCCTCTCATCCCTTGGGTCTCGTAAAAGGCGACTGGCTAACGGACTAAAGACTGCACATTCATCCAACAGCACATGCACAGTCATTGCCTAGTCACTGACTCTCCCTTCGGGGATAATAGTCGTGATTATATGTAGGTATGTGTGCTTTGACTATAATATAATCAAAGGTATGTATGTATGCAAAAACATCCGTAATTTAATAAATTTACACAATTAACCTAACTTTTGATTTCGTTTTCTCTAATACTATTTACTAAACCCTGGAAGTAATAACTAAGTAACGGACGATTTCTAAATAACATAGCCATAATTTTCAGTGTCTGAAATCACCTACTATAAAATAAATTAAATAAATAAATTCCACAACAACCGTAGCGACAGCTCTGTCAGGCGAATGACATTTTACCTAAGAGGATGTAATCACTACGTAGACATTACGATGGCTAGAAGTCATATGAAACGATACGATCCGTCTAAAGCGAGTTCGTGCTTCCGATTTTCACGGATTTTCATACATTAGCTCTCGTTAACTATACTACTACCATCACGATTACGATCGTGCTATTGAATTTTAGTTCTCTAAACGACCATAACGGCGCTGCTTTGGTTTTCATGCAAAATAATACGATTACGATTACCATAACTAGTACCATAATGGTTCGTGCTTGGGGTACTGGTGTTGCAAACATCCACAGGTTTACGGTAACCACTTACCATCAGGCTGCCGTATAAAAAAGCCTTTCAAAGGGAATGTCTTTCCAAATTATTATTATGATCCACCTTTTTTGTCCTACTGGATGACAAAAGCGTCCCTGCCCAATTTTTAAACTGGTTGCGTATGCGTCTAACTCGTCACGCCATCTTCGCTTCAAGGACCTGGTGGTTTTAGTCAAATAATGCGTATGTTTGAGACATATACATCACGCTCGTTTGCCGGAGCAGTAGGCAAATACCACAATCTTACCATATTGGCTACGTCAAGTAACAAACAAAATATCATAAAAAGATATCATACCCCTGTCCGGGGTGACGGTGGAGGCGTTGGAGAGGGAGCTGGGCCCGGTGGTAGGCTGGCTGCCAGCCTTAGGCAGGTACTTGCGGCCGATCACCGGCGTTTGCGACAGGTCGAACGTGAAGTCCATCGTGCGCCCGGGCAGCTCCTGGCGACGCGATCAAATCAAAATCACTCATACGCACCAAGCGTTGTTCGTCTTCATTCATGCCGCACAGCCAAGAAATGGAATTCCTTGCCGGCGTCTGTGTTGGTCTGGTCGCGGTTCGTGCGTCGTCAATTTTTAGTAAACAAGTAAGTTGGTCGCGAATCGTGCATTTCGCGTAATAATCCATTTCGTGGTTTAGAAGGAGAAAGCGGAGCCACAGACACATAAAAACGGCGACTTTACTTTATAATTTGTAATGATTACCAGCTTTTGCCCGCGGCTCCGCTCGCTTTAACTTTTCAAGAAATAAGTAACTTTTATAGATAGTTACATAAATTATTTATTTGCATAAAAAAACACACATGCCTAGGTACAAATAAATACATTTACATAAGTTACATAATATTATTTGTTGTTTGGTAGCATGTGCGCCTATATGCATTAACCGTTATCCATTTCCAGTCCATCTCTCTCTGTAGGTACTAAGTTTATCACAATCGGTTTAGCAGTTTATGCGTAAATACGTATTATACAAACAAAGTAACTTACTTTCGTATTTATAATTTATATTTTTTAGTTAATAACTTAATCGATAAGCTTTTTTTAATCGAACTGAAATAGTTTTGATTCAATTAATATTTGATTCATGAAGCTTAACTGTGGTGTGGATGTACCGTCATCCGTCACTCTTTTTATAATTTACACCACTTCATTATGTGAAGATAACTTCTTTCTTCTTTTGTGACATTGATTTGCTAAATAATATAAGCCTAACATATTTATGAAAACTTAAAGTGGGAGCAACGCACTTGCATTTCTAACTATACATCTAGGACCATGGCGCATGCAACATCGCCGAAATATCAGATACTCATCATAATTATCATCATCATAACTATCCACGAATTATAATGATTTAGGTGGCGTCATGTAAAGTTAAACATTTGCGTTCATAAGATAAAATGTTTACTAGAAAAAAACAACAAGTCTCAGGAAAGCTCGAATGGGACTCGAACTCATGACCTTTGATTTGCCGGTCCACTGCTCTAACCGCTAAAGGTCATGGGTTCGAATCCCATTCGAGCTTTCCTGAGACTGGTTTTATTTGTAGTAAACATTTTATTCTATATAGCATCATCATCATCATCATCATCAGCCAGAAGACGTCCACTGCTGGACAAAGGCCTCCCCCAAGGATCTCCACCACGACCGGTCCTGTGCTGCTTGCATCCAGCGGCTACCCGCGACCTTCACCAGATCGTCGGACCACCTTGTTGGAGGCCTGCCCACACTGCGTCTTCCGGTGCGCGGTCGCCACTCAAGAACCGTTCTGCCCCAACGGCCATCGGTTCTACGGGCGATGTGCCCTGCCCATTGCCACTTGAGCTTGGCGAATCTTTGGGCTATGTCGGTTACTTTAGTTCGTCTACGAATCTCCTCATTTCTGATTCGATCACGTAGAGAAACCCCGAGCATAGCCCTCTCCATTGCTCTTTGCGTGACTTTGAGCCTGCTAATTAGGCCCATAGTGAGCGACCATGCACGTTTCGGTACCGTATGTCATCACTGGCAACACACACTGGGCCCTTATTCTGTAACGATTCCTTGTTTCGAAACCACGTCAATTCCTTAAAAAGTTACGATATCTTCCCAAAAACGTATGCGTTTGACGTTTGTGCGCGGTAAGGTTTAGGTGTGGAATCTATAGATTGTGATACAGAATCAGGGCCCAGGTCGAAGACTTTCGTCTTGAGACTCTGCGGTATTTTGGACGAGAAGATATTATATCTATATAGTATTGTGAATGAAAAAAATTCAATGATAAAGATATTTAAGTAAAAGCAATTACGTCCTTATCGATTGTTAAATACTTGCAATAGTATGTAGATTTCACAGTGACGCAATACCGCTGGTTTGCAGCGTAAATCAAACTACTGGAAAAAACTAGACTTCTAGGGTCTCGGTAGCTTACCGGTTAGAGCAGTGGACCGGCCATCCAAAGGTCATAGGTTCGAGTACCATTCGAGCTTTCCTAAAACTGATTGTTTTTTTCTAGTAAACATTTTATCAAATATCTTTAAAGCATTGTGAATGCAAAAATTCAATATCAATGATATTTGCGTTCATGACTAAATTTTAATAGTCCTATACGCAAAGACTACAAAACCATTGGCATAATGCCGCTTCAAATGATTCTGATTACACTTCTACGTTTCTTTATTTTTGTCAACTACGGGTAAGCACTTGGCCTTCATCTCACTTGATGGTAAGTGACGATAAGGCCGGAAGTGGAAGCGAACCTACCTTCTTGCCGTGCAGTTCCGCGTCCAGTACCGAGGAGGCGTGCTCCCAGTACGGCGGCACCACTAAAGTAGAGCAGCGCGTCACCACCAGCTTCAGGATCTTCATCGCTTCCTTGTAGTTGTTACCATCCTGGACACACAAGAGACAGATAAAATACAAATAGGGCCTGATTTTACTTCAAGAAGGTACATACAAATTCAGATCTTGAGTATTCACGACCACCAGACCGGCCCACTGAAAAAACCCTGTCGATAATACGCCCAGACAGCGAGAGACGGCAGACTGTGTGTAGGCTTAAACTTGGCACAGCAGTAGATGACTTCCGCCTACTGTTAGTGACCGACAGACCCCCCGTAGCTTACATTCAGAAAACGCACGACAGCGCCCAGTAGGTAGGCTATGGCTTAGCACCGCAGCGTATAGCGGCTTTAGTTCAGCACAGTAGTAGACCATCGCCAACTTTTGCACACCTGCAGTATGCAACTATTGTGTGAATGGGACTTGCTAGAAAAATAATGAATATCTTGGGATTTGCTTACCCGAAATCAAAAGATTTTAGGCTCTTCACCCTCAAAGACATTGCCAAGCTTTTATTAAATTATTAAGTAATAATAATTAATTATTATTTTTATTTATTATTATTTATTAATTTTATTATTTTTTTGTACCTATACGATCTACTTGGTCTTCCAGACAAACTGACATCATTTTCATCGCGATTCGTCTGGATTTAAAAATGGTAATGTCCGGACGATTTGAGAACAAAAACTCGCAGTACGTCTGCCAGACTAATTGCGAACCAGACAAACTGCGAAACACCCGTTATTTTCTCTGAGGAAGCAGATTGATAGGACGGGGTTGCACAATAGATTCCAATGGGTGGACGTGCTACTGCGAGAGGGAGATAAGATGATGTCGCTTCCCGGCAAGAATAGTGTCACTACAAATATTAGGTACAAAATGACATAATCACAGCATTAAATAGCGCGTATTTCATTTGTTCGGCTACAAAAACGTCGTTATTATGTTGCACATGGTACCGCTAGATGGCACTAAGTTCTCTTTTTCACGGAGTTGTTTCGCTCCGATCACCGGCGAGAACAGTTTCACAAATTGTGTCCTGTGGTGTCATATTTGTGTTAATACAGAGTAAACGTGTACTGTGTGGCAAGAAAAGCGTATTAACATGTGATGTGACTTTTTATCGGTACATTTTACGTTTAAAAGTTAGGCCAAAACTTCGAACGAAGTTCGTTTTTCATGTTTTTATTTTATTGAGAAGTTAATAATTTGGTTACTTTTTCGTTATTTTTATTTAATTTTGAGGCCTTTTAATAAAAGAAATAGTGACTACATAAATTTTAATCGAAAAAAGAGCCATAATATACATCAAATTAAAAGTTTCTTAAAAGTTACCTAAAAAAAATTACAATATTGCTGTTAAATTTAAAGCCCTTTAATAAAGTATAAATAAGCTATTTACACATAAAATTTCAGTAATCTGACTATTATAGTTTTTAAATTATAATTAACGTATGAATGAACAAAAAACTATTAAAGTTACATTTTCTGGAAACAGCTATTTTTGTATTGTGATACTTTTTTTGCCGGGAGGCGATGTGCTGCGCCGGTAGCGGCTCATTCATAGAACACTACCGCCCCATTTCCTCCCTTGGGTGTCTAACAAAAGGCAACTAACGGACCAAAGATTGCACATACATCCAACAGAGTAGAACGGCGATGGGCTCACCACCTGTCACGCTGAGCACATGTGCAGTTATCATTTGGTGAAACGTGGAGTAGGCAAAGGACTGCTTTTGCAGTCCACATCGTCGGGTCTTTGACTAACCCTTCGGGGATAATAGTCGTGAATATTATTATGTATATAATATGTGGAGTAATTGGGATCTAAAATAACCAGACTCAACTGCGTTTCTCTGAAATACCAAAGTATTTATTTACAAAATAGAAGAACATTTTGTTTATTACATTAAATTATCAAATATAATTTTCAAACGTCAAGTCAGAGGCTGTCAGATTTAACAAAAAAAATGAAGAAAATGTTCTATGCTACTAAAAAGTATTATAGCCATTTCTTTACTGATTCGCTAATTAAGCATGCAAATGCCAATTAATTGTAGGCAGCACTTTATCCTACCACAAAATGTCATACTTTTTAAATACATTTTCAACTTTGTCACTCGCTTATAAGGATCAATATCGACTGGAAAACCCTTCGGGAATAATAGTCGTGAACTGCGGTGACTTACGTCCAGGAATCGCACGACGGCCCTCAGCAGGTCCGCGTTGACAGGCTGCGCGGCGGGCGCGCCCAGGTCCACGTAGTACAGCATGCAGTGGAGCACCGACAGCACGGGCAGCTGCAGGTGCACCGACCCCTGACACAGTACACGTTTGAGCATTCCGACAACACAACATTAATGCTAAACTTAGATTTATTTTTATTTTTATAGTGTGATGGTAAGTGATGATGTGGGCTAAGGTGGAACAGGCTTGCCTAGAAGAACCTGTTCACTCTCAAGCGACAACGTTGCGTACGAGCTTTTTACGTTAGATATTAAATTTTTAGAAACAAAGTACATTTATTACTTTTTACACAGATTTGATTGATGGCAAGCAAACAATCGTATAACACGCTAAAAGCTTTTAAAATTGGTGAAAACCATACATTGATCTTTTACAAAAGAATTTCGACATCCTATGAAAAACTGTCCGATTAGCTGATGACAATAGTGTGGGAGGTCGAAATTTGTATGTCATTTTTGCACATAGGTTTCTTGGTGAAATTTATTCAGTTTCATGGGTGGAACTTACCCTTAATTTTTTTAGACAAATAAAAATTAAGGGTGTATAATTATGTATGTTTGTGTATATACACACATCAAAAGTGTCTAGGGATCAAGCATTTTTATGCGGATTTCTTGAGATTGAGATGTGGCTTTGTAATAAATTTATGATTTTATAAATTTATATGGATCCTTTTTGGTGCATTTCATAATTTGAAACAGGAACTTTCAATCAATTTCTAGTAAAAGATGAAAATCAGCTGTCAATATTTTCCCTATAAAAACATACAACGCATTGAAGACATTATTAGTGCTACTGTTTCCCTACTACTGATTAAAAACCAACGTTATTATGGAGCGGGACGTCATTTAAGCAGGGAAGAAATGCTCAGAGCCGTGGGAATGATAGAAGCTGGTTCCCGGCAACGTACTGTGGCTTTAGCTCTGAATACAAGTCAGAGTGTTATCAGTCGACTTTGGACACGTTACCGAAGCACTGGTACCGTGGCTGAGAGCCATGGAGGACGGTATCGCTGCACCACACGGAGACAAGACCGATACATTCAAATCACAACTCGAAGAGCTCCAACAATAACCGCCATGATGTTAGCCGTGAGGCTTCATCACTCTTCAGGGAACTTAATTAGCGACCAAACAGTCAGAAACCGCTTGCATGAAGTGAACCTTCATTCCCGAAGACCGCTAAGGGTACCACCTATAGCAATGCACAATCGTAGGATTCGATATCAATGGGCTCTTGAACACAGAAATTGGGCAGAAGAACAATGGCGTTTCGTGTGCTTTTCTGATGAGTCTCGTTTTGGTATGAGACCGGATACAAGACGTATACGACACTGGAGAACCCCTGGACGCCAACAGCGATTAAAATCCTGCCAGGAAGTCCATCCTTATAGTGGTGGAACCATCATGGTATGGGCGGGTATTTGGATCGGCGGAAGAACTGAGTTGTTTTGGATCAGAGGCAACCTCAACGCTCAAATTTATGCTGAGACGATTGTATCAGACGTCATCGTTCCTCTACAAGTGCAAATCGGTCCCTTATTTCAGTTAATGCATGATAATGCACGACCGCACACCGCAAGAGTTGTAAGACAGACTCTCGCCGCAGCTAACATCAATGTCATGCCCTGGCCTGCTCAGTCGCCAGACTTGAACCCGATTGAGCATGCATGGGATATGCTACAGAGAAGAGCTCTGCCGAATATGGAGGGTATCCAGTCGCAAGAAGACCTTTTTTTGTTGTTGCAACGAACATGGGCGGCCATTCCACAGCGTGATTTGGATGAACTCATTTTGAGTATGCCAAACCGATGTTCTTGTGTTGTTAGTGTTCGCGGTAGAAACACGGATTATTAATTGTTTAAGTTACCCAATAAAATTTTAAAGAAAACTGTTATTTCAGTCTTTTTTTCGAACTTTAATGTTAGTGGTTCAAATGTCAAAAATCCCTTTATTAGGAAAATGGCAAATTTCTTTATTAATGCAAAGGTGACTTGGTTTATCGTTACTGTAGACAAACGAAAACACTATATTTGATAAATCCTTAAAGAAAATTTTAATTAATATCAATCAGGAGAAAAGTTATTGCAAAAATATATGTTGATCCCTAGACACTTTTGATGTGTGTAGTAAGTGTTACGTGAAGTGCTCACCTTCTCCAGCACCTCGACGAGGAAGGCGAGCATCTGCAGCGAAAGGTGCGAGTAGGTGTCCCACAGGTACTTGACCACGCATTTGGTCCACTGGAAGCTCTCCTTGCTGAAGGTGCGTCGCGAGTACAGCGTCATCACGGTGCCTAGGTTCTCTAGCTTCTTGCTCTTCTCCGATGTGAACTGAGAATATACGGTAATTCATAGTAATATTTAATAGAGGAGAGGAGTATTTCATTCTAAAACAATTAGCAAAACTTTTTATGTCGTAGTTCAAAATACTGAAATATACAGAATCAAGTTTGTACGTAATTTTTTTTTAAATTTATTATAATTAACCACAAACAATGCACACTTACAAAATTATCCTTATTTATAATTTTTAATTTTTGTATACTCAACAACAATGGTTACAGTTAACATAAGTAAAAAGATATATTGACAGTGAACAGTCAATTAGAATGATAATACAAAAGTGAGACTTTACTAAGATCTCACAGGAACTTTTCGAGAGAATTTAAAAAGTGAAGTTGCATTACTGTTGTCTACTGTTTTACTGAGTTGCACAGGTCTTGGTGCAACTCTGTCATGGGGGACGACGCCTCTAATAAGTTGTTAAACGTGAATCCCCATCTAAATGTTAATTTGTCCACTAGTTCTCATCGTTTGTGTATACGTAGCTATTCAGCGGTGATGTTCCAGCCCCCAGAAAAATACAGCAGCACGAGCGCATTGTACGACGAATTACGAGTAGACAGGGGGTGAGCGTTAGCTACTTGTCTAGGCCCTCAGCTGCGCTAACCTGTGCGATGTGGCAGCGCAGGCACAGCTCGTTAGCGTCTTCATAGTGCAGCAGCATGTACGGCAATATGCAGGGCTACCACCGTCATAGGGAATGTCAGCGCTTGAGTGGGGTCGATCACCGGCAGCTCGAGCAACGGGATTATGTCATATTCAGCGGTTGTGTTCCAGAGCGGGATAATAGTCGTGTATATGTCGCAGGGATATGATAAAAACAGATATTTGGTCAATTCCCTAAGTGATTGATCAAATCACGGAGGATGTTAAAATAACAACACGATTTTATCATTTACCTAAACAAATCTAGGGATTTGAGCAAATACTAGTACTGGTTTCGTGAAATTCCGTACAGGAGTAGGGCAGCTAGCATTTCGTTGTCTAATAAAAAAAAATACCTCGAAATTCAAGACAATCCCGACGCTGCGCATCGCGATTGTCTTAAATTTTTAACCTATCACGTGACCTACCAGGAGTAGGGCAATTTATGTTCTAGTGGTGTTCCAATCCCTAGATTTGTTTAGGGAAATGGTAAAATCGTGTTGTTATTTTAATATAGTAGCATTATGGTCGCCTGATATACAAGATAAGTACTTAGAATAGTTTCTTAACTTAACGGTGTTACCGTTCGCTGAATTTATAATTTAAACTTATCTGGTATATCAAACTTTTTATTTTACCCGCAAGAGATGTAGATACACCTTTTCTTTTAAGATAAGAAAGCATTCGAGTAAAGAGTTTTTTAAAAGTGTTTTTTGTGTTTAATACGTTTTATCTACCCTCCAGGCACTTTTTCTTTTTATTTTAGATAAGAAACCGATAATTAGTGCTTACATTAGATAATGAGAAAAATGAATTGTAGCTAAGCGGCTATAGCTGGTCCTTCTAACAATCCCGATCGCATCGGCGAAGGTTGAGTTCGAGTTAGTCGTCATCGTTCAAAGAAGCATGGTCATCGTACCCGCCTTTCATGACGATAACGACAATGTGTCTACTTTATCGCACGTTAGAGGAAATCTTACAACGATTGTTGCACCTCGCAGGTGTTACCAATACTGACTAAAACAGTTAACAATTTAAATATTCCGTGTAGTGATCTAGATTTGATTTTTGATTTTAAAAGTAAACTTTAAGAGCCCCAGCTAGGCCTTAAGCACCAATATTCTGATAAATCTTGTGCACCAATAACTTTTGGTATTTTAAAACTAAAAAGATATTTTTAATAATTGTCTGCCCAGTTTACTAGTTGGTCGCAAACATCTGATGCCTCTCTTAAAGCTGTAGACTGAAACTATAAATATACGAAAAGAGGATAGGTACTCATAAAAATGTAAAAGACCCTCTAATGCTTGCTACTTTGAATAAGATTCTACCTTCAAACACACATTTGTTTAATTCTGAACAGATTACAGTTGCATTAGAAAAAAAAAATTGTCCTGTTAGAAAACTTTTTGGCCAGTTATTAAATCTGGTACTGGGAATGCCTCGCAAGCAAAACCTGTTCTAACAACAAACGGTTACCGTTCGCAAGGGCAAACTTCTTATAGTGTACCATCGCGTTGTTCTTCTGGTTCATGGGACAGACACACGTACAGCATGCTGTGAACCGCCCTCGCAGGGCGCTTACCAAAATCAATGTCCTCCGCAAGGACATACGTATGGCAGCCACGAACCATATCGTGGCTATAATCTGCCCGCCCTCGCAGGGCGCTTACCAAAATCAATGGTTATTACATGAGTGTTCGCGGTTTTGCGAGAAGATGCATATAATTATGTTAATATAACGCTAAATGTACCTTATTTAATTAAATTTGATTTTGAATAATATGTTTAATTATTATAATTGGTATTTAACCGTTTTAATAAAATTAAATAAATATAATGTCCTCCGCAAGGGCATACTTCTGCCAGCACGAACCATATCGTAGCTATAAACCGCCCTCGCAGGGCGCTCACCGAAATCAATGGTTATATTACTTGAGTGTTTGCGGTTTTTGCGAGAAGATGCATGTATGTTAATGTAATGCTAAATTTTATTTGAATTTGAATAATACGTTTAATTGTTGTAAATGGTTATGTAACCGTTTTTAATTAAATTAAATAAATAAATGTCCTCCGCAAGGACAGGCTTATGCCAGCCACGAACCACATTGTGGCTATGAAACGCTCTCGCAGGGCGCTTACCAAAAAAAAAAAACAATGTCCTCCGTAAGGACATGCTTATGCCAGCCACGAACCACATTGTGGCTATGGACCGCCCTCGTAGGGCGCTTACCAAAAACAATGTATTCCGCAAGGACATGCTTATGGCAGCCACGAACCACATCGTGGCTATGAACCGCCCTCCCAGGGCGCTTACCAAAATCAATGTCCTCCATAAGGACATGCTTATGCCAGCCACGAACCACATCGTAGCTATAATATAAACAACGGAGACTGTTCTTACTTTCAATCCCCAGGATCATAGGCTTGGAAGCTCTTTCTAACAGGACAAAAACGTCCATCTTCTCTGCTAACAGAGGTAACAAAAGACGTAGACAATGACGCTCCGAAATTTCGAGCCAGTCAATTTGCACTTTATCGACACCGTTGGGACTAAATAGGTGCTCCAAGTTTTCTATCATAACACAAAGGTATCGAATACCGTTTTATCTGAAGCCATCGCTCAAGGTTCCAAACGTTACAATCGACAGTTGTTACACGCTTGTATCGGACAAAATGTCTGCAATGCTGACACAGATGAAGGAACAGGTTTCTAGAAACAGTAAGTTTTTTTTCCAAACTTCGTTTTAACCCAGTTCTTAGTACCAAAGAACACTCAAGAAAGGTCACTCCGTCCAATTTTTAACCTGAAATCGTTAAATTATTATATGAATTTCGGACTGTGTACGGCCAAGAGACGGGATGTACAAATTACTTTTCTCAGACCTAGGTACTACCATCTGACTGTAGCCAAATCCCACAATGGTTTCTTCGTCTGTTCTACAAAGGCGAATTACTAAAAATTATATGCCTTCCATTTGAGATGAGCACGGCAATGTTTTCTTAGACTATTATCTTATAGACATAAAGACCAGATGGTTCTGTCCAGACATGCCATCATTGTAATAGAAACACTTACTTATTTTGGCGTCCACATAAACTTCAAAAAGTCTGTTTGACCGCCCTCGCAGGGCGCTTACCAAAATCAAAGTCTTCCGCAAGGACATACTAGGATACATGGAGGAATCACAAGCGTCCATACATACCTACATATACTCACGACTGTTATCCCCGAAGGGTTAGTCAGAGACCAGGCAATGAGGACCGCAAAAGCAGTCCTCTGCCATAGTCTACGTTTAAAAATTATCAGAAACACCAATACATATACCTCCACCAACGTTCTTTTTGACAACTGTTGCTTCAGGATTGGGGGGTCACAACTCAACAATTCTGCCCTATCAGGAAGGTGGAGTGCATCCCAACAAAAGCTGCACTGCAATCAAAAAGAAAAGCGGGCTGTTCTAAGTCTTAGAATTACAAGCATCGAACACGAAGCCTGCGACAATTTTGTTTTAATCCTCCAAATTGCCAACCAACAAATGACCACCAACCAAATTGTGGTCAAAATTCATTACATTCCAGGGAAATTGAACAGCCATGCAGATCAACTGTCTCGACATAGCCAAGCTCTAGAGTGGCATCTACTGCCAGAATTCACACAAACGATACTCGCGAAGTGGATCTGGCCAGTAATTGACCTGTTTGTATCCAAGAACGCTCGAATAGTGGGTAAACTATGCAGATATATCTCAATGATTACGAAGCGATGTTTCACAATGCTTTCAGCCTGAAGTAGAACGCTTCCCTCTGGCTTGGAAATTCGCACCACCTTCCCTCATCCCCTGGGTGCTAGCACACCTCAACAGGAATTTATCTGATTGTGGTACCCCTTGCTGCCTCATTCACAGTATTGAATTCGAAACGTAGACGCCTGGTAGACATAACCACGGGCCTGCCAACCCCCAAGGTTCAAGACATGACGTTGAAATTTGGTGTGCTTATATGATATATCGTTAAGGAACCACAAGCAAATTTCCCTACTCAAGCGTCCGGTTATTATAAAAACATATGAGCACTTGTGCTTGGTCCAGTAGTACAGGAAGGGCGTAAGCAGCAGCAGCGGCGCCATCCACATGCGGAACGCGTACCAAATGGGTTCAGTCAGTCCAGTTTTGGTTTTTATAGTATTGTAAGAAAGATTTAAAATATTAAGTGTAAATCTCTTAATATTTTAAATCTTTCTTACAATACTATACACTACCATAAATTGTCGTTTCTACATTATGCAGCGCACAATTGTATGGAAATCTTAGTGACGAGGTAATAGTTAAACATGTTTTAAAATCAATCTCATTATACATTTAAAAACAACAAAACCTCCTTTTTCCAGGTTTTGTTAATATTAGTCTGTAGACCTTTGTAATGTATTTCAAACCTAGGATCAACTAGATTTCAAACAGTTCGTAACACTGCAATATTATTGTCGCATTGCTCCTTTGTTACCTTGCTGTGGACACCAAACATTATTTTGTTCAGGACAATGCAGTAATATTAAGGCGACAGTTTGGGTCAAAGACTGAGTGTAGGGACTACAGACAAACAAGCTGGAAATTGCTACTGGTTAAAAGGATCAATAAATATTGTACAAAATGGCTAAACTAATTTATTTAAAACTTCGAGTGGTTCACCTACACCTGTTTCAAGCACTGTGGTAGCTAGATGGATATTACAGCCACACCTGGTTATGTTTTGCTCCGCTGTAGCATCTAAAAACTAGATTGATATGATTTACCCATTGAGGATATACTAACTATTGGTAATTAGAGATTAGTTAATACTTTTCACAAGGTTTATTGTCTTGAAATATTGATTCAGGCGTCACGAAGTTTTTCATTTTTTATTTTTACCCTGTAAAGTGATTGAAATCAAATAGTAAACGATATTTATTTCCTAATAATAATGTTCGTTTACATGGTTTACAAGCTAAATTATTTGTTTTTTCATCAATGACTGGCCAATTATTTTCTTACATGACTTAAATAGTAAATAATGAGTACTTAATTAAATCTCTTATTATAACTTTTTGTTTAAACTATAATCATATGATTAACTCTCTCGCACTTATTGTTTAATTTATTTCTCACATTGGCGTTTTTCACTAGGCGATAACAAACAGGTCTCAATATTATAAGCTTCTAATGACGGTCAAGTGTTTAATAGACGCGTTTTACCTGAAATAAAACGCATATTAAATACTTACCTCATTAGAAGCTTAGTTTTTATTTCCGCCTGGTGCATAATGCATATTTCGACGCAATGATGAACAAATGGGCACGGGGGTGAAATCTCCTGGTTCCCCCACCGCGCCACCTGGTGACGCCACTGAGTGGGATGAGCGAGAGAGACAGCGATATACTGGAAGAAAGAGAAGGAAAATACGACGGGAAACGGATATGCCTATCTCAATATTATAAGCTTCTAATGAGGTAAGTATTTAATATGCGTTTTATTTCAGGTAAAACGCGTCTATTTAATATGTTTTATCTAAAAGAAAATATCTGTTCTGTTTATATGTGTGATTTTATATGTAAAATAAATAAATATTAAAAAAAAAAAATCCTTCGTGATTTGATCAAATCACTTAGGGAATTAACCAAATCTCGTGTTTTTATCATATCACTGCGACACATATATGTATGAATGTTCCAGCTGTGCTAACCTGTGCGATGTGGCAGGCGGCGCGCACGCACAGCTCGTTCGCGTCCTCATAGTGCAGCAGCATGTAAGGCAGCAAAGCCACCACCGTCATAGGGAACGCCAGCGCTTGAGTGGGGTCGATCACGGGCAGCTCGAGTAGCGGGATCATGTCAGCGAGCACGCCCACCACTGGCTCGTACGTGTTCGGGTGCGTGCAGCCCTGGGGAATATACGATACGTGATTCAATTATTTTCGGGTTGCTTGTTAGTAGCGCCGGTATCTTTAAAATCAGCTTTTAGGTTTATAAAATGGAGCCGTGTGTGTAGCGGCTCGGTAAAATATAACGACCCTTGGGTATCGTAAAAGGCACATTAACGGACTAAATACTGTACATACATCCAACAGCATAGAGCGGCGATGAGCTCACTACGAATAACGGTGAGCACATGTGTAGTTCTAACTAAGTGAAACGTGAAATGCCATAGTGGACTTCTTCGGTCCTCATTTCCTAATCTCTGACTAACCGTTTGGGGATAATAGTTGTGAATCTATGTATGGTAGTGTCACGAAAGTTCCCGGTCAACCACTTTGCCGACCGCGCGTACGTACCTCCTGTACAGTCACGAGTACCAATATTGTAAACACTTTGTCTCTTATTCCATTGTATTAAGAGTTACAATTGTTTAAATATTTTTGCTCTTCACTGTACATGCGCATAGATAGTATGCAAGCGAATATCGCCGAAAAGTGGTCGACCGGGAACTTTCTCGACAGTATGTAGTACCTTGAGCAGCAGCGCGTGCATAGTGGGCGCGGTATGCACCTGCGTGCGGTCGAGACGGTCACGTGCGTCGGGCCGGTCCAATGGCAGCCGCTGTATCACGCGCGCGGGCAGACGCACGCCCAATAGGAACTCGTACTCTGAGTGCTTGTTCACGTTGGAACGTGCGGGCGCGGCGGCGGCTGCGGGCGCTGTAGACGTAGCGAGTTCGTGTTCACACCTAGCCGCCAGGCGTTTGCGCGTTTGTGACGTGTTCTTACCTGACGTCGCAACTCGCGAGTGAATCGCGCGCTTTGCCGCTTGTTCGACGTGAACACACACACAAACATCTCACGCGTTTGATACTGCCGCGAGCGGGCCGCAGTCGCTAGTTGGCTCGCTACTTGCACCGCACGTATGTTTCGTACATGAACACTACGATATTACGTCATATGTTTGATATTTTGTGATCGCGCCCGCGAGTCAACGTATCTCAGCACGTAGTCCGACTGTGTGTAATACCTTGAGCAGCAGCGCGTGCAGCGTAGGCGAACCCAGAACCACCCCGGCAGCAAGTGAGGAGATGCAATAGGATTTTTAGTAACTAGACAGGGAGGCGGGAGCAGGGGGGAGCGTCAAACGTAACCATTCCCGGATACTCGGTAATGAGTATTTCCTAGATAACAACAGTACCTTGAGCAGCAGCGCGTGCAGTGAGGGTGCCGTATGCGCCTGCGTGCGGTCGAGCCGGTCGCGTGCGTCGGGCCGGTCCAATGGCAGCCGCTGCATCACGCGCGCGAGCAGACGCACGCCCAATAGGAACTCGTGCTCGTAGTCGGATTCTAGTAGGGACGCGCCCACCCAGAACAGCGTCGCGAGGATCGTCAGCTTGTCGTCCTGATATAGGAGACACTTATTAGATAGCTAAAGAAGAGTTTGACCACTCCGCGCCTTCCTACATGAGGTAGCAGTTTTATCATCGTTTTACATTAAGTATAAAGGCTGACACACACCAAAAAGTGTCGCAGACGTGCTGCATTGCGTCTGCGTGCGTCATGATTTGTAATATTAGAATTTGTACGCGTAGGTTCACACCGACAGTGTCGCAGATGCATTGCGTTGCGCTTGCGTGCCACAGACGCACGGCAGTCCGTGAGATACAAACCGAAAACGGTCGCGGTGCGGTCGCGCACCAGCGGAACGGCAACGCCGCACAAGCGCTCCGGCATGATGACGTTGTATTCCACAGGATTTCATAGTTGAGGACACACCGCGGTGTATACTTCTGCGTGCAGCTGCGACACTGGCTGCGGCATTTCAGTTGTAAATATTTAGAAATTTAACAGTGATTAGTGATCATGGATTTTGAAATACGCGAAAAGTTAATCAATATGTACGCAGATACAAATGTTTATATGATCCACATGTCAAAAATTATAACTTGTATTAACTTGTCTTCAAACGACTCAAGCTCTATGCACAGACGATGATATTCACCGAGGTCGTCTCTTTTTTTGTTTATATTGAGTGTGCACCCACAGTTTTTTTTTTAGTTTCTGGTGGTTCTAACGCAGCCAAAAGTAACAGATCTTTATCGGATGAACTGTTATCTAACCATCCTTCACTTGCAATGCTTGATAAATCGTCCTCGACGTTCGTCATCTTGAAAGAAAGTATCAACCGCGATCCGAAACGAACACATGGCACGGCGTCGCAGACGCACAGTGTCGCAGATGCAACGCGCTGCAATGCGTGTGCGACACCGTGGTGCCGCCGGCCGGTGTGAATTGCTTTATGTCGCAGCGTGCTGCAGATGCAACGCATCGTGCTGCAGACTGCATCCGGTGTGTGGCAGCCTTAATAATTGAGTGTTATTATCTGTGGAATAGGCAGACTGTATTTTACCTAAAATTCTTGACGGGACAACATGGAGGACATACCGGTATTTCCCGAAAACTCAGATTTCTTTTTCTATTCAATACCAATTCAGTGGTTGGAAGTGTTTTAAACTATACTTCATTTATTTATAATAGGTAGTTAAAATTGTTCAAAGTATTGTAGATTGTAAATAGTCGTGAATCTATGTATGTATGTATGTTTAAACACTTCCAACTGCTGAATATATAGATATAGATATATAATAGATAGAATAAGATATCTCGGAGTTGTAGGAAAATACCGGTATATACAAAATACCAGTATCAAATTTGGTGGTATTTGGTGGTTTCAGCTCCAAGCTCCAGCTCTTGTCCCGTCAAGAATTTTAGGTAAATTAACTGCCTATTCCTATCACTTCTTCTTCTTAGCCATTATCAACCAACATGTTGGTGTAGGCCTCCTTCAGCTGCTGCCATTCGTCTCGGGTTCACTGGTTATTAACGCAAAAAAACATGAAGTATATTCGAGCGTTAATAATAACACATAAAAACATCGACATTTTGAATAACAGACACTAACTAAACTAAAGTTTTTTCATACACCCTTATTTTTTTATTACGACAATATATTTTAGGATAGTTTGTGCTCATCATTTTGCATAACCTTTACTATGGCACCAACTCTGTTATCACGAGGAGGAATATAGCTGTCCATCTACGTCATACCTAACTCGATCAAAACGTATGAAACAGCCGATTTGAAACTTTTTTTCCCAAATCAAGTCACCGCTACCATTGATGCGCTTATTGAAAGTATGTTTAATACGCACTTGTTGTATTAGCACAGTCAACTTTCAAGCGCGAAAATAAAATACATGTCTTGAAAGTATACCCACTTATGCGCGATACTTGAGTGTAGTTTCCGCCTCATCACAAGATATGAACATTCTTTTGAAATAGCACTACTTGTTTATTACGTGAATTTTTAATTACTCGAGAAACTTATCAATAACAATAATTAGTTCGTTGATTAGGTTAAATTATTCAAATAAGCGTGCCGTTATAGGTGATTCCTGGAAGAAGAGTTTCTGGGCATCAGATCTTAGACATTAAATACAGCCGTAAATACAGCCTGTATACATTTCCTGGTCAAAATCACTATGCATATTTTTTTCAAATCAATAATTGCCAAACAAACTTTGTCTGACCTGGGAATTGAATACAGAACCTCCGGATATCGAGCCGAGCGCTTTGCCTCTCGGTCACAGAGGCGAGGAATTATTACGAGCAATGGGCGACTTTCCGACAGACCAACTTAAATAATAAAAATTAGTTTAAAAACACTCGATAGATAGCGTTTTATGAAAGCCGAGCTGTAAACTGAGGCTGAGGCTGTAATAAATAAATAAAAATATTTTTTTTCAGACCTGGGTCCATAGTGTTAGTAATATTATTTAACTTAAAAAAAATGTAATAAATGGTGCACTTTTGCTTGTCAACCAAAAAAAATGCATTTTCATTTCAGGATTTCATTCTATTTTCCATAACTTCGTTCACAGTTTGACAGTTGCACAATATTGATATTTTCTGATACCTACCATTACGCAGCCACACACGTGCTCTCCATGGACGCCTTTTACTAAGCGCTATCAGAATCTATGAAGTCATTAGGAACAGATTACTTTTATTTTTGATATCGGAAAATCGCCGATTGAGCTACAGTTAATGGTATTGCAAATGGCTAAATACAATACTATACTAACTAATTGTATTAGTTAGTATAGTATTGTATCACTAACTAATAGTATTGTACTAACTAATTGTATTAGTTAGTACTTAGTTACCCATTACTTGTAGCAATGACTTGATTTCAATGATGGACGCCTTTGCCCAGAAGTGGGACAGTATTAAGGCTGATCCCTACTTCACTTTTTTGTGTGTGAGACAGTGTTTAGGCTGATACTTCACTTTTTTGTGAATGACACTGAATAACTTTCTACCCTCTGCTGACGATTGGCAACGAACGCGACTTGATATCTAGTATTGAAATATACATTTATTGTAGCGATGACTTGATCTCAATAAAGCCACGGCCTTTAATGACCACGCTTTGTGAATTACACATTAACGCATAAAATAAAATACATATAGAAGGAACACAAAAAACGTCTCTGATCATCAGTCAAGACACCAACAAAGTTTTCAATAAGGGTGCTGTTCAGTACACGAACATAATACACGAACGAGCATGGAATTAGATGATACAGAATAACTGTTGGGCCTCGATTCTGCTATTTTTAAACGTCCACATTCGTGTCTCTGAGTCCTGATTATAATTGTTTCCCCATAATTGGATTAAAGGATAACAAACGACCTCAAGCTCTCAGTTACGATAAGTTTTCAAGGCAAAAGCTAAATGGTATTTAACCTCTCTCTAAATGAAAATACTCTCAGACCGAAACTTTATCCGTTCTGAGAATGAAACCTAAAAAATGGCAGCAACTGAACTCATAACTCAATTGTCTAGCATTTCTGAAAGATAATTAATGAATACGTGACTTTTTAAAGCAGGCTTCACAAGGAGACAATTCCTAAAAATATTACCGACAACTTTTAGCTTTGCTAATGGAACATTTATTTTTAAACAACACACACAGACTTCATACTAGCGTTCGTACGTTAAGAGTTCTAATTAAAATAAAATAGCACTACCACATCGAATTGTGTGTATACTTAGAAAAATACACGAACAAGTTAAGAGGGTTTACGCATTTCGGTTTCCCATACAAACTTCCAAGTCGATATTTTTAAAAACCATTTTTGATCTAACTTTGCATGCCAAAGTAAAACACAGAGATCTAAATAGTTTGTTGAAAACACTTTTAAATAACGTTTAATTAGCTGAGTTATTGCGATTTAAAGTCTACTATAGAAAGTTTAAAATAGCAATAACTCACTTAAATAAACGTTTTTTAAAAATGTTTTCAACAAACAAACTATTTAGATCCCTGTATTTTACTATATATAGCGTGCAAAGTTTCATTAATATTGGCTTAGTGGTTTTTAAAAATATCGACTTGGAAATTTGTATGGGAAAACGAAATGCGTAAATCCTCTTAAACACGAAACACAACATTTGTGGCTAATTACAACATTGTAAGACACCACAAAAACAAAAGTTTAGCGATACACGAATTTGTAGTCTATGTCAACTAGCATAGCGTCGTAATTGCAACGCCACGTACCCTGACGGTGGTCGATGAAAGAGACTTTGCCTTCTCGCTGGACGGACTGCGCGACTTCTTGCCCTGGGTCAATAAAGTTGTGGGAGAAATTGTAGTTTAACTTTCGTTTTCTAAGATGATTGTTTTGTACTTATTGTTACAACTATTTCACATTTTTATTTATCTTCAATCTAAATAGGTTGCAGCAAAAAACTGCATAAGAGTTTATTTAAAATTCATTTGGTAATGTAATAAAATGGTAATTTTAATGGCAATACTTGCTAGCATTTTTATAATATTAAAATAATTTAATCAAGTTCTCACGATATTACATAGTTAATCAGAGATAATAATGATTTCATTAAATAGGTACACACCGCGGCAGGTCAACCTACCCAAAACTGTCAAATTTCTCTAATCCTTGAAAACGGAAAAATTGGCTGTTTTCTATTAGCTGTTATTCAAAATATTATAATAGATATTTCGCACTGAAATTTTCAATTTTCAGAGAGTATGTGTGAGAGGATGAACGAAGCCAAAACACAATTAGAAAAATAGGGCTCCAAAAAAAAAATCTTGAAGTTACCTCTAAAATTTCATATAAATGCACATTACGACTATGTTTTACAATAATAATTCCTATAAAAGCCTACACACATTGGTATTTAATTTTTATTTATTTTTTTACCTTTTCCATTTCTTGACTAATTTGGATTTTCAAAAACCTAAACATTTTTATTAACTTTTTGATAAAAATGTTACCGCGGATCCCGTCCCGCGCAACACCCGCGAGGCTCCGCGCAACATCCAAATTTTCGCTGACCTACCTGACCTACTCTCAAATGTTTTGAAACCCGCGTCTATGTACCCCCTCGTCTGCTGCACAATGGTGCGAACGCACTAGACAGTGTTTGGAATTTATTGAATAATTTTAATAAATCCTTCGGTAGACATGTAGCTAACTACTTTTTTTTCAAATATAGATAGTCAATGTACCTTATTGTATTGTAATTTATTATTGAAACACTTTGTAACTTTTTATTTTTCACAGGATACAGAGACAAACAGTCAACTTTATGCACCCAATGTAACAAAGATAATTCGAAATCAGAACTGTTTGTCACCGTTAATTGTTTAGATAATACTTTTAAATACAATAAAACACATTATAAACATAACATAACTTACCTTTATAGAGATTTCTTAGCTAAAAACACTGTCTAATAAGCACGTCAAACTATGACTCCGCACCGGCCGATTTAAATTGTTGGATTGGTCGGTTGGAATGGTCGTATGAACGAATTCAACCATTCAGTTCACCAGTTCATTCAACAGAGTTTAGAGTTCAAAAGAATTTAGACTCTATAGCATTGTATTTATTCGGAAAATTGGAAAAAATTAAACACAGGTGAGCTGATAAGCTCTTAAGCATGGATAGGTGTAAGTGCGGATCTGCTCTAAAACATTTGAGAGGCTCAAACGGTAAAGTTCAATAATAATTTAAGAAATTTGACAGTTTTGGGTAGGTTGACCTGCCGCCGTGTGTACACGATTACGATTAAAACCGGCTATAGCATTACGCACGACGAATAAATTCTATACGTGTCAATCGCGAATACCGATAATGCGGATACTGTTTTAATTCAGTCTTTTTTGCATATTTAAGTATACCTATTCAAGATATTATTATATTACTTTTAGTAGGTACATTAAAAAAAAGGCATGCATAAATGTTACGCAAAAAGAAATTCGGCGTTTTATGCTTAAGTTGTATACTTTTTTAATTTATTAATCTGTTATTCATTATTTAACTGGCAATATTTGTCAACAAATGACAGTTGTTGACAAATGACAGCCGCTAGCTGTCAAATCAAACATGAAGTGACGGCATTGTTGACATTCCTCTTTTTTAAAAGCAAAAGAATTATGGTTTATGCAGCCACGTTAGACATTTTTAAAGTAACATGTCTGTTTTTTGAAGACTTAGTGTTTCCATATTAAAAATATTAATAATTAAATAACTCTTATACGCGATTCGATAAAAATAAGACAAAATTTGGTTTAGGTAGCAAATAATATTAGCTTTACTTTATGACCAAATTCTATTGTATCCAAAATAAGCATTTTTTCTATGGAAAGTGCCGGTTCTTCTTTGTGATTGTGAAAAAAATACTGTGAACAATTCCATTTGCCAATACCTTCGATCACATAAGACTAGATGCACAATCAACGCTCTCAAAACGTCCGCACAAATGTGTATGACCAATCAGAACAATTTAGCGAGGTGACGAATCGAAACTTAGTTGCAACGTGACCAATCGATACTAAAACATGATATGACGAATTGGAACTAAATTAAAGTATGACTAATTAAAACTATAAGAGATTTTCGCGTTATAAAGAATAAGAAATTATTTTCAACGTGGCTAGCTGTACCCTTAATAAAAAAAAGGTACCTGTACCTACCTAGTGAGATGTTTAGGTGCGCAATTCGTTTGGTAGTGTGCGAGCCAAGTGTCATCATGACGAAGAGCCCCTTCAAAAATTTATTTTTTTCTAAAACACATGTCATGTCATGTACACAGGGCGTCAGATTAACCTACCCTAAACTGTCAAATCCCTCCAATGAATATTGAATCTTAAAACCAAAAAAAATAAAGTTCAAAATTGATTGTAGAAATTTGACAGATTTGGGTAGGTCGATCTGACGCCGTGAGTACGTCAAATGTACATGGCAACGCTGCCACTATTCCGCTACGATTTAGTATGGGATTGTGTATCTAGTTAAGTGAACGAAGGTCATTACTGACAATTTGTCCCCGAGCTCCCTGAAAAACTGGGTCAGTGGATGCGAATTCCAATATCGAGTCTCAATTTTTTACTGTGTTCTAGTTTGTTATTTTTTAATCGCTATATTAACGTCAGGAGCAACATAGCCGCGGGCGTAGCCGATGAGGATTTGCAATACCAGAAGTTTTACTTCATTAATTACAGATATATTCGATAAATCTATAACATTCATTCAGCTATTGTGTAGAGCTTGTAATGACAACAACAAGAAATTTTGTAAGGTGACTTATTTAGCAATAGTTAATGTGCATATAAAGGTAAAATTAAAGAAGAGGTTGGCAACATTTTGTGTCTTCTTCTGTATCGTCTTATAACGTATTTTCATTTTTTTCTACTAATATGGAAGTAATTTTTTTATACTGCTCACTACGTGTACATTTTTGGTGGAAGCTTTACTGATTTGTAATACTAGTTTTATTATTTTTTGTAATGTATGTTAAAATATTGTTTGTTTCTCAATGAAGATAAAATAATATTAAAATTAAAATTGTGTTGGTTAATTGTACCTGAGTTGCGGTGTCACCGAGCTGCTTCAGCGACTGAGCGGAGCGCGAGCGACACAGGTTCGAGCAAGCTCCAGCTTTGGCCGCCTCGCACGCGCGCCCTCGCTCTGCAACACACGATGTAAGTTTTTTAATCACAATCAATTATGGTCAAACTCATGAATTCATTCAAAAGCAAAAAATAGATTTTTTTGTGTAAAAGTGTGTAGGAGTGTAGAGGAGCTCGATGGCGCAGCGGCTAGCACGTTCGGTTTGCGATCTTGCCCGCTAAGCAACATTCACAATGCCGGGTGGGTGAAACCAATGGGTGCGTGCGTGCGTGCGTGCGTGCGTGCGTGCGTGCGTGTGTGTGTGTGTGTGTGTGTGTGTGTGTGTGTGTGTGTGTGTGTGTGTGTGTGTGTGTGCTGTTGCTGTGTTTGTGTGTCCTACCGTGGTGTTTGTCGGCGCTGGCGGGCGGCTGGTTGCTCTTACGCACGCAGTAGGAGACCGAGTAGCTGGTGCTGCGCGTGTGGTTGCTCGCGCATCCCACGCACACGCCCGGCGAGCGTTTGCCTGAAGCGAGATAGAAATTTCGTTACCATAGACACGTTAACATGTATATACCTTCATATAAAATGGGCCAAGGCTTATCATTGGTCGTTTAATGGTAAATAAATATATTGCAATCGCTGTGACCGATATCGGTCGGGAGAATCATCATCATCACCTTCATATTTATAAGCTCCGTCAATTATTGCGAAATAAATTAATTGTTATGTTTTTTACTCGTTTTCTTTTTCCATACACAGAAGAAAAAGGCGAGAGTTTTATTAATATTTTTCTTTATTACAATCTATATAATTAAGTAAAAATCACTTGTCACGAGTGTATGTACGCTCATCACTTCAAAACGGCTGCGCCTATTTAGGTTTGTATGATTTATTTTTTAAATTCACGGTATACCGGTCCTCCACGCAGACGAAGTTGCAGGCAGGCCGCTAGTATTATGTAAATCTCGAGCCTATTATTGGTTTTTATTATTAATAGCCACAGATTTTGGCGTCCAAGAATATTTAATAAAATAACCCCCTATAAAATCGACTAATTTACCAAATTAACTTGTGTCATAGTCATGTTTGTCACGATGTTATTTTTTTCTAGTTGTAATGTTAGTAATAAGAAAGTAACATCGAAATTGTATATTTCAATAGGGAGAGTAGCAATTGCAAAACTTTGGTAACCCAAGGTACGCTAAACTACAACGATGCATGCTGTATAAAAGAACGGGCTAATTCCTATAGAAGCTGAAAAGTATGTAGTTTCCTAAATGGTGCAAACCGGCGTGCCAACTACTTGCATCGGACAGCCAGCGACCTAGTTAACAAAGCTTTATTTAACTGCAACGTTTGTTGCCGGTTCCTAGAAAATGTCCGCAACCAATTCAACTGTTACTGTTCGGCGAATTAATTCGGAAAACTCGATTAATACCTAGTAAAGCTTTCTGCAATTTCTATTTTGCACGTTACGACTGACGTCATCGCGTAACGAGACTTCGTATATAGTTTGTGTGGACGTACAGCTTTTCAGAAGGGTTTTTGTTTATGATATTTTATGTTTTGGATGTATAATTTGTAACTTGATGTACGAACCAATGTACCAATTCAAAAATATAATAATTTTGTTTTTTTAGTACGTATTACATTTTCAATATTTATTCAATATACCTAAAAGTTTACAAACACTTTAAAAGGAAAACTATTTAAGTGACAAACATTTTTTTAAAGTAACTAGCCTTCTGAAAAAATGTAATAAACTATTTACTATTTCAAATAACAATCTTGTATAGACCAACCTGCAGCGAAGGCGTTCCCGTTGGGCTGCACGCCGTCCTTATTATACAAATTAGACGTGGACTCGAATATGTCGCGCATGTAGTCCAGCGGTCGGAAGTTGGACTCGAGCGAGTCTACCGCCGCCTCTAGTGTAAGTAGCAGCTCGGTGACGTAGCTCTGCATGTCCTAGCCCTGCTCTGTGACGGTTTCCACCAGCCGGCAAAATACACACGCCTGCAGACCAACCTATCAAAACTGTGCAATTTCTCCAATCGATTTTGATCCTTATTCCTCTTGTAACAAAGTATAAAATATAATATTGAAGAAATTTGACATTTTGTGGTAGGTTGAAGTGCTGGCGTCTGTATGTCGGAACCGCTCATATAAATACATAGACCAACCTGCAGCGAAGGCGTTCCCGTTGGGCTGCACACCGTCCTTGTTGTTCAAATTGGGCGTGGACTTGAATATGTCGCGCATGTAGTCCAGCGGGCGGAAGTTGGACTCGAGCGAGTCTACCGCCGCCTCGAGTGTAAGCAGCAGCTCAGTGACGTAGCCTTGCATATCCTCGCCTTGCTCTGCGACGGTTTCGACAAGACGAGAGAGTATGTCGGAAACGTTGCGGCCGGTCATCGCCACGCCTATCATACGGAACACCTGCAATGTGGGTGGGGTTGGTAAGCGTTACTAAGCGAATAATATAAGTCAAAGTTGGTCTATCTAATCTAATATAAAAGGAAACAGTATATAACAAGGAAAACTGACTTACGGACGAAAGTAATAACCGATCCCGAGATCGAGATAGGCCTACTTTAGATTTGTTGCCTAGATATTTCTGTTATATGGCGGGAAATAACAACAGTTGCCTAGTAACAAATCCAAAATAGGATTATCTCTATCTCGGGATCGGTTATTAATTTCGGCCGTTAATGACTGATATATTAACGCATAACCCAAACTAGAAAACTAGGATTACAAACTTGAAATTTTGCATCATGCTTCTTTTTTTAGTGAAGGTATGCACTAAAAAGGATTTTTGAAAATTTGCCCTTTAAGGGGGTAAAAAAGGGTGAGGTAAGTTTGTATGAAACTTTGTCCATTTATACTATAGAATACGTATTTCTTACATTAAAATTTAGAATCTTTGAAAAAAAACATTTCGTTTTCGCGCGGGCCGCTACTTCAATATAAGCAGCAGCTCAGTGACGTAGGTCTGCATGCCCTTGCGCTGCTCTACGACTGCCTTCACAAGTAGTGGCGCAAAACTGACCTGCAGCGAGCGTCCCGCGTAGTGTCGCGACGGGCATGATAAGCCCAGCTGCAGCGCCGTCTGCGCCCAGCGCTCGGACACCAGCGCGTGCGGCAGCGACTCCCGGAACACGCGCAGCACGTGCCGCAGCAGCGCCGCCATCTGCTGGCAGCTGCGCAGCGACCACACTGCGCCGGCGCAACATTAATAGGGCTTACGTGTCACTATTGTGTTGTGTGGTGTTTCGCAGTTTGTCTGGTTCGCAACTTGTCTGTATTCTACAATTCGTCTGGATCCTTTTTAAAATGAGCATTTCGTCCGGAAGACGAAGCGCGAATTTCTAATATCAGTTTGTCCGGCAGATGAACCGCGAATTGTTAAAATGCATGCTCTTTATTTGGCCAGTACAACATAATAATTCTTTACTTTGTTTACTAGAATCACTGCATGTTTTGTCCAGATGTACTGCGAACTTTTATTATTAATTTGTCTGCCAGACAAACTACGAATTAGATAGATGCAAAGATCATAGGCCGGATGAATTGAGAACAAAAATTCGCAGTTCGTCTGCCTGCAAATTGCGAACCAGACAAACTGCGGAACACCCGTGCTGTGCTGGTAGCGGCTCATTAATAGTATACTACCGATTTCTTCCCTTGGGTGTCGTAAATGGCGACCAACGGACCAAATACTGCACACAACTTCAACAGCATAAAGCGGCGATAGGCTCACCTCACCTTTGTCACGCTGAGCACATGTGCAGTTATCATTTGGTGAAACATGGACCTGCTTTTTCGGTCCTCATTGCCTGGTCTCTGACCCTTCACCCTACGGGGATAATAGTCGTGATATACAGTTGTGGTCATATAGGTAGGAACGGGTAGTAAGTATTCAATTCAATTTTATGAAATCTAGTTCAATAACTTTGCACTGCTTTATTATTAATTACTTTTAACCACGTAAAAATGTACTATCATGACTAAGTTCCTCAGAATATTTTTTACAAATCAAATAAACTTTTATGATGTTTAGAGACCATAAACAAACATGACTAAGTTCCTCAGAATATTTTTTACAAATCAAATAAACTTGTATGATGTTTCGAGACCATAAACAAACAAGACATGTTTTTGCAATGTACTGGCCCCTGGACAAATAATTAGGAACGCAATATCATTTCGTTTTAAATAGGTTCCAAATTCAAGAATTTTAAAAAGAAAATTTTATGTTATTATTCGGGAGTATTTTGGCGCCTTTTTTTTCAAGTCACTAGTGATGCAAGGATTAGGGTTCGATTAATCCTAATCCCGATTATTCAGTATATTTCCGATTAATCTTAATCGCTGATTATTACCTACAATTGTGCAGGATTATTGTTTTTTTAAGTAAAATTGGCTGTTATAATTTAAGGCTTTTCCCGTAATTTGACAAAAAGAAATTACGTGACTGACATAATTATGCAATGTCATTGCAAGCATAATCCTCGTTCAGTTATTGTCTTGTTTTTGTTTGGAAATGTCGGGTAAAAAACGTTTGACGAGTGATATTTCCTTCTGACAATAATTCAAATCATAATCTTAATCAGCAATTATCGGTGCAGATATTTCTAATCCTAATCCTAATCGTAAAACCAGAAATCCTTGCATCACTAGTCTACAATAACAAGTTGTTAAATATTTAATACTATTTATTACAAAACATGGAAAAACAAAAAACTTGCGAATTTTCGAGAAGAAAAATTATAATTGCACTTTATGATCGTGATTGGTCTTACAAAAAGATTGCTCATCTATATAATCAGCAATCTCAAATGTTCAAAATCTAAAGTTTTTAACGCGGTCAATCACTTTAAGAAATTTCACACTACCAATAACGTATCGTTACGTTAAAACCCACCAAAGTATTGGGCCATCGTGGTGGGTTACGGCCCAATCTCCCCATGCGCAGTTGTACTTTTTTTTTGCAGAACACAACAACACTATAAACATCGTTGTTATGGCGACAGACTTAGATATGATGGTGGTAGTTAACCGCCCTACCACCAACCATACCAAGTAGGTACACAAAGATCCCGATGGGGATCGAACCAGGGACCTCTGGGTCTGAGACCGGTGTAGCTTAGCCACTAGAGACAACAGAGGCGGATAAAACATGTACACAGGCAGTGGCGTGCCTAGGGCTTCATATTGGGGCAAGCCCGAAACCTGAAGTTCCTAATCTTGCTACCTGGTAGAATGTTGGTGACCAATTGTGACACTAGCCACATTTTTTACTCAAATCGTCATAGGCCGTGGCATTCCAAACGTTCTTGTCATTGGTAAAAAAAACAGCCTATTACCTTCTATTATATCTTGAACGTGATTTTTGTTAGAAATAAATTACAGCGGCGTTTTTGGCGTTCTTTATCTCAAAAACCAAAATACATTAACAGTATTTACTTATTGAATAGTGTAGAATTGCTATTGGCACGTAGCGGCCTCGCTTTTTGTAAATTTCGCTTAACTTTTTATTTAAACCCAAAACTGCAGAGAAAAATTTTCATATATTGCGCGAGGGCACTTTTTTGAGCTCCTGGATTGAACTACAGTTCTAAACAAATGAAATAAAAAAATGAGAATGTTATCTCGTCGTATAATGCGTAGCGGCCACGGAATTTTTAAATATTATTGATTTTATATAGAAAAAAAATGTTATTCAAAACCAAAAAAACTTTGAAAATCGCGTTAAGTTAACTGTGAATTTCTTTTATCTACGATAATATTATTGAGTAAAATTTATACCAGAAAAAATTTAACTTCATAAGGAATAAAAATGTTATAATGAATTTATTACTTATCCTATTTTTCTATGAAAACTATAAATACTTACAACTAAGTACAAAATGCGATGCGCCGGCCTTCCGAACTCAGCTTTTTCTCACAGAGTGAAGATTCGTAATATTAAGCATGCATTTATTATCCTATTTCGATAAAAACGATAAATACAACTGGAAAATTACTACAAAATGCGAAAATGGGCATTTTGCGCGGGAATCACAGTCGATATGTAGGCCTCTACACTTAATTTATTAATTATTAAGGTCCATGATTATTACTTAATTATTTTGAATGGAAGCAATCAATTGTTGGACAATTGTTGGTTAACAATCCAAAGAGTTTTTTACATAGACCTATTATAATTAATGCCTTAGATGACTTTTAATAGTTTGCGAAATTCATAAATCATGTGTGATGTTCGAAGAATTTATTTACCTCTGCCTTTCGTAGGTATGCCAATCATCAACACGTTTAAGTACACATTTGTTTGCAACACATCACATGCCCAACACATCTAAGTTCGTCACAGAGACCAATAAAGCAACGAACTGAACTCAGAACACATTTTTTTTATCACAAATTACGAAAACACTTCTTGTTACCTAAAAACAATCGCTCAAACAAAGTGAAGTGTGACAATAACATAGAATAAAAAATGGCTGGCCTGGCCTGTGGCTGCTGCACAGCACAATCGCGTGTTAACGCTCGCCTCTGATTGGTTCGCCCGAGCTCGAGCTGTCGTCGGTCACCTCTGATTGGTTCGCCCGCGTTGAAGTTGCACGTGATTCGGTAGAAATAAAGCCTGATTTGGAGAAGGCCTTCCTTGCGAACTTCATAATGCAAGCTGGCTTTGACGAAGAGTATGAATTTCTCATAGAATCTATACATACTTACGCAGTATTATGTTTATAGAGTAGCAATTTTGTTAAAGTTAGAAGAGAGCGGATATACTTTAAATCCGAAGCCCGGTTGCAAGCCAACTTGTGCGAGAGAGATGTAAAGCATCGCACAATTCATAAGCAGCTTTATGCGATTTGTTTGGTGATTCTTAATATGAGAAACTTATCAAATTGATAATTTGAATGCTGATGAAAGAAAATTAACAATGGTAAAAATATTAAGTGATTTTAATAATTGCGTTTTTACCAGTAGTGATATTGAGTTTTTGTTAGGGCAAGCCGGGCTTTTCGGCTTGTATGAAAGTACCGCCACTGTACACAGGTACATGTAGAAAGGCCTGTGCCCAGCAATGAGACGATTATAGGCTGGTGATGATAATGACGTGTCATGGTTTACTACATAAACTATAAATATTGATTTCTAAAGCTTATATTGTTTCTAAGGTTTAAGCGAGCACTACACATTCAAATTAAACACTTTTACGGATTATTAAACGCGAGTTAATCCGTCAAAAGTGTTTTATTCTAAAGCTTACATTGGAATGAAACATCCTTTCAGGATATGTAAAAAAATATAGGTATGATTTTATCAAGTACCTAATAAATGCATTTTTAGTGACCTAATAAATAATATTTGTTTGTAAAATAGAAGATCTGTCACCTGAATTGAATCACTGAATAATATTAAAACGCTTACCTAAAATATTAATTAAGAATTACTTAGAAATAATATCAATCATCAAATAATTATATTTTTTTTGGTGTACATATTTTGTTTGAACACATTATTAACGATCTGATAGTAAATATCTAGACGAAATTATACCTACAGACATCGCTGAATTAAAGTAATTGCCCCCAATTATATAGGTTTAGTGATTGACACTTTAGTAATTGGACTTTGAAAAATTAAAACGCTTTACGTCTGACGGTTTTAATGGTTTTTGATTCTGTTGAAAAGCAACATCTTCGTTACTCAGACATTTTTCGTTGAGAACTTTGTTTAAAAATTCTAAATATTGTGGATGTATCACAAGATCTCTGTATTTCCCTCAAGTAAAATTAATAAAATTAAAGCAAGATGTACAGTTTTTGGACCGGTTACAATAATTCTTGCGCTCAAAAATGCGAAAACTATATTTTGTAGTGTATTTTAATAATAACCGTGTCGCGTAGCGGTTAAAGAATGCTACCACCCCCTCTCTTCCCTTGGGTGTCGTAAAAAGCGACTATCGGACTAAAAACTGCACATATTTCCAACGGTTCCCTATCCATTTGCATAAAAATTTTAACCATGAGATATCTTGGCATATGGTTATTTATACTAATGATAATTACGCATAATATTTTAAGTCATAACAAATTTAGCATAATTGTTTTAATCATAAATACAATAACCATAATCATATTTAAGCATAAAATTCAAAACCATAATTTTAAAAAGGCATAATGGTATCAAACCATTTAATTATATTAATAAAGTCAAAGTCAAAGTCAAAGTAAAATTATTTATTCAATGTAAACCTTTACAGGCACTTATTGACGTCAATACTAATAATAATAAAAAAACAGTTAACTAACTTATAGTTAAGACTTAACAAGTAATCTAACGAGCTATAGTCCACCACCACTGCACGCCGGAACAGAATCGCGTCGAACCGAAATATAAGCCGTGGTCATAGAATTGTGTAAACATACGCATCCTGGTACGAGAAAAAAAAATTGCGGGCAAGTGTCTCTCCCCTAATTTATAGGTAATTTATCGTTTTTTTGGGATGAAAGGTGAAAAATGATAAATCATAATGAATTGTTAACTTAAGTTATTACTTATTGGAATAAAATTAAATATGACCTCCAATTATCGTATTGATATTGTGGTAAGTAATAGAAATTGGAGAGTTTTTGAAGTAAAACAAAGTAACGGCTGAAATGAGTTTTGGAAAACATTAGTACCTAACCAATAAGGTTAACATTTTTAATCATTCAAATATATTTTTTTTATAAAAAATAGAAAAAACGTCAAAAATTAACAAGCATAAATTTGTGTGTTTTAAAATTGTTTCGTTTTTCATCTTGGTACAAGCACAGAATAACTAATATTACTACGGTACAGAAAGTTCAATATATAAGCAAAATCATCTTACGCAGAAAAAATGTAGCTCCTAAGATTTTAGACACCAACAAATTATTACTTACATAAATATTGTTCTAATTTTTACGACGATTCTCTTACGACGAAATGAAAATTATAAACGTAACTCTAGGGTTACTACCACACTTACCATAAACCAGAATACCAACAACATGAAATAATATCCAAAAAAATAAAAACCACCAAATGCTCTAAGAGAAAAAGTAAGTTTTGTAAATTCGTTTTAGTTGGTATGAAATATTTTTTGTACTTATGTAATAAACGGTTAGCGCAGGATCGCAAGGTGTGGCGGAAAAAAAGAGCCTTCCCCCTTTCCAGAAGAAGACCTTTCCCCAGCAGTGAGTGTAACCGGCTGATTACATAGATAGATAGATGTAAAAAAAACTAAAGGGCGGCTTACGGGTGACCCAAGGGCCACCCCCGTCGCACCTAAACCTACTTTGACACTATATAATATAGAATAAATATAATACAGAAAACAGAATAGGAACATTAAATACCTGATTAATTTTAATTATTTGCATGAAATCATTAACAATTTTTTATTAATTTATATCTATTAACCTTTATGACGAAATATTATTATGAGACTATACACTATAATAAACACTATAAAAAATCAATTATGCCAAAGTGATATTAAGCAAAAAAACATATGCCAAATTCGTTATGCCAAACTATTTTAGGAATAAATACATTAAGTCAACGAAAGGTATCCCACTTCCAACAGCATAAAGCGACGATGGGCTCGCCACCTGTCACGCTGAGCTAATTAAAATATTTTTGGGAAACCTAAATCAAAAAGTAAAAGTTAGTAAAATTACCTTTAGCTGTGATATCCTCGTACTGCCATAGGGGCATATGCGTTGGCCGGTTGGCGAGGAAGTGCACCAGCGACTTGATGAGCTCCGCGACAGGCTGCTGGGGTTGCTGCGGTGGCTGCTGCGGTTGCTGTTGCGGTTGCTGCTGCTGCGGTTGCGGTTGCTGCGGCTGCAGCAGCGGTTGCTGCGGCTGCAGCTGTTGAGGTTGCGGCGTGTCCGCGTCGCGCCCCTCCTCGCCCTCCATCACGATAACCGGCAGCGACGGGTACTGGTCGCCTTCCGCTGAACAATGGTCAATTTATTAATCTTGCGCTTGACACTCTCGAGAACAGATTCAATTTAAATACACCAATATCTAAATGTCACGATATCTCACAATATCGAATTAATTTTAAACCAAGACCCAAACTCATTTTATGTTAATGAATACAACTACCACAACAGTGGGACATTTACAGGCTAAAAATCACCATTGGATGCCATCATCAAGATGAAGTATGGAGGTCAGTTGACAAAATTTCTTGCGGTTCCATGAAGTAACTTTTAACTGACGATAGACAAGTCCAGTTCAGTGTTTGATATCGTCCAACCGTTTACGCCTCGAACGTCCCAGCCCCCCCTAGTCAAGTGCAAACGCTCACTCGCTGTTTATTCTTCACTAGCAGACCGCCGGCGACTTGGTTCGCGTGGACCCCGTACCCCGTGACGGATTCTCAAAATGTCTCCCCTCCCAAGAACACTTATTGTGACGTAACTAAAATGGTTATAATGGTTATATACTAAAAACGTAACAAAAGACATATGCTATCGCGACACATTTTGTAGATAATGGTGTGTTCTGCAAAGCCATAATATATTATTTTATTATATCATCAATAGTTTACTTAGCGCACGCGATTTAAGGAATTTATTTGAGTTTTAGTAAGGATCCCTATTTGTTTTGAAAATATAATATAGCCTATGTCACCCGGAGATACTGCAGCTTCCCAACGGTAAAAGAATTTTTTAAATCGGTCTAGTAGTTTCGCAGCCTACTCAATACAAACAAACAATCAAATGTTTTCTCTTTATTACTAGTATAGACTAGCAATTGGAACAGTGCAGAGCAGTGTACGACGAATTACGAATAGATAGGGTTGAGCGTTTGCCACTTGTCTAGGGGGACAGTTCTCGCTACAAATGCTGAGTGGTTTATAGCTTACCGTCGGGCGTGACCTGCGGGTCGGAGCTGAGCGAGCGCGCGTGCGAGCGCGGCGAGTGCGCGCACGCAGGCACGCTGTCCAACGTCGCATCCGGTTCTGTGCATAGTATACGTACACATTATTACTGCTTACATGTATTTATACCTTTTTATACATGGTCGAGAGTATGATGAGACAGTTATGATATTAGGAAAGATATTTATAAGTACCAACGTAAATCATCAAAGTCAATTTGATTTATTGTAATAAGATTATTTTGCTTAAAAACTACATGTAATTAAAGGCTGTACATTCTATTACTATGGCGTAAACAGAGAGAGGAACATGCCCAGCAGTGGGTTGAGAAAGTCTAAAAATGATGATGATGATGATGACATTCTATTACGTTTCTAAATAAATGACGTAAAATTTAAAAACTAAAGAATTTGGTTTTATAAAGAAAACCTTCCTTAATATTTTGATATAAACCTCTAGCTGCAATTATTTCTTCACAGTATAGTAATGAAGTGTCAAAATTTGCAAAAGATTTTGAAAATTAGTGACGCCGAAGAAGTAAAGAATTACGAACCACTAAGTACTTCTTTTTATGAGCATGTCGATGTCCTTGTTAAGCATCACTGGCTTTTTATGCGAACTACTTTACTCCAAAGGTGTTGAATCCTAAAAAACTTTCAATGTAGTTTTGTAAGGAGCATACTCGAATATTGACCTGTCTGTCAATCTGTGCTGTGCTAGTGTGTAAGGACATCCTTCGCATCAAGCAATTGCAAAAAATATGTACAATGTTGGTGTTATAGTTTGTAACTAGCAATATTAAATTAACAACTAATATAAATCAGTGCACTCACTATATGTAATCTTTTTCTTGGATAAATGGTTTGAAATATCATTTTTCTTACTTATGACAATCTCAAATAACATTACTTCTTATAAAAGTTCAAAATAGTTGATACACAATCCCATATGAAATACGTTTGAAATAGTGGTTCTTACAGCTATTCTATACAATAATGTTTTCGAATAATCACAACTAATTTTAATACCGTATCGCGTAGCGGTGAAAGAATACTACCACCCCCTCTCTTCCCTTGGGTGTCGTAAAAGGCGACTAACGGACTAAAGACTGCAAAGTCTTCTAACAGCATAGAGCGGCGTACCACCTGTCACGCTGAGCACATGTGCATTCGCTATTTGGTGAAAAGTGGGCTATGGTAGAGGACTGCTTTTGCTGTCCTCATTGCCTAGTCTCTGACTAACCCTCCGGGGATAATAGTCGTGATTATATGTATGTATGTAATTTTATAACACATTTGCTCGTTAAGTGGCTCTTATTACACCGATTTCAGCATCGTAATGTAATAAGCATCGCACTAGTGCGGTAATGTAATTTAAAAATTAGTTCCTAATCGTTTGAATCTATGGACAACATAGGTGGGAGCCTTTAGCCCGTTAGTCGCTTTTACGACACCCAAGGGAAGAGAGGGGTTGGTAGTATTATTTTGATGAGCCCATCGCCGCTCTATGCTGTTGGATGTATGTGCAGTCTTTAGTCCGTTAGTCGCCTTTTACGACACCGAAGGGAAGAGAGGGGTTTGTAGTAATATATTGATGAGCCCATCGCCGCTCTATGCTGTTGGCTGTATGTGCAATCTTTAGTCCGTTAGTCGCCTTTTACGAAACCCAAGAAAAGAAAGGGGTTGGTAGTATTATTTTGATGAGCCCATCACCGCTCTATGCTGTAGCATGTATGTGCAGTCTTTAGTCCATTAGTCGCCTTTTACGACACTGAAGAGAAGGGAGGGGTTGGTACGAGTAGTATTATTTTGATGAGCCTATCGCCGTTCTATGATGTTGAATGTATGTGCAGTCTTTAGTCCGTTAGTCGCATTTTACGACACCGAAGGGAAGGGAGGGGTTGGTAGTATTATATTGATGAGCCCGTCGCCGCTCTATGCTGTTGGAGGTATGTGCAGTCTTTAGTCCGTTAGTCGCCTTTTACCTTAAAGTTTAAAAATAAATATGTCTAGTTTTAGTAATGAAGAACTAAATTTACAGTCTACACCACCGGAAATAATAAGTGAAGCACAAAATGTTATTGACAGCCTATTACCATCTAAGTCCAAAGAATAATACATGTTGGCTTACCAAAGATTTATACACTAGAAAAACAACAAAAACACGCAGTCATTTTCGGAAAATGTGTTTTCCTCGCAAATATGTTATAAAACGTCGTATGACATACGTGCGCTTTGCTTTCTTGTAGCCCTCGCCTACGGCTCGGGCCAGCAATATCGCCTCTGCTGTAATTTTCAACTTACCGCACTTATATCATAATGTACTATTAACACTCGGCCCTATAATTACGTCAATGTCAAATGACAAATGACAGCAATCCAATGCTCTATTGGTTTAAGTTGTGGCGAGTTCAAGTTTTGAATAAATATCGTCCCTATTAAATAGTTTATTTATTTATTTATTTATTTGTAAACCACAAAAACCCACATGGATTTATGAACGCACTTTTTCTGGGTGAGGGCACAATAGAAACTTTTACTACCAAACTAATATGGTGAGCGTTATCGAATAGTAAGCAAATACGATTACTATACCATTACGAGAGTTTTTCGTGCTAGGGGTACAGTTCTTTGGGTCGTAGCAAAATTGATTATGGTTCCGTCATTTTGTCACCTAATTACGCTATCCATTCCAAACACATTGAAAGCGTACAGAAGAAATTCTTGCGATTACTTTGCTACAAACTTAATCTTAGTCGTAATATCTCAGGATAACATGAGAGATTGAGGAAATTCAGAATGACCGAGACTCGACGTTACCAACAGGACATGATAACACACAATTTTACATTCTATCATAGACGCACGTATTCTTTTGAAACTATTAATAATTAACTTTAAATTTAACCCTAGGCGCTCTTCCCCTATTTTTGTTCTTCCAACTTACAAGAATAATACATCTTTCTTTAGTCCCATTAAACGTGTGTGTCTTAATATGAACGCACTATCCTCCAGATGTGCCTAAGTTGACATTTTCAACAGAAATGCCAACTCCTTCAAGAAAGCCAACATGTCTGTCGTCAGCCTTACTCTAACTATAATAATAATGATTGTTAATTAACGAGCTTCCTGAGACTGGTGGTTTTTTTTCTAGTAAACATTTTATCCTATGATTGTTAATTATAAACAAACATTATTAATGTAATTATTTTGGTTTAAATACTGTTTGATTCTGATTAATTACTAAAACTTAGTTATTTTTTCCCCCATCCCCTTTCAATAATTACTTTATCAATTTTAATATGATGTGATTTTAGTGTGTATAATATTTTAATTTAGCTCAAATATGTTTTAGTTGTTTAAATGCCTTGTCGACTGATGTCTGTTGTGATGCCTTATTAAATAAATAAATAAATTAACCTACATTACTATTATATAATTAGTCATTAACATACCTAATTAGTCCCACAGCTAGGCAAAACCTCTTTAAATCAAGTCATAGCTACTACTGGGTATACCTCGCATAATCCGATTGCTTATGTTATCAGCACAGCGACAGAGCGACATCTAACGACTGACTAAGATTGTTTGAATATCTTGTATGTAACATCTAAATTATAATTGACTTAGCCAAATATCTTCTAAGAGTATCTCTATAAACATCTCTTATAAATTTTTATTTTTATAGATTTAGAAATCCAACTTTCTTTGTTCTCTGCCTACCCAATCGGGAATCGGGCGTGACGTATGTAATTATTTGTCGAATTGTGTTTTAATTTAGGGGGATCCTGTACGAAATTGTGAAGATTTACGTATTTTTAAGTTACTTGTACTATGCACTGAATTAGCTTAATACATTAAAAGAACTTACGTAAGTTAGGCTGATACAAGCAATACATAAATGTAATGACTCCTAAAAACATTTTTCTTTGACAACTTTCTTAATTTTACGTATGAAACAATAATTCTTACATGAAAATATTCGTATTGATATTTCGCAGGTCTGAAACTTCAAAGCAGAATTGTTCTAATTTTAAATATCAATATGATTGATTTTGCTTTGAAGTTCATTATGAGACTTATGTCAGGTTTTGCAATCGCGCGGCTCCGCGCGGTGCCCTATTAATATTTTGTGTTACACGTCAAAAATTTAACCAACAACAATTTGCACGTTAGGGGTAGGATTTAAAGCAATTACGTAAAATATTGGAAATATAATACCCTAGGATATGACTTGCAGGCTTAGGGGATCAAATAATCCTATTATATGAAAAAGTGCCCCTTCGATCGCTAATTAGGGCCGGGAGCGTGGGGTGCGAATGTCTGTGTTGTGCTTATAGAGACGCGAACTCATACCTGGTCTATTGATGTACCCTTTTTAAGTGAACACGTCGCCGTCGTTTAACTTTTTAATTCGTTGTTTGTTTGTTAAACAGGTTATTTGTTTGGATTACTTTGTTTTATGGTGCCTTACGGCCGAAATTGATAATCAGTCTATCTATGGAGCTAGAAAATTTAATTTAAGGTCCATACAAATAATGTCACATTTTTAAACTCAAGTACGCAAATCAACAGATAGATTGATTATTATTTATTTCGGACGCTAGATGTCGTTGATGTTACAGTTAATAGCAACCACAACAGCAACTTTAATGATTGCATTAATCAACTATGCAATTAAAACATATTGCGATTATGTTGAGATTTAAATGCGGTTTTGTTTATTTTAGAAGAAATATCCTAATATCTTTTAGTTCGTACTTTTTACACGTATCTCGTTGTATCCGAGTAAGCACTATAGCGGTCGCGGTCAAGCTATAGACAATATTGTTCGCATTTGTGGCTTGTCTGACATATCAGCCCAACATGTCGAGGTACTGGTTTCAATTCTCTCAGTTCAGACAAAGTGTGTTTCGGATTTTTTGATGCATAACCCGGGTTTGTGATCTTCAAACCGTATTTTGCAAGCTTATTGAATTAGACAATACCCATCAAGCTTATAAGCTTGGAGTACACGTATCGAATCTACAAGATACTGAAGTTATCGAAGTGATGTTTAAGCTCGTATCTGATTACCAAAAACGGCGCTACATAATATCTTTTCACAGTCGTCACGAAATCAACAATCATATCATCTAATATTAATACAAATCCATGTAGGTAATCGTCATTTGTTTTAATTTTATTGACTGACACGAGTGCTGCCTTAATTTATACAAAAAAAAATGAAATTAATGAAGTAAAATATGTTTTTTTATATTAAATAAAGCTTTTTCGAGAAAAAAATATTGTAAGAGTATAAAATAAGCGTTTGTAATTTTTAAAGTACTTTTCCGAAAACTGTCAAGTAGCCAATTACCACGTCGCAGTCGCAAACGAGTAAAACCGTCAAGGACGCTCGCAGCAAGGATTAAGGATGTTTCACCCTACACCGTCGTGTCGCGACCGGGGCACATGTCCCGTGCGCCAGTCAATCATGCTACATCGGGCTGATTGCGTGTATTCTTTGTTTATGTTTGTGTTTTGTATCATAGTGATTTCATCATTTGATAAATTATTTATTTTTCGCTTGTTCGCTTGCTGGCGGCTATAGCGATTGATCGAGAGTTGCACTTTCGTATGCTTGTCGAATCTTCATTCCTCATCCTACTCTTTCATTCAACAAACATTTGTTCTCCGTGCAGTAGGGCAGTACCTGCCTACACCTAATGCTGAAATTACGATTTTTCGTTTATTTATTTATTTGAAGACAGAGTGAATTAAATTTTTATCAGAACACTTTGTTCTGAGTTTTTCATTTTCCTTGCAATTTATATGCTACTAGCAGCCCGCCGGCGACTTCGTCCGCATGAACCACAAGCGGAATTTCCAAAAAAAAACTCTCATGCCAACCTTGTCCTGGCAATTAAAAACACAACGAACAATAATTAGCAAAATAGGTGCAGCCGTTCTGAAGTGATGCGCGAACAAACAATCATGGCAATTGATTTTAGTTATATAGATTTTATACTACGTTTTCTTGTTACTATTAATTTTCTTATTTTTTACGCCCTATGTATCGGGGCCGGGCCGAGCCGAAGCCGGGGGAAACAATACCTACCGCCATTGCCAATACCTGCCGCCTTACTCTCGAAACCGATCGCTATTGGATCGGATTAGTATTGTGAATTTTCGTATTTTTAAATTACGACACCAGCGCTAATTTGGATTCATATTGGGTGAACTAAATGGTATTGAGTTTTGTATCTTTTTTACTTAATATCCACGCAATATGAATCCATATTAGCTCTGGTGTCGTAACTTAGGAGTACGAAAATTCACAATACCAATCAGATCCAATAGCGATCGGTTTCAAGAGTAAGGGGGCTGACGCCGTGCCACGCTCAAGCATGAATCACTTTACACAAAAATAATGCTACAGACGTTTGACCGTGTCCCGGCCCGGTTGCGCCACGGCGTAACGTGTATCATCCTTTATCCGGCCGAAACAATGTGCGCCCCGCAACCGCTGCACTGCGTGGAGTACGGTCGCAATTAGCCCTATTAAAAGGGCGACGCCAACAAACGGGGTGAAAAGCGAAACATAAATGTACTCTTTTCCTTTAGAATGAGTGCAGTCGTTACGCTAAGCCTTGTGTGTGTGAATACTTTTCACGAAATGCTACTGTACAGTCACATGTTTATTATTAGTCTTAGTCTCACGTTTCCAAGTATGGGCAAGGTCCAAATTACATGTTGTTAGAAAAATACATAGCAAGCGAAAATGTAAACAATTGCATATAAATAGTTAAGAAGCGGCCTTATGAAGCCTTCTCTAATAAAGCTGATTCTTGCTAGGGCTCCACTACAGCTGTGCGAGGAATCAAATCTGTTGCTGTCGCAATTGATCGCTTTAGTAGCTAGGGCGGTGTAAAATAAAATAATTCTATTGGTGGATCTTCCCTCGCCCACAGCTTAGCTACCTAGCAAAGATCTCGTGGAATAGCAGCCTAATGGTGTTACGGTGCAAATCACGTTGCTGCACACAAATAGGGTTACCATCCGTCCGAGTGTCCCCAGGTTTGTCCTAGTTTAGAGGGCGTCCGGGAGTGTGCGGGCGGGGATTCACTTATAGTCAGGGGTTTGAAACATTTAAAGTCGCCGGTTTAGTTGAAACATTTTTTTGTATACTGAATTACTTAAACTACGTTTGCGTTAAGAATGCAGTGACGTAATCAGTGCTACTGCAGGGTAACGGTGTATTCACGTTGTGTTCATAACACAAACCAATTTTATTTTTAAAGATTAATTTTAATGGATTTATAAAAATACACTTAACTGTCTAAAATTAAAATAAAGTCATTAATATACATATAATAAAATTAAATACTTATACAATACATTTTAATCTTTTTTTTTCAAGCTGGCGCAGTTTTTACTGTAGTTTCTATTGACTGTAATATCCTTCCTTCGATTCAACCCAATATTTTTTTTATTGTAATATTAATTGTACTGTCTTGTTGTACTATAATGTCCTCGCACATGTGTGCGAGTTTAAAGTGTGCTAGTTGACGAATTACTCGTCCAGTCTATTTAAATCACACTGTTTAAAGTACATAAAAACGTTATAAATTACTTTTCTTTCTCCGCTATGAGTTACCGAACCACTTTTATTTTTACGAATAGGTTAAGGTAATTAGGGTAACAATGTTTGACTTATTATTTTTTTAAATTTAATTTAGTTACTTAAACACAAAGCACATGACAAAATAACAAAGGGTGACGCGCTTTCGTTGCGTTCGAAAGCGTTCAAAAGGTCACTGTAAACTTGACTTTCTAATTAGAAACGATTTTATTGGTTAGGGGACGTGACTAGGCCGGCGGACAAGTATGACGTCAATGCTTCTTAACTCGAACGAACTATAGTAACTTATCTGATAGAGATCCTCTAATTGAGAAAACAGAGATCTTCTGTTTTCTCCACAATTAAAAACGAGTGATACATGGAGGGGAATCTGAGTGTGTGAGTTCCCTCCCCACATGAAGCTCTAAACCAAAATTATGGCTCACACACACGTCCGGGGTCAAGCTCCAAAATCCGGGGTTTTCACGCTTCTCGTCCTAATTGGTCAGATTTAGAGATGGCAACTCTACATACAAAGCAACTGCATTGTGGGTGTACTATTAGGAAGTTGTCAATCATGTTGGAAGGGGGTGCCTGGTTTAATATGCGTATTGCTCTTTGAGCGAATGCTTCGTGATGTGACCTTTGACATTTAGCCAGTTAAATGGGCGGGCGGGCACCCCTTTTAGATTATAAACCCTCTCATAGGTATTGCTGCCACCGTCTGGCGGTGTTTGGAATGTTTGTGTTACGATTTGATGCGTATGCGATCCAGTACTGAGCGTAGAGACATAATAACTGAGATAGATTGATAAACGGTTTATAGCTCAGATTCATAAGGAAAATCAATTTTACATTATATTGATACTAAAAACGACCACTTCTAGTTTAGGAGCAGGCTAAGGCTACAAGGCTATTTGAAGGCTACTTACCTTTGCTAAGTATATGTTTCCAATGCTATATTTATTAAATTTAATATTTTTTTTAGAAACAGAGTACAGGCGCGAAGACAAGAAGCATGTGTAGCTGGCGAGATATTGTGTTGCTTTAAACATATAACTGAATGGTTACCGGTGAAGCTGGGCGGCGGCGGCGAGTGCGCGGGCAGCGGCAGGCCCAGCCGCAGCTGGTGCGAGCGGCTGGCGAGCAGCGTGCGCGCCACGCCCAGGTGGTCGCGGTGCGCCGCCACCGCCACCAGCAGGTTCAACAGCAGCTGCCGGCAGTGCTGGTGCACGATCCACCTGCACCGCAAACACACTATATTCGAAGGTCTACTTTTTATTAGAACTTAATTAATGTTTCGCGATTAACATTAAGCCAATTTCAATATTACTATTTCAATAGTACATTTAGTATTGTACGGTAGATTAAAATAAAATGGAGTCTGACAACACGTGTTGTTGCTAAAAGAACACGGAAGTAACTCCGTGGGTCTAATACTTACACACTTAGTAAAGACTCAAAACTTCCAAAAATAATATTTATTTTTATGTTTACATCAACACAATTCAAACAAAAACCAAACAACGGATCAAAATCCGTACTGTCGTCCCGACAAACTCGACAATTAGAAACTTTTGGCAATGTCCACATATTTGAGTTTCAAACTGGGATAGGTCCATGACAAGTAACAGCAGTCTCCATAATATAATATTTCTTTACGACTATATTATATTTATATATAATTGATCATGATCATGTAAGTAGCCCGTTTATCAGAAATATTTCAACACAGTTTTAAACACTTAACACAGTTATTCTTTGTCTATAGAATATATACAATGGCGGACTCCGTCGCTTTACCAGTCTAAGGCAGTTGTCCCACCGCCGACGATGAACGAGAAGCGAGTCGAGTTAGAACTAGGAACGGGTTGACGAGCAGCGGAAAGCGAGTGTGTAGTTCCGATAGTTTTGTCGCTGGGCTTAAGAGGCCTATTACATCTCGACTGTGATTTTTGCGTAAAATGGCCAATTTTGGCGTTATGGATCTCAGAAACAAAAATACATTAACAATTATGACTTATTGAATAGTGTATAATAGCTATTGGAATAGTGCGTAGCGGCCTCGCTTTTTGTAAATTTTGCTTAACTTTTTAATTAAACCCAAAATTGCAGAGAAAGATTTTCATTAAGTGCGCGAAGGCATTTTTTTGGGCTCATCGATTGAACTACTGTTCTAAACAAGTGAAATAAAAAAATTATAATGTTAACTCTTATATAGTCGAATAGTGCGTAGCGGCCTCGGAATTTTTAGATATCATTGATTTTATATAGGAAAAAAATCTTATTGTAAACCAAAAAACTTCGAAAATCGCTATAAGTGAACTGTGAATATCTCTTATCTACGATAATATTATTGAGCAAAATTTAAACCAGAGTATTGTTACTTCATGATAAATAAAGATTTAATAATGAATTTATTATCATATTTCGATAAAAACGATAAAAACGACTGCAACATTACTACAAAATGCGATGCGCCGGCCATCCGAATTCAACTTATGCTTACAGAATGGAGATTTGTCATAATATGCACAAATTTATTATCCTATTTCGATAAAAACGATAAATACAATTGCAAAATTACTAGAAAATGCGAAAATGGACATTTTACGCAAAAATCACATTCGAGATGTAATAGGCCTCTTAAGCAAGTACAGTGATACGGGTGATTACTTGCGCCACTCGCTCTCGGCGGCCGAGCCGAGAGTACAGGCCTCTTGGCGGGAAAGTGAAGCGTCATGTCTGTCGGCGTGAGTATTCTGATCGCTGAGCCAGTATCGCTAAGGGAGAAATTATCTTTGATAGATCTTGTCGCTCAGTGACGAACTAGTGGAGCGAGTCCTCGCCGGCAGTGTGAACAGTCAGCGATCAACTATTTATATATGCATCTCTTTTGTTTACGCGGAATGTATATCTATTGTACGTTTCTTGAGCGAGAAAATAGTCTATAGTCAGTCGTTTCCTCGCCGTTGGTGGGACAACTGCCTTAAGGTCAAAATCCCTTGCACACCGCGTCGTCTATTTGGTACGGGCACGTATCCGGGCGGTCGGTGCGCTTCATACGAAAATCGCTGCAAAGTGGCAAAGCGACGGTGACCCCGACCGTACTTACATTTTGTTGATAATAACACAATTCATTAAATCAATCATATACATCACCGCCATCAACATCAACATTAAACATCAACATTTATTTTATTTTAAATTTTGAAAATATTGTGTTTTTTCTCTATAAGTGATTACTGTAATCTTTTTGAGAAAAATAAATGTCTATAAACTTAACATTAGTCATCAACATTAGTATAATATGTAGGTATGGTCAGTTTTGTACCTGGTGTGGTCCATGCCGAGCATGACGATGTGCAGCATGAGCGGCACGTGGATGGACCAGTCCAGCTGCACGCCGTCCAGCACCACGTCACACAGCAGCATCACCGCCACGTTGCACCTGCGCAACTCAAAAGTTAGGCGTTGGACCGGTGACCATAATTGGCTATTTGACAGTTGTAACAAGAAAATAGAAAATATGTCTGTAATATGCAAAGTCTTCTAACAGCATAGAGCGGCGACGGGCTCACCACCTGTCACGCTGAATACATGTGCAGTCGCTATTTTAGGTTATGTCAGAGACTAGGCAATGAGGACTGCTTTTGCTGTCCTCATTGCCTAGTCTCTGACTAACCCTTCGGGGATAATAGTCATGATTATATCTATGTATGTATGTAAGTATGTAATTTTAATACTCGGCCCTATCAATGGCAATCTCATATGACAAATGACAGCAATCCAATGCTTACTCTTGGTTTGAGTCGAGGCGAGTTCGAGGCGTCACTTCGAGAGCGCTAATGCTGTATCTAGTCGTCTAGTGTTTAAATTATCGATGTCGTCAGCCTATAGGTAAACGTCCTACTGCTGGGCACAAGTCTTCGACATGGAAATTGGGCCATACATAACCAACCACGCTGGCCCAATGCGGGTTGGTGGGTTGTAACGACTGACTGACGTTGATACAACAACTGGGACCAACGGCTTTACATGCCTTCCGGAGCATGGAGGAGCTCGAGACGTTTTTAATTTAAAGACCCATCCAGTGACTCGGTATTGCGAAAGTTCCTTAAATAGGTACTAGCCATATTACAAACCGAACGAATTAACCTCCTCTCCATTTTTCTATAAAGCTGTGATAACCAATTAAGTGCCTTCGCACACGGCGGCGTATCGTAAGCGTATCGTAATACGCGCGTAGGACGAGAGCAATACGAGCACGTACATTTTCAAACAAGTCCGCACACGAAGCGTTGCTGCAGCGAATCGTACCGTAGGATAGGAGACACCGAAATCGGTTCGTGTCAAAGGGAGGCGAATCAATGCAACTGGCTGTAAAACGACGAAAGTTTTTTAAACGCCCTTTTATTAACTACTAGCAGACCGCCAGCGACTTCGTTCGCGTGGACCCCGTGACGAATTTTTAAAATGACTCCCCTCCCAAGAACACTTATTGTGATTATTGTTATTACCTACTATTGTAGGTAATAATAATAATCACAATAAGTGTCGCGATAGCATATGTCTAACTATTTTAGTTACTAAAATAGTTAGACATATGCTATCACGACACTTTTCGTAGATAATGGTGTGTTCTGAAAAGCCATAGTACATTATTTTATTCTATCATCAATAGTTTTCTTGGCGCATGCGATTTAAGGAATTTATTTGAGTTTTAGTAAGGGTCCCTAATTTTTGTAAAAAAAATATAACATAGCCATTTCACCCGGAGATAGTGTAGCTTCCCAACGGAGAAAGATTTTTTAAAATCGGTCTAGTAGTTTCGGAGCCTATTTAATACAAACCAACAATTACATGTTTCTTCTTTATAATATTAGTATAGATTGTTCCGTAAAATTTTAAAAGCACTTTTTATTTAAGTTGTACTTTTGAATTTCCTCCCTTACAAAATAACAATTACAGTCACAGCATTGTGTGGCTAAAATATAAATGTAGTCCAGAAATAAGCTTAACTTGTCCGGATAATTCGATCACTCGCATCTGTTTGCCTTTAATGCATCCTAATTTAAATGTTGATGAACACAGCTTTCCGAAGCAATTATTTGTCAGCGTAAAGCATTGAGGTACATTAAATAGAGTAGACGTCCCATACAAAGATTGTGCTCCGCTAGATGACAGCGGGCATCACGTGATACGTTGGGGAGGGGCCTTGGTTGTTATAGAATAACTCCGAGCGCGCAGATGCGACACACAATTAGTACAGTTTTATCGTGTATTATGAGAATATTGTTAAAATGTAAAAATCAATGGGAAGTTACTTTTTATGTTTTATTGAATGTAATATTATTAATTGTAATATTATTATATTATTATTTATTAATTGTAATATTTTAAAATAAGTAAAATAATGCTAAGAATTTATAAGTAAATAATAAAATAGGCTTGTGTCCACTAAGAATAAATCGGGTGGATTGGCGTTTCTAATGATCAATTATGATTTATAGAAACAAATTATCTAAAATATTCATTATAAAAAATTGAGATTATTAATATTTTTAAAGAAAAAATCGACAAATACACATTCAGTCATATGACATTAAACGGAAATCAGAAGCCGTGACATCACACCGTGTCAAATGTCATTTATTGTTGTGATATTTCTATAGAACAAGCCTCGAACGAAACGGATGTTTGGTACGGCGTTACGTCATTTACTCAACATGGCGGTCTTAAGCGTTTTTGCGGTAAATTAAAATCGGAATATAAAAACGCAAAATAAATATTATAAATGATCGATTTTTTTGAAAAATTATGTATTTTAGATAAAATAGGTAAACAGGTATCGTTTTAATATGATTTTGAAATTTAGTCAACTAGCCTATTTATAAAATCTTTTTCTTTTTTAATCAGATGTCAATAATATATTAATAAGATATGAGGTCTTCCTGCTTCATCTGACATTACTTATTTTACGAACTTATGTAGGTACAAATTTTATCAATATTTCCCTATCTTTAAGGCCCAGGCGTAAAGATTGAATAAACAAAATGTAACAAAATTATCCCAAACAAAATTCAATAACTATTTTTCGTCTTGTAATAACCACAGTCAGTTATTTTCTAAGTATGTGTAAAATTATTACTTTCCGCAGTAAAAGAAACGTCAACTAATTCTACCTACACTTTTTACATACACACTGTCACATCTTAACTTTTTTACTCTATGACAAATGACGCAACATGGCGTCTCCGCTAAATATTTTGCTTGAATTAAGTTTTAAAATGATTTGCTCGTTACTCACCGACGGAAAGTTATTCCTTTGCACTTCGCTGTATTACTAGAGTTATTAGTGCAATATCGTAACACACACGAGGGCATATTTAATGAGTTTTCACCGTTTTTTTCGTTTTAAACAAACAAGTTTAGACGCTCAAGAGCTAGCAAGCAACTGAGTGAAGTGCGGCCGGCTGGCCGCACTTGAACGGAACACAGTAGTGATGAGCGGTGTCTTCTCTATACGTAGTAATAATAGCTCAATGGCGTAAAGTAACTTTCAGTGTATGCAATTAACATTGCGATATATTGTCACGCAAATTAGAACTTGTGATCCGTTGACAACACACATATTAAGATTTTATACACAGGTTATTTGCAAAGCTGCAAATACTATTCTATACATAAACTTTGTACATTTTACTTATTAGGATGGCCCAGATACGGGAGGTATAGGAATATAAATACCTACCTACTAATAAACATCCTGTTGAAGTTCAAACTTCCAACAGTTAGATACAGTTAGTCCACAGTAAGGTTACTTTATTAAGAGACTGACTGACTTTAACTTATTTATGCCCACCGTCCCCATACGAAGACGAGTACAATCTACCCTCATTTTTTAAAATTATTTCTTAAAACTCGTTTTTATCAAGTATTTGTGGAAGTAAATAGTGTACTTCGAAGATAGTATCTTTCTACTTTTACAACGTGTAGTACCTTTAATTTTATTTCTCGTGATGGGCGGTAAGCTTAACAGTGGCAATTTCCCTAAAGTAAAAGTACTTTTTATTAAACTTCAGGTAATTTATCTTTTGTTTATTTCGCACATAAATGTAAGGCATAGTGTAAACTTTATGAAAAAACAAAATAAAATATATACAGCGTGGACAAAAAGACCGTGGTTGGGGGAAAAGTACTCTTAATATTGATGATGGCAAATTTTACTGAAATGAAACATTCCTTTAATTTCAAAAATAATGAAAACAGCATTTTAAGATTTTTGAAAATCACCTGCTTGAGCCGGGAATCGAACCGGTGAAAGGTTAAAAACAATATTTTTCTTGGTCTTTCTTTAGTTTAAGATAAGTAAGTACTATGTTTTTTTAAAAGAAATTGATCCTTATGAATGACTCTTTCGGTTGGTATTATAAAATACAGAACGTTTTTTTGTTCAGAAACTATGTAGCCACCATCAATGTGTCATTAATTTGACTTACTATAACGTTGATCAATTTATTAATTGCATCTGAGTTCCAACACCTCTCTGATACCCAAATTGCTCATCATTGATGATTTTGTTTAGAAATAGATGCAATAGCAAACGAGATTCAATAATTTTTTAAAACATTTTTGAATGAGTAGGTAGCTAATATTGAAATGGGTCTGTACATTTTTGGAACCGACCTAGATCCTTTTTTATGTAGAGGTGTACCTCTACATAAAAAAGGATCTAGGTCGGTCGGATCCTTTTTTATGTAGAGGTACAACCTTAGCTATTTTCAGTTGGTCAGGAAATATGACTTTTTCCATACACCTATTATAGAACCTACTTAAAGGCTCCGCCAAAATATTAATATTCTCCTTTATAATAGTTATGGGTATCTCATCATAACTGCAAGACAGCTTAACCTCCATACTTTGAATTTTTTTTTAACTTCCGTAGCATCAGTTGGATCTAAAGTGATCTCATTTGTTACCGGTATCACGTTATGTCGGAGATAGCTGAGTGCCGATTTTATATCAATTGCAATATTGTTCAAGCTATGGTTAAATTGGTTAGCAAACGCCGCAACTATTTCATCTGGCTTATTTATAATTTTGTTTTTCACCTTTAGGATTAGTCGTTACTTTTTACGTTTCTATGCCTATTGACTATCGCCCATACGTCTTTACATACATTTTTACTATTTCATTAATTATAAACTGGCTGCATAATAATAATCTTATAATAAATATTATAAACTAGTTTTCTTAATTTTAATAATAAAACATTTGACATAATATACCAAGGACATATTCTTAAAAAAGAGAATACAACAAAATTTCTAGGTATTGAAATTGACCAACGATTGAACTGGAAGAAGCAAGTAGAGGTAGTATGCAAAACAATCAATAGTTTCACTTTTGCTCTTCATAAATTAACTAAAATAGCATCTAGAAGTATGTTACTAAAGATTTGCTACGTGGTCAACGGGATTAAGCTCCAGAAGAGGCAGTCGAAGCTTGCCGGCCGTTTCGACTATGTCCACTTCAGACTGGAATTACTGTTACAATAATTGTTTGAACGAATGCAAAGGTGAATCGATTGTCACGGAGAATACTTCGAAAATCAATGAAAATAAATGTTTTTATATTATCTTTGTAGTTTTCTCTATTCCCGATAATTTCGGTGTGGCCGTCGTATGAACTGTTGTAAAAGAAAAGAAGAGAAGTCGATTGGCATTTCCGCTTTGCGTGTAATGCAATACCATTACATTTTGTCTGCGCGCCTCAACGGATTACTCGTTATATGGTAACCGATTGAAATTTCTCATTTCGAACTGTAAAATGATAATTAATAACGCATACACATTTTGCACATTTCAACTATGACTGGACACTATATAAAGCGGTGATTTTGAAATATAACTATAGACTTATACTTAGCCTTCGATCACATCTTACAGCTACATACGTAGTCAGCATCAAAAGTAACTGAACAAAAACAAGGTGGCAAAAGTAATAGTCACGTCTTTACATCTAATCATTTAACATTTCAGAATTTTATGACATTTTTTGTGTTCATAATAAATGGTTAAGGCAATAACGCAAAAGTATATTGTCATGTACTTTTGACTCAACAGCTATGTCAGACAATTCTGGTAATTTCAACCGTAACAATCATTTGAAAATTTCATATGCTAAGCTACTTTTGATTCACATATGCAGACTGTGCAGTTGTTTCTTGCTAAAGCGTGGACTGTGTGGGCGTGGTCAGTGTTGTCAATAGATTCAAATGATTACTAATTTTACCATTAACTTTATACCTCAAAAAAGTTGTTGACCTATGTAACAATAATAAGTTGAGTCTTTAATTATGATTATTCTACTTAGGACTAAAGACTTTTTCGATTTTATAGGCTCATTGTCATTTGACAGAAAAAAAAACTTTTTCCCCTAATGGAAGAAATGCTATTTTTTCTTCGCTCTGGTACGCCACAAGGTCTTTTTGAGCAAGAGTAGTGTAACATATTAATAGCCTATGTCACCCGGAGAAAGTGAAGCTTCACAACGGTAAAAAAATTTCAAATCGGTAGTTGTTTCGGATCTTATTCAATGCAAACAAACAAACAATCTAATCTTTCCTCTTTATAATATTAGTTTAAACTACTAAAATCCTTAATCTCAAGCAACTATATACGTAGGTACTACACTTGTATACTAATTAAGAATATAACACCTAATTCCATCCAGTCTAATATAACACTTCATAAATAAACATAATCTTAGAAACGCAAACAAACTTCAAATAACTTGTGCGCGCACTAATAATTATGGAAAAAAAACTATACTTTTGGAGGGAGTACAGCTGTATAATGAATTACCTAATGACACAAAGGATTGCGATAGTAAAATAAAGTTCTAAAGTAAGCTACAAAAAATTGTTTGTAATGTTCAATGTTTATTGATGTTTTCGGCATTTGATGTGTTAAATGTCTGGTTTTTGTACGTCATCAAAGGAAGAGTTAATTTGACACTTTCGATTTTTTTTTATTTTAACTTAGCAAACTGTGTATTCTCATATTATGTTTAACATTTTTTTTGTTTTTATAAGAATACATTTTTGAACCCAATAAGGTATTGCAGCTACCTCTTTAATATTTGCCTGGACCACCCCATTCATAGCGATGAATCATTTGCAGTAACTAATTCGTGCGAACTGTGCACAAAGCATTTCTAGCTGGCTTGTCAATGCGTCTCGACGTTGAGTGTAATCTCTAAAGGGGAGTGTAATCTCTAATATACCAGTAGGCACCCGGCATCTCAATAACTAATTAATCAAGTACATTGGTATTGGTAGCAGGCGCTTAAGAACGAGACGTATATTTGTTAATGGGGTTACACTTATACACGCGACTGACGTTTGTTCTTTTTGTACGTATAACGTACGTAGTCGGTTACCTAGTTACCTATTACAGATATATATGCATGAGAATATAAAACTATACTACTCTGTCAAGAAAGTACCGGGAAAAGATCAATAATACACAAAATGTTAGTTGTTCATCCAAATTTATTTTATCGCCTTCAAAGTATGCTCCTTCAGAAACGATACACTTACGCCAACGAATAAACCAATCATCAAAATATTTTTTAAACGCTATTTCCGGAATCGAGTTCAGTTCTCGCCGCGAATTCTCCGTTATGTCTTCTACCGAATGAAAACGGGTGCCACGAAGTGGTAATTTGTTGAGTTGAGTTTAGGAAAAAGAAAGAAGTCGGCTAGAGCCATATCTGGTGAATAGGTGGTTACTCGATGGTATTTGTTGAGTTTTTGGGCAAAAATTCGTTGACAATGATGGCCTTGTGTGAAGGCGCATTATCGTGGTGCAAAATCCAAGATTTTCGTTCCACAAATTTGGCCCTTTTCGTCGAATTTGCTCCTTTAACGCCGCATAAGGGATGATTTATATTAGAGCGGGACGTGCACGGAGCGTGCCCCGCCACTGATTTTAGTTGCATACATTTTGTATGAAGCAGTTCATATTACACAGTGCATGATCCGTGTCCAGGGCACGCTCCGTGCACGTCCCGCTCTAATATAAATCATCCCTAACGCTCAAATAATATTCTTTATTTACCGTTTGACCTTCCGGCAAGAACTCCGTGTGCACAACACCGCGATAGTCAAAGAAAACAGTCAACATGACTTTGACCATTGATCAACTTTGGCGTGGTTTTTTCGGTTTCGGTTTAGTCGGAAGGCGCCACTCCGAAGCTTGTTAACTAGTTTGCATGTCAAACTCGTAAACCCACGTCTCGTCACCAGTAACAATGCGTTGCATGAATGTTATGGGTCGGAATTGACTCGTTCTATAGCATGTCCTCAGCGACTCTTGCGATGCGATTGAGTTTTTGGAGAAAATTCAGGTCTTTTAGGACTAGCCGAGCGGCAACATGTTTCCTACCCAAGTGATTATTTAAAATGGTACGGATCGACTCATGAGACACAGAAAGTCCAGCGGCTATCTCTTTCAAACGTGAATGAGGATTTTCAGTCACTATTTTCTTCACTTTTGCGATGTTAACTTCAGTTGAAGACGTTGATGGCCTACCAGACCGAAGCAAATCTTGCATCACATCTCGACCGCTTTTGAACGCTTTGTACCACTCATAAGCACGTGTTTTTGATAAAGTAGACTCACCGTAAGCCTTCTGTAACATTTTCAGTGACTCCGAACACTACATTCCATTGGCGACGCAAAATTTAGGACAAACTCTTTGTTCGATGTTTTTATCCATTATGAAATTCGCAATACACACTAGATATAAACTAACTAAAAACAGCACTGTATTTAATATAAATAACAGATGCAGTTCAAAGTCCGCGCCAAAATGGATAACAGTTGTGCCAATCTAACAACAAAAAATAGAATATGGAATCATAAACAAATCATCCGTTCCCGGAACTTTTTTGTCAGAACGTACAGCAACTTTTTTTTTTAATGTTCACTAGTTGGTCATCCGTTTTTATAAATATAACGGTGGTTTTGGTAAACGAACAATCGCCTCGATCATATACATGCCAACCAATTCAAATCTCATGGTCAAATTATTAAGTTATAATAACGTTACAATAGTGAAAGATTACAGTAATATGAGAAAATTTATAACTCTTCTTTATATTTGAACGCGGTCACACACAAGGTAGCATTATAATATCATACCAACTGAAGTAGGTATGATGTATATTTTAGGTTTCCGAAGCCATACATTTAGATCGAACGGATATTGCAGTTTTGTAATAGTAGTAGTAGCATTGAGGGATAACTAAAGTAGCTATTAGTAGCTATTCCATACAAATGTGCTCAGCTAGATGAAAGCCGGCAACGCGTGGGGCGTATACGGGGCGGGGCTTTGTTTTCAAACGTTTGCAGCCCATTTGCAACTCAATGCGCAAAAACTGTCTTCGCGGTGTCATCTCTAGTTACAATACCTCAATCAGTAGTAGCTACGTACACTTTTAAACTTCGCGATCTATTATAATCCCTACATTTAGACGGGGATTAACGCTAACTAATATAAGTGCCTCAGCGAGTCAGCCCGTGACCACGACCGTTTTACTCGGTCGAAACGTCGGGTATAAAAAGGTATGCGTATAGAAGTTAGCTTTAATCCTCGTCTAAATGGGTGTCTTCTTCATCTTCAGCCTATAGCAACTCAGTGCTGAGTATACGCCTCCTCATATTATGTACTAAATCCTGTCCAGTCTTGGGCTTTTTTCAACTAGTTCTTCCCCATGAGCTTGGTAATGTCGTCCTTCTGGCGGTCAACGCTTCTGGTGCTGGACCGCGGTCTTTTTTTTCAAGAACGAGTAAGCGCTCATGGTAAGTGACGATAAGGCCGAAGGTGGAAGCGCGCTTCACCCGGAAACAACCACTGAGGAACCGGCTTTCTGACGGAATCGACTGTCGGAACACAACAATGCTATAAACATCGTTGTTATGGCGACAGGTCTCCAGTCCAGCACCTTCTTACTCCACCGGGTCCACTAAATGAGTGTAGTAGCTACATAAGGTTACCTGTGAAAGCCGGAGATGGGCTGGCTGCTATCAGGCAGGTATTCGGTGAGCAGCGCAAAGAAGCCGCCGTACTCGGGCATAGGCAGCGGCCGCGGCTGCGGCGGCTCGGCGGGTGCGCCCGCGCCGCTGACGCCGCCCGGCGTGCTCACCTCGGGGCACGGGCCCGTCTGCACACAATCGTTTGTTCTTTAAGCGTATATCATCATCATTATAACTTACATCATCATACAAAAAGTACAAAGGCAGGGCAAAGGCCTCCATCATTGAAGTCATCATCATCCATAACTTACAATCAATTTTATAATATAGGTAAGAACATACATCACGCCCGTTTATGGAGGGGTAGATACTCTGCCATCGAGGCGAAAATTTTGATTCGTGTAGGTCTGTACCTAACTGATTAATAAATAATTACTTTTATCAACGAATATTTTGATGTCAATGGCTACTTGACAGTTCTCAGAAAAGTATTTTAAAAATTGCAAACGCTTATTTTACTACTCTGTGTAAAAAGTATCGGGAATATGTCAATAAAAAGACCCGCGTAAAAGAGTTCGTTTTAATTTTTTTACTGCATGTTGGTAGCACTGTACTGATTTACCGCGCGAAATTTGAGTGGGATCTGTCATTTACTTTGTTTAAAACTGCACTTTTTGTTGGTCATAGTTTTGAGTCCTCGGCGATTTTTACAATGGAAAATATTGTTGAACAAAGAGTGTGCCTTAAATTTTGTGTTTCGAATGATTTTTCATGTGGAGAATCGCTCAAAATGTTGCAAAAAACCTACGGCGAATCTTGTTTATCAAAAACAAGGGCATATGAATGGTACAAGGCTTTTAAAGAAGGCCGAGACGTAGTAGTAGACTTGCCTCGTTCTGGTAGACCTTCAACCGCTACGACCAAAGAAAACATCGACAGAATCAAGAAGCTAGTGCTCGAAAATCGACGTATGAGTTTGAGAGAGTTGGCTAGTGAGGTGAACATATCTTTTAAGTCCGTCCACAACATTCTCATTGACATTTTAGGCACAAACGCGTCGCCGCTCGATTAGTTCCATAGGAGCTCAATTTTGTTCAAAAAGCGCAGCGAATACATGTTGCTGAAGACATGGTTTCCCGAGCTTCTTCGGATCCTACCTTTATGAAACGTATAATAACTGGCGACGAGACATGGGTTTATGAGTACGACATGCAAACAAGCCAACAGTCTTCAGAATGGCGTCTCGAAAACGAGCCGAAACCCAAAAAACCGCGGCAAAGTCGCTCCAAAATCAAGGTGATGCTGTCAGTTTTTTTTGACTACCGTGGTGTGGTTCACTCCGAATTCCTTCCAGAGGGAGAAACAGTGAATAAAGAATATTATTTAGGCGTCATGAAGCGTTTGCGTGAGAGTATCCGCCGAAAACGTCCAGATTTGTGGCAACACAACTCATGGATGCTGCACCATGATAATGCACCATCACACACAGCCATTATTGTGAAAGAGTTTTTAGCGAAAAATTCAACAAAAGTTCTCGACCAAGCACCGTATTCACCTGATATGGCTCCGTCTGACTTTTTTCTATTTCCCAAGTTAAAATTACCACTTCGAGGAAAACGTTTTGAGTCGATAGAAGCCATAAAAGAAAATTCGCTGAATGAGCTGAAGGCCATACCGCAAGTAGCTTACGAAAAATGTATAGAGGACTGGGTGAAGCGGTGGAGATGTTGTATTGCAAGCAATGGTGCTTACTTTGAAGGCGATAAATTAAATTTAGATGAATAACTTGTATTTTTTGTTTTATTGAACAATTCTCGATACTTAGTACACAGAATGTATATCTCTTACAATATATATTTTCTCGAAAAAGCTTTATTTAATAGAAAAAAAAACAAAACTTCTTAATTATTTTCAAATTTTGCGCGAAAACAGTTGGTCACGTGACATTTTGCTCTGTGACACTTCAAACAATTATAAATTTTATCTCGAAACCTGACAGATAGTTTTTGTTTATTTTAAAAATGGGACGTCACACGAAGCTCAATCATGGCCGCCCGTGTTTCGGGTCTTGTAAACCCATGGACGTAATATAATAACAGGACTGTGCACTGTAACCAATATTGCGAGCCGAGTGAGACCGCCAAATTTAGAGGCCCTTTGTCACTTTCCAAAGAGGTGACAATCAATTTTTATTTACCATGGACATTATAGAGACATTTTACGTTACTGAGGTCCCTTGATACTGGATTTACTGGGTTCAAATAAAACAAAAATACGTATTAATTATAATAGTTTATATTTTTAGATATTGAAAGTTGAAAAAATTAACTGCCTCAGGTGGGAATCGAACCCACGTCTTACGGAATCCAGGCGGCTGCGTTGACCACTCCACCACTGAGGTATTGGTTAGACATGTCGAAATTATTCAACGCATTGTTGTCTCATCAAACCTTTTTGTATTTACATCCTACATACCAAACCGAGTACATGTACCTCCCTATAGAAATATGGTACCTCTAGGTCTTAAGACTGGTGGTCTAAACCACACACAACATATTTGAATATGTTATGGAATAGGGTTGGACATATTTTGTAAAAACAACAATTATTTAGTCAAAAGTCTTTTTAAAAATATTTTTAAATCGTCCAAAATTACCTTTTTGTCTACCAATCATTTTAGGGCTTCTTTTAGCAGTGAAGAAGAGTTGTTATGCAAAAAACTTCACAGATTCATATACAAGAAACGACATTTACAAAAAAGTATGTCGTTAGATTATACAATGAACATTCAAACTTACATCTAAATAAAACTAAGAAGGGGTGCGTATCTATAACGCTTAATCGTAAGATCGACTGACGATCGATCTCTCACTTCGACACACACAAAATCGGGTCAAAAGTGAGTATCAAATCCGCATTTTCTAAAGTCGAGTCTACGCTAACATCACAAAGGTCACTTTTGATCATAACATGTTGGTCGTAGTGAGTGCGAGCTTACGATCGAGCGTTAGAAAATCGACATGCAGCTCTCGGTATTTATAATTTAAAAAATCAAAACTGTTACCTACTGTAAAAGTTTACGGGACAGCGTTAGTTTATAATGTCGCACGAGAATGAGTAGAGTTGAAGTCTCCTGGTTTGAAATAGCGGCTGCATAAAACTGACTGAGCCATTTTTTTTAGCAAATCTTCATTTTTCGGGAAACTACGACAATAAACATCTAATGTAAAAGTATTTCAATTATTCAACAATAATTTCATAAAGGTCTAACTAAAATGTACGATAGGATTTTAATTAATGGTCACCTTAGCGATCACAAATGTCATAAATGCTGTTTGTTGGCTTACCCGTGAAAGATATAACCACCATACGATTCACTTCGGCAACCACTAATGCAACATTTCTTGACCATTTTTGATGAACAGCACAAAATGAAGCTTAATTTACGACCAAACACAATCTAATTAGGCGTTGGCACCGACGGTTGCCATGACAACATGCTTACTAGCAATAATAATTGTAAGAAACTCTTTTATCAGTTATCACTAATATTAATATGAATTGACTAAAAAAATACCAACATTAAATAATGGTTTTATAATGTAATTTAAGTATCTTAATTTATATAAAAACCGTCAATATAATTTTATTACTGAGTAGGGTGGGGATGCCTATAATGAGATAGGCGCCAAATTTGAGATAGCAAGGTATTGGCCAATTTACTGACGGCAACCACCTGGCGTTAGTATCGCGCGAAACGTTAACGAACACCTCCCCTTGCACACTTGTAGCCCCGCTCAGCTAGCGATGCAAGTACGTGCAAATGGTGATTTTATCAAAAGACAAAAAACATTTTTTTTCCACCAAATCTTTACGAGGTATGTAAGAATGTTATTATTATGCTAAATATTGTCTGTTTAACGCCATTGCGTCAGTATTATACTCAATTTTACGAAACAGGTACCATTATTATCTAGTGTTTTCCTCATCAAAAACAAAACTAGGTGCTAATGTTGTTAAATTTCAGTTTTTCCCTAAAATGAGACACGTTGGGGTTCCTTACATGAGATATCTCATTTTAGGATTTAGGAGACACGTAAATAAATTTTAATTTTTGTTTTAGATGCCTCCAATCAAAAGCAAAACCTAGGACCACAATGAATAAAAGTCTGATTATCACTTGCTACTTTTGTTGGCAATACTAACCTGCCATAATTTTGTAAACCTTATAGAACCAAATTTATAGGTTATAGATATAGTCCTCATAGATACTATCTCACAATAGGAACCCCTAGTATCTCAAATTAAGAGACCTTTTACCCAAGTCACAATTTCTGTCCTTTTTTATTTTATTGAACCCATGAATACATGGTATGTATAAATGAATAAATAGCAACTATTTCTTAAAACTACAATAAATTCCCTATCCAAAACTGTGATTTCGAAAGTTCTAATTACAATAGGTACTTATTTTTTATGGCAAAAAATAAAAATGGTATCTCATTATCGGCATCCTCATCCTAAGTCATTAAAATGATTGTCACTTAAATTGACACTGATGACATTTTCTTACTGTCATTTTGACATAGAGCGAGAGAAATAGCCTCTAAACGTTATCTCATTTTTCTTGGAATTAGCTCTCTATATGTGCCGATGAAAAATACACCTTATTGGATAAGCATAAGGTTGTTTTCGTAAATGCAATTTTGGAGAGTGATCCGTCCTGTTAGTATATTACGTCCATGTGTAATCCACAGATAAAAAATCGTAATTTTTTTAAATTAAATATTTACAAATTTCATAATAAAAATACACATTATAAATACAGACATATTTCATATTTTATTGTTACAACTGTCAAATAGCCAATTATGTGTCAGGATCAGAAAACGGGAGAGGTGTATGTAATTTTCTTTAATATACAAAAGATGACTTCTGGGGTTGTTATGTCAAAGCATCAAACTATTCTTAAACAATGCCAAATTGACGATGTTTAAATGTACAAGTAAAACTAATCAGGCATCAATAGCGAGCCACATTTCCAAGGAGCTATTTGCAACCTCACGAAGGCTTTAATGAGTGGCTACTTATCTCAATCGGCCATGTTACGTGCGTGTCTTTGTTTCCGCAGCCGGCTCCGAGGCCGCACCGTTAATCCGCCAACCAATAAAGAAGGCTTCGGGACTTCTTGGCGGGAAAGTGAAGCGTCACATGCCTGCAGTTTTGTGTTTGTTTTGTGTTCTTTGTTTCGTGTTTTGTCAAATGATAATGTGAAATAATGGTGGACTATTTAATCGTTAAATGTTCGTGAACGTGCATGAATGTCGGCAAATAAAACAAAACAGTGCAATATCACTTTTCTGAGAGTTGTCAGTAATGTCCCACATCTTTACTGAAACTCAAAGAGTTTGGGGGAATATCATTTACCATTAAACGTTCATATTATCACTCATTATCATCTAACTTTTTTCTATCATCTAACTAAATTCTCCCTTACTTGACACTAGCTAAATGTGCTGACCGCACCAAGTCTTTATTTGAGAAAAATAAGGCTCTTCGGGAAATGGCAATGTCTCAGCATTTACAGCGTCTATTGGAGCGCCTGCTAACGTTTGTGCCGTGCGGACGCGACCCGCGAAACAATGAAAATTCCGTTTATTGTCAGAAAGTAGGAAGGTATGCTATTTTATTGCAGTTATGGCAAGGCATATTCGCCTGGCTTAAGTTGACCCCATTAGCGATATTGCATCGTGTCATCGTATGTGGGACACTAAGATGAATAGCGGACGTTCGATGCATTCTAGTCGATGCGCTCGCCGTTGAAATTTATAAATAAAAATTACTTATCGGTTACGCCTTCAAACTTAAGTTTTTCGCCGCTTCATAAATCCTGTTACTTAGTAAAACGGCTTCGTATTTCCTTGAGCTACAATATGCCTGTTTGGCTAGGATTGCCAGGTGTCCGGCTTTAGCCGGACATGTTTGGCTTTTTACGGTCGTGTCCGCCCAAATATTTACGTGTCCAGACTGTTCGGATTTTGTTAGGCTTTTTTGTCCCATCGTGATTTTAAGAAGCTATTGGCTGGCACATCAAAAGTGAACTGCTTATTTAAAATCATCTGATAATGAAGAATTTCATTCCGAATAACTTAAATAGGCATAATATTATTTTGCGATTCCATATCACAACGCCAACGTCGAAAGAGTTTTCTCAATTGTAATTTTTTGCGTAAAATGCCCATTTTCTCATTTTGTAGTATTTTATAGTTGTATTTATCGTTTTTAATTATACAAATATTCACTCTGCGAGAATAAGCTGAGTTTGAACGGCCAGCGCATCGCATTTTGTAGTAATTTTGCAGTTGTACGTATTTATCGTTTTTATCGAAATAGGATAATAAATTCATTATAAAATCTTTATTCTTCATGAAGTAACAATTATTCTCGTATAAATTTTGCTCAATAATATTATTGTAGATATGAGAAATTCACAGTTAACTTAAAGCAATTTACGAAGTTTTTTTGGTTTAGAATAAGATTTTTTTTTCTATATAAAATCAATTATATCTAAAAATTCCGAGGCCGCTACGAACTCTACGACTATGTAAGAGATAACATTATATATTTTTATTTTATGAAATTTATAATTTTTGCGCATTTTATGAAAGTTATGCAAAATTTACAAAAAGCGAGGCTGCTACGAACTATGCTTATTTTACACTATTCAATAAGTCAAAATTGTTAATGTCTTTTGGTTTCTGAGATCAAGAACGCCAAAATTGGCCATTTTACGCAAAAATAACAGTCGAGATGTAAAATTAACATGCAAAGAATTTTATGAAATAATCTTTAAGGAGAACGATGTTCTCGATAAAGTAGGTGCAAATGCTGAATACCTATAACTATTCATTACCCTAAAATAGAGAGATTTTGAGATTTTTAAGAAATTGCTATATAGGATACCAAATAGCAGGTTGATTTTTAATTTTAAGTAAGTTCCAATTGTTTTTTTTATAAATTATAAGATTGTGGTTTTTTTCTTTTCTAAGTTTCTAGTAAGTGCAAATGCCAAGACTGATTGTGAATGTGTAATTCATAATTATAATTATTAAAAACCTTACTCCTCATATGAGTTTTTTTATTGTAAAACTGTTTGTCCGGCTTGAAAAAATTAGTCCGGATTTAAAATTGTGTCTTGGGTTTTCCACAAACACCATGTCCGGCTTTTAGGGCAAAACGTCCGACCTAATACAGCGCTTAGTCCGGCTTTTTTATTTTAGGACCTGGCAACCCATTGCGTGGCGGCGGAGTGGTACATTTTTTTTCTGCGCTTGGCCTTCCTCACACCTTATGGTAAGTGACGATAAGGCCGAAGGTGGAAGTGCGTTTTACCCGGAATCCTCACATATTGAGGAACTGGTTATCATAATAATGTGAATGGTTACCGGCGTGGCGTCGCCGTCGGATGGCGGCGCGGGCTCGTCCTCGGCGGGCGGCGTGACGCAGGGCGGCGCGGACGCGCGCTTGTCCTGCGCGCGCGACCCCGGCGTCTCGGGAGCCTTGCCGCCGCTGCAAACGACACGCATTACACACACTGTACATGTGTACACATAAAAAGAAGCCGCGCGCCGTGAGTGTAACGGCCTAAAGCACTAAAAGAATACTACCAAGGAATTTCTTCCGTTGGGTGTCGTAAAAGGCGCCTAACGGACTAAAGACTGCACATACATCCACAGCATAGAGCGGCGATGGGCTCACCACCTGTCACGCTGAGAACATGTGTAGTTGTTATTTAGTGAAACGTGAACTATGACAGAGTACTCAAGCTCAAACTCAAACTCAAAATTTCTTCATTCGATAAACTTTCGTCTAAATTTATTTGGATGGATGGGCATCACCCATTCAGGAAGTCTTTTAGCTGTGGAGAAGAACGGGCGCAAGAAACTCCACAGCTTACTGATTTTGCGGTCCTCATTGATTAGTCTTTGACTAACTTTTAGGGGATAATAGTCGTGAGTTATGTACCTATGTAGGTATGTATGTATAAAAAGAAACAAGGCTTTGCGCGCGGCCACGGCCACTGGCGTTTTGCGACGTAACGCGTGATTTAACTACGTTTTGCGTTCTTTTTATTACCGTTTAATAAGACTATCATAAATATCATAATATAACGCGTAATAAACTATAGTTATCCGCTTGGCAAAACACGTGCTCGTGTGCGAGATTCTTTCACCATCTGACCACGTTAAAAAAAAAGAACAGTTGTGTGGCAACATTTTGACTAATCTCGTTTGACACAAGGAGCCGCTGCTTGAATGTCGTACAAATACTAGTTTTCTTAAACTTGATCAAATGGTGAATACTCGTACGAAACACACAAATGACAAAATAGCTCATTTAATCGTATATACATATAATAATATATGTATACTTACAGTCACACATTTATATAATATTTAGTACTGTTTATTGTATGTATAATTGCTACGATAAATAGGACCCCGCATAATAATAATAAAGGTTGCAGCTGCTACAAATACAACGCCTAAAGTACCTAAGTACATATTAAACAATCAAAACTCAGGTGAAAATGTACGTGTACTTCATATTACTGAGAATCAGAAGGGTGGCAGACAGGGAAGCTATTGTACCAGATAACCGTCTAAAAAGGTTGTCAAAGGATTAGGTAAAAGAGGGTAATAGGTTACTGTAACGATTTATTGTAAAGAGGTTGTAACGTCTAAAGTGGATTGTGTAGTCAAATGAGTCAAACTAACAAAGACTAATATAGGTAGAAATTGCCTTAGGACAAATTCATTAAAATAAAAAACAAGTCATAATCATAGCTGTCAGCCACCTAATAAAATTAAAAATAAATAAATAAAATATAAAAGACAACAAAGCTATAATTGTGTTGTTTTCATACATTTAATTGTTTGATACCATTTGTTTTCCTCATTACTATAGTGTTTTATGTATAATAAGACGCTGCTAAAAGTTTGCGCGTGTGCAGTGCAGTCCACAAGACATAAACAAAATAGGAAAGGCAGGAAATATTCCTTTCAGTTTACAAAGAACCCGGGGGTGAAGTCACGCAAATAATTTCCCCGTGAGGGACCGAACTTTCCACCTCCGAGGCTCTGTGCCGCTAAGGTATTTGTTGTTACGTACATGCGAACAAAGTTTTCCCAGAAATAGACTGCGCGTTGTCAAGACTTTAGCTTAGTCTTTCTTCATTAGTTTTTTTTTTAAATGCTCTATGTTTTCTTTATTTTTGTGTGTGCAATAAAGCGTTGTATCTCTATCAATATGTATATTTCAATATAATCTATCTCTAAAAATAAAAATCAATTGTCACGAATGTATGTTCGCGCATCACTAGGGCCCTTATTCTGTAACGATTCCTTGTTTCAAAACCACGTTAATTCCTTAAAAACTTACGATATCTTCCCAAAAACGTATGCGTTTGACGTTTGTGCGCGGTAAGGTTTAGGTGCGGAATCTATAGATTGCGATACAGAATCAGGGCCCAGAACGGCTAATCTTCTCTCATTTGGCTAATTTTTTTTGTTGTGTTTGTAATTGTCAGGACAAGGTTTGTATGAAGACTGTTATGAGAATAAATAGAACAAAATAAAGGGAAGAAGAAAAGTGTGTCAAGAACGGAGCAGATGTAAAGCTTTGGTCTCTGCGTACCACTCCGTGAAACGGGCATAATGTAGGTACCTACTGAGGTATGTACAGATATACTACTCTGTCAAGAAAGTACCGGGAAAAGATCAATAATACACAAAATGTTAGTTATTCATCCAATTTTATTGCCTTCAAAGTATGCTCCTTCAGAAACGATACACACATGGAATAACTTTTCACGTGTAAAGTACATTCTGTGAGAAAAGTTTCGGGAACGGATGATTTGTTTATGATTCCAAATTAAATTTTTTGTTTTTTTTTTTGTTGTTAGATTGGCACAACTGTTATCCATTTTGGCGCGGAGTTTGAGTTGCATCTGTTATTTATATTAAAACCAGTGCTGTTTTTAGTTAGTTTATATCTAGTGTGTATTGCGAATTTCATAATAGATAAAAACATCGAACAAAGAGTTTGTCTTAGAGAGCAAATTCGACGAAAAAGGCCAAATTTGTGGAAAGAATATTCTTGGATTTTGGACCACGATAATACGCCTTCGCACAAGGCCATCATTGTGAACGAATTTTTGTCCAAAAACTCAACAAATACCATCGAGTAACCACCTTATTCACCAGATATGGCTCCAGCCGACTTCTTGGTTTTCCTAAACTCAACTCAACAAATTACCACTTCGTGGCACCCGTTTTCATTCGGTAGAAGACACAAAGGAGAATTCGCGGCGAGAACTGAACTCAATTTCGGAAGAAGCGTTTAAAAAATGTTTTGATGATTAGATGATTCGTTGGCGTAAGTGTATCGTTTCTGAAGGAGCATACTTTGAAGGCGATAAAATAAATTTGGATGAATAACAAACATTTTGTGTATTATTGATCTTTTCCCGGTACTTTCTTGACAGAGTAGTATACCAAAACAATTATATTTTCATTGCAGAAAATGTTTATTATGACTGATTGTCATATGAGCGAGTTTCATTTATCGTTCGGATTCGTGCGTCGTTGCGTCGTGGAGCTTCGGGATGCTTGCTGTGTAGTTGAGTAGGTAGGACTATTTTTTGATTCATACTACTAAGGGCATGCAGTATCTTCCTCTATTGTTTTTAACTATGGTTCATAGCCATATTAAATAAATGAAAGTGACGCTAAAATGCATTTCTATAAAAAATTAACGTCAGTTAAATGTCAAATCTACTGTTCGTTGCTAAATAATGTACCGGTACTTTATGTAGGTAGGTAGGTACTTAAAGTAATTGTAACAAATAATAGTGAAAATGTCAAGCTCAGAGCTCAGTGAAAGTGATGTAGAAATGCTGAATATGTTATCGGATTGGCATAATTCCGATTAGGATGAAGACAATATACGACGTGTTTGAGTTATAAGTACTTAGGTACATATTGTCTAAATTATTGATCATTATTTGTTAAGTCAATTGACATATTCATAACATAGAAACAAAAGTGGCGCGGCGACGCGTTTTGAGGTTGTTGGACTTTTATATTATATAAACAATATCTATCTCAATCTAGGATCATGGAACTAGTAATAATATGTAAGTTTATTACATTATTATTGTTTTAAAAGTACAGTTAAGATACTTAACTCAGTTTTAAAAATAGGTTTTTAAAAAACGATATCGTAAAATAATCTTATACTAAACGCATGAGGGAAGAAGGATCGGGCTATCTCGTAGCTGGTAAACAAGAACCGACTGTTGTGAAACACTAAAAACTCTTCGATCTTAGTAACAACAAAATGGATGGTACCTATCAGCGACGATTCGTTGGATATAGGAACCGGACCTAAAAATGGAAGCATGATGTTTTTTATGAAATTAGTCTTATTAGGCCCTCAGGTAATGCATAGGTGGCCGCTGCATGTCCGAGGCTGCGGGCACGTGGGGCAAGTACGCGGCTAAGTTTGGGGTTGTTTGCACGCCAGGGGAAGGGAGGAGGGGGTCAATCACTTACCGCCGCGCCCTGGGTGATGTATTGCCTCATCGCCGCTGTTGGCACAACAAGTTTGCGTACTAACCGCTTCACTGGCCCAAGGTCGCGGCTGTTTGCGCCGCCTAAATGTATGGTACAATGATCTCTAATGTCGGCCTAACACTTTTCTTTTGTAATCAGCCCAGTGGCCCTACTGTTATCTCTTATTAGCAGTATTACTTTAATCTTACTATACAAAATTCGTATGACAATTAGCATAGTAAGATGAATTAAGTACTTAATACTGCTCTAAGAGTTGATGGCATTAAATCTTCCACGATGCGTTCGTTAATTTGTTACTAAAGCAACATCGTGGGCTGAATTAGCTCTATTTCAAAATCTACGCATTTTGCGACCTGCTCAATATAAGATCTGCTTGCACATTTTACGATCTGCTCATTGTGAGATCTGCACATTTTACGATCTGCTCAATGTGAGATCTGTACATTTTGCGATTTGCTCATTTTACGCAGCCTGCTCATTTTACGCAGCCTGCACATTTTGCGTCTTGCACATTTAGCTATGGATCCCCTGGTTTGAGTGGGTTGCGACTGTGTAGGTACATGTGAGACAGCGTGTTTGCAGCAACAAAAGAAAAGCTGCAAGCCGTCATAGGAATTAACCCATAGGTACTTCAACGCTACCAAGACTATAGTGGTGCTGCCGTAATAAGAGACGTAATAATATAAGTACTTTATTTTTTATACAAGTATATATTATCCTCTTAACGGATACAAAGGCCTGTCGCCCGCTGGTTATGTAGCGTCTCGTCTCCCCCCCAGCGCCCGCTTCCTGTCCAAGTCCGAAAGCCTACAATAACATTGGCAGTTATTTATTTTTGTTAAACATAGTACTTATTGAAGACGTCCTCTGCGATACTAAGAATACGAAGTTATTTGTACACTAATTAATCATTAGTGATAAATAACAATTCTGAGCACAGCAGTCATATTAAGACAGGTACATTATTTTTATATAATTAATTTTGCGCTCGGCTTGGTTTAGCACAACAAATTGGATGTTAGGACGGATTTAGGTTTCACTTGCTACAACTTAGATATGTCATAATATCTAAGTTGTTGTACCTATAGGCAGTCAGTCGAGAACGTTAGTGATATTAACTAGCTGATAGATCACGCCACTGTATGTACACCGCCTGCGCGAGAGAACTTAAAAACTATAAGCTCCTCTAAAATCCTGATAGACATTATTTTAACGACACTGCCAATAGAGCATTTTTACGACATGGACACATAACAAAAATTACTAATAAATTGTGACCTTTGGCGCTTGTTTTCTGTTTTTGTGTGAAGAACAGAAAATATCTTACCCATATTTTTTTAAAATAAATTCTTATAATGTACTTACTTTGTTCTATTTTAAAAGAATCTACATTCACCTGAACTTAATACTACTTCTAACACGTTTTTAACTTATTCTGTTGCTCCTCGAATGAATATTACACCACCTATATTATCCCACTGCAATTACTAGCTACAACTAACAATAAAAAATATATGTCTATGCCCTGTTACGATAGCGAAGCAATACAAATGATAATTATTATTATATTACAGTGCTTCGTTCTCGATATATATTTACCATGTAGTTTCTTGACGCTACTAGGCAACCAAACGCATGTTTAGAGCTAGGTTTCTAAAAAAAAAACAATTGCTTGTCTATGTTTACTCTAGCTCCATAGATTACTTCTGTCACTTGTCATTCTTAACGTTTGCGCGGCAACCGGCGCTTTCATAACGGATAATCCCGCTATTAAATTATTGTTAAAAGTAAATACAAGCAGATTAAAACGTTTTTTGCCATGCCAAAACGAAAGAAGACCTTAGAAGAAAAAATGTTGAAATATAAACACAAGTTACAAAAATTGCAAGAACGACGTAATCGGCATAGTCGTAGTCGTAGTCGATCTATAATAAATTCTGATTCAGGAGAATCAGATCCTGAAGTATACACAGGTGAGCTGTATAAATGTTCTCTGAAGTTTTTTTTTTATAGGAAACATCATTACATACATATTATTAGGAATGAAGGATAGGGAATAACCTCAAAGTTCGAATTGCAATGTCGCCGGCAATTCTGACTACACGGGTGGTGTACGTGATGCACTGACGTGTTATTAAATGTCATGGGGTGTATACGAGATGTACACACATGATTGAATGTCAGTGAGGCATTACGACGGTAAATAACCGTTTAACTAAAATACGTCAATCGCATCTTTCAAATTTGGATTTAACGCCCAGAAAAAGGAGGGAGGAACGGTATGATCGCAGCATATGTAAATGTCTCTGAAAAGGAGAACATGGCACCAAATGCTAGTGCACAGGGGCAAGCTGAAGTTGATATACAGTTGGAGTTGGACCCAGACTCACAATCGGCTATCCCCATTACGGCATCAGCCGAATTTAACCATGAAGAGCCAACATTAGACATTGAAACACTGCAAGCTCTTGGAGACCCAGTTCTAGAAAAACCCAAGTTTGGCCCTAATATTAATACAGACTTAGCAAAACGCTGTAACACCATTTTAAGGAATGGCTTGGATAAAGACTCGAGGGAAACCCTTCTTAGGGATTATTTAATCCCTGAAAATTGCCAAATGTTGCAAGCACCCAGGTTGAATCCGGAAATAGTTGCCACTATCTCGGATAATATAAAAAACCGAGATATAAAAATTGAAATGGAACAGCAACAGCTGGGGCAAGGCAAAACAGCCCTTAACAAAGCATTGTCCCTGTTAGTTACCAACACTGGGGATAGATTAACAACTATAAAAACTTTAAGCGAAGCTTTAAAAATTTTAACGGACCTACACTGTCGTCAGACTATTAGTCGGAAAAGATTAATCACACCCATGCTGGACTAAAAGTTCATAGAAATAATAAAAGATGTGGAAAGAGATGAGTATTTGTATGGTGGAAACTTATCTGAAAAAATTAGGGCAATGAAAAATGCCCAAAAAAGTGGACAAACAATAAAAAAGTCAGACAGTTTCAAGACACCTGCAAACAGGAATCCTGGGAACTACAGCAGCTCGGGAAACTACAAGGGCCCGCCTCGGTATCAAGCCCCAAAGCCTTACAATCGGAGCGGGCAGAAACGTTCAGCAACAGGTCGGAACCCTCCCTACAAGCCACCTCCTCATCATCAAATGAGGAAAACCAAGCCGGAAATGAAACCGTCTGCTCAGAAATGAAGGTATGTCACGGTGGCAGATTATCCCATTTTTTTAATTTTTGGGAAAAAATTTCTAAAGATGTATCAATCATACAGCTTATCAGAGGTTATTCTATACCGTTTGTAGCACCACCATTTCAAAGGTCTACACCAAAGCCATACCAACCTAATTCAATACTTGAAAAACATGATATGGAAACTGCTATTAAAAAGCTTCTTAAATTAGGGGCCATTACAGTGTGTGAACCTCCCCAAAACAATTTGTATCTTCAATCTTTTTGATACCAAAACCTAATGGTAACAAACGATTTATTTTAAATTTAAAAACACTAAATAAATTTGTTTTAACGCCTCATTTTAAAATGGAGGACCACAGAACAGCTGCAGCAATGATTACCCAAAATTGTTTTAAAGCAAAAATTGATCTCAAAGAATCTTATTTACTATTGTCAATCAAACCTGAAGATAGAAAGTACCTCCGCTTTCAATTTAGTAAGTTGTATGAATTTAATTCATTACCTTATGGTCTTTCCTCAGCTCCTTACATTTTCACAAAAATTATGCGAGTAGTTGTCTCATACTTACGAGAAAAAGGGTATAAAAACATAGTGTATCTTGACGATATACTCTGTCTAGGATCTGATTACCAGTCATGCCTTGATAATGTCAGACAAACTGTATCAATTTTAGAATGTTTAGGGTTTGTCATCAATTTTGAAAAAAGTTCTTTGGAGCCCTCTAAGTCTTGTACCTTTCTGGGTTTTATTTTTAATACAAGAAACATGGCAATAGAATTTCCAAAAGAAAAAAGACCACACATTAAAAAAGCAGTTGATAAATTCCTTAAACTTTCCCATTGTGTAATTCGAGATCTAGCTCAGTTAATAGACATGTTGGTTTCAGCCTGCCCTGCTATTCAGTATGGGTGGGCATACACTAAATACTTAGAACAACACAAATACCTTTCTTTACTTAAGTATAATAATAACTATGATAGTATTATGAACTTACACCCAGATACAAAGACAGATCTCAAATGGTGGGCAAACAACATAAATTGTTAGCATCTAAATCAATTCAAACTCTTAACTTTGATCTTGAAATTTACACTGATGCATCTCGTACTGGCTGGGGTGCTGTCTGTAATAAAAATCATATTAATGGGGCATGGAAAGAAAATTAACTTAAATTTCATATTAACATTTTCTTAGCATTTAAAACATTTGTTAAGGACAAAAATGAGCTATATATTTTATTAAGAGTAGATAACAAAACTGCGATTTCTTACATTAACCGTATGGGTGGAATCCAGTTTCCACATCTGAATAACCTTGCTAGAAGTATTTGGGAATGGTGTGAGGAAAGAAAGTTAGAACTCTTTGCATCCTATATAAAATCTTCAGAAAACATAGAAGCTGATATTAAAGTGAGCTGAGTGGGAATTAAATAATAAAGTTTTTCTTGATATAAAAAACACATTTGGTATGCCAGACATAGACCTTTTCCCGTCTCGTGTCAACGCTAAATGTCCCACTTATATATCTTGGAAACCGGACCCAGATGCATCAAATATTGACGCATTCACTGTTAGATGGTGTAAATATTTTTTTATGCATTCCCACCATTCAATTTAATTTTAAAAAGTTTACAAAAAATAAAACATGAACAAGCTACAGGGATCATGGTCATGCCATACTGGCCCTCGCAGCCATGGTTCCCTATAATGCAGGAAATGCTTAAATCCGAGCTATTATTCTTTGGCCCCGATAAAGAACTTCTTTTCTCTCCTTACAGAACCAGCCATCCCTTACACCATCAACTTATCCTGGTGGCCGGAATCTTTTCCGGCAAGCTATGAAAAGACAATCAGTCCCCACAATTTCATTAGACAGTATGCTAGCTTCTATTTCAAGCAATACTTTAAAACAGTATGAGGTAACATTTAAAAGTTGGTGGAATTTTTGTCAAGATCAATTTGATCCTCTGTGTGCCTCGGTCCCAAAAGTAATGCATTTTTTGTCAAATCGAAGCGATGAACGCATTAAAAGGTTACTTAAAGGTTTTTATAAAATAAAACCCCCAAAACCAAAGTATTCCTTTTCTTGGGACCCATCTAGTGTATTAAATACTCTTAGATTATGGTATCCCTGCACTACATTAACCTTTGAGGTTTTAACTAAAAAATTAGTTACCTTACTGGCTTTATGCACTGCACAAAGAGTACAAACTCTTTCGTTAATTAAAATTAAAAATATATTATGTAGAGAATCAGGTTATTATATTAACATTACAGACTTAATAAAAACATCTGCTCCGGACCGTTCTCAACCAACATTGAGTTTACCCTTTTTTAATGAATCTAGAGATTTGCCCCGCAATAACTTTACAATATTATATTAACTATACCAAGGATATTAGAGGCACTGTAGAAAATTTATTAATCACAACTAAAAGACCTTATAAGGCAGCTACAACCTCGACGATAAGCAGATGGATAAAAAATACATTGTCAGAATCAGTTATTGATACATCTATTTTTACAAGCCATTCTACTCGCCACGCGTCAAAATCCATGGCTAAGATGAAAGGCGTATCAATAGAAACTATAAGAAGTACAGCAGGTTGTACAAATTCTTCCCAAACCTTCGCCAAATATTATAATAGACCTATCATGAGTGATACTAATACTTTCGCAAATTCAATTTTGTCGTGAAGATAAATGTAGCATAATGTTACCATTCTTTCACTATCTTTTAAAAATTTACTGAAGTTTGTAATCATAATGTTGATTATGATTATTTATATTACTGTAAGGAAGAAAGTTACCTCTCTCTTTTATTATTTTGTTTTTGTTGAATATTATGGAAAATAAGTATTTTTTTTTGGGAAATAAAAACTGATTATTATGTTTAAATTCTGTTTAATTGCAGCTTACCATAACCAGAGATTGTGTAATTGATACATAAGGTTTTATCACAAACTCCCTGGTGCATACTCTAAACATCTACATGGTAAATATATATCGAGAACGAAACACTGTAATATAATATGTGATCAAACAAACTTACTCGTACCTTAAGTGATGTTCGATCATTATTATATGAAGTGCTTCGTTCGAAGATACTCGTATATACCCACCCAACCCAAGTATGAAAGGCTGCAGCTTTCATTTTTTATTCCTGGGAGTTTGTGATACAGCAACAGGACTCTGAAGGAATGACAAGTGACAGAAGTAATCTTTGGAGCTAGAGTAAACATAGACAAGCAATTGTTTTTTTTTTTTTAGAAACCTAGTTCTAAACATGCGTTTGGTTGCCTAGTAGCGTCAAGAAACTACATGGTAAAAATATATCTTCGAACGAAGCACTTCATATAATAATGATCGAACATCACTTAAGGTAAGTTTGTTTGATCACATATAATATCGCACTAATCACTGCGACATACCTAATACACTCCGTTGATAAGTCAACGCATCAAAGCATCGGGCAGGGTAATACTGTGCATCGGGTATTAAGATACCCGATGCTTTGATGTGTTGCCGGTCAGAGGGCTCAATGGTATTAGGCAGCATTCAATAATGCACATGGTGCGCACCTCATTAGGGGAAATAGTCAATACAATGTAATACTAATAGAGAACGATGCTGTTCTAATGATGGTAGTGTAATATATGGTTATAGCCCCACTGCAAGAGAATACAAAAGATACTGTTATGGAAAAAGGTTATAATATTTTATCCAGCACACGTTTTCTCTCCTGTCTATGACATGGGAAAAAATTACTAATAAACTACTTTCATAACTTTTTTCAAACGGGCGTGAAGAGGCACCTGGGTCGACAGGTGTAGTGGAACCCTTTACCTGGCTTAGTTTAACAAAATCCTAGTCCAAACATCATAACAATTGTTACTGAGTGCACTTTGTCGACAGAACGTTTCTTTCTGTCATCTACTTTAACCAGCATTAGAGCCGCCAAAAAACTCTAATGAACTACTCTATTGCTTCAGATAATTGTCGTTAAAAAGGAATACTTTAGTTTTTAGTACACTGTAAAAGGTGGGTACTTTGTTTTTGGAAGTAAATAATTTGTACTTATGTTAATAGCCTATATTTATTCATGTTAAATCACCTTATATTTCAGCCCTATTGCTGGGATGAAAAGAAATACATATAATCACAATTTCAGCCTCCGGCTATTATTGTTAACAACAAATTAATAAAAGCGTTTTCTGATAAAAGAAAATAATATAAAACAACAACGTTACGAGACGAGCCAGTTCCGAGTCGGCGACAACAAAGCTTGGTTCAAGGCCGCAGTATCTCATCGTAAGAAAAATAACAATTTTTTTTTCATTTTTAACACTGAACTCTTTGGCACTGACTAGTAAACTTGTAATTCTTGCTTGGTGCTAATTAATACAAATACAGATAAATTTATTTGATAGTTACTTCCAAACTCAACAATACAGTAGAAAGTAGTGTTATCTAAATATAAGCATAATTTTTCAAAGAGGCTGAGAATTCCAATGACCCCACACTAGGCACTGCCTGACCTATGGCTGTCAAGTAAAACGTTTTCAATAAACGGGTGCCAGCAGTAATTAATACAATTTAGATTATTTCATAAAAAAGGGATAAGTAGGTATGTAATTAAAACTAAGTACTCTGAGGCTAATTACTACCAAGAACAATACAATAAAATTTAGTGGTCTTTTTTTCACATAATTTATACCTACTCAATGTAAGTAACTTCAACAGTATGAAAGGAAAAATCTGTCTCTGTAGTAATCTGATGTCTACATATATGTAAAATTGATGATTTAACATCCTTTATAGTGGTTATGCAAACAACAAAACGACACGAAGTTTCATATGTTAAAATAAAACAAAAAGTAGCCAGAAGCAGGTGAAAAAATTTGGTAGAAGGGGAGGAAGGACTATTTGTATCAATACCCGGAGAAAAAGCCGATTGTACAAGCGCAACACAACAGTGTTTATGAAGTGTTTAAAATTACAATGAAAACTGTCTATTACAACAAATGAAAATTTATAATGACTAGGGCTAGCCCAGCGTAACTTAGTTTTCTGAACATACATGAAAGCATTTTATGTATATCTTAATCAACTTCACGGTTTCAGGTATAAATAGGTATTAGCGGCACAATTATTTATTCCAGTTGACTTTTGTAGCGTTTATAAACTTATTAGTAACAGAAAACATAGTAAGATGTAGATTGTAGATAGTACATTTTAGATCATAACAAGTAGCGAAAAAAGCATCAAGTTTAAAAAAATGTTTTCTCCGGTTCAAACAAATCAAAAGCTAATTCGCAACGGGTCCCTAAAACGAGATAAAACAAGATAAAACGTAGTTTGATTGGATGAGCGGCATTCTGACGTAGCGGTAATGTGTTTGTACGAGCCGTCCTTCGTGTTTGCTTATCAATATTTATTTCAATATACAATAGCATTGACGGCAGTCAGCAAACTTTCGAAAAAAAAGATAGAAGAGTAACGTACAACGAACTCCGATATTTCGTTCTGAAAATACATTAACTAACTGATGGACGGTGTACAGTCACGAGCATAAATATGTATACATCGTCTCTTTTTCGAAATTATGAAAATTTATCTGAATTCAAGGAGCTCGAGATATTTTTAATTTGTTTACCCATTTAGTGACCCGGCGTTAACCGACCGCCTTAGCCGCTGCGCCATGCGCTATTGAGGTCCTCGATGACTCCCATGACAGTAAAAATAAAACAAAAAATTTAATTAAAATTTTAAAAACCCTTGACACAAAAACGTAAGTTAAAAATGTAAAATTAAAAAAAACTTTAATCTCAAAGTACCTAATAATTCTAAAAAAAATACGTCGCGTTGAGGGACCGCTCTAAATTATTTATTATCTACGATTTTTTTTCATAAGTATACTATTTGTAATTAAACTGTTAGGTTTGAAGCGCTCCCCCAACGTGATGTATTTTTTTTAGAATTATTAATACATACTTTCAGATGAGTTTTTTTATTTTTTACTTTTTAAAGGGAACTTAGTTTTTTGTGTCGAAGGTTTTTTAATTTAATTTTTTATTTTATACTTTTTAAAAGTACATACTTAATTTTCTCATTCTCAAAAGAGTCCTCAAAATTCTCTTTCAGTGCGCTTTCATTTGAGATCCCACTCGAGTATATTTGCAGACATTCGGTTATTCTTCCCCACTTTTACCCCCCACAACTATTAAACGGCTCAACCAATTTTTATCAAACATGTCTAAGAACACTCGCACATAAAGACACCTTTAATACCAAAAAAATACACTAATTGAAATCGCTTCATCTCTTCGGGAGCTATGATGCCACAGACAGACAGACAGAGACACACACAAACACGTCAAACTTATAACACCCCTCTTTTTGCGTCGTCGGATGTTAAAAATAGAACTCTCTTTGAGTTCTATTCTTACGAGACGTTTTCAAAAAAAATTTGACCTGACGAAATTTTTCTTTAAGGATATAAATTCTAACAGCCTTACAAATAAACGTGTAATAAATGTTATATCAAGAATGGAGGAAGTCTATGCTAAATGTCTACTAATAAATTCGGAATAACGTAGGATTAACTTATAGGTACTTAGTATAACGTCTGTGTAACTTTTTATATTAGCATTATACCTACCCTCACCCCAGTTTAAGTTCAGAATAACCCAAAATTACCTGGTAGATTTGCTATTTTGTCCACACATTAGTGTTCGTACATTGAATAGTATAATATCACAATTATTTATCGAAGACTGAATTATGATTACAATAAGAGAAATAGAGCGAGTTAGTAATATAATTAACCACATAGAAAGAGAGAAAAATAAAGACATTTGAAATCAGAGAAAATCCGATTAATTTGTATAGTGACGAAAAGTTTCGTATAAAACATCGGTTTTTAAAGATAGTGTTAACCGTGTCGCGCAGCGGTGAAAGAATACTACCACCCCCTCTCTTCTCTTAGGTGTCGTAAAAGGCGACTAACGGACTAAAGACTGCACATACTTCTAACAGCATAGAGCGGCGATGGGCTCACGACCTGGGACGCTGAGCACATTTGTGCAGTCGCTGTTTGGTGAAAAGTAGGCTATGGTAGAGGACTGCTTTTGCTGTCCTCATTGCCTAGTCTCTGACTAACCCTTCGGGGATAATAGTCGTGATTATATGTGTTATGCATCAATGTTATATTTTTAGACCAATTATTTGGTAGCTCTCTATATATAGAAAAACGTGGGGGTTTATGTACATCTTCAACCCTGCAGATATTGACGGCGTTGAGGTATTGGGTTGCAACTAAGTATTTAACCTAAACATTACCTAGATCTTTACTAATTTTGTAGGGAACTATCCATGTTAAAAAATGATTTTTTATACATAAATAATAATAATAGATTTCACATGACTGTCACACCAATCATTCAGCCCCAAACTAAGCATAGCCCGAACTATGGCGACATTGGTGACTGAATAACGGTGAAACATACATAAATACTAATAAACCTCCATGACTCGGTCACTAATGCTCGTACTCACCTTGTGCTCACCGGAACGGAACCGTGGGTTTCGCAGCCAGGGTCGCTGACCACTCGACCACCCGGCCACCTAATTATTATGAATTTGTACCGTTATGATTTAAACATAATAAAACAATCCTACGTTATCATTATCACGAACCTCTGAAGTGTCAAAATGACAGCAAAATAAATAAAACCTTAGAACCAATCTTAGTTTTTGTAAGAATGTCTATGAATCGCGACGTTACCGCTTTGAGCTTATGACATAACTACGGAATAGTTATTCCGACTCTATTCCAAATTTATTTGTAAGAAATTATAACCTTCTTATTCCCAATTTATACTTAACATAACTATTCTTAGAATATCTATAGAATAAACACATTTTAAATAGTTTTTATTTGTAAGACTGTTAGAGGACAGTGTTGCTAAAAAACATAAAGTCAAAAGCGTTAAAAAATTTCGTCCTGTATAACCAATACCCCGGTTTCGGCGTGGTCAACGTACCCACCCGGATTGCGGAGGACGTGTGTTCGATTCCCACCTGAGGTAGACATTTTTCAACGTTTTGTTATCTTTGAGAGTTAATTTGAGCGTTTTTTAATGCAAATAATTAAATTTTACGAAAATAGAACTCGTTTAATATATAATCATGAATACATGAATATGACATTAACAGTGTATACTTTATAGTCCACTTTTCACCAAATAGCGACTGCACAATGTGTTCAGCGTGACATGTGGTGAACCCATCGCCGCTCTATGCTGTTGGATGTATGTGCAGTCTTTAGTCCGATAGTCGCCTTTTACGACACTCAAGGGAAGAGAGGAGGTGGTAGTATTCTTTCACCGCTACGTGACACTGTTACTTAGTCAATAGTCTTTTGGGTTATTAGCCTTCAGGCACTTATTCACGTCAACACTAATAAAATAACAGTTAACTTAAATTTATTTGCATCCAAACTACTTAACTGTACCTCTCTACCTATTCTGTACTGTAAGACATTGATTACATTGATTATTTCGATGGTCTAGAAGACAAATGTGCTACTTACAAATTTTTTACAATGTAACATTTTATAGCCAAATGTATTAAATAAGCATACTCTACCGTTCGCACTTATCGAAATGCCATAATTCCGTCTCCTTCTGTCTAAACTGTATTTGTATATTCATAGCAAGTGATGTTATTTTGAAGCCAGAAAAAGTAATGGCAGTTATTTATCATTAGTTTAGACTACAAAAAATGTTAAATAGATTTATGACATTTCGTTATGTTTACCATGATTAACAAATAAGCTAAATAGATTTATGACATTTCGTTTGTGTTTACCATGATTAACAAATAAGTTAAATAGATTTATGACATTTCGTTTGTGTTTACCATGATTAACAAATAAGTTAAATAGATTTATGACATTTCGTTTGTGTTTACCATGATTAACAAATAAGCTAAATAGATTTATGACATTTCGTTTGTGTTTACCATGATTAACAAATAAGTTAAATAGATTTATGACATTTCGTTTGTGTTTACCATGATTAACAAATAAGTTAAATAGATTTATGACATTTCGTTTGTGTTTACCATGATTAACAAATAAGTTAAATAGATTTATGACATTTCGTTTGTGTTTACCATGATTAACAAATAAGCTAAATAGATTTATGACATTTCGTTTGTGTTTACCATGATTAACAAATAAGTTAAATAGATTTATGACATTTCGTTTGTGTTTACCATGATTAACAAATAAGTTAAATAGATTTATGACATTTCGTTTGTGTTTACCATGATTAACAAATAAGTTAAATAGATTTATGACATTTCGTTTGTGTTTACCATGATTAACAAATAAGTTAAATAGATTTATGACATTTCGTTTGTGTTTACCATGATTAACAAATAAGTTAAATAGATTTATGACATTTCGTTTGTGTTTACCATGATTAACAAATAAGTTAAATAGTTTTATGACATTTCGTTTGTGTTTACCATGATTAACAAATAAGTTAAATAGATTTATGACATTTCGTTTGTGTTTACCATGATTAACAAATAAGCTAAATATTTTTATTGCTTTTGTCATTTTAATTGCTGGTAGACAAATGGTTTAAGTGATCTTAGTACTACTCTGAACACACGTCAGTAAATAGTAAAAAATATTAAGTGCTTTAAAAATACTAGGCCAGAAAGAATATAATGTAGACAAATGTTCTATATGATTTAACAACAAAGTTCTAAGTACGAATAAACAGAAGGAGCCCGAGAGTATTAAAGTTATTTAATTTAATTAACCAAGGCATTGACAAATATTTAAAAGTATATTAATATAATTGATATTTTCATACTATAATGTTGCATTTCATAATATCGGATATTAGTATTGAAAATAGATGTTTCTATTTTGTGGCGATGTGCCCTGCCCATTGCCACTTGAGCTTGGCGACTCTTTGGGCTATGTCCGTAACTTTAGTTCTTCTACGAATCTCCTCATTTCTGATTTGATCACGTAGAGAAACCCCGAGCATAGCCCTCTCCATTGCTCTTTGCGTGTCTTTGAGCCTGCCTATTGGGCCCTTAGTGAGCGACCACGTTTCGGTACCGTATGTCATCACTGGCAACACACACTTATACAGTTGAAGGCTTTCGTCTTGAGACACTGCGGTGTTGGACGAGAATATATTTCGTAGCTTACCAAACGCTGCCCAGCCGTGTTAGATTCGACGATTGACCTTTTTCTTAAAGTTGGACCTACCTAACTGGACCATTTGTCCCAGGTACACATATTCGTCAACAACTTCATGAGCAGAGTCTCCAACCTTCAGAGGAGTGGGTACGACACGTGAGTTAGACATGATTTTCGTCTTCTGCATGTTTATTTTAAGGCCCACTTGATGAGAGACTCTGTTAAGATCACCGAGCATTGTGCCGAGGTCCTCCAGAGTCTCAGCCATGACTACTATATCGTCGGCAAATCGAATTTGACTGATGTACACGCCGTTAATATTGATGCCGTGTCCTCTCCAGTCCAGAAGCTTAAACACGTCCTCCAGTGCAGCAGTGAAGAGCTTCGGAGATATGACGTCTCCTTGTCGCACTCCACGCTGCAGCCGGACTGGCTTCGAGCTCTGGTCCTGAAGGCGGACTGTCATAGTGGCATTTTCATACAAACACTTCAACACTTCGATGTACCGGTAGTCAATTTGGCACCGCTGGAGAGACTGTAGCACGGCCCATGTTTCAATTGAATCAAAGGCTTTCTCATAGTCCACAAACGCTAAGCAACGTGGCCGGTTATACTCTTCGGTCTTCTGTATAACCTGCCGCAGCGTATGTATGTGGTCTATGGTGCTGAAGCCTTTTCGGAATTCGGCTTGTTCGAAGGGTTGGAAGTCATCAAACCAGCGTGCGAGACAATAAGTTATAACTCTCGAGAACAGCTTATAAACATGACTTAGAAGTGACATTTCACCTCCTCTTCCCCGTTGCCGCTGTCCCCGCTAACTTTACTGTTAACGCCGACTACAGAAAATCCCGATGTCGACGGTGATGTACAACACGACTTCGCTGCTTCGGTACTGTCGTCTTTGCCTGCAGTAAACACCGAATTTTCTACAAAAATTACCGTTGCCGCCGCCTCCACTGCCTCGGTGCCGCTGTCTGCACCTGAAATATACGCCGACGCTCTTACAGAAACCGCTTGTGCCTTTAGCACTACTTTTGAACTACAAGTTAACACTTCTGGTAGGTTGCCTACCAGGTAATAAAGAAACATCGATACATACTTATTCTTTTTTTAATACATCGGCAGTAAAATTTTCAATAACCCTAAATTAATATACAATACACGAAAGCGTTAAGTGAACAATATTATATAACGTTTGTACGTACAAACGTGTTAAGTGATGCTCTTTTTAGCTGTTTTGATATTTTTATAGAATATTTTGGATATAGAAGTATAAAGATAAATACCCTAACTAAGTATAGGCAGTATATGCACAATTTCTATGCACAGTTTTAAGATATAGTATCTAGAAGTTTTGAATTAATAAAAACAGTCCTCCTGAAAAATTGATAGGTCTGTAATTAGCATGTTTGTCTTCTAGACCATCAATTTTATATTGATGAATACCTGAACTTTTTATTTTTATGTCCTTGTAGTTGTTTTATGTTTTTATTATTGTAATGGAAAGTGCCCTTCTATGATAGGGAGGGCATTTTTCAATTCTAATTGACGCTGTAAAAGAAAGGAAGAAAAGAAATGCCCTTGCTGAGTTTCTTGCCGGTTCTTCTCAGTACAAGGCTCCCGCCTCATAGTTAGACTTACGAACCGATGGCATAAATGACATTCATAAGTGCTGTAACCTAAACATGGCCTAACCTGAATAAATGATATTGAATCTTGAATCTAACACCAGTTCGGATCTTGGGAGAGCCTACAACTAAAAAGAGCTGGCAAGAAACGCGGAGGCTTTTCTTCTCCATCTTAGTAACAAAATTGTGTCACCCTCTGTTAAGCTTCGTTGGTTTTACACCTTCTTTCTTTCCATTATTATTATTTTACTTTGCACTTCTCTTTCCTTTATATGAGACACACACTATACTATATTTTGTAGGCTTAAATAGAAACTAATAATAACATGTCACGCAGCGCCGTGGTAAGTTAGTTACATTACAAATTTAGTGTTTCGCCCGCGCCGGCCGTCTGGATGAGGCTGCATTTTCGAACGTCTATTATTATTACAGAATTTGTCACTATTTGTCACTGATTCCCACCTCACTCCCTCACTCGTTTTTCCATAGACTTTAACATCCGCGAGTTAAGATGTTATCCAAAGGTATATTTTGCGCATATTGTTATACAGGCCTATTCGACTGTGATTTTTGCGTAAAATGGCCAATTTTGGCGTTATGGATCTCAGAAACAAAAACAAATAAATAATTATGACTTATTGAATAGTGTAGAATAGCTATTGGAATAGTGCGTAGCGACCTCGCTTTTTGTAAATCTTGCTTAACTTTTTAATTAAACCCAAAATTGCAGAGAAAGGTTTTCATAAAGTGCGCGAAGGCACTTTTTTGAGCTCATCGATTGAACTACTGTTCTAAACAAGTGAAATAAAAAAATAATAATGTTATCTCTTATATAGTCGAATAGTGCGTAGCGGCCTCGGAATTTTTAGATATCATTGATTTTATATAAGAAACAAATCTTATTCTAAACCTAAAACTTTGAAAATCGCTATAAGTTAACTGTGAATATCTCCTATCTACGATAATATTATTGAGCAAAATTTATAACAGAGTAATTGTTACTTCATGAGGAATAAAGATTTTATACTGAATTTATTATCCTATTTCGATAAAAACGATAAATACAACAGCAAAATTACTACAAAATGCAAAAATGGGAATTTTACGCAAAAATCACATTCGAGATGTAATAAGCCTCTTTAAGGTTTTAGGTTTCATAAAAAAAAATCCTTTTAGTATTTTAATTGTAGTTTTTTTACAATGGGCCATAGGACTCGAGAAGCCTGTCCAAAAAATCTCGCGCGACAATTCCTTTTATACCATTACTGCTAAGTCTTCAAAACTAACTATGCAACTGGGAAGCATATTCGACATATCATAGGGTTGATCCGTGGTTTAATTTATAATGCACTGTGTTTTTATGTAATACGACTCTTAGTGTCGGAGGCCTAGATCCACTTTGGTTTGCTATGCTATCCTATGATAGCATAGTAGTAGTTGTTATATATTGTAACGCTCATGTAATGCTTTATGTAACGAGATAAATATTTATCTCTTTATGCGGATGTCATGCATGCAAATCATGTTTACATGTAAGCCGCTTGACTAAACTACAGGGATACATTTCTAAGACGACGTCATCAGTGCAACAGCAGGGTAAAGATGTATTCACCGTGGTGTTCATAACACAAACAAATTATATTTTTAAAGATTAATTTTAATGGATTTATAAACATACACTTAACTGTTAAAATCGAATTAAATGTATTGAATTTCCTTACAGCATATTTGTCTAATTCATCGAATTTATCAATAATTGACAGGCGGACTCTCTTCTTCACTGGCGATTTTAATGTATTTGTTTCATTTTGTTCTCTCAGAATAATATAAACTATTCTCTCGGACACTCCGCATGCAGTTGCTGTTTTTTGTATTTTAATGTCCAGAGTAGTTTTTAAATCATACTGTTTAAGTACCTACTTAAAAACGCTGTACCTAAATTACTTTTCTTTCTCCGCTTTGAATTACCGAACCACTTTTATTTTTACGAATAGGTGAGATATTCAATTTTTTATTTAATTCAGTTACACACAAAGCACAGGACAAAACCGTTGCGTTCGAAACCGAAAGTATGCGTTCTACTGGTCACTGTGAACTTGACTTTCTAATTAGGAACGATTTGATTGGTTAGGGGGCGTGGCTAGGCCGGCGGACAAGTATGACGTGACTGCATTCTTAACACGAACGAACCATAGTGTAAAGATAACTGAAAAATTTTCATCCGTCGCATTCCATTTATCAACCGTTCAACACATATTGCGAAAGGTATACCAAGTTAAACATACTTAGATATTTTCCATATTCAGAAAAGGCTTGCTGCCATTCATTTTATGGTTTCGTTTAGAGAGTGTTGCGCTGGATACATAGCCGCCGGATGACAACATCCGGCGTACAACGACAGCGTATGGCTTCGTGGATACAACTAAAGGCCAATTTGATCTGTCACATGGGGTAGTATGTCTTTTTTCATTGATCAATTAGCCGGCCATGTTCAGGATTTGAAAGCAATAACAGCCTTTTAATCTTCAGCGTTTTTATTTCCAATTAGCATTATTACAAAACGGAATTGATCTATATGTATTTTACTTGATGACTAATGCATACAGATAATTAAAAACGTGTAAAACAAGTGAACAGTTAAAGTTAACTAAGGTTGTCATTTTTTCCAACGTTTTGATATCATCAAGTTAATTTGTCCGTTTCAAACCACGCAATGGATATTTATGCGGTTGTCACGAATAGACAGAGCGGTAAAAGAAGAATGGTTTTTTATAACTTTTGAACATATTTTGTACTATGGCGAACTATGGTGGTGTTTCTAAGTTAGCGAGGAAAGGCGCGGTTGGGCCGCTAGATTAGGATATACAGTAACTTACTATGGTGTTAATAAGAACTATTGACGATAATGACAAGAAAGATACCTTTTAATAACATTATTAAAAATATTCCAATATAGACATGACCTGTTCGCCTAATACTAACCACATTCACAGAAAAGACTTATCAGTATAATGCCTCATTTGTGTAATGACCTGTTCTTGGAAAGACTTATTTTTTAAATGCTTGTCTACTTAAATGTAGACAGCAAAAATAACTTGGTTTGGTTGGTGGAAGGGCTTGTTAAGTCCGCGACTACCGACTAAAGTCTGGCGCTAGACAAACGATTTTAATAACATTGGTGTGTTCCGACCAATGATAATATCATTGGTTCCGATAGTTTAGAGATAACATAACCAGTTCCTCAGCGCTTGAGGATTCCGGGTGAAGCGCGCTTCCACTTTCGGCTTCATCGTCATTTACCAACAGATGAGATAAAGGCCAAGAGATTAAAAAAAATGCAGACATTTTCTTACATTTTGAGAAATGTTTGTTTATAGAGTAAATGAAAAATACATCTAATAAAAATGTCTCAATAATATTATATTTTAATGTACAGTGTTTGCGATTAGAACCTTGAGCTGAAGGTCTAAGAGAAAGGTGAGGGCAATAACTACGGTAATATGTTTAAAAGTTCACTTATTATTTTAAGTTTCTGAAATACCTGAATTTATGTTCTTAAACAAAATACATTCGTAGTGTCGCGAAATGCATGCAAGCTCTGCGTTCTATTTACTTTATGGTCAATTTAAAAAAATAGTAAAAGGGTGACGGTAGGATGTATACATACGTTTAAATCGCGGGAAAAAAGAACTTGACACTGGCTATATTATAGCGAGTGCTTAGAAGGGGAAAGTGAATTGAAAATAACAGTAAAGGGCAGTAAAGTTCATCAAGCTGAGTTTGATCCATGCGCACGGGCCGCGTGGCAGGTGTTCAGCGCCCTGGTAAGTTATTTACATAGTTATTACTGTTAAAATGTGTGTACAGTGGTGGCCGTGAGATAGGGCGGCCGTAAGTGGGATCTCAGTGCGTCCCAAAGGTTGTTAAAGCGCGTAAATACGTCCGCGTAAATATCGTGGATGGGTAGTTGAGATCCCAATCCCGGTGGAATGGGTTGGACAGTAGGGGAGGTAGGAGGTCTATCCCCAGGACTACTAAGTCCCGCTGCGTTCAGTGCTGGCTAGTGGGACGACGATAAAATGAGCCCACAGAGCACGGGAACACCGAGAGTTGACATGGCATCTCACTGTACGACGACTGGTTACAATAAGCTCTGAAGATAGTGAGCTGTAACGGTGGCTTTCTTTGTGATATTTGATGTAATGATATAAATCACTATGGATGTGTCTTGTCTCTGAGTCACCACTGCTTTATTATTATTATTATGTCGCGCGGATTGTTACCCCTATAAGTAATTCGACCTGGAAGTTAGCGACACGTAGTATCACGGGCTACAAACAAAAACTTAACAGTGACTTAACACCTCGTAAGGCTGTCAGTAGAAAAATCGGAATTTGGAGAACAGGTCTTTTTAGGAATAAGTCTTTCTACGAATGAGTCGTAAATAAAATAGAGTAGGTTTATATCGCGAATAGATTTATAATTTTGTAAATAGGTCCTACGTCTATTAAGCCTCAAAATAGTTAAATACAGCTATATGCATGCAATAACATTTCACGAATATCTTCAGAAGACACCTTAATGCAGTTGTTTATATAGGATTAGCAATGCAATAGCAATGTCAACTCATTAGTTACGGTCGTCTGATCATCTGTTAATAAGCAAATAGTGTGCTGTCTATGTTAGTCCCTATAGTGCTCGCCTTACTCCTTCACTACGATAAACTTGTAGTACAGGGTAGCGTATTTAGTTTTTTTATGTGCTCGAAGTCTTCAGCAGTCTTAGACAACGGTAATGGAAACAACGCAACGAACGGACGATCCGCTCGCTGCGCTAACGGACGCTCCGCTCGTTGCGCTGTAACCCGCGGTCGTGGCCAGGTCGTAAACGCTTCGGATACGAATGCGATCGTTACTATAAGATCGGTGAGATACTATAAGCGGTGAGTTTATAACGGAGCCCCAAAAAGGGATAGTTATTGCACACGCGGGCTCGCTCTTCATTTTGCTCAATGAAAATAATAACTGCACACCTTTTTCTTAATAAGTAGGTAAATGTTGACCGTGTAAGCTTCTTACACGGTTAATGTGTTTTACATAATTATGAATAAATGATTTGAACTGATAAAAAGTTAGGTACAAGTGTCTGCTTCGACTTGGCATGCCCTATAGCGTAATTAAATCAGTTTCAAATAACGCGTCGCGCCGCGCCGGCTGGAGTATCTAAAGTTAATTAAAGTTTTGTTAGTTGTCTGTGTTGAAGGACCAGCGGGCGGGAAACAATATTTATTTGTCGCGTTGTTAGGTTGCGTTATATTCCCGTGATATCTTTAATGAACTTTACTTCACCCGGTAAGTAAGCGAAGATTATATAGGCCAACGCCAACAGTTGAATCACGGTATATGATTATACAATGTATCATTGTACCGTGGTTAAAGCTTCGCAGCTACTTTTCCTCCATTACTATATCTATCAGTTATATCTAGAGATATCAAAATAAAACATAGCTATAAACATTTTTGTTATGGCGACAAACTTAAGTAATATGCTGGTAGTTAGTCACTTGACTACTTCAAACCTGCCTTATCACCACCGCGTACAAAATTATTAAGTAAGGCATCAAGCCCGTGACCTCCGAGACTGGTGGTATAACCACTAAACCGCAGAATCGTTACATACAGAATGGAAATAAAGGTTATTCACAGTACAGGGTTGGCACCCCTCGCGTTGCGATCACGTTTCCCGTGCCCACGGTGCAGCGCAGCCCTGCCGTCATTACGCCCGCCGGCCATCTCTAATTAAATGCTGCATATTTGTTACAGACCCGATACAGCCCGCAAAATACATATTGATCAATACACAAGCTCTTACATGGCGAATTCAATTTAATTTAATGTTTTGAACCTCCATGCAAACAAATATATTTACGTTATGCACGGCGAAATGATAGGGAACCGGCCATCCGAGTTAGGTATTTTATTAATTTAGGTAGGTACTTACCACAGGTATAAAAACATACAAATTTTGAGTTTCGATTAATTAAATTAAATTCGTAGCCGATTCGTAGTAGTGGCAACTTCCATAATATACACTATAGATACTTACACGAAAATACTATTGTTGGTTGAAAAACAGCACTACGAAAACAAGGCTTAAATTAAAAAGAAGCCTTGTTTTGCTCTCAGTTTGTAACTGACAGTCACGGATCCGTAAAAAATTGCAAAAACCACACTTAATAAGTAAAAAAGAAAGACGGTGTGTCGTATTTTCAGTATGTATCGTTATGGATTTTATTTAACTGCAATGTTGTTAAATAATTTTGATATTTAATAACGTATTTTAATTGTTTTTAATCTCTTTCTATCGCTTGCTAATTTAGGACAGAGTCGGTAGGAAAATACATGGAGTCGATATCGTTTTTTGTTACTAAGTAATTGTGGAATATAATCCACGTTTTTTCTTATCGACACGTATTTGTAATTTTAGTTTTCCAAAAAATGAAATACAAAGAGAAAAGTGGAGGGTAATCATAACGCGTGATAGAGAGGATGAATTTTATAAACCAAGTGAGTCAAGTGTGATTTGTTCGAACCATTTTTGTGCAGATGACATGTACTTAACGGAAAAAGGATTTAGAAGGATAAACAAGAGAGCCTTACCAAATATTCAGGTAAATTGTAACAAATATAGGTACACTTACAGATTGCAAAGTAACATTCTTAAATTAAATATTTTTTACATCAAGTGAGTGGTGGTTTCATGGTACCTATCTATGCCAAGCATATGGGTGATACAGTAACAAACCAACAAACTTTCACATATTTTATCAATTACAAGTAGGAGCAATGGCTTTTTATTTTGTTATAGCGAAAGGACCGCAAAAGCAGTCCTCTGCTATAGTCCACTTTTCACTAAATAGCGACTGCACATGAGCTCAGCGTGACAGGTAATAAGCCCATCGTCGCTTTAAGCAGTTTGTTGTAAGTGCAGTCTTTGGTCCGTTAGTCGCCTTTTACGACACCCAATGGAAGAGAGGGGGTGGTAGTTTTCTTTTAATGAGCCGCTACTTGACACGGCTCTATAGTTAATGTATAAAAATAAAAATAAAACTGAGCGCCACCATTACTGTGTTCCAACTGGCTTGAATCTATCGAGCCTAGTTCCAAAGTGATGTAAGTGAGTAATATTTTTAAGAATTTGTATTTGAGAGCCTAAAGTTTAAGGTTTACTTTACAATAAATGTTTATTTATATATCTCGTTTCATTTCTAGGTAACCTTTAAGTTTTTGAATAAATCGAAATCTATTAATCAAACTCAAACTCAAAAATCATTTATTATGATTGTGTATTGATATATCATATCGACCGACCTCGACGAACCTCGGCTTTAATATGATGTTACAGTTAATTTATTATTTGTTTTATTGATTGAAAAACTTTGCCTTAAAACATGAATGGTTTTTCTAGGCGTTACATATTCATACGGAAAAAACCACTAGGACTTCTATGGATTATTTCAGAATCAAGTAATAGGTAGTAACTTGTTTTGAAAAATATATAAAATACAAACTTTGACGAGAATAGCTTTGGTTTACTAAATTTTGCAGTTAACTTAGGCTCAAAATCACAAATTGAACTCCGACATATTTTACCTCTAAAAATGATATCACTCTGTTATAAATATCTATGAATAAAAGCGACTCCATAATTCTCTGTTCAAAGACTGATCGGTCAACGTTATACCGACTGATACTAGACAACAAAATCGAATTTAAAAAAAAAAGAATATTTTTCATCCTTGTTCTGCATTTGTTTTCTGCGTACGTCTGTCCTCGTCAAGTCCCCGCGAATAATCAAAAGGACGGAATTGCAATGTTTAAATATTACGTAGTGTTGGAATATACGAAAATACTCTATTCAATTGTATCTATTGATTATACCATACGATTACTTTGTGTAATATCACTATTTTTGTATTAGTCACTCAAACGACTTTTCATATAAAATCGTTGTACCAAGGGACTCGCACTCCTTTTAATAAAATCATTCGTACAACTACGAAGTTTTACTTTGCCATCACTGCGTCCCTGCCAACACGTAGATTATACCTTGTCGCCTATTGTTAAGGCTTTTTTGATTTGCTCCTTTTGTTAAATAAACCGTTTCAAAACCAAGCTATTCGCCCAAAACACATGTATGTACGTCAAATTTATATGTCACAGGTGCTGCCACGATTTAGTATGAGATTGTGTATCTATAGTTTATATGATCGAAGAGTGGCAATAAATATTCTACCGATACACAATGCTTCATCTAAGTGGACAAATGCCCTAGGGGAATGTAGAATGTTTCTGATTGTCGTGTTATTGCAAATGCTGCTAACGATTGCACCGGATAATCCTTCAATCAGTTAATTGGCAAGTGGGCTGGGTTGGGATTGTACAGTTTAAAGATCTTAGCCAGTAATAGCCTACTTTTTTTCTGCAAAAATAAAATTTAAAACCTTAAAAGAGAGGAAATGGGGAGGAAAACTTTTATGAAAAATGTTATTGTGTCGTCCTACGTTAGCTTCTAACTTGGCAGAAACATTCTTTATAACCAATAATCAAAGTCTGCATTTTTTTAAAACTAAAAGTAAAAAAGGGTGAAATGGGCTTTGTAAATATAATAATAAGGCAAACAGAATTGATTGACCAAATCTACAATAACGCGAGAACAACTGCATACAAAAGTTATATTGTTACATATTTTTACTATACCTAGACCAGGGGGGCGATCACGCTAAATAATCTCAACCAAACCACAACTGAAACGCTGTCGTTAGACGTACTTTTATAGTGCTATCGCGTTTGACACACGCGATAGCGCTATACGAAGTCGGCTGAACGGTTGAGGTTTAGATTTGGTAATATCGTTGGTGCTTAGTGTGATTGAGGCCCTGAAGGTTCGGTTGGAATGTTTAATTCCGAATCAAAACATGTGTATCGATCAGGATGGCGGGTTTATAGTTTTAAAAGAAATTTATTCAATAAAAATATAAGTAATCATAAGTATAAATGTACTGCTAGAGTGTACTTATGAAATATGTCATGCTGCATCCAGACTCTAGCGAGGTTTCCAGAGTTTCCAGAGTTTTCTACCTTAAATAGAGTTCTCCAGTGTAGTAGATCTGACATAATATTGAGTTCACAATAAAAATATAACAGACTTTGCTTACCACATACACTATAGGACCAAATAATATTAAAATAATTACTTTGTAAGAGCGATACACACTGACCGCAAAATAACGATACACACGGAACCGCAAAATTAAAGCTTCACCAGTAACTGTGGTGGTTCTCGTTAGTGTTCATTAATTTAATTGTTCTTTGCCAATCACCCGTAACCGGATAAATGAATACGAGTATGTGATATTCAACATCAGTCAGTATAAAATTAATTTAATCACGGGCGGTGGTCAAATTTTCAAATTGAAAGCCTAAAACATTTTAAGTTAAAGTTTAGACTTTTTAGTGGTGTATGTGAGTAAGTTTATTGTGCTACTTAGTTTAATATAGTGCCTGCCACTAGTGGGTTTTTAATAAAAATTAATGTACTGTCACTATAGTGGTAAGTTAAGAAATAATCATGAAAAAGTATGAAAGATTTTTTTTTGGAAATTCGTCGCGGGATACCGGGACGAGGTTCACGCGAGCGAAGTCACGGGCGGACCGATAGTTTAATATAAAAATCGATTAACGATTGTAAGTAAGCGCATCACTTCAAAACGGCTGCCCATATTTCGCTAATTATTTATTTGTTGTTTTGTAATAGTAAGATCAAGGTTTTATGAAAGAAAATGTTTGGAAACAGACAAAGTCGTGGTTGCTAGTAATTGTAGTGTATATTGAAGATAAAGACTCAAGGCACCGGTAAAAATGAGGGTTTACACCCTACTCACGCGGCCTTGGCGGGGTCTTCGCCGCTGTGTCGCTTGGTGTGGATGGTGCCCTTCTCCACGGGCGCCAGCTCGCCCGCACGCCCCGCTGCGTCCTGCACAAATTCAAAACATTTAACAATGTACCTACTTAGATACAGTAAAATATCTGCCTCAGGTGGGAACTAACGTTCAACAAACGTTACACTATCTTTAAGTATATTTGAGTGTTATTAACGCAACCAACTAAACTGCCAACTTTCACTTAATATGAGTTATACATAATTTTCAGTAAAAATAGCATTTAAACCTAAAACTGATTTAAAATACCTATAGTCTTAAAAAGTTAATACGGAAGTATATAGTCTTTTTGGTAATATTGTGCTACAAAAGTCAGTACCGCATGATCGAATCGCTGCAAAGCCAACTCTACGTAGTCTTGTCTGTCCTACCCTTAGAAGTGTAATTTAAGCGCGTCTAGGCGCGGAGGGGCGAGGCGACCCGCGAGCTGAAAAGCAGGTGGTTTTAATCTGCGACAATAAGCTCGCGTGGGACCGCCGCCCGCCGCGCCCCAAAGTGCCGGAGCCGTGACAGTAACCATGCCTGCTGCATGTTGCATGCTTGCTTGCATGATGTGTGTTGGCATGCATGTTTGCTTGCAGTTTGTTTGCTTACAAGCTGCTTCCTTCGTTGCATGCTGCATGCTTGCTCGCATTATATGAATGAAGTTTTGTACCTATTATGAGATTATTTTTTAATGTACATTTAGTGATTCTAAAATTATATTAAATGTTTATTATATTAAGTCAATTGTATAATTTATTATATTTTATGAACGTTAGATTATTAGTACTTATATTGAATATTTACAGCACACCAGACTGACTGGCATGAGGTGGCTCAGGTAGAGATGGACTGAGAGACTTGGATGAGGCCTTTGCCTAGCATTGGGACAGTATAGGCTACCTAAAAACAAAATTAAACATAACATACCAATTTCTGATCTCGCTAATTGTAAAATCAAATACAAACCAGTCTGTTTCGAACATAAGCCCCAACGAGAAATACATATTTTTTTATTGTAGGTGCGTGCGTTATTGGGCAAGTACAGTCTCGCACAAATACGTTTTATTGCTTACAGCTGCATGGTATTTCTCAAATCATGTAAGTACACGATTATCAAATACTGATATTGTTCACATTTTACAAACAACAGAGTGTAACCTATTTGTTTATTGCTATGATGTAATAGGTCTAACTGGTAATTCCATTAAATTATGACTTATTTTTGAATGTAGTTGGTCTTAATTTTAATTCTTGATAATGTAATGTAAACTTAAATTAAAGTCAGACGCTTACTGACTGATCGGCTACTTACGCAACGTCAGAAGGTGAATAGTATAGGTTTGTTTTTGGATAGTTAGTAAAAATTCGTGTTTTTTTTAGAGTTACAAGAATTCCTCCTTATCACGGGATACGGGTACTCATACAAACGAAGTCACACTAGAAAAAAACATATATTCTACCCATCGAACATCCTACCTAATATTATAAATGCGGAGGCGAGTTTGTTTGTTAGTTACGCTATCACGCTTTAACCGCTAAACCGATTATGATGAATTTTTGTATAAATTAACATGTTGTCCATATAAAATAAGATTTTATTACATTTACATTTTCTTTCGGTAGTTCTTATCAGAGATAAAATATTTATTGACAATTATCAGATTGATTTTAAATACCTGCGCAGCCAAAAAATGAGAAACCACTTCCGTGGTCGCCTGTACGCGGCTGCACACGATTGTAAACCTAATATCCCTGATGGACCGGTACCGTAGCCGAGGGCGGGGTGATTTAAGCCAGACGATGATAATTAATACGAATTGGGAAGGCTCGCTGGCGAACTGATTAAATAAAAATCACGGCATGATAAATTTAAGTTTCCATTTGTTTGTTGAATTATTAAAGTATTTTCTATTGACTTAAAAACATAGATAATTAATATATTATACAATTATGTGTTACGTAAAACACATAACTGAAAGTATATCAACGTCATTGCATCAAAGCCAAACTTCTTTGTTGGAGAGAATAAACCACAGGGAAACATAGTTTATATGTCAGTTATTATGAATAAGCTTTTTTATACATCACAGCTTTATTTTTTTTAAATTTGTATCTTGTCGGATATTAGTGTGATATAATGGTGGATTGCTAACCGTTAAGCGTTGGCAAATAAAACAAAACAGTGCAACATCACTTTTCAAATTCTCTCAAGGAGTCCATGTGAGATCCCGTAAAGTCGCACATCTTTAGGCGTCCATTAGACGATAGCTTTTGCTGTCAGTTTGCTGTCAATTAAGGTTATGACTGACGGATAACCTGTCGTCTAATAGGGTGACTGACGTAAGCACTTGAAATTGAATAACGAACATCGAGATATTTAGATTTTTGCTCTAAGCCACATGCCATGCCATCAGTCACGCGATTTTTGTTTTTTAGGAATGGTGTTACTAATACCAAAAAGATATCAAAACACGCTTCATTCATGAGAAAATAATTAGCATACTTAGTACTTATCTCCTATAATATAATAATATGGGTCTAAAAATCTCTTTATTAACCAATCCCTAATAGCCAATCTTTCGGGCAACACGCTTCATTCATGAGAAAATAATTAGCATACTTAGTACTTATCTCCTATAATATAATAATATGGGTCTAAAAATCTCTTTATTAACCAATCCCTAATAGCCAATCTTTCGGGCAACGCTTTTTACGCTTTTTACACTTTTTCCTCAAATTCCATTCATATTTCCAATACAGGTTTTTATTTTATGAATATCCATGTCAAGTGAATACGTGAAATTTCTGTACAATCTGGCTATGACTGAAAATTTGTCTGACTGACCGTGTAATGGCGATTTGATTCCAACATTCACCATCCATTTTAAATAAGTCATGACAGTGACAGAATTGACTGACGCCTGCATGAGCGTCTAATGGCTGTCTTACTGAAACTCAAGGGGTGTTATCTTTAAAGGAGATTATCATTTACCATTATACATTCATATACCACTTTATTCTAAGAACATAATAATATTAACTTTTATCTTATTTATATGACACTGGGGCTAAATGGTGTGGTGATTAAGCCAACACCCATCAATTATTGTAGCGATGACTTGATTTCAATGATGGAGGCATTTGCCCAGCAGTGGGACAGAATACAGGCTGTACTTTACTTTACTGGCTAAATCTGCTAAAAGCAACAAGTCACTACTAAAGAAAAGAAAGAAGAAATTCGTTAGGTATATTTCATTATTCGCGTTGAGAAACGCTCAAATAAACTCAAAGATAACGAAACGTTGAAAAAAATAATGAAGTAGGTACCGAATTGTTTAATAACTTGAAAACTTACCGATATTCTACAACGGGTAAGCGCTTGGCCTTCAACTCAACTGGTGGTTGACGATAAGGCCGGGTGGAAGCGCGTTTCACCCGCGTTTCTCATGCACTGAGGAATTGGCTATCTTATGTCTAAACTGTCGGAAAACAACAATGCTATAAACAACATCGTTGTTATGGCGACAGATTTAGATAAGATGGTTATAGCTAGCCAGGCGGACTTAACAACAATACCACACACCAAACCAAGCACACAAAGATGTACCCCCCGCCGAATCGAACCCGGGACCTCTGTGTCTGAGACCGGTGGTTTAGCCACTAGACCACAGAGGCGGTTAGAGGAAAGTAAACTGTAAGTGGTATTGCCTGAATAAAATGTGTAGTCCCACCAATGCCGCTGTAAAATAGATAATTCGCACATAGAAAAGGTTACATTTCCACTAAGTCTAAGTATAATTAGTACAGAAACACGAAAAGTACCGCTTCGGCCACTTTCGAAACTTTGGGTTCGAAACCAGATGCGAAAAAAGAATTATTTTTCTTTATTCTAAACCAGGTCGCCTAAAAAGAAAAATAAGTCTGTTTTCGAAACCCCTTCCGAATACAGAATAAACTCGATTCAGTTTTTAATTACCGCCGAACACTAGACTAGGTATATCCTCATCACATGGATACGTTAGAGTGTGGTGAAGCTATTACCGAATTAAATTAAATTGGTATTGTTTAAAATGTATTACACTGTGTGACAAAAAATGACAAATAAATTAGGTACTTACTAAGTTATTTTCATCTTTCTATTATTTATATTAAGAACCTTTCGGTGTTAACGGGGTAAGTTCGAGGTTTCTACCGGGACGAACCTTACAATTCAAGTACCTACTGCGTAGTTTATGTTTGATGTACACATGATTCCTCTTTTCTATAACATGGGGTTCCTTTATACGGGGTGTGAAGAAGCAGCTTGCTGGTCGGCAAGGTTGGGACGGCTAATGCGAAACAAAACTGTTTAACTAGCTGTCTTCACAGTATGCTTACCTACACAATATTACGTATTATATTGTTTCAATAATTAACAATGAATCTATATATTATACATCGTGATAAGTAAAAGACAAAAAAAGTTAAATACTTAGTTGGTTTATAAAGTTTCTACTTTATAATACTGCACTGCAGTAGGTACTTGAGTAAAGTTAAAATAAATAGTTATATAAACTTACATAACTTATTATTAATTAACAAAGGTAACTTTTCTGGCGCATGTAACCATACTTTCTAATATTTTCTGTTACTTATATGCACTGTATTTACCGTTTTTATTTATTTAATACTTATCTATTGTTATCTCTAGACCGTGGATCTCGATCGTCAATCTAAATTAAACTGTAATGCTTAACTAAATCACTTGAATCTTTTAATAATAAAAATAGGAAGTGTCTAGCCTGCCACCAGTGGTTTTTAATAAAAAATATTGTACTGCCACTAGTGGTAAGTTAAGAAATAATGTTATTCTGCCGTAAGTTATTAGGTATTCCAATTTGTTCCTTAACGCAAGCTAATAAAGTTTAATTTTAAATATAAATTATGGTAGCGTGGTGAAATAGTTCATTAGCGGCAGACTAACATAAAAAGCTATCTGCCACAACTTATTAGTCATTGGAATATGTATTTTGTAATTTCGAGATTATTTTCTTATTAGACAACAATATAAGGTGACTGCTAGAAACCGCAAGAAACTTCAAGGGCTGGTCAGGTCAAGTGTTTTAGACATGTCAAAAATGGTATCATTGCAGACTAACGTAGGTACTTATCGCCCAGCTGACGCGAATGGGTCAACAGACGGTCGGCCGGCCGGCCGTGCCTGTTGCCCGCGCGTTGTAAATAATCGTTATTTTTTATTCTATTTATCATATGTTATTGCTTTAAAATAAATTAGATACTCAAAGACTATCCAATTAAAATTCACAAAATGAATTATTTAATAAAAAATAAAAAAACACGAATTTCTTTTTTGTCATTTTTGTCATGTTTTTAACACTTGACCTGACCAGCCCTTGAAGTTTCTTGCGGTTTCTAGCAGTCGCCTTATATACACATGCGACCTACAGGAATATGGCAGCCAGTATTTATATTGTCTAATAATAAAAAAAACCGACCAAGTGCGAGTCGGACTCGGGCACGAAGGGTTCAGTACCATTATCTATAAAACTTTGATCGATGTTTTAATAATAGTGTATTTTTTAAAATTATTTAATTTATGACGTATTAAAAAAAAACCTTGCTAGATCTCGTTCAAACCAATTTTCGGTGGAAGTTTGCATGGTAATGTACATCATATATTTTTTTAGTTTTATCATTCAACAACTTATTTTTGTAATGGGGACACATTTTACCACTTTGGAAGTGTCTCTCGCGCAAACTATTCAGTATAGAAAGAAATGATATAAGAAACCTCAATATCATTTTTGAAGACCTATCCATAGATGGGTAACACGTATGGGTTTGATGAAGAAAAAATTTTGAGTTTCAGTTCTAAGTAAGAACCCCCCAAATTTATTGTTTTTTTTTTCTATTTTTGTGTAATCGCTACACTGCGCTTCGCGATTGTCTTAAATTTCCAAACTATCACGTGACCAACGGCAGTACATTAATTTTTATTATATAACCACTGGCAGGCTTGCCCTCAGGACGACTTCGTCATTTTCTTAAACTTGACACTTTCCTAACTTGTCTCATTTTTAACTCGGCTCTTTCTTTGTTGGTCTCTTTTGCAAAGTTGACACTTTTCCAACTCGTCTCCCCTCCGGACGACTTTGTCATTTTCTTAAACTTGACACTTTCCTGACTGGTCTTATTTTTAACTCGGCTCTTTCTTAGTTGGTCTCTTTCTTAACTTGACACTTTTCTAAATCATATTTTTTTCAAGATTAACTAGACTGGATGCGTATAGCCCAGTTCATAAATATGTGTACACTTTAGTACCTTGTCACTTTAATCGCTTTGACAATTCGTGTATGGCAGTTTAAACAGACATTAAATAGACAAGCCAAGGTACTAAAATGTATACATATTTATGAACTCGACTGTACCTACAATAATAAATGAGTTTACATACATCTTAAAGCGTTCCGACGTAAGGGCCAATGGGTTACCACAGCGTTGTTTCTTATGAAAACTTAAAGCAGCTGTTAATCTAAAATTATTCATTTTAAGGAAAAGTTCTTGGACAAAAGTTATTTAATATCATGTATACTTTACCCTTCTTTCGGCTTAGTACCCCCTTTCCGACTGCCGTTGTGTATAAATTTAGTCACGCACGTCATTAATGAGGGAACACAAAGTGGCAATGCTGCAATGCAAAAAACCTGGCACCTACTGGCTACCCCTCCCCTGTTCCGAAGAATAAACGAAACTTGGGAGCCTTATTATCATACTTGACAAAGAAAAAGAAAAAGCCGTTTTAAAAATAAAACGAATTACGAAAGTGTCAACTTTGCAAAAGAGACCAACTAAGAAAGAGCCGAGTTAAAAATGAGACGAGTTATGAAAGTGTCAACTTTGCAAAAGAGACCAACTAAGAAAGAGCCGAGTTAAAAATGAGACGAGTTATGAAAGTGTCAACTTTGCAAAAGAGACCAACTAAGAAAGAGCCGAGTTAAAAATGAGACAAGTTAGGAAAGTGTCAAGTCTAAGAAAATGACGAAGTCGTCCTGAGGGCAGGCTTGGCTTTGCCACTTTGTAAAAAATATCCCATAATGTTAATATAAAAGCGAAATGTAACTATTGAATAACCTATTTTACACCTTTCCAAATATGCTTCGTTAGAGAAACGTTAGTGAATGGTTTACGTTTTGTTGTATCGTTTGTAATTTTCGGATCGTTTACGTAGCGTGTTCTCGCGCTTCGCCTTAATATCACAGTTTAAGTATTATCGCTTAAGTACAAAACATCTATATGGTATAATAGTATGATATCTAACTAAAAACGGTTTTTAGTTACGTTTTGAAATGTCGTACGCATCCCTGGAAAATATACAACTCAAGTAATAATACATTATTATTTAACAATAGTTTTGGTTTTGCTCCTTACTGTACTAAAATACTAAAAGTACAGTCATTATCATAACTTCGCCGATGTCACCAGCACCTTCGATAGCTCAGTTGGTAGAGCGGTGGACTGTAGAGGATTGTGCTGGCATCCATAGGTCGCTGGTTCAAATCCGGCTCGAAGGAATATTTTGTTATTTGGTTTTTTCAGCTAAATTGTTTTATAGCACAACTTTTTAATTTTCTTATACCCTGTACTTATTTTTAATTTTGTTTCATTTCAACATTAATAATACTTTTATTCTTGTACTTTTCGTAAATAAAATGTAATTTTTCTTCTTCAATCAAAAAAGAACTAAAATTTCGACATATTTTATGTGGTCTTCGTGGCATACACCCAATTCGCTTCCACTCAACAAAGAGCGAAACTGAGCCATAAGTCTTTTTTTTCTAGAAAATAGAAAAGTATTTAAGCAACTCCATTCCTGCAGTCTAGTTACATGTGAGTCGACACCGAACTAGTTATTATGTAAGGGCCGTATTGAAAAACACTATTTATGGATTATTTAGTTAAAAATTACATAACAATGAACAACACAAAACAATGTTTAAATAGTGTTTATAAGTAAGGCCGTAAGTGATAAGTATGAATAATTGTGAGTTTATTTATTACTTGTTTTATTCGTTTCAGAGGAAACGACGAGAGTAAATGCCGTTTTAGAGGAAAAACATCAGAAGGGACATTTGCCAGACTTTTAAATTATTATGAACAGAAACTAAAACAGACTCACAACATGAAAAAAAAGAAGTGTCTTCATCTCTAGGGATCCTTTTTACAGCCATTTTATAACGGTAGCTCATAAAAAAATACTGGGCGTCTTGGTAGCCTAGCGCGAGAAGTTAAAGTTATTTGTCTACTCTTTTAGAGAAAGAAAAAGCTTTGAAACGTTTTTTCTGCTGAAGCCTCAGCAGCAGTCACCTGATGTGTCGCTGGGCCTGAGGTCACCTTACGCACGGACGCGTGAGGACTCATTTGGCTACTTTGTTAAATCTGTGAAAAGTGTCTGCTAAGCCTATTATCCAGCCTAACAATTATAACTGTTGTGCTTTATTTATTATTAAGTAGAATACTCTAGTTCTATTCTAGTATATATAATTATAAACGTCTTTCATTTCGGGGTAATTTTTTGTATTACGTAATCTGATTTGAATAATTTTAAACTAAGGTATAATCAGTATCTTTGTGTTGTTACTTGTGAGGCTGTAATTGGCCATCTTTTGTAAATATCATTATTTGTTCTGTTTAATTAGATGTCGTTCTTCCTTGTGTCATCATGCTATTAACGTCCCACAGCTGGGCCTACATACATGCGGATATAACCCAACCTAATAAATTGGCAATAACCCCACCGCACTACTGGCTCAACGCAGGTTGGTGGGTTTTAACGACTGACATCTGACGACAACAACCGGGAACAACGGCTTCATGTACCTACCGAAGCACGGAAGAGCTCTAGATGGGTTTAATTACTTCACCCATCTAGTGTCCCGGCATTTCAGAAATTGCTACTAAGTTCGCCAAGAATGCCTAGAGGCTGCATTATTGCATCTAGCTCCTACTTCTACTCCTCTTTGTCATTAGTTTCCACTTTTTTCTGTCCGCCGCCACAGAGTTCCAATCTGGCTGATATGCGTTCAGCTTGTCATGCCATCTTATAGGCTCGATCTTCGCCGTCGCTTTGGGAGTACCCTAAAAGTAGTGGTTTTGGCCCAAAGTTCCAATTTTGTTCTAGTTAGATATAAATATTATCATTACATTATTATAAAGTCGCCGTTTTCCTGTGTCTGTGGCTCCACTTAATTCTTCTAAGGGTGTATTCGACCAAACTGGAATAAGACTTACTTCGAGATTAGTCTATACAAATTCGGCGTTTAATCTGTTAAATCCCGTGGGCGCGATATCGCGCTAGACACAATTAAAATTCTATTGTGTCTGGATTCCCGGGATTCAACAGGTTAATCTAGGTATAAGTCCTTATTCCAGTTTGGTCGAATCCACCCTAAACCACGCAATGGATTTTTATGCGGTATTCACTGACAAAAATATCGATAAAGGAGAATTGTCTTTTTTTGTAAAATTTGTAGATATTTGTACAAAATGGCTGAAGTATGACGGTGTTTCTAAGCTAACGTGTACGGACGCGAGCGGGTCGCTAGTAAAAAAAAAGTTCAGCAGTTACCTGTGAGCCGGCGCCGGGCCCGTCGCTGTGGCCCGAAGTGGCCTTGCGCATGGACGTGAGCCGGTAGAAGGGCGGCGTCTCAGTGCGCTCGATGAGGCAGTTCAGCGTTTCCACCGTCTGCAGCTCCGTCATCATCTCGTCCAGCAGTCGTTCCGGCCGCGAACGCGCCAAGTATAGCACCACGCGTTTGGCCTGGGCAAGAAAAATATAATTTTATTCTAGTGCAGGAAATCAGGTTATCTCAACTGATGATAAGGCGGCGATGGAAGCCAATTAGGCTTCCACCACATTCTCATTTACATGAGTATTTTAAGCTTTTTATATTTATATTTCTAACTGTCGGAATAACTATCTACTAACATTAGTATTATGGCGACAGACTTATAAGTATAGGATGTTATTAGTCAGCTAGGCGGGCTTATGGCAAATCTTTTCATGTACTTACACGTAAAAAGCAAGTGAGAGAATTATAATTTTAAGTCTTAAAAATTCTTGCTTTATTCATCTGGACGTTAAGCTAGACATGGATTATGGATCGTGCATGAATCCTCTTATATTATAATGAGGTATTATAAATAAAACGTTAATTAATTTTATCTTGTACAAACAAAGACACACATACAGATAACAAGCATCAACGATGAGCAAAGGTTAAAATAGTAAAAAGGTTGGTAGTATTATTTTGATAAGCCCATCGCCGCTCTATGCTGTTGGATGTATGTGCAGTATTTAGTCCTTTAATCGCCTTTTACGACACCCAAGGGAAGAGAGGGGGTGGTAGTATTCTTTTACCTCTACGCGACACAGTTATGAAATATTACCCTGGTTATGAGCTAATTACATGTAAACATTTTCATCGTTTAGCGCCGAGTTTCACGTTTTAGCATATCAGGGATCAAAACAATTTGGCAAAAGCTGACGTTTGTTGTTGTTGAAAGGTATATGGCTGGTAGTTACCTTGGACGAGAATGCACAAACCTCGGTTTTTCTGGCATTAAACTAGACCAGATTTTCATCCCCACCTAGAGACCCGATCGAGAGTCAGGTTCAGTTTGGCAACCAGTTCTTACCTTTTCACTACGATATCGTCTTGCTTTGCCGCAGGATGTCCTAAGTATGGCTCATGCACCGTACTGTCATCCGCATAACAATGAATATTGCCCAAGAACAACATGTCATTGATATGCAGAAGAAATAAAGTAAATGAGAGCACATAACCCTGCGGCACTCCGGCATTGACTTTGTAGAACTCGGAGAAACTGCCCTCACAAAGGACACGAATCTTCCGCTCTCCTAAAAAGTCTACAACCCAGGCGCACAAACGAGGCGGCACGCTGAAGGCCGGCAACTTGGAAAGAAGGGAGCGATGTCATACTCTATCGAAAGCTTTCGTGACATCAAGGCCAGAGATTCACCACGCTTGTCACCGCTTCACCCCATGCGTTAACGTACGCTAGAAGATCGCCCGTTGATCGCTTGGGTGTGAGCCCATACTGGCGATTATGGAGCAGCGAGTGATCCCCTAGGTAGTGAATGAGCTGAGAATTAATTATCCGCTCAAACACCTTGCACAGCACAGAAGTTACAGCGATGGGTCGATAATTGGCTGGATACGAGCGATCCCCATTTTTGGATGGGTTGTATGTTCGCTTTCTTCCAAGACACCGGCACGGGAGCCCTCTCGGTCTCATAATCTCTTTCGTCATAATGTAGTTTGGCATAACAGCTACAGCATAAAGTTTTTCGTATAAATTATGATAAGCAGAGTGTTATAAACCTATAATGGTTTTATCGGTATAATTTTAACTTACTATAATTGTCTGTATCATAATTTTAATCAGCATAAATGTAAATAACATAATTGCTATACGTCTAAGTTGAATTTATCATAAAATACGAAACGGGTAATAGATGAAGATGCGCTTCACCTAGCGATTGTCTTGAATTTCAAGGTTATTTTTTATTAGACAACAGAAATATTAGCTGCCCTACTCCTGTAGGTCAAGTAATAGGTTAGAAATTTAATTCAAAGACCGAGCAAAGTTCGCTGGGACTTAGCTGCTCACTGAAAGAGTCGTCAAGCATAACGCCGCAAACTGCGTACAGTACTCGCTGTATAGACACTCTATTTATAACATATAGGAGGGCGAACTTGAGGCAAACAGTAAGCCGCTTACTGTGAACCTATTGGGTAAACTGCCTTGGTGTTGGTACCCATCTAACCAATACCTAATTTACATTCAGTTATGTATAACATCAGTGAGAATATACACTACCAGTGCCTTTGCCACTTGGTATTATTTATTACATTTAGGTGGCAATATTTTTCACATTAGGTATTCGGTTCTTTGCTTACTTACTTACCTACATCTATTTATGAATATATATAGATTTTGTAATACAATCAATATTTATTTTATATCTGGCTATGGATAAGTTTTATAATAAGTTAATTGAATTTTCCTGGTTTTTGTTTTAGAACACAAACACAGACTACATATGTCATGCTTGTTGGGAGCTTGGAAATGCTCAGACCACCGGAGCAAACAATGTACCTAGTCAAGAGATGGAAGTTGGGCATCACATCATTTGTGTAGGATGTAGTCGATTTTGCGATTCAGTACTCGCACAGTAAATAAGAGATATAACCCCACAAGTGAAGAAGGTCCGATTATTAATATTATATCACAGTGGATACGTCCAAGACAGGTTACTTCAACCGATCAAGCGTGCATTGCATGTTGGTTACGGCCTTAGAGAACTCTCCGTCGTCAACAAGTTGTTGACGAGGCCAGAGTGTATGAAGAAGAAACAACATATTGTGTCAATTGCAATGAAGAGTTGTTACATGGCAATGGCCACATTTTGGCAAATGAAGAGGAAAATCTAGTCAATATGATTAAAAGCTGGATATATCGAATATATCAACCCCATGGATCATATTTGCCATGCTTGTTCGCAACATGCAAATGAAGCGACACGACAGGATAGTGAGACCCAACAATCACTTGGGTCATACCCAATGGAGCCGCTCGGCTAGTCCTAAAAGGTCTGAATTTTCTAAAAAAACTCAATCGCTTAAGAGTCGCTGAGGACATGCTAGAACGAGTTAATTCCGACCCAACATTCATGCAACGCATTGTTACTGGTGACGAGACGTAGGTTTACGAGTTTGACATGCAAACTAACCAACAAGCTTCGGAGTGGCGCCTTCCGACGGAACTGAAACCGAAAAAACCACGCTAAAGTCAATCAAAAGTCAAAGTCATGTTGACTGTTTTTTTTTGACTATCGCGGTGTTGTGCACTCGGAATTATTGCCGGAAGGTCAAACGGTAAATAAAGAATATTATTTGAGCGTTATGCGGCGTTTAAGAGAGCAAATTCGGCGAAAAGGCCAAATTTGTGGAAAGAAAATTCTTGGATTTTGGACCACGATAATGCTTCTTCGCACAAGGCCATCATTCTTTCTTTTTCCTAAACTCAAATTACCACTTCGTGGCACCCGTTTTCATTCGGTAGAAGACATAAAGGAGAATTCGCGGCGAACTGAACTCAATTCCGGAAATAGCGTTTAAAAAAGGTTTTGATGATTGGATTATTCGTTGGCGTAAGTGTATCGTTTCTGAAGGAGCATACTTTGAAGGCGATAAAATAAATTTGGATGAATAACTAACATTTTGTGTCTTATTGATCTTTTCCCGGTACTTTCATGTCAGAGTAGTATATTAGACGTTCTGGAACTATTTCCAGCCACTACTATTGATGCCACAATAAATCAGCATGGATAGAGAAACCTGCCGTTTTGCAATGTTTCAAAGAGGGGGACATTTTATTTTGAACCGAGGTTTTCGAGATTGCATTGATAAAAAAAAGATTTCGGATTTGAAGCTATTCCAGAATCAGTTTCACCAGGCCATCACAACTTACAACCTTAGAAGGCAACAGAAGCCGATGTGTTACTATAAAGAGATGGGTTGTAAAAGCTGTAAATTGCATGTAAAAGCTGTAAATGGCAGAGTGAATAAAGATTTTAAAATCTTCCGTCAGGGATATTGTAACATAGCTGGATCTCATTTACTTAAAGTTTTCAAAATAGCAGCAGCTCTGTTAAATGCATTCGCTGCTCAATTTACTGACTCTATCCATTGCTGAAGAAATTGTGAGCATCATAAATGATCGGCTGTTTCTTGGCAATATAATGGCTAATTTTACACAGGCGGAATACATATTTCAATAATATTATTACAGCAGACATATGTTTTCTGATTGATTTAGTCTTGTTTGCCTGTGGGACCTACCAAATACACCAAGCAAGGTACTACATTGGTGAACATTTAAGGTTTCACGGTGTTGATGACATTCAAATATACCGGGAGGATGTAGTTGATCTTTCCCATCTAGACAGAAAAGCTCCCATTTTAATAAGAGCCAAATATTTCAAGAAAATGGTATTTTGTATTTATTGCATTAGGTAGAACACAAGCAGGTAGACGTATTTAGGATATGCTCGTCATTTAGACAATTTGTAACCTGCACAAATACTGGACAGTATTCTTGTACGCTTATGAATCTATATTAATAAAAATCAATTGCCCAGAATGTTTAAACGCGTATCACTTCAGAACGGCTGCACCTATTTGGCTTATTCTTTTATTTATTGTGTTTGTAATTGTGAGGACAAGTACGGGGCCCACGCGGACGAAGTCGGGGGCGGGCCGCATGTAGTCAATAAATTGTTTGATTTTATTTAAACCTTTTTGTTTTATTTAGTAACTTACATAGCATTATTAAGCGAACGCTAGACGTTTAGTTATAACCACAGTAAATACTGTCAGTACCTATTTGAATTGTATAAACTCTAGTCTGAAAATCCATCAGTACCTACTCTAGTCTACTTAATCATGTTGAAGGTTACCAAAAGATTTATGTTAATTACGATTCACCAGTCAATAGAATAGAATAGAATAGAAAAATGTTTATTTGATACAAATAAAACAATACACAACAAAATACCTTAACTAACAATAGAACACATTTTGTACCAAAAAGGTCTCCGCTCAGCTTAAGCCGTGACACTAAAGTGTAGGTATCGAAAGCTACCTCGAAACGCAGAAGTGTGGAAGGCAGGACATACTAATCGTTCTGTGACTCGCGTTTGACGTTTAGTAAACTTTAGCTTTAAATGCAGATAAGGCGGTGTTTTGCTTTTAATCACTCCGAAGATTAAACTTGCAAAGTGCATTTGACGACGACTCTCCATATTCAACAGATCACTCCTATTCAGATATGGTGTCACGTGAGCTCGACGAGGGATCGTGAAACAGTACCTAGCACAAGCGTTTTGAACTCGCTGAATAAGTTTTTTTGTGCGACCTAGTAATAAACGTCCCACTGCTGGGGACAGGCCTTTCCACATGGACAACATCACATGGGGAGGTTGGGCCATAACCCACCACGCTGGCCCAATGCGGGTTGGTGGGTTTTAGCGACGGCCATCTTTCGATCACAAAATTATATTAACCGGTCAAGGATCATTCGACCGCCGGCAGTCACGGCACAATAGAATTTCAATTGTGTCCGGTTTTACGATCCTCAAGGGATTAAAAGATGAAACAGTCATTTAATTATCAATTTGATTTAATTTAGTACTAATTTTGTCTGATATTTGTTTTTTACCTAACTACTTAGTTTATTACTTGCTCATTTTTGTTGCATGTAGTCCGCACCTCTAATTGCAGTGACATTTGGCTTGTGTTATCCTATGTGTATTTATGTTGTGTAAATTTTATTGGTGTTCATTGTGTTGGTGTTCGATTAAATAAATAAATAAATAAATAAAATAAATAAAATAAATAAATTAATGTTATTATTGAATGTGGACAACAAAATGTAGGCAGTACCATTATACCGCCCACATTTTGTTGTCCACATTTTTTTCAAGGTTTGTGATGTAGTTCGACGACGACGCCTTTCGCGGTACATATAGACAGATATATCGAGCATCCGACCCATTCCCAGAATAATATTAAGTAGTTATTATTCTGAGGACCCATCAATCAAAAGCAAATAACTGTAATTATTCAACCTGATGGTGACATTAGCTGTCAAATGAAATAATATTAACGTTTCTAACGTTTTGTTATCTACTTTTTAGGGTTCCGTAGACAAATGGCAAAAAACGGAACCCTTATTGATACACGATACGATACAGCCACTTTTTTCCGAAACTATAAGAACTATATTGTTGAAACTTGGTAACTAGATGTATTTTGTGAACCGCATTAAGATTTTTACACAAAAATAGAAAAAAAACTATAAATTTTGCGGGTTCCCCATACTTAGAACTGAAACTCAATTTTTTTTTCATTAAACCCATATCTATGGATAGGTCTTCAAAAATGATATTGAGGTTTCTAATATAATTTTTTTCTACACTGAATAGTTTGCGCGAGACACTTCCAAAGTGGTAAAATGTGTGTCCACCCCATTGAGGTAAATAAACTAGAGAAGACGTCCCCAATAAATGTGCACAGCTAGATGACAGCGGGCATTTAGTGCGTTATGCGTTGCGGGCACGGTACAATGATACTTGTACCGTGGTGCGGGGCTTAGTTGTCATCTTCTGCACAAAACAGAAATATTATTACTCTATGCCTTTTACCGAAACATGGCCGCCGCTTCATGTCTCGGCGATTAGGTAAAATAATTAGTCAAATGCATGTTATATCAATAATTTAGTACGTATTTCCAGGTGAAAAGTGATTCCTTTGGTTTTATTTGTATTTCCTGAGTTGTTTAAACAGTACCTTAGCACACATAAAGGCATATTTAAATAAAATAAAACACATAATGCACACGTATTGTTGCGTCTAGCGCCTGCCACATACTAATATAGTTGAAGCGAGCTGGCTCTAACGTGTGTTACAAACAATCTGATTGAGATGTCTTCTCTAGTACGTAGTACATTTTAACTCAATGGTCCACCCCCCCTTTGATCAACAATACTAACTAGATACAAACATAGCGTTACGTACAAAATCAAAGCTAAATTCTGTCCACGTGAATAAATACTTTTTCAAAGCAATAAATTACTCCTGTCACTTAAAAAAGAAAAAAAACGTCAATAACATTTAGTAGTGAAATCAACCTTAAGTGGCAACAAATAAAGTACTTTTCCTGTTATGCCTTGCGAGAATATAAGTGCGCTCTTATTTACCGAGACACATTTTTAGCGCCGACCTGACATCTACGCTACTGCTGCTACGGAACCCTTCATGGGCGAGTCCGACTCGCACTTGACCGGTTTTTTTACGTTTTGTTACCTTTCCACCATTGTCTTAAATACCCTTTACATGAATTTAACTTTTTTATCAACAGTTGGAGAGATAAGATATAATTTTTTTTTTACATGATTCAAGACAAAGAAATTGGTTATACTTTCACTATACTACACTTTGTCATTAGACGGTACCACCACTATGTCTCTGCCAATCTTCTTTGGCCAATCTACTTGTCTACCGCGTAGTTGTATTGTTGTGGTCTTCACCGCTAAACAAATTTTGATGAATTGTGGTGTACAGATAGATGGGGCCCTGAAAGCGGCTATAGACTACTTTGAAGAGCAAAAATTTATTACGAGTGTAGCCACGGGCAATAGCTAGTAATAAATAAAAACCACTTATAGATTCTTAACGATAGAAAGACTATAGAACAGATTTTATATCAACCGTGTAAAATATATCACATTTTATATTGCGCTACTATTCATTAGGGAAAGTGCGCTAATCGGATTACAATAGACTGGCGTTAAAAACTATAAACGCAATATCCATGCGAAACAGATTTTAAAATATGCAGTGCAAATGTCCGCTGATCGAGTTAGCACGTTTCGAATGTATGCCGGTGCGTGGCGTCCGCTATTTACGATTTCACGCTAGCCCGTCACTATGTAAAGAATGAATTTGGCGTAAAAGGCAGACTTGAAATGTACCTACAGCTTCTTAGTTTGAAGAGTGATTCACAGATGTGACAAGTGGTTATATCAAAGAAATTATCCACTTATTCTTTATTTCAATAAAGTCTTTTATTGATTTCTTCCAGACCACTTGAGAAATAAGGAGTGTTTTAATATGTCTGCCTCTATCTGTGGAAATATTTTTTTCGTTCTTACTCTTGGTTGTCATCTCATATGATGATATGTGACTAAGTCTTGTTAACTATGAATCATTTGAAAAATTAATTATTACAACTTTAGACAAACATATCCCCAAAAATTTATTAAAATAAAAAATAAAATTCATAAAGGTTGGTAAACATAAGGATTAAAAAATTCATGTAAACCTAAAAGACTGCTAAGATCTATTTTAAATGTAACCAATAGGGATCCGGCTGTATATGTAAAACAAATAAACAAGTCTGACAATAGTAGGTACAAAAACTATGTGGAAAGTAATAAATAATGCTACAGGAAAAACAAAGATTTATAAATACAAAAATATAAAATTAAATGTAAATAATCAGATAATAAATTGTCCAAACTCGATTTGCAATACATTTAACGAATACTCTACGACAGTAGGTATCTCCTCTAGAAATAATTCAAACTCAGTCAAAAGTAGGTCGTCCTACAATGACGTAGCGGTTAATCCCCCGAAATTAATTTTCACTAGTATTTTAATTTCCATTCCTTTTTATCCCCGTTTTTACTTTTTACTATGCGGAAATTTTTCCATAACATTTTGGCCCCATGCTCATAAATACTTAGTCGATTTTCACACCGAACGATATTTTAACCAGTCCATTATTTTGCCAGTCTATCTGCCGTACTCAGAGACGTCAATTATGTATTAATGACAATTAAGTCTCTTGCTGTCACATTGCAATGTATAGTACTAAAGAGAGAAGGAAAGATATTTAATTGTCATTAAAATTTAATGGACGTCTCTGAGTACGGCAGTTAGAAATTATCGTTAAATAGGACCTTATCTACTGATTGGTTTTCTTCTGAATACCGATAGTCCAATGGTAGTGAAACCTATTAACGTTACAATGTCAATGAATACCGAAGAGGTACTATTGCTTTTCAATGACTGTGACAGTAACAAACAATTAAAGGAGCTTGTCACCGAGGAAATATCCGTGTAGTCGTATGAATAATTTACTTTAACGAAATTTTATAACTAAAATGATGGAACCCAGTGAAGAATCTCCAGGTTGTTCCTCAGGTTCGTGTAATTTCAATTATTCATCAACAATCATTAAAAGTACTCACGGAGGCCGGGTTTTGATACGAGCCGGATACAGACATCTTTTGAAAAGAGTTAACAAAAATCAATGATATTATAAATTGTAACATCATTGACAAAAATGGTACTTCTGTATGGGAATGTCACTTAAAACAATACTGCAAGGGGTTTGTTGTATTGGACATTGAAAAAAGAAATATTATAAGAGATGCAAACCATAGTAGTGTGCCGGATTTCGAAGGGAGATATCGAGAAGAAAATGATCGATTTTAAACAAAAGGTTCAAAAAGATTATAGACCTATTCCTATGCTCTATAAAGAGCAAATGAGATCATTTATGACCGAAGAGTACGCAGATAATTTGCAGCCCTTCCATTGTGTTCCAACTTATCTGACAATTTTCTGTGCGCTCAGTACGATGACATATTAATTTTTGTTACTAACGAATGTAAGCAGTGGATTGCAGCCCTTTAGACTTATTTTGCTGGTTGAACCTTTAAAGTGGTACCCTCTTCGTTCAAACAATTATTCCCGGTGCATGGTAATATAGGCTCAGATGATGATCGCACTAGAGCTGTTATACCGTGTATATATACGTTACTACCGAATAAGTAATAACAAACGTACGAACGGTTGTTTTATTGTATCAAACAAAACATTCCCAACTTTCAACCAGTACTTATGAAAATAGATTTTGAAACCGCAGCAATAAATGCATTGAAAACTATATACCCCGAAGTAACGGTCAGCGGATGTTGCTTTCACTATGCCCAGGCTCTCTATAAAAGAGCAAATGAACTTGCACTTGGTTTTCATTCCTCATACACGGAAAGTAGGTCTGAAGTTGCCTGAGAAGCGGGTGGAAAGTAATACTTTTCCGCCCTAGAGAGAATCATTTTTCTGACAGGACTTATAATAGAGAAGGTGAATGTCAAATAGTAGATTGTTATACAAGGGGCTAAAATGACCCATTATATATACGAGGTAGTTTTACTCCCGAGACGTAGCGAGGGAGTAAATAGAAACCGAGAAATTCAATATGAATTGGTTTATTTTAAAAATTAACCCGTTAGTTGCTTTTACAAACCCAGGGGAAGAGAGGGGTTGGTAGTATTATTTTAATGAGCCTATCGCCGCTCTATGCTGTTGGATAGTACCTACGATGTGTAGTCTTTCCATTCCTTTCCTTTGGTGTCGTAAGAGGCGACTAACGGACTAAAGAGTGCACATACATCCTACAGCATAGAGCAGCGATGGGCTCATCAAAATAATACTACCAACCCCTTTCTTCCCTTGGGTGTCGTAAAAGGCGACTAATGGACTAAACACTGCACATAGATCAAACAGCATAGAGCGGCGATTGGCTCATCAAAATAATACTACCAACCCCTTTCTTCCCTTGGGTGTCGTAAAAGACGACTAACGGACTAAACACTGCACATACATCCAACAGCATAGAGCGCGGCGATGGTCTCATTAATATAATACTACCAACCCCTCTCTTCCCTTCTGTGTCGTAAAAGGCGACTAACGGAATAAAGACTTCACATACATCCAACAGCATAGAGCGGCAATGGGCTTATCAAAATAATACTACCAACCTCTTTCTATCCTTGGGTGTCGTAAAGGGCGACTAACGGACTAAAGACTGCACATACATCCAACAGCAAAGCGGCGATGGGGTCATCAAAATAATACTACCAACCTCTTTCTATCCTTGGGTGTCGTAAAGGGCGACTAACGGACTAAAGACTGCACATACATCCAACAGCATATAGCGGCGATGGGCTCATCAAAGTAATACTAGCAACCCCTCTCTTCCCTTCGGTGTCGTAGAAGGCGACTAACGGACTAAAGACTGCACATACATCCAACAGCATATAGCGGCGAAGGGCTCATCAAAATAATACTACCAATCCTTCTTTTCCCTTTGGTGTCGTAAAAGGCGATTAACGGACTAAAAACTGCACCAACAACCAACAGCATAGAGCGGCGATGGGCTCATCATAATAATACTACCAACCACTCTCTTCTCTTCGGTATCGTAAAAGGCGACTAACGAATTAAAGACTGCACATACATCCAACAGCATACAGCGGCGATGACCTCATCAAAATAATACTACAAACCCCTCTCTTTCCTTAGGTCTCGAAAAGGCGACTAACGGACTAAAGACATTCATGTTTTTGTTTTTACTTTCCATAAATTCGTAATGAAAAGCACAGTGTTTACCTCGAGTGAAAGACTTATTTACTCCTTCGAACTATTGCGTCTCGTGAGTAAATAAGCTACATTCACCCCTAGGGTAACAATGTACCATTGTATTGTCCTGACAAATATTACAAACACAACAAAAAAAAGAATTTTCCAAATTGGTGCGCAGCCGTTCTGAAGTAATGGTGAACATACATTCGTGGCAATTGATTTTTATTTACATAGATATTATATAAACTCTTTCCGAGTTTCACCGTGCGCCATAGTGCCGTCGGCAATTCAAAAACAAAGAAGGTGAGTAATTATGATTTTCAACCTAAGTTGTGTACAAAATGATAAGTTCAGGTTTGGTCTTTCATATTGTTAGGCTAGGTGGTAAAGATTTCCATACGGATAAAGAAAGTTTATTTATGTGAAATGTTATCAAACAAAGTTAATTCTGATCAAGATGCGATGAAGTAATTTTTTCAGTACAGTAGAACATAAGTAAAGTTCTTAAAGTTCAGTGAGCTTATTGTCATTGAAAACTTTTCATGAATCTAAGCTCGTTTATTTTACACATAATTTTAACACGCACGACGTGTTAGTTTAAGAAAACATACAAAACGTAATCAAGCAAAACAGACAAAAATAAGGTGGCTTAAGTTTTCGCGTTAAATTATAGGAAATTTAGAAAAAACATGGGAATCTAACCTTAAACAACCTACAATCAAAACAAATTAGACCAAGTATCAAGCCCATTGCAAGGTAAGTACGTGCTCGTTATTAAGTGTTCAATTCCAATCATCAATGCATCCATTCCCCTTCCGAATGGAATCAGGTCGGTCGATCTTTGAAGCTGGAAAAATAACGAGTAGCGAACGCGTACCGGAATATTACACGGATGACGACCTCCGTGGTTGAGTGGTTAGCACGCCGGGTCTGGCGTCGCGCCACCTCTGAGTGTCCCGGGTTCAATTCCCGGGCGGGTCAATTTAGAGAAAAACTGTTCGACTTAATTAATTTCGGATCGGGGTGTTTTTTTCTATGTTTATGTATATTTATCCGTTATCTTACCATATATATATATATATATATATTAACGAGTTTCAAAAAAATAACAAATTTAATTTTAATTTAATATTCAACCCTATGAACAAGAAAGACGGGTCGTCAATGACTCGCTAATATTTACGAAGGCCCGCTGGATGGTGAAAACCGATGATGAAAACCGGACACAATCACAAGTGGACGCCTTTTTTTACACAAATAATTTCAACAGGTAGCAGTACCACGCTGAACACATGTGCAGTTGCTATTTAGAGAAACTTTGACTGTGGCAGTGGACTGCTTTAGCGGTCCGCATTGCCTCTGACTAACCCGTCGCTCGACATTTTTAACTGTAAGCCTAACAAATTTAAACAGGTTCTAAGCAATAATTGGTTTGATGTGGTTCCTTAATTCTTAATCGTTAATTGGATTTTTCATCTTTTTAACATTGAAAATATTTTTTCGATCACTCCGGTAGGGCCCCATTTTCGCTGAAAGTGTGTTTGCCCCGTGGTATATAGTGGTTTAGGGCCATGAGGACGTATGAGGGCTCAAAAGACGAAGAATTTGAATGGCTTTCAGATCGTGAAAAAATTTTTTGTAAAAGTCGAAAATTGAAAAAAACAAAAAAAATATCTTGATTTTTTAACACCTTCCCTCGGAATATCTTCGATATCTCGTGAACGAGGTCGAAAATCGAAAAACTGAGAGAGACGCCTAGAGATATTGAGACGGGGAACATTTTATGTCTTATACTTTTTATGTGGGACTGATAGGTGGGGCGGTATGCTCCCCCTTAGCGGCGCGTGGAGCGTCGCCGTGCGGTATTACTCGAGCGTCAAAGCCCTGTGGAACTTCGCAGCTTTGAGATACGAAGATCTATTAGGACTTAATAGACGCGGAAAATTAAGGGCTTTAGGATAGTATAAACTAATTTTGGAAAAGACTATAATTTCTTTTGAAAATAAAAAAAATAAAAAAATCTACGTTTTATACGAAGATCTATTAAGACTTAATGGACGCGGAAAATTAAGGGCTCTAGGACAGTATAAACAAATTTTGGAAAAGACGATATTTTTTTGAAACTAAAACAATTTTTTTTTTCATTTATAATCTATAATAGCTAGGTTCATTTTCAATGCCCTTTCAAGTCGTGTAGAGCACGAGATCAGTGATTTTTTTCTCTTTTGGTTTTTAATAGTATATTTTTATATAGATGAGTGAGAAACTACTTTTTGTAACTGAGCTTAAACCTAAGTTGTAAGTTAAGATCATAGGATTACAAATAAGCACACAAGTGTCTATATGCGAAAACAAATTAATCTATACTATTATTATAAAGAGGAAAGATTTGATTGTTTGTTTGTTTAGATTGAATAGGCTCCGAAACTACAAGACCGATTTGAAAAATTCTTTCACCGTTGGGAAGCTACACTATCTCCGAGTGACATAGGCTATATTATTTTCAAAAAAATTAGAGATCCTTACTAAAACTCAAATAAATTCCTTAAATCGCGTGCGGTAAGAAAACTATTGATGATAGAATTAAATAATGTACTATGGCTTTGCAGAACACACCATTATCCTCCGGGTGACATAGGCTATATAATATTTTCAAAAATTCGTCACGGGAAACGCGAAGTCGCGAGCGGTCCGCTAGTTGTGTATATTTTTATTATGTTACTTATGCTCTTAGTTATACTCATACTGTATGTTTTCCAAACAAAACAAAATAAAATAATAGTGGTAAGTTGTATGTTAGTAGGTATGTGTATTCAGTTGGGTCAAGTGGTACTCACGTATGGCAGCAGCTCGTTCGGTGCCATGCCTGACACGATGATGAGGTACCGTATGATGACCTTTAGGTTGTTCGGCCAGCAGGCGCACAGCGTGGACCACAACTCCTCGATCTCCTTGGGATGGTTGTCCGAGAACTGCGGCAAACGAACGAACCGTCACATGCGGGAAGACAACAGGTAAGCAACAAACTAATAGTGTAATTAATGAAATGAATAATAAAACACTCTTATCCGAATTGTAATTTGATCGCCACAATATTAAAATTAGTGTAGTTTTTTTATAATATCTGTTACCGTTAAAGTGCAGTGTAATTTAGTTAAGTGCAGATTATGTAGTCCAAATCAAATTAAATTTAAAAAAATGGTAAGCCAATAACGGCAAGGTTGGAACATGAAAAAGTAGTCCTTCCTTTGTTAGGTATTCGACAAACAAGCGCCGTGAGGGATAGGCAATATCAAATGTTTGAAGAGCGACGGCGTAAGGGTAGCACTCACAGTGTAACCGATCCAATTATTAGGCCACGGTAGCATGCTTACCGAAATCGTTGGTACCACAAGGTCATGTTTCACTCAAGAGGGCTTACGCATTTCGGTTTCCCACAAAAACTTCCAGGTTCAAAATTTTACAAACGAACGATACAATTTAGATGAAACTTTGTATGATAACGTTAAATACAGAGATCTAAACATTTTGTTGAAAACATTAAAAAACAGTTTATTTAGCAGAGTTATCGCGATTTAAGGTCCGCTACAGAAAGTTTACGCAACGCAACGTCAAAGTAAGTTTTTTTCCATTGACCAAAACAGCACCGACCGTAGCAAATGCCGACTACAGTAATTCGTAGCATCGCTTCTGAATTTAAATAAATTGCGGCTTGCTTTTGCTGGGACTGCTAATTAAATCTAGGGCAAACATAAAAAAATACCATAGAACATTCTCTGAGAAATCTCCACCAAAGTTCAAAACAAAAACACACACAACTGTGAAGTAAGCGTGGTGGCTACGTTAATTAGGGCAGTTTTATGTTGCGATTAAATTACAATTTGGACAGAGCATTTCATTTTATGCTTTTTTTTAGTCCGTGCGTTGCCGTGTCGTGTAGAGGCTTACTAAAACGAATACTACCACTGGCTCTCTTCTCTTAGGTGTCGTAAAAGACTAACGGACTAAAAACTGCACATACATCAAACAGTATAGAGCGCCGATGGGCGCCGCATCACCTATCACGCTGAGCTCATGTGCAGTTGTAATTTGGTGAAACATGGACTCTAACGAATACTACCACTGGCTCTCTTCCTTTATGTGTCGTAAAAGGCGACTAACGGACTAAAAACTGCACATACATCCAACAGTATAAAGCGCCGATGGGCCCATCACCTATCACGCTGAGCACATGTGCAGTTGTAATTTGGTGAAACATGGAATCTAACGAATACTACTACTGGCTCTCTACCCTTAGGTGTCGTAAAAGACTAACGGACTAAAAACTGCACATACGTCCTACAGTATAGAGCGCCGATGGGCTCACCACCTATCACGCTGAGCACATGTGCAGTTGTAATTTGGTGAAACATGGACTGGCAGTGAACTGCTTCTGCGGTCCTCATTGCCTAGTCTCTGACTAACCCTTTGAGGATAATAGTCGCGAATCTATGTAATGTTTTTTTTAGGAAGTGTACCTATAGAGTGCCACAAGCGGCACTGTATCTCCATCGGTTAGGGAACCGTAAGTTTTGCGGTATAATAGTGACGCCGCCTAAGTTGCCGTAAAGTTTTTGTTAGACAACAGAAATACTAGCTGCCCTACACCTGTAGGTCACGTGATAGGTTAGAAATTTAAGAAAAAATAACAATAAAAGTTATTTTTTTTTATTAGACAACAGAAATCTAACTCCATACAAAAATATCTTTAGTATATTATGTCGTCTGAACATCATGACAAATAAAAAATATGTTACGGTTCCCGAACCGATTGAGATACAATGCCGCTTGTGGCACTCTATAAGCTTCGTACTAGGATTCCGTCAAATTACGGCATCGTAACCGATCATACTATGTTGCCGCTTGTGGCACTCTATTCACTGCCTACACTTTGTACTAGGATACCGTAATTACGGCATCGTAACCGATCGTACTAGAATGCTGCTTGTGGCACTCTATCCACAGCCTTTTTTTTATTCTGTCATTGTTTATGAGAAAGGTGCGGTGGATAACGTGACAAACCTTTGCGGTGATGTAGAACAGGTTGTTGAGCACCATCTCGGTGGCCTCCGCGGAGCCCAGCCCCTCGCGCCGCCCGCCGCGCCCCGCCTCCGCGTAATACTGCAACAAATTACATATGTTTAAATTATAATTTTAACAATAGTACCTACAATAAAAACTGTTTCGAGTAGTGTCATTGAAATAATTCAATAATATAAGAGTGTCGTCAATTACCGTCAAGCCTATTTAATTAATTAAGCAACAGAAGTCTAACTTGTCAGCTGCCGTAAAATGATGGGTAACTGCTGCTAGGAAACGAACGAGGGGACACTGGGTCAGACCAGTGGCAGGTATACCCACTACACCTACAGAGGCGGTAAATAGCCCCATAAGAATGCCTCTAATGGGACTCCAACCAAGGCCTTCTATCTTATTCTGGCAATATAATTGGTCAATGTTTTGATATTTATTGTACTTGTATATAAGGCAAAAGTTTTTCGCCGGCTAAATAACTTAGGAACGTACTTCAACACAAACAGGAAAGAGTATAGACATCATTAGTTATACACATAACAAACAATGCGATGGTGTCTTATATTTTGTAAGTAAATATTATATTAAAATAAGAAAAAAAGTACATTAATTCGATTTTGAAGCAAAATAAGAACGCCAACCCAATTATTGTGTAGGTACCTGTGTTTTTAACTCAACCAGACGGTAAAAGGCAGGTCGACTTATCAATAAATAAGTTAGTCGGTGCAAGCGGTTCATGTTTTCTTTTAAGAAAACTTCATAAAAGCCTCGGCACCCATTTCCGTAAAAGCCAATAAGTGTACTTAAAAATAAAAGATATTGCTACTATTGCTACTATTGCTACACTTTGCCGTCCCTTTCGCATGTCAGTGTAAGGTGCAGTGACTCCGTTCACATCACCGGTAAAGACAGAGCCACCGTAAGCTTTAAAGTTAAGTTTTACTTTAAAGCTTACAATTTAGAAATTATTGTTCTTCTAAATTGTCTCGGGTCTGGGTGTTTTCTATGTATAATAAGTATGTATATTAGTATTTTAAGTACGTTCATCCGTTGTCTAGTACCTAACCATTTAAAGAGTTTCGTAACGAAGCTTTTCTTGGGCTAGATAATAGGTGTTAGTGTAGGAAAGTTTATTTAGTTTATTTTATTTACTTAAATAAATTTGGTTGCATTCAGGGACGCTGTTACAGAATGGGTATGCCATGCATATTTTCTGAAAACCTCTTCTCGTAAAATTAAGTTGCTGTTTCCATGGATTGTAGTTACAGAGTCGTCTGAGCATATCCAAAGTCAGAAGTCAGCTTCCATTAAATGATAATAGAGCCGGAATAAAAGCGATCTCCGGCCTGACGGCGCAAGCCAACTCGTAACTTTCCACTTCACAAGCAGGGCGCTACACAATGTGATAGGGGTGGTACTTTTAACCCGTTAAGGGGAGGTATTTCGAGCGCTTCCCTCTCGTTCTCTCGACGGTACAACGGTAAGGGACGAGTATAACAGCGAAGCGGCGCGAATAATCGCGTTTTATATTTTAAAAAATTGATAGATGTAATAAATAAAAAAACATCGGTTATAATAACTCAAGTTATTTACGAGCTTCATTTTGGTAAATGATTCATAATATCAAATCACTTATTTTAAGAATAAAACCTGGAAAAGAAGATAAAATGACACAAAAATATGTAACTTTGTGAATTTATTCTATCGAGCCAACTTTATAAAATCGTGTATCCATCGGGTGTATTTCACAGAATAAAGCCTCTACAATATTTCATAATTTTCGCAGATTTTAATTTTACTGTTTACTACTTCAAAAAGTAATTCTAAGAACGTGTTATTTTAATTTTTCACTAACAACTAGCCTTAAGGCTAAGTACTACATCTAAATTTATCGACAAAAAAATAATATGGGGTTCCTACCCCCTCCCCCTATAATTTATGACCATTTTTACTTTATGCGATATCAAAGGTTTCATATGTCGGAGAAACATAAAAAAATGGCAAACGGTAGCTAATGACAATGGTTAACTAATAAATTACTTTGTTTCGTATGTTTGAGATTATTTTGGTAAGTAAAAAAATCATTACTTAATTATTTTGTGATTTAAAATCACTTTTTTTTAAGTCCATTAAATTTTTTTGTCGATGAATTTAGATGTAGTACTTAGCCTTAACAGGTTAGAAGTACCACCCCTATCACATTGTATAATTCCTCACTTTTCCTATTAATTCGCTCTAATACCCCAACTCCGGCGAGAGAAATAATTGCCGAGTATTGGTTCTGATCACTTGTGCTGCGCTTGTTCGATTTCGATGAGCAATGTCTTGAAATTATATTTGTAGCTACTCTAGCGGTAATTTATTTTTTGTGGCATACGAGGATACGAGTATTATGTAAGTACAATGTACAAATTAGTATAAATTTTTATTGTTGCCTAAACTGCCAGTCATATAAATCTGTTTTCAACGTAATCTCCTTTTTGTTCGATACACTTACGGCCTTAATTCATATTACCAAACATGAGAAAATGGTTGGGCTAAAAACATAATATAGAGTTTTATATATGGCTTAAGATAGATAGATAAACCCTTTATTGCACATACACAATAATTGTTACACATGACCCAATCTGAAAACTACTATGGACAAAGGCGGTCTTATCGTTAAGAGCGATCTCTTCCAGACAACCCTCGGTTTATGGACTTATGAAGGAGATAGGGAAAGTGCACAAGATCTGATGAATAGATTAATAGATATATTTTACGAAATAACATAAGAGATACATAAATATTATAAACATACAATATACTAATATAGGTAAGTATTTACATACATATATATACCTAGACATATCACACACTAAATATACATTAAATAAACTATACATGTTACTTGTAGACGTAGATGATAACACTTAAAGATGTTTGTGTAACCTGATGAATTTAAAAAAGGACAGTGACTTAGAGTGACGGATTTCAGAGGGTAGGTTGTTCCAAAGGAATGTAGCTTGCGGAAAGTAAAAGAATACTTAAAGTATCCGGACCGAGTGAAAGGAGCAATTAGCACATTATCTAATTTGGACCTTAGACCACAACTGTGATGACCACCGAGAAACCGGAAACAGTCTTTGAGGTAAGAAGGAGTACGAGGATCGTACAGCACGTTGTAGACAAGAATAGAATATGTATGAATATGACTTAAGTGCAGTCTCCATAAGCTTTGCTAAGTAGAGCCTTAATCTAAGATTTGTTTTCTTTTCCAAAAGCAAGTATTTTATCACTGCTCAATATTAAATTTTATTCCATTGTTCTAACATCACAAAAATTGGTTTTTAAATTCAAATGGCTGCCAAACAACAAACAAACAAACAAACTGAAACACGCAGCGACTTGAAGGTTTGGTAGGATTGTTTTAGGTAGGTTATATATTTTTTTTGAATAGGTACTTATAGCGCGATCCCTGGCCGAGACCAGGCACTTATCATACAGCCCTAGTAGTTTTAATTGGAATGACCAAAATGTAATAATTTGTTACATTCGCTTTTTCAACCCTACAGATTGGAACAGTAATATGAGCCGCTTTGACTAGTGGAGGCGTGCAGCTAGCCGCCTTCTCTTTTGCCGTGCACCCGCCTGTGTTTTGAGCGAGTCTTACCTAAGTCTGTCGCCATAACGATGTTTATAGCATTGTTGTGTTCCGATAGTTAACCAGTGCCTCAGTGATCGAGGGTTCCGGGTGAAGCGCGCTTCAACCTTCGGCCTTATCGTCACTTACCATCATACACCAAGCGCTTACCTGTTGTAGAATTACATACATACCGTTTTTTTGGTAAAAAAGTAGGGATAAAATTTGAATATTTATTTTTCCTTTAATTTTTAACAGATAAAGAAGTATGTTTTGCATAATACAGATATAATAAAATACAAAAATAAATACATAGAATGAACAAACATTAAGGTTTATTTTAAAAAAGAAGGTGCCTTTCCAAGTAGCCCCCGGGTAGGAAAGAAAATATCTTTATAAACTTTTTTATTTCAATATAAACACGGACGGCGATATTTGGTAACATACATTAAAAAAATTACAAATAATGCAAAAGTCAACACTAAATAATATTAAATTTTTACTTAAAAACTAATTTGGAACAAAACTGACAGACTCTCGCTAAATGTAGTTCTTAACATCACACGCTCGGTGTTCTTTTCTCTGATTGGTCGAGATTAACAAATAACGGAGTTGCCAAATGTTAGAGAATAAAAAGGTTGCGTTCACGTTAATATGTTTGCGTTCATTCAAAAATATTATTTTTTTCCAAAAAGACCCACGGTTACCAAATAGCCCCGTTTTACCGGTACACACATTCACGGCTATTATCCCCAAAGAGCGAGTCACAAACTAGGAAATGGGAAACGCAGAAGCATTCCACTACTATAGTCCACGCCTCACCAAGTTACAACCGCACACGTGCCCAGCGTGATAGATGGTGAGCCCATCGCCGCTGTATGCTGTTGTGTGTGCAATCTTTATTCGTTTAGTCGTCTTTTAAGACACCCAACGGAAGAGTGAGAGCGGTAGTATTCTTTTAAAGAGCTGTTACGCGACAAGGCTCAAAATTAGTGTTGTAGAATAAAAAATAAACAAAATAGTACAGCGGAAGATGCGTAGACGAGTTACGTACCTCAATGTAGGAGAGGGGGTTGGCGGGCGGCACGTTGGGGTCCACCAGCTCGATGTTGACCAGCCAGGGCAGCAGGTACTGCAGCAGCAGCTGCCGCACCTCGGTGCGCGCTGTCTGGAAGCGCGCCGTTATCTCTGCACAACAACATTTATATATTAATACTAGCGGCCGCTCGCGGTTTCACCCGCGTGGTTCCCGTTCCCGTGGGAATATTGGGATAAAAAGTATCCTATGTGTTAATCCAGGTTATAAACTTTCTGTTTGCCGAATTTCATCCAAATCCATTCAGTAGTTTTTTACGTGAAAGAGTAACAAACATCCATCCATACTTACAAACTTTCGCGTTTAGAATATTAGTAGGATTATATTAAACTAACAGACCGCCGGCGACTTCGTTCGAGTGGACCCCGTAAGGCGTGACAAATTTTCAAAATGACTCCACTCCCAAGAACACTTATTGTGACGTAACTAAAATAGTTAGACATATGCTATCGAGACACTTTTTGTAGATAATGGTGTGTTCTGCAAAGCCATAGTACGTTATTTTATTCTATCATCAATAGTTTTCTTAGCACACGCGATTTAAGGATTTTATTTTAGTTTTAGTAAGCATCCTTATTTTTTTGGAAAATATAATATAGCCTATGTCACCCGGGATAGTGTGGCTTCCCAACGGTGAACGGTTTTTAAATCGGTCTAGTAGTTTCGGAGCATACTCAATACAAACAAACAATCAAATGTTTCCTCGTTATAATATTAGTAAAGATTAACACGTCTACCGCATGCCAGAACTTTGGGCCAGAGCCGCGGAACTGCCATTTCGGTACCTTCCACGCTAGAAGGCGACGCGCAAAACCGAGGCGAAGATGGCGTGACGAGCTGGAAGCATATCAGTCAGATTGGACAGTGTGGCTGCCGGCAGACAGATAAAAGTGGAAAGAAGGCAGGGAGGCGTTTGCCCTGCAGTGGGGCAAAATAGGTTGACCAGACCATAACAATAATAAGAGGCTCTCGCTAAAAGGTTGGGTCAAGGGTCAGATACAGAAGGCAGTACTCCTTGACACGACACGTATTGTCAGGAGGTTCCTCACTCTGCTGCGCCAACCACCGGTAGCTTGGGTCTATCCCCGCTGCCGGTAACAGACTAGGTTAAGTATTTTATAATATTTTATACCGTAAATGTATGATTTTTTATATAAAACTAGCGGCCCGCCCGCGACTACGTCCGCGTGGACCCGTGTACGTACCCCGTGACGAATTTCCAAATTTTTCTTTAATACAAACCTAGTAAAAGAATTAGCTAAATACTTAGGTGCTGCCGTTCTGAAATGATTGGCGTACAAACATTTCGTCAATTATTCATTTTTATTAATATAGATTTTGGAAAAATAATTATCTAACATTTAGGTTAAAGAGAACATAATAACATTAAATTACATGGCGGACATAATAGTATAAAATTCGGTATTTTCAGTATGAAACAGACTTTGCCCGTCCTGTGTTTTGAACCGATATCTGCCATTTTGGTATCAGGCCGATATCTGCCATCGGAGGTTAGTGCTAGTATTAAGGCCTATTCAAACCTGAGCGGTATTTGCTGCCGCTCTACCCACAGCGGCAGCGAATACCGCTCAGGTTTGAATAGGCCTTAATAAAGGATTATCTTCTTAAACTGCTTGCACGAGACGAACGTTTTTAGTAAGTAGCTCTAGAAAATATGTTATGAATCTAATTCACGTTTGTATTCTTCTGTTTAACAAATTATTACAGTTGTGTTTATAACATTTTATATATTAGTGAATATTTTCGAGAATATGGACATAAACTAAATGCATGAAATAAAGCGCTTTGCCACTCAGATATCGAGTAGTAAAGTTGATGTAAGGAGGTCATTCACGTTTCATACAAGTCTGGGCCCAAAAGTCAAAAAGCCGGCCAAGGAAAAAATATTGGTTATTATTATTGGGGCAGTAATCCCGAACATTTTTTACTATGACAGTAAACCTCAACAACTAGTCCTAGTATATAATTGAAGTATAAAAATCTATTTTTCATATTAAATTAATTAAAAATATATTCATTTTACTGACGCAAAAAGTAATGGGGTGAGGTTGTAGGTGAATTTTCAAAAGTTAAATAAAGGAATACTATTTCAGTTCTATCTTTTATTAACATCAACAAAGCTTAGCTATATAATAACATACATAAAGAGATGGATTACATCACAAAATAATTACGACTTATTTAAAAGTAGCATAAAATGTTCGCGTATCTTTAAGATACGGCGGAGCTCTAGAGGTACCCCTAACTAAATCTAAATGTTGACAGCTTGTACCATAATAACGTCATTCAAAAATAATGCCGGAGGGCTTATATGCGGGTTCATACCTTGCATAAGTTATAGGTATACCAAACTATGCACATGGCGTGTAAACAACATCCTACAGTTCTAAATAGGCATTATATTATATGAAAATAAATCCCTATTTGCCTTGGACGCGCGCGCTTAAATTTGGGAATGCCTTCTTCAAATTGTTTAATCTTTTTTTAGTTTCTAGTTTAGTGTCTACGGCAATATAATAAAATCGTAACGACTTCATAGTACGAAATATTTTTATTAGTAAAATGTTTAAAAATCTGATATTTCTACTTCAATTATTAGGAGAAGTAATATTAGTAGAAATATGTTGTAGTAGTAAAAAATACTCGGTCTGCCTCCGTCAATAATAATAACTCCTTTTTTTTTACTGGCCGCCACTTTGACTTTTGGGCCCAAAATGAATGATCTCCTTTAACTACATTGGAACGCGAAAGTTAAAAAGTGTAAATGTCTTGTAGCCAGCCTGTACCTGTAGTACCTACCTATGTTGGATTCAATTTCCGAAACATTATTATTAGTTAACGATAAATTTGCTGTCAATTATAGACTCTTTGATCAACCGAACGAACAGTATTTTTTAGGTAGATATTTTCTTTTAACATGAGATAATATTTGTATCATTATTAAAATGTAAAGATTTCTATACGAATATTGATTATATCTATTTCTATTAATTGAGAGAGTTTGTTTTCACTGACCATCGCAGAGCTGAGACTATAAATCAACAAGTCAATCAATCAGATTGTTTAGAGTCATTTTTTTGCTACTGCATCACACTTAAGTTTTAGCACAAATCTATATAAATAATAAAAAACCGGACAAGTGCGAGTCGGACTCGCCTACCGAGGATTTGTAGGTGCATATTATAATTTTCTTTTATTCTTCGTCAAAAATCAAAAACTATGTCATCATAAAAATAATTAAAAATCTGTTTAAGCTTGTGCCAATGAAGCCATTTGATACGATACCCCACATGACACGGTTAACTCAATTCAAAATTTGGACCGCCGTTCCTGGCATAAAGACCCTGTTTTTTAATGATTTAATTACAAATGTACAGTTTTCAGATATTTCCCTATACTTACTTGTAGTATAAGACGGTAATAATTGCCAAATTTCATAGTTCTAGGTCAACGGAAAATATAAATTCATATCATAGTGTCTTAATAAAAGTCTGGGAAAACATTTTTTTTCTATTTTCCTCTATTTTAAATAAGTCGCAACGATCGACTCAAGATATTTTTAAAGTTTCTTGTTAAAAGCTTGTTCCTACTCGCCTACGCCTACTCGTTTAACCTCTCAGCCCCCAAGCGGTCGCATGAGACCGCTCTGACAGTTCGCCCCATTCCGTCAAACCCAAAGCGGTCGCATGAGACCGCTCTCTCCCACTTGACTTTGTACCGTGTTTTCATAGACTTACAGACAATCTTACTTTAGTATGAACAAGGTCGATTATTTCGGTTTTGTGGTATATTTTATGTATCGTGATCGCAAAATATCGCATAGTCTGTGCTCGATTCTGTCAACATCGACGTTGACCGTTGCGCCAATTTCTGTGTCGGAGTGAATAAGTCGCTGAGTTTTGTGTGCTTTTTTTATTGGATTTATCTATTGTAAGAAGTACTGTTTCTTATTAGAAAATTATTATTGAGCATATAATGATCGTATTTAGATAATAAGTTGTAAGAAATATATCGTTATTACTACTAGATAAAGCGTGTAAAGTCCGTAGGTATGTAGTAGTAGTCCGTAGGTATGTTACCGATTTCCGAGTGATTTTTAGAGAAATACTAGAAGACAAATAAATTGTTGCAATCATCACTTTATTTTGATACCTGATGGATAGGAAATATATCAGTTAGTATATTGTTGTTTACAGAACGACAAAATATGGTTTGATTTTAGAGTATTTTTTTGTAAAAGGCTGGAAATGTGACGTCATCCGCAAATTTATAAAAATAATACCGCACCTGCTGTCATTATTTTTGACATTTAAATTCATGTGCGTCTAGAGGATTACATTATTAATTCATGTGCCTCTAGAGGATTACATTATTATAGTGGATTATATCTAGCTAATCTTCCTGATGAATAAGCTTACCTACATAGACGAGGTGGTTTATTTTTTTTAGTACAAGTATGAACGCTCATGCTAAAAGAAATACCTACAGCGCAGGTGGGTGTAGGTATTACATCTTGGTTAAATGTAAAATTCGACGAAGCCCAGATAATCAAGACAGTATTCATAGTATTCAACGCTACGGTTTGCGAAACGAAATCTCGACAGCAGAATTTTTTGTAGTCAACTCGAAATTGCACTCTTATTTAAATGTGGAATAAAACATACAAAAACAGGGCAAGTGCGAGTCGGACTCGCGCACGAAGGGTTCCGTACCTACCATTATATATACAACATTAGACACTATTATTATTCTCTTTATTTAAACGTATTTGTTAAGAAAACAATTAATTATTATTATTTGCCTCAATTGTCCCACTGCAGGGCAAAGGCTTACTATATTATAAAAACTAAATATTCTGTAAATATTTCAGGTTCCTACCTGTTTAGTCCTTATTAAGCTCGAGAAAAAACGGCAATAATATCACGTTGTATGAGAGCCCCCCACACAAATAAAGTTTCTGTGAATATTTCAAACATCTACCTGTTGCCGTTATTAATAATCGAGCAAAAAACGGCAAAAAATCACGTTTGTTGTATGGGAGCCCCCCCTTAAATATTTATTTTGTTGTGTTTTTAGTATTTATTGTTATAGCGGCAACAGAAATACATCATATATGAAAATTTCAACTGTCTAGCTATCACGGTTAATGAGATACAGCCTGGTGACAGATAGACGGACGGACAGTGGAGTCTTTGTAATAGGGTTCCGTTTTTTCCCTTTGGGTACGGAACCCTAAAAACGAATAAGGATGGCGAGGCAGCTACTTATAAATTTTAACAAACGATAAATATTATTTGGCTAAGTATGTTTGATGTCTTATAATTGTACAATGATACATTTCAATGTTAACAGTTGCTTGAAAAAGGCGACTAGTCTCTTCGTGCTGCAATTGGTAAAAAATCTTTACCTACTTTAAAGTTTTGATGTAGATTACATACACTACACTAATATAAATCTAATACTCGTACAAAATATATTATTCTCAGAAGGTTTTTGCAAAAAACTTTGAATAAAGGATTTGAGCTGCCTTAAGAGGGTGCCGCACGGTCGCAAAAACTGACATTAGTCTCTTAATGAACTCCAAAGCAAAATCAATCATATTGTTGTTGATATTTTCCATAAATAAATAAATAAATATTGATATTTAAAATTAGAACAATTCAATTCAATTCAATTTGAAGTTACAGACCTAGTAATTTGATTAGAGCAATGTTTTTATTTTGCGAAATGTACAAAACCATCACGCGCTTGTGTTAAAAATTAAAATTTACTTTTCTAAGATGGGGGCGGAATAATAAGTCCTGCGGAATATCAATACAAATATTTTCATGTAAGAATTATTGTTTCATGCGTAACATTAAGGAAGTTGTCGAAAAAAAATGTTTTTAGGAGTTATTAGATTTATGTATTGTTTGTTATTGTTTAAAGAATTTGTTTCAAATTTGAACAAGGCCACGACCTTGTGCAAAGATCAGGCTAACTTACGTAAGATTTTTTATTGTATTTATTAACTAATTCAGCGCATAGTACAAGCAACTTAAAAATACGTAAAATTTCACAATTTCGTGCAGGATTCCCTTAAGGTAAAGGTGACACCTTCTAATTATAGTTGGAAAATTTAATTTAAAAAATGACTGGATTCTAAGTCTTCGTTACTCACGCGGCTCAGCTTTGAGTTGGCTCTTACTTTGTATGGTATTAGTATTACTAAAGCAATAACTTACAAGCCTGCAGCCTTTGAAATAAAACAAACTTTCATGGACATTAAAAGTTCTGGATTCTGAGAATAATTTTATTGTTAAGACTTCACAACGTGCCTTACAAAATGCACCAGCTGTGTTTCCCCCCTCAATCTAAGAATACTTAATATGATTAAACAATCACGCCAGTGTGTATTATGAACTTAGTAAAAATTGCCTAATTAGGTATAAGTCATACCACATACTTAGATAAAAATAATTTTATATTTCTGTCTAGCTCTTGCACTACCAGCTGTACGGCAAACATAAAGATAATAGAATTTTGTGCAGTCTTATATTAAGTGCCGATATAAAGTTTTAACCGGCAATATGGATTTTGATATCTGTCCTCCGTGATTTTGATCAAAGTGAAATGCCGAATTTTAAAGTTTAAACTAGTTTATACTTTTATGAACTAGTTTAAAGTAAGTACTCAATCATTGAAATCAAGTTATCGCTACAATTTTGATAGGTATGAATTGGTTTGATCAATACGCTTGCTGAGTGCCGGGTTTATGATCGCCAACCCGCTTTTGAACTATATAGTATAAACCAAAAAATTAACCTAATAACGTGAACGAACTGTAAATACATTAATATATGGCATTCCGCAAGTAGTTACGCCTAATGGGATAATTAATAATTGCTCGTCAAAGGTCGATAAGCTATATTACGAGTAGAACTTATCGAGTAGGCTGACCAGATGATTGACCGATTATAATATACCTACGTGTTACTCAATCGAACGCTGTATCCTTATAATCATGTATTTAGGAAGGATAAATAAACTCGGAGCATATCCTCATTTAATTACTTTTATTATTATATGTGAATTGACTTGGACTACGCACATAGTTAAACCATAATAATATAAAAGTTCAGTCTCTTTTCTTACTATTTCTGCAATTTTCTAATTTCACCGCACAAAAGACTCTGATTATATTATTTTAAATGGAATCGTTAACCGCCTCTGTGGTCTAGTGGCTAAGCTACCGGTTTCAGACCCAGAGGTCCCGGGTTCGATTCCCAGCGGGGGTACATCTTTGTGTGCTCGGTGTCTGTCGCCATAACAACGATGTTTATAGCATTGTTGTGTTACGGCAGTTTGAGATAAGATAGCCAGTTCCTCAGTGGTTGAGGATTCCGGGTGAAGCGCGCTTCCACCTTCGGCCTTATCGTCACTTACCATCAGGTGAGATGAAGGCCAAGCGCTTACCCGTTGCCAATAAAAAAAAACATTCAGTGACAGGCAATATTACCTAATGTAAAGTATGGTTAAACATGGTATTGAAGAATTAGCTCTTTAGTAGTAGATTCGTAGTTAGTAGTAGACAAGTAGTAGTTTTCGATTCTGTTTGCATTTCAGCATCAAATAATATAGTTGAACGGCCACAGACTAACTGCGGCGCGCGGCGTCTACCGGCGCTGTGCAAGGCGAGTTTCTCGTGTACTTACCTTAGTGGTGGACGCCGCCAAGTAAATAGCTTGTTCAAACTTGCGAAAACTCCAGACTTTAGCCATGTTTCAATAAACGGAGAATTTGATTCAATCGTGATTTATTGAAGCAAATTAACACCTATTGAGTCATTAGATGTAAGTAATATTAATTCTCTCAAAGCCAACTAAATTCTAAGACGGTTTTTAAGAGATATTGTATCGACTCAATTAGGTGTGAAATATTACGGGTCACTACTGCTGAAGTGACGAGCACGCCTGCCACCAAACTTTGTAGGCGATGGGGGCTCAGAAAATAAAAGGTCTGGATACTTGATATTGAAGTAGGGTGCGTGCGCGTGTACTCTCTCTAGGTAGGGATAGTTTTGGGCGGCAACCGCGGCCCGTGCGAGAGTAACACATTTGCATACACACAGTTGTGGTCATAGAGTTAAGAACTGCTCGTACCGAAATCAATGTATGAAATCTTTATATACATACATAAAATCACGACTATTATCCCCGTAGGGTTAGTCAGTGACTAGGCAATGAGGCCCACAAAAGCAGTCGTCTGACATAGTCCACTTTTCACCAAATAGCGACTGTACATGTGCTCAGCGTCACAGGTGGTGAGCCAACCCCGCTCTAAGCTGTTGGATGTATGTGCAGTCTTTAGTCCGTTAGTCGCCTTTTACGACACCCAAGGGAAGAGAGGGGGTGGTAGTATTCTTTCACCGCTACGCGACACGGTTGATTTTAAATAAATAATTAAATAATATTTTTTTTTATGTTTTATGAATCCCATGAACTACTTACGTCACTAACATACTCACCTACCCGTTTTACTAAACCATAATATGACATTTTAAATTATTTTTATGTATTAAAAAGTTCGATAACTCATGGTGTAATTAATACGTTTAATCACTGGACAAATAATAAAGAATACTTTGAAAAACATTTTAAAATAAAAAATCACATTTTCGTAATCAACAATATGTTCATTTTAACCAGTCTACGTCAATTAACTAAAAATATGTCTTCTTAATTTTCTTTAATACCACAGAGTTTTAAAACTAGAATAAAATATAAGTAAAATCTTTAAAATTAACAAAGTATCAATCACAGTCATTTTTTTATAAGTAATTAGCTGTTACTGACAAATATCTACACTTTGTTAAATAGCTAATGTAAAAGTCAAAATGTTTCATTAAAATAAATAATGATGTTTATGAAATATGCTTAAATTAAATTAAACTTTTGTATAAATAACTAACGACATTTAAGTCACAGTCTTTTGCCTTTTGTCATCTCCGTTACATACATTATTACAAATTAGAGCAACAACTTTCTGTTAATAGCAGTTTTGACAAATACGCTAGCAGGTTCTATTAAAATAAGATTTTAAAAATACCAAAGTACTAATTGATTTGTCTGATAGACGGTTAATACTTGTTTATTTTCAGTTGACGTCACAGTCATAACACCATTATATAAATTTTAAACAAACAGAGAGATCACGGGTGGGGCGGATGGGAGGTGGGTGCCTTAATGGATAGTAAAAGGATATAAATTGGGATAATTTTTGTAATAAGCAACACAGGAACTAACGTAAAATTGCTATTTTTTTAGTTTTATTTAATTTCTCGACTTCCCGGGTGCGCAACCCTTTTTTCCGTCTAAGGCCAAATTTTCCGGGAATTCCCGCTTCGAGACTTCTCGGTGAGAAACCCTGATATGTATGTATGTATGTACGAGTATGTGGAACTGTAGTCATGATAGTACATTTTTACGTGGTTAAAAGTAATTGATAATAAATCAGTGCAAAGTTATTTGAACTAGATTTCTTAAAATTGAATTGAATACTACGCAGTCCTCTGGCATAGTTCACGTTTCTCAGCGTGACAGGTGGTGAGCTCATCGCCGCTCTATGCTGTCGGATGTATGTGTGCAGTCTTTGGTCTGTTAGTCGCCTTTTACGACACCCAAGGGCAGAGAGGGGGTGGTAGTATTCTTTCACCTCTACGCGACACGGTTATGCACTAAAGTTCCAACTCCGAATATTTAATACAAATCAAATAAGCTTTTATCATATATTTTCGAGACAATAAACAAAATAAACAAGACATGTTTTTGCAATGTAGTGGCCGCTGCACAAACAATTAGGAACGCATGGTTTTAAATTCAAAATTTAGAAAAAGATATTTTTATGCTTTAAGTAAATAATTCGGGAGTGTTTTGGCGCCATTTTTTCAAGTCTACAATTATTACAAGTTGTTAAATTATAATACTTTTTATTACAAAACATGGGAAAGCAAAAAAGTTGCGATTCTTCGACAAAAAAATTAAGAGATGGAGCGGTAGTATTCTATTAACGAGCCCCACTTACTGTCTCAGCACAGCACAAAGAAGATGATTGGTACAAACCTGAGAACATGGGCATAGTGAGTTCCGGGTGCAGCTGTGACAGCTGTCGCGACAGGTACAGCTGCGAGCGGCAGTAGGTGGTGCACAGCAGCGCGTCCAGCGTGCCGCGCCCGCGTTCCGTGCCTGCTGACAAAGCACCACGTCAAAATTCAGCTCATAACAACATATTACAATCTAAAGTGAACGGACGGTCCCAAAGAATAACGTCATATCTGCGAGATAGTTGTTTGGCAGATATGACGTACATATAAAAAAGGAAACTACTTAGTGACCTACTGACAACGCACAGCCCAAACTACTAGGATTAAAAACTTGTCATTTTGCACCATGCTTTATTTTATAGTGTAGGTAAGCACTAAGAAAAGATTTTAAGGAGCCGCCTTTTAAGGGGGTAAAAAGGGGGTTGTAAATTGGTATGAAACTCCGTCAGTTTTGAAGATAAATCGATAAAAATTGTGGCATTGCAACGCACGTCAGGTACAGCTAGTCACTTATAGATAGGCTCTAAACTACAATAAAATAAAAAGGTTGTTCCTTTGTCTGTCTGTCTGGTGGAAGGATATTATATTACACGCAGACGATTATTGATTTATAAACCAACATCACGGGCTGACTACGACCGGTGCAACTCGGTCTGAACGTCGCGTACGTTATAAAAAGTAATAATAATACTTACGTGTACTACGTAACTTGAATAAGTACGAGTAGTCTGCGTTAATCTTCGTCTCAATGTTTGTTTACGATGAAACGTAAAAGTTTAAAAGTGTTCATTACACATTACCAAGCTAAACTTTAATAACACAGATACCTATATAGTATTTTTACAGATATTAGTTATGTCTCCTTTGAAGACTGAAATGCATGGATTGCTGCATAACCATAATTATGTAATATAGACACTCAGACTATCAATCGGGTTAATCAGGTTGGCTTTTACAAATAGGTAGCTCCTATTTATGTGGAATTAGGGCAGCTCTCAGTCTGACCTCGCATCGACCTACATTATCAGTGATTCAATCAATTTTGTTGAAATACATCGACCTAGTTAAAAATGTTTTAAGCACTTGACAAAATATTACAACCACAGGTGGGTCATAGCACCCGTGGGTTCACCTATCGCGGCGATCCGAGCGACAGCTCATCCATTTGAGCTATAAGGCATTGGTTTCCTTAGTCCTTAGCATCCCATCAGTTTTTTTTTTTTTATACTAAGCCCGGCAAATGACCCCACTCCACCTGATGTTAAGTGGAAATGAGGTCCAGGCGCGAGGACAACTGGTGCAGCGTAAGAGACGTAGCACCAGTCATCCTCACTCTGCCCGCCCATCAGTATCGAATTTTAGCAAGTGCTTTAATACTCTATTAGATACCTGGGCCCTGATTCTGTATCTCAATCTATAGATTCCACACCTAAACCTTACCGCGCACAAACGTCAAACGCATACGTTTTTGGACAGATATCGTAACTTTTTAAGGAATTAACGTGGTTTTGAAACAAGGAATCGTTATAGAATAAGGGCCCTGCGGTAGTTGTCTTTTTACGAGAACTATTTAAATTTGCAATATAAATATTGCATTGTTAATGCAAAATATTATTAGCCTTGTGTGTAGTGTCTCTCTGAAAGAATACTACCAACCCCTCTCTTCTTCCCTTGGGTGCCGTAAAAGGCGAGTAATGGATCAAATACTGCACATACTTACATCCAACAGTATAGAGCGGCGATGGGCTCACCATTATTATCACGCTGAGCACATGTGCAGTTGTAATTTGGCGAAACGTGGACTATGGCGGTGGACTGCTATTGTGGTCCTCATTGCCGGGTCTCTGACTAATCCTTCGGGGATAATAGTCGTAAATATTATATGTTTGTATGTTGCATTGTTAAAGCAAAACATAAGAGTAATGATGAATGCATTGAAAATGAAATGCGATATTACAATTAATTACGTTGCGTAACAAATTTGTTGAATAAATTGCAGAGTGAAGAATATACGGAATCCGTGTAACGAGATGTCACGGCTCGCCTCAGGGCGGGCGGCGCCGGCCCCGGGCGCGGGCTTTATTGAATTCGGATCGCCACTGGTAGCCGAGCCGTATGATATCGCAATATGTAGAGCGCAGGCTCATGTTATATTTTTCCAGTGCTAAGTTTGTCTGTTAAGAGGGTTTACGAATTTGGGGATCCTATACAAACTTACAAGTTTAAAAAAAACGTTTATTTAGCTGAGTTTTTGCGATATAACTGAGGTGAGTTAACGTTATTTTTATTGTTCTCCTATAACTATTTAGATCTATGTATTTCACTTTCACTTCAGCATGCAAAATTTCAGTAAAATATTGAACTTAAAAGTTTGTAAGTACCGAAATGCAAATTTGGTTGTGTTACACTACGTTGCCAACATGCGTGTGGCTGTGGCATGGTCACGCGTTTTAACTCAACCCACAAAACTAATAACTAGGGGACTAACTGAACTTTGAACGCGTCAGTCAGTTCGTATACGAACTGACTGACGCGTTCAAAGGAAAAATGGTCGCAGTTAGGGTTGTATTTTTTAATTAATTTTGTCGTTGACACACTAGTAATAGTCATGTTAACACCTACCTAGAAAGCTATCAGGTAACTAGTGTTAATAGAAATTAACGTTAGTATTCTTAATTAGCAATGGGAAATCATAACCTCTTGATAAGTACTAGTATAATAATAAGAGGCAGGAAATACTGAAGCTTAATTAACAGTAAACCAAATTGTAGCAACAATTTCTTTTCTCATCATATCGTCACAATAATTTCTTTTAACGAGTGGAAAATACGTTATTGGATGATGTTTAGTGAGATACAAGTAAGTTCCGAGACAAATGCCGAGCACCCCAGCCAGGCGTTCAACGGATGTTTCACTTGAACGCGTTTCCGTTTTACAAACAAGTCTATACTTGCTACAACCCAAAGAGATTATAGTTTAATGTCTTTGCTACAACCATAATATAGTGTAGATTGCTTAGGAAAACTAACGTTGATGAAAGTGGGAATGGTATTTATTTTAATATAAGTAAATAAGAGTTTGGGGGAGATCTTTGCCCAGCAGTGGCACACAAAAGGAAGAAAAAAAAGTATATAAAAAATTAAATAAGTTTAAGTATAAAATATGGCAATACATTTTTTCTCTAGCTTTTTAAATTACTTCAATATTTTAAAAATATTTACGCCGTGCGCTCGCAGTGACGTCATGAGATCCCATTGCATTCTCTCGCCTGCCTCGGCGGCTTAGCTCGCGCTTAAGGTTATTATTATTAAAACCTAGCGGATCGCCCGCGACTTCGTTTACGAAAACAGCCCGTGATGAATTTTCCTATTTTTGCCAAAAAAATTTTTCATACACCTTGTCGGGGTGTTCACGCGGGTGAAGTCGTGGCGGGGGCCGCTTGTGGTGAATAAAACTTTACTCGCACTAGTGACTTTGTCTAGTTGCCATCGGGGCAAGTCTTTACATCCGTGTAGGTACTATAGAGGAGCTCGATGGCGCAGCGGCTAGCGCGTTCGGCTTGCGATCTTGCTCGTTATGCAACTTTCGCAATGCCGGGTCGCTGGATAGGTGACCAAATTTAAAAACATCTCGAGCTCCTCCGTGCTTCGGAAGGCACGTTAAGCCGTTGGTCCCGGTTGTTGTCGTAAGATGGCAGCCGTTAAAACCCACCAACCCGCACTGGGCCAGCGTGGTGGGTTATGGCCCAATATCCCCACGTGCTATTGTTCACGTGGGAGGCCTGTGCCCAGCAGTGGGACGTTTATAGGCTGATGATGATGATGATGAGGTACTATATGTCCTGTGAGATTGCGAACCAATCGGCTGATCATCCGTTTAAGCCCCTGATAAATTAAGATTTTTTGAGTACCTACCTATCTATTAGATGGATCTAAAATAACTTGCCGCAATGATATTTTCTACACCTAGCAATAAACTACACTTTATTATATATAGCTAGATAGCTTATTTAATAATGATTCCAGTGCTATATGTTTTTTATATAGTCTCCATACAAAATTTCATGAAAATCGTCATTATACCTAGACCGGACATAAACAGGAAGTAATGCGGAAGTAGATCGACATTAAGCGCCATATTGCAAAATGGCCGCCGACAGATCAGAGGTTATCACGTCAACGTTTATAAGCCATTTTTAAGTTCCTATTTAATACTCATACGCACTGAGCGATCTGTGATTTTTAGAAGAGAATGTTTGTCTATTCAAATCATGTTAAATCCCCAAATTCCTTGACTCATTTCTCTGTATTTATACTCCGTCTAATGTGTAAAGTTAATTTTGAACACTGATTGTTTGGATATCCGGGAAGTATAGTCTGGACTTATCTTCGTTGTAAACGCGTCTCCCTACATTTTGAGCGACACAACTTTGTCAGTGATACTTTGATATACAGATGTTATCGATTGCTTCATAAATTTCTAACTATTTTAATTCTAACTAGTTGTTATCTGTAGTTATTAATTATAACTATTATAAGATACGTATTTTAGGACCACTGTATGTATTCTATTATTCCTCTAAGTACTATTTATTCTCTTTGTTATGCATAAAATAAAGTAGATAAGTAAAAAAATATATACTTAAGTACATACATATCACCACGACTATTATATTATCCCCGAAGGGTTAGTCAGAGACTAGGCAAGGAGGACTAGTCCAGTCTAAAAGCAGTCCTCTACCATAGTCCACTTTTCACCAAAAAGCTACTGCACATTCGCTCAGCGTGACAGGTGGTGCGAGCCCATAGCCGCTCTATGCTGTTGGAAGTACGTGCAGTCTTTAGTCCGTTAGTCGTCTTTTACGAAACCTAAGGGAAGAGAGAGGGTGGTTGTAATATTTCACCGCTACGCGACACGGTTGGAAAAAAATTTCCTTAATTTTTTTAGGTTTCATTTTACATAATAAAATAATAATAATTAATATTGTTTATCCCATACAAATTCAGTATAAACAATAATCTAAGGTTGGGAACAACCTAGTACCTAAGTATAATAATAATAATACCTGTTGGAGGAGGCCCCGCTCTTCCATAGCAATAGGTGGCGTACGTATCATAAAAAAAAACAAAGATCAAAGATAACAAATTAGAACTAATAGCTAAACTAAGGTATGTGTTTTTGTGTGAGTGGGTGTTATAAGATTGATTTGAACACGCGTGCGTGTTTGTGTGAATGTTTGTCTGCAGGGTGTGTATATGTAATGCCTGTGTGAATGTGCCCTCGTGTGTGTTTTTGTACATGTAGATGTTTGAAGTAGAAATTCAAGCAAATATAATACATATTAATATATATGTATCTGATACCGGTTGCCCAGCCCTACAAATCTTATTCTTGGGATCGGTTTAAATAAACCACTAGGCTGTTGTACCAGATTAATAGACAGATTCGAGTAATTTTCTGTCTCATCACTAAGTATTTATACCCTATTGCCGCCAGACCCTTGAATAAAGTTTTTTTTACATTCGTGATGCTGCACACAGTAAATTTTATATATTTTGTGCAATTTGTTTTAAAGGCGAGCAGATTGGGATCGAAATTGACGCTTAGCAAATGAAATTTTACAATTATGAAATGGAGCCACTTTGTCTTTTCTTCTCCACAAAAGTAAAATCGTAATAAATCATAAATTGTAAAAGATATCATGATTATGAATAAGTAATTAAAGCAATAAAAGTATGTTTAAAAAAATAGAACCGGTACAAAAGTCTTGACAAGACATAGGATAAAATGTTTACTAGAAAAAAAATCTATCCTAAGTCTAGGTATAATCATAAAACACACAACTAAACACACTAAACAAAAAAAAAAATATGACTTGGTCGCTTGAGTCTAGGCCGACGGCAACACTTTTGCAAACTGTATTTTTATATTTTTTGGAGCTGATGGGCCATAATGTATGAAATTCAAAATTATTGAAAACATTGGATTTTAAGCTCTATGTACGTTTTAGAAGTTGGCGGTACAAGATCGAAATAAATTTGGAGTTGATGGTACTAAGCAATAAATTTCACTGACAGTAATTGTGCATTAAGTAATTATATCTCCGCCACTGGTTGGCAGTGTTGGCACCAGAGAAATGGATATGAAGAGGTATTTTCGAAGCATGTCAGCAAGTCAATAACTTCACGCTCTACATTTGTCCATAGGTACTCTTCTTACGGCTGATTCTGTACATTGGTTTAAAAAATTATCTTTTTTTTAATATCTTGATGCACGTGTAAATGTAAATGAGCGTTGTTTGAAAGCCAATTATTTTATTTTATATTCCACAACGGTTATAAGCGCCGGGCTATTCACCGACCTGATAGTGGTCCGTAGACGCGTTACATTTATTACAAACTAGCTGGCCCAACATACGAGGGCGGTTTGATAAGTCCATGACTGTGGAAAGAAGAAACACTCTTTTTACATATATATTTTTTATTTTTATACATAATCTCTATTTTTATTCTATTATTTATATCTATTATTTGTATTATTTACTGAGTTCCTAGGACCACCTTCCAGCTCCAACATCAGATCATACCCTGGTTACCATCTAGCACCAAACTACTCGTCAAGACGATTCAAACGAGCCCAAACTCGACGTGGGCGTGTTGTTTCATTGCGAAGTTTCTACGGCCACCATCCAGCTCCATCATCAGATCAGCACCATGTCATCATAATATTGCATTGTCACGCGACTTACACATGTATGCAAAATTTCGATTTACACATGTATGCAAAATTTCAGCTCAATCGGTAACCGGGAAGTGGATCAAAATTGAGTTGCAAAATTCCACCCGAACATGACATGTATACACACATACATACAAAAAATAGTTTATATAACATATGTACAACATTTTCACAAACGTTTACGAAGGAAATAAAGAACATTAAGCATATGTGTAACGATAAATTCTTAAATAGAAACATGTATGTCTATGAGTGCGACTTATCATTTAGGTATAGGAAAGTGGACTCATATGATATAGAAAAAATTATTGACCAGTTACATCAGAACAAGGCGCCAGGTGTAGATGCAATAAGAATAAAAGATTTAAAATTAATTAAAACGCAAATAAGTCCTATTTTGGCCCATTTTGTTAATATGTGTCTAACAAAAGGAGTTTATCCTGACTTGTTGAAAAAGTCTATTATACGTCCTATTTACAAGCAAGGAAATCACCTTGATTATACCAATTATAGGCCGATAGCTATTCTCTCGGTAATTAATAAGATCGTAGAAAAGGTTATAGTAGGCCAAATTTCTAACTTTTTGGAAAGATACAGTATATTGTCAGACACACAACATGGATTCAGAAAAAAACGCAGCACAAATACTGCACTCACACAGTTTTCAGATATAATTAATGAAAGCCTAAACAATGGAAAACAGGTTATCATGATGTGCTGCTGCAGGCGCTGCAGGAGTGTGGAATAAGGGGTCCTACAAACAATTTTTTTCGAAGTTACCTTAGTAATAGAACCATACGCACTGCAGTTGACAGTGCTGTAGGGGAGGAGGCAAGTGTCACACTTGGTGTTCCAACTGGCTCGGTCTTTGGGCCAGTAGGCTATATAATTCATGTAAATGGTGTCAGTAATGTAATTGCCAAATGTGATATGTACATGTATGCAGATGACATGTGCTTGTTATATGCTTCAAAAGATGTGAAGGAAATACATGAATGTATACAAAGTGACTTTGAAAACATTACAAAATGGGCGCATGATAACGGTATAGTAATAAATCTCGCTAAAACAAAATGTATGCATATATACTCGCCTTATAATGCTGTAGCTAAGCACATTGTTTATTCAGACATGGCTGTAACAGGCCATAGTTATACATGTTTGCACAATAACAAATTTAATTGTAAATGTATAAAAATAGAATTTGTGGATAATTTTAAATACTTAGGGATAATTGTTGATTGTAATTTTAACTGGAAAATGCAGGTCGAGGAAGTATGTACAAGGCTTAGAGCAGTATTAAGTAAATTTTATCATTTAAATTATGTATTAAATAAAAAAGACTATGTATTTGGTTTATTATGCCTTAGCTGACTGCCTCATAACTTATGGACTTAGTATATATGGCCGTACATTTGCTTCTTATTTAAAAGACATAAAAAATTTGCAAGTTAGGTTGCTTAAATACCTTGTTAGTAAAAAAGTTAAAAAGAAATGTAACAAAGACTATGATAAATTGTTCCCTATTTGTAAAGTACTACCAATAGAGGATAAAGTAAAATATATGATAGCCATAGATCAGTACTATTCTGAAGAATATAAAATTAAAGTGATAAATAAATACAACACAAGAAGGGTGAGAGAGGATAAATTAATTGTACCTATTACAAAAAACTATTACGGTAAAAGATGTACATGGTATTTAGTTCCGGAAATATGTAACGATATAGAGTTATTAAGAGAAAATCCAAAAGTGTGTAAGCCGATCATAAAAAGAAAGTTAAAAGAACATTTTTTAGATAAGTATATAGATTAAGTTAATGCATATTAAGATATATAATAAGATATATTGTGATAGTTAAACCCGATGGGTAAGTGAGTACACAAAATCATTGTATACACGAGTGCTTATCTCGCCAACAAACTGCCTAACAGTTTGGCGAATAGTATTGTTAGTTAGAATGTTTTTGTACAATATTTGAGTATAAATAAATAAAAATAAATAAATAAAATACATTGGAAGCTAAATAAAAGCTTGTAAAAAGATGTTTTTCTGAATTAAAATTACATAATGACTTATAAACTGACAGGAAAAAGATTTGCTAAAAAAAAGTAAGCAAAAGCAAAAAGTTTACTCAACCAAATTAATAATATTGCACAACTTTCTTTTATTTCTTAAGATTTTCTTCAGGATTTTCCCTTTGACTATATACATGTCTAGACGGAGCATCGCGGTACAATCGCTTCTCAAAATGCGCCCGGTTTTTGTATTGAATTTGAAGTGTGCGTGACAGCCGCGTATGACTGACACTAGCGCGAATGGTTGCCAGCGAATGCCTAATTCTCGTTAAAGTGGGTAAAAATATTTATGCACAACACAATTTTAAAATGATTCATGAACACAACATAACTTTTTAAATTAGGTATACCTAATTTAAAAAGTTAAGTTATGTTAGATTACCCTGAAGCTGTATGTATACCATGTACCTACACTACATGAATGCAATCATTGAGGTATTGTAACAAGATAGGTACGACACCGCGAAGCAATTTTTAGCATGTGCGCAATGACTTGCTTCGTGGTATCGTCTCTAGTTATAATACTTCAAAGAATGCCACTGTGTAAAGCGAAACCATCGAAATATATACATAAACTATAAATATATCTATCGCGTATATATACATATATGATACATATATCTAATATATATGTAGGTACAACGCATAAAAGAAGCTGGTGTGTTTAGAAGAAATGGATGATTGAAGGCGAGGGCGAGTACATTAAAATAATGCGCTAATGGAAGACTGCGTGCGTGTGATATGTTTGTAATTAATAATTAATAATAGTAATAGATAATATAACAGTATTATATTTTTTCTATATTTAGAACGGAACCTAGGTACCGTGACATTTATTTGTGCATGCTCTTAAAATTAGTTTAAAAAAAGAAAAACTTTGAGGACTTCTTGGCGGGAAAGTGAAGAATCATGTCTGCAGTTTTGTGTTATTTTTTAAAATTTGTGTTTTTTTGAACATTAATGTGAAATAGTAGAAATAGTAGTGGATTATTAACCGTTATGTGTTTGTGAACGTGCATGAGTGTTGCCAAATGACACAAAACAGTGCAACATCACTTTTCAAATTCTCTCAAGAAGTCCGCGTGAGATCTCAGTAAAGTCCCAAATCTTTACTGAAGACTCAGGGGGGTTGGGGGAACATCATTTATCATTTATCATCTTAATCACCACTCATTATCATCTAGGGAAAAAAGAAATAAAAAAACTAATTACTAGGCAGTATGGTCTCTGACCTTAGCCTGTTCCTTCACGTAACAAATATAAATAATAATAAAAAAACTTTGAAAGAGTTTCAATAATAATTAATGTATTTACTTTATTTGCAACAAGACTAATTACAAGACTAAGTATTTTATTATACTTAATATACTTAAATTGACTTTTATATTCTGCCACCAATAATGGGAATTTTACATTTTGATACCAGCAACACTACGCATACATGGTTATTACATGGCCGTTATTATTGTTAAACTTAAAATTTTCGTTAAATTATAACTATACATACATATGGAACGTGATTTGCCGTTTCAAAAAGATCTTTCCTTTGTAGTTTCGACAGAATTTCACTGAGCAAACGGTCATTTTGTGAACAATTTCACCAAAACGCGAGACGTAATCACTGCTTGATGGCACAATGACACTGCCCGCCAGGAGAGCGCGATACGCCAATTTTGGCCTATAAATTTTTCTACGTTTTTTTACGGCGATGTTCTATCTAGACATGTATAATCAAAGGATTTTCCCCATTATTGTTCTTTTTAAACCACCCCTGTATTGACACTAACAAAACAAAAAATATTCAAATAGGTCAAGCGGTTTTTGAGTATAAGCCAGACTAACGAACAAAGAAAAAAAAAAGGAATTTAGCCACTTAGACGTCGAGTCCCGTATATACAATATGGCTCCTACCGTCCAGCCATTCTGACAGCTGTCCGAAAGTTGGCCGACGCTGACCGAGACTACCCGAGCTGACAAAAAAGCTTAGAACTAACCACAGACATATAATAGATGTCTGTGGAACTAACCCATTGCTAAAGCTATATCAAAACCTAAACTACGTACCAAATGCAGAAAACGCAGTATTTTAATAAGTTAACAGTTAATTACGAAAAGCTATAATTTAAAACTTAATACCAGTTTCAAGACACTGCCAGAACAAACGCAGAACAATACAATATCATTGGATTGTTTTTCGACCTTTCTCGAATGTTGGAGCAATATTACGCACTTGTACGGGTATACTAAGTCATAAGTCAGTAATGTAATGCCAGTTAAGCCTGCAAAAGAATCACAGTGAACTAGCTTCTAACTTGTCAAATATCGATACAAACCAGGCAGCACTTGTTGTGAAAACCAATACTTTAGAAACAGAATTAAATGACACAAAAAAGCAGATCTCATTGCTAATTGAGCAGCAACATTTTAGGGACCATCAGGGCCGCATAAATAATTTGGAGGTGTCTGGTGTTCCGCAATTAAAAGGCGAAAATCTTTACAACATTATACAGAAAATAGCAAATAAGATTGGTTTCGCGCTCTCATCCGTTGATATCGACTTCATTCATAGAGTGAGACGTTTTATAAGCAGCAGCCATGAAAAGTCAGATAAAGCTACCTTTACGGAAACATTGAACCAAGTGCCAAACATCATAGTGAAGTTCACACAGCGTAAAAGGAAAAATGAATTTATGGCCGCCGTGCGCGCTTCGCGCGGTTTGACAACAGCATACATTGACTTCGATGGCGCGGAGAAATCTATATTTGTGAACGATCACTTGACGCCTCACAATAAAATATTGTATAAGCAAGTACGTCAGCTGGGCAAGGACTTGGGCTACCAGTACATCTGGCTTAATGATTGCAAAATTTTTCTTCGCAAAAATGACTCTTCCAGGTCTTTAATTATTTCCAATGAGACGGACTTATGCAAAATAAAATGACTGTTGTGTTTTGTGTTGCATCGTTTTTTACTTGGTTATGCTGGTGTTTTGATGTTCTTGCGAGTTAGTTCATGTTATTTAAATTGTAGAATGTATTACGTGTTTCATATAAAGCTACATATATGTATAATAATAAGACTGATTGATTTTTCTATCTCATTCTTTATTGTTTGTAAATGAAGGGTGAAAACAAAAAAAATAATGAAAGCTGGTGGTGCAAATATGTATTTATTTTATCTCAAATCCTTAAGTTACTTTATATTTATTTAAAGAGACGTCTTTAAATACACTTTTAATTTACTATCAAAACGTGAGAGGCCTGCGAACTAAGTCTCAGGATTTTTTGAGTAGCGTTCTGAATAGCGATTATGACATCATCTGCATTACTGAAACATGGCTGAATGACTCTTTTTATAACGCTGAATATTTCGATAGTCGTTATGAAATATTTAGATGTGACCGTGATGAGACAGCCAGTGGATGTAGCCGCGGGGGGGGGGGAGTAGTGGTGGCCGTGCGCAGAGAGCTATGCCCCGCTGCTCGCTCGGACTGGAGCGCGCCGCCGCCCGCGGACGAGCTGTGGGTGAGCATCCCGTTGCGCGGCCGCACCTGCCACTCCGCTGCGACTGCGATACTTCGATCCGATGAACCTTCATATCTGCATATTGCGTGTACCTACATACCACATGGTATGAGGCACGAATCCCTTCTTAACTCGTTTTATGACCGAACTACAGATATTATATACATTCGCAGTCTAATGACATTTTTCTTGTTCTCGGAGATTTTAATGTGACCAATGCTAACTGGTCATCTGATGGCGAGCGTAGTGGTATGATGGTTTGTTCCAGTGGTGATTATTTGGCATCTTTAACGTCTGATTTTATGAATTTGTCTTTATTGCAACAGTACAACCATATATTTAATATTAACAACCGTATCCTGGATCTTGTCCTGTGCACACTACCGTGTCAAGTAGATATTCCGAACACACCGTTTGTTACCGAAGACTCACATCATAAAGCATTAGAAATAAGCCTATCGATAAGCTTGCCTCCTTCTCTTAAATATAATACTGTTTTAAAGAAGAAATACTTTGCGGCAGATTATGACTCCATTAAACGTAGTTTAGAATCTGTAAATTGGGATGAGGCTTTTTTATATAGTAAAGACGTAAATTCGATGTTGAGTGTTTTTTACAATATTTTAAATGAGTTGATAGTAAAGTATGTTCCCGTTCGTAAACAAATAAACTCATTAAAGTTTCCACCGTGGTACACTAATTCATTAATAAAATTAAGTAACGAAAAAAGAAAGTTTCACAAGAAATGGAAAACTTATGGTAGTCAAAACGACTACATGACTTTTTCACTGCTTAGATCTCGTTTGCGTAAATTAGAGGCAGGCACGTTTAGAAGATTATAGCTTTCTCTGAAGATAGGATTAAAGAGAATCCAAATTTTTTCTGGAGTTACGTCAAATCGAAAAAAGACGCTGGTAGCCTTCCACAAAAAATGACATATCAAAATACTACACTATCGAATGGAGACGAGATCAGTCAAGCTTTTAATGATTACTTTCATTCGGTTTGCATACAGTCGACTGTGTGTTTGAGTGCTTTTAAATTTAACGATTCCACATCACAGGGGTCTCCTGTACAGCTTAGTAACATACAGTTAAGCGATGAAGTGATTCTTAAGCACTTAAAACACTTAAATATCCACAAAGGAGCCGGTTCAGATGACATACACCCTGTTTTTGTATCCAACTGCTCCCTTCAACTACTAAAACCTTTATCCATGATATTCAAAAAGTCCCTTATCTCCGGTGTGTTCCCTAGTCTCTGGAAACGAGCTCTTGTGACACCTATTCCCAAAAATCAGAAAAAAGAACAAATTACACAATACCGTCCTATTTTTAAGTTGTGTGTGTTTGGCAAAGTATTAGAAAAAATGGTTACATCTCAGTTATCGTATCTCATTCGTCATCACTTACCTCAAAGGCAGCATGGTTTTGTTAAGTCCCGAAGTGTTGATACAAATATGGTTACTTTAACCGAGTTTATTTTAGAAGCGATGGTTCGAGGTAAGCAAGTTGACGCCGTGTACACCGCCTTTCAAAGGCTTTCGATAAAATTTCCCATAACTTACTTTTGCAGAAGCTTTGGACATTCGGTGTGCATGGTGACTTGCTTAGATGGCTAGAATCTTATATTCGAAATCGTAGCCAGGCTGCCTGTCTGATGGGTTACTGCTCTAGTTTCTTGCCGATACCATCTGGAGTCCCACAAGGCTCTCATCTTGGACCGGTTCTGTTCTCTATTTACATCAACGATATCAGCGACGCTTTAAGAAATTGCAGTCACCTTCAGTATGCAGACGATACAAACATTTTCAAGGTTATCACTAGTGCAGGTGATTGTCATGATTTGCAGAATGATTTAGATTGTCTTAGTGAGTATTGCAACGAAAACCAATTATTCCCTAATGCAGACAAGTGCCAGGTAATAACGTATTCAAGGAGACCAACACCAATTGAACATTTATATATAATTGATGATCAGACCTTGAAACGAGTAAATAGTATCAGAGACTTAGGAATAATAATGGATAGTAAGCTGTCAAAAATCGTTTAGAAGTCTAGGTTTCATAAACAGAATATCGAAACCCTTCAGTAATATTATCACTTTGAAAGTCCTTTACTATAGGTTTGTGCGCTCTGTTTTGGACTTTGGTAGTGTCATTTGGAATCCATATTATAAGAAGGATATAGATCGAATTGAAAAGGTACAGCGAAAATTTATAAAACTACTTAACTATTGCAGTAATTATCCAAATAGTGAATACTGCGAGTCATTAAATAAGCACAATTTACTTTCTCTTGAAAATCGTCGAAAGCTGTTTGACTTAGTTTTTTTATTTAAATTAATAAATTTTGATATAGACTGTTCTGACCTTTTGTCAAAAATAAATTTTATTAGTAAAGCTCGATTGCCTGCATGCCCCTCACGTCCCATCAAAATATTTGTACCACCACGCTATCGCAAAAAATATACCTCCAACAGCTATTTTGCCCGCTGTCTGAAAATGTACAATTGTCAGTTTTCTAACTTAGATGTGTTCAGTGACACCTTAAATAAATTTAAATTAAATATAGTCAATATGTTAAAATTGCCTACTGCTAATAATACTTAATGCTCGTTGTAAGTAAATTCACAGAACCTGTAATGTATGACGAACCATTTATTTTCACTTTTGTTATTTTAATTTGTATTGTGCTTTTATGTTTAGTGCATAACCCCTCACGAAGTAAGTCTGTTTTTATTGACGTTTATTCACACTAGACAGCTCGTGCAGCCAACCGATACAAGCCGCAGACACTAAAAACTGAAACCGAAGTATAAAACAGACTTGAAATACATAGGCACTACGTGGCTATCATCAAATAAGCGATCAACATTTGTAGGCACGTCGTGGCTATCATCACCCGAGGGGTTAAACCTACATTTATTCTTACTTAGTAACTTTGGGCACTCGTTGTCTATAACTTAAGTAATTTAGTTGTGTTATTATTGTATGTAATGACTGTTTTGTGCCAAAATAAAGAGAAAAAAAAAAGTAGGTACAACATTCTTATCGCGTAGGTAAACAAGTACGCCAATAATATTCTCGCTACAGATGGTTCTAGGAGGTGAAATAAGGAACACCATGTACACATCAAAGGCTCATGGCTGACATTTGATATCTGTTTCGCCGACTTAATCTGTTTGAGTCTATGTCATTGGATTTCTTTAATAATGGAGGATTTAGATTATGAATAACTGTCTGAAGCACCCAACCCACCAACCAGCATTTGACCAGCGTGGCCCATTCTCCCCATGTACAGTCACCAGCATTAAGATGTGACTATCGACGGCTTGCAAAAATATCATTGCCTTCCACCAATGATCAGATGTTTATGCAAATCACATCATAATGCTGGTGACTGTACTGTGTTGCCCATGTGAGAAGGCCGGTGCCCAGCAGGGGAACGTTTATAGGCTGATGATGATGAATGATCCGCCTCCATGGCCTATCGATTAAACTACCGAGTCTCAGATTTAGAGATGCCAAGTTCGATTCCCAGAAGTAGATCTAGGGATTTTTTATATCCACCTGGCTAGCTAACACCATCTTATCTATGTCGGTCACCATAACAACAAGATGTAGAAACAAGATGGCCAGCTCATCATTGATTGAGGATGACAGTAGGTGAAGATAACAACAAGGATTATAACATTATTGTGTTCCGATAGATTAGAGATAAAATAACGTTTCTACCTTCGCCCTTATCGTCACTTACCATCAGTTGAGATAAAGGCTAATATACAGGGCCTAACAAAATCAATGAGCGAACGTTTAAGGGGGTCCTGCACAAAATTATGAAAATTTACGCATTTTTAAGTCACTTGTACTACGCGCTGAATTATGTAAGTTAGCGAGGTCATGGCCTTGTTGAAATTTGCAACAAATTCTGTAAACAATAACAAACATAAATCTACTGACTCCTCAAAACATATTTTTTCGACAACTTTCTTAATTTTACGCATGAAACAATAATTGTTACATGAAAATATTTGTATTGATATATTGTACTCTACAAAAAGTAAATTTTAATTTTTAACACAAGCGCGTGATGGTTTTGCACATTTCGCAGAATAAAAACATTGCTCTAATTAAATTACTAGGTCTGAAACTTTAAAGCAGAAACAGTTCTAATTATAAATATCAATATGATTGATTTTGCTTTAAAGTAGGTACATTAAGAGACTTATGTCAGTTTTTGCGATCGCCCGGAATACAATGACAAAAAATGGGCTCCAGTTTAATAGTGATTTTTTAAAGTTATGTTTTCTAGCAAACAAAATCAATTAAAATAATGCACATCATGAAACATGCGGTATCTTTACCAACACGCACGCAAGTGTCAATAAAAAGATAGCTCAGTGTGTTTCGAGAATGAGCATGTTCGGCTATCTAAGTATGTGTGCGTATAGTACAGCTGTACGGGTTTGGAAAGGGTGTATTTTTTGATGAATTATGATAATCTTTTGTTGATTATTTCGGTAACGAGCCTGTTGTTTTGGAGCAAATTTGGTGAGCATGCTCAGTGTGATGTATAGATGTTCCCTTTAAACGTTCGCTTATTGATATTGTTAGACCCTATTTAGATTTCCCGTTACTGTATAAAGAAATAGAGACCCGCCCGCGACTTCATACGTAATCGGTTTTCTCGAAAAGCCTTATTTTAATGGGATAACGTAGGTCCACCCAAATTGAAAATAATAGTGTAGATTTGAAATTACATCCTCCCTCCTGCAAGCGGCAAGAGCTTTCAGAAACTTTCCAGTATACCCATATCTACGATGAGCGCACTTCACTGCACCCTAATTCGTGTAGCTTATACCTGTGTAAAGCCTATCTAAAAGCGTGATGCGCCTCTGTAGTGCATGACAGCATTTGAGCGAATTGCAGGCTTACAATTCACAGATTCATAGTTTGGTATTAAGCACTTATAAGATGTCAATATCTGTGTGCTGATTTCATTGTTATTTGGAGATAGATACCTAACACCTACACTAAGCGCGTTTATGCTGTGTAAATGCAAAATAAGTTGTCTGGAGAGGTTAACAGGACTATTATTATTGTTAAATCAAAAGTCAGCACGTATTAAAAATAACTATTATCGTAATACAACACGAAATGGTACAATAACTGTACATATTATAAACTGGTAGTGCAACGAGAACACTAAAGGTATCGCTACCAGTGGTGACAGGAAAATACTTCAGCGAACGAAGCTGAGAACTTTGGCCTTTCAATGGATGGAAGAAATTAAAACTTTCTTTTTGCGGAACCAATTAGGAATAACGTGAACTTATAAACGAATTTTCATGATTTAAGTAGGTGCCTAACGTTAATGAGGAAAGTGTGAAAGGTTATTTAAAAGAAAGAAAATTTGTCGATTGCAAAGTGTAGAGATTCACTCTCATAGTATTCAATAGACCTACAAATCTGTCATCGTTCATGTTTCTTAATTTTTAACTTCTTTGCATATCATCAACATAAAGCATAATTTAATTCATAAAAAAACTAATAATAATATGGGGATATTGTGTGCTTTTATGTCACTTGATTGTAAGAGACGATAAGGCCAGGGTACTTGTACTTGTGAAGTATCTCCATTTACTACTACATTAGTAAATGGAGATACTTACTACACCTGAAAAACTTTACTGCCTATTTCCACATTTGATAGTTTAATCAGTAGCCCAAGATCTAACAACATTTAATACACTGATATTAAGTCACATACGGCGCACAAACCTGGTCTTTGACACTTCAGCAGAGGTCCAACCTCGAAGTTTGTCAGCGTGCAATGGGGCGCAGCATTCTTGGGGTCCGTCTTACAGACCACATAAGAAATACAACGCTGCGCGCCAAAACTAAAATCATGGACGTTGCCCAAAAGGCCGCTATGCTTAAGTGGGATTGGGCCGGACACGTTTGCCGCATGTCAAACGAAAGATGGGTGAAAAGAACAACCGAATGGGTCCCATTTAATGCCAGACGACATCGCGGCAGACCAAGGCAAAGATGGCGAGACGAGCTTGACTTCTACAAAAAAGATTGGCCCGTAGTAGCAGGAGACAAGTTGTGTGGAAGAAGGAGAGGGAGGCCTTTGCCCTGCAGTGGGACAGATTGGGCTAAATAATAATAAAAAAAGCTAAGCTCTTGTCAACATGTCACGTCATTTTTTCTTTTATGTATTTTATTTTATTTTCTTACAAATCTTTTGACTAATTACTACACTACTCTAACCGCTAAGCTACCGAGACCCCAGAAGACTCGTTGAATTTTTTCTAGTAGTTGATACGCTGCAAGCCAGCGGTATTACGTCACTGTGAAGTCTACCCTCACATTCGAAAGAAATACTATTGCAAGTATTTAACAATCGATAAAGACGTAATTGCTTATAAATATCTTTTTTATTGAAATTTTGCATTCACAATGCTATATAGATTTAGGATAAAAAGTTTACTAGAAAAAAAAAACAACCAGTCTCAGGAAAGCTCGAACGGGATACACGGGTTCGAATCCCGTTCGAGCTTTCCTGAGACTGGTTGTTTTTTTTCTAGTAAACATCTTATCCTAAATCTATATAGCATTGTGAATGCAAAATTTCAATAATAAAGATAATTACTACAGTTTAACATTATATACACCAAGAAAACCTGCTGAAAGGAATTCAGCAACAATAAATACATAACAATAATTTTACAACGAACAAAACAATTATAATGAAGTTGGCCAATGACGTACACTGTCAACGCAATTAAAAGAAAATATGATATTAAGAAGAGCAAGACGAAGCGCACGCCCTTCACCATCGCCTGCTCCGCCGACCTCAAGCTCCTCGTCTGATGATTTCACCAGAGACGAGTCGAGCAGCGCGAGCAGGCGATCGCCGCCGTCCCCGCCGCCACAACGACCTGCGCGACGTGGACGACCACCGCTGCCGGCACGCTTGGGATCAGTGGGGATATCTGCCCCGCGTACGACCCCCGCTACCGGTGGTGTAGTGCGCCGCATGCGATGGACTCAACAAATAAATGAGAACTGCATGCGCGCCTACTACAGGGCAACAGAGGGAGGAATTAACCTTACTGCGTATCGTGTTAGGATGCTGTCTTTGTTACAGGCCCTTGAACCGACCATAGGCGTGTCTGCCCAACGATTCACGGATCAGGTGCGGGTGATCCAGCGTAACAACTTGCTGGATCAGTCAGCACTTGATCGGCTACGCCTGGAGTCACAACGTATTTGTGCGGCTTCTTCTTCGGTGCAGGATCGGCCTGCCCCACAATTACCGGCCGTGACGCCGGTTTTGGTGGCGCGAGTAGATCCGGTACCCGACGATGAAGATTTCATAAATACGAATGTAAGTACACAGGCGAATGAGCAAATGAGGAGCGCTTTGAACGATGCTATTCTACAGTATCGTGACACGCGTAACTCTAGGCCGCGTATACCTTGTTTGCCCACGAATAGACATAATTTGGCGTTAATGAGTGCCTTGAACGATTTACTGGTTCCTTATCTTGGAACCAGTGAAAGTTTAATTGATACCCACTCGATCCTTTATTGTGGGGCCATCACGGTGTGTCGCGTTGCTCGTGTCAAATTCCAGGATTCTGACCGAGTACCGCGGCGAACCGGGACTGCCCCTGCTTGGCAATTGAGGATCGAGGGGCGTATTAATAAGTTCAGGACACTCATTGCAAAGCTAATTTGCTTCAGAAATGGCAATAATCGACCTCGCGTCATGCGATTCGTCACACAAGCCTTTGTTGGGACTGATGTTCGACCGGAAAACTATATGGCTTGTGTGACGGAACGTATTGACTTTCTAAAGCAAAAAGTCTATGCGTGGGCAAACCGTATACGTCGCTACAGAGTGCGTGTGGACCGATACCAACAAAATCGCCTCTTTCAACGACCTCCTTGGTCGAGTGGTTTGTACACCGGTTTTCAAGGTGTCGCCATCTCTGAGGTCCCGGGTTCGATCCCCGGTCAGGTCAATTTAGAAATTGTTCTTTTTCTAATTTGTCTCGGGTCTGGGTGTCTTCTATGTATTTAAGTATTTTAAGTATGTTTATCCGTTGTCTAGTAACCATTTAACGAGTTTTATAACGAAGCTTCTCTTGGGCTAGATAATTGGTGTGAGTGTAGGAAAGTTTATTTATTTATTTCAAAGTGACCAAAGAAAAGTATACAGACGTTGGGAAGGAGCTGATCAACGTGTGAGCGACGGGCAGCTACCAGATGTTGATGCCATGACTAATTTCTGGCGCAGCATTTGGTCGGTGCCCGTCGAGCACACGGAAGGTGAATGGATGAGTGTTGTCAGTGACGCGTGTGAACCTATCGAGACCATGCAGCCTATAAATATAAGTACTGCTGACGTAAGTTGTGCAATTCGTACGGCCCAAAATTGGAAATGCCCAGGACCGGACGGATTGCACAACTTCTGGATCAAATGGTTTAGATGTTCACACGAGTTACTGGCGACGCAATTCCAAGAAGCCATACAGCTCGGCTCACTCGCAAGTTTGTTGACTACTGGTGTCACTTTTCTGCTCCATAAATCAGGTAGTACCACGGAACCGAAAAATTATAGACCCATCACGTGCTTACCTACTTTATACAAGCTCCTTACATCCATTCTGAGAACAAAAATTAACACGCACATTGTTGCAAACAATATTTTAGACATGACTCAGAATGGATGTAGGGTTGGGTCCCGTGGTACTAAGAAGCTTCTCCTCATTGATATGACCATATGCCAGAAGGTCCGGCGTGGCAGAGGGGCTCTCTCTACAGCCTGGATTGACTATAAGAAGGCCTATGATTCGGTGCCGCATTCATGGTTGGTGAGGATTTTAGAGTTATATAAAATTGATGTAACTTTAAAATCCTTTTTGATATCATGTATGCGGCAGTGGACCACGGTCTTGTGTCAACCACGATGTCGAGATAGTGCTTCTGCCACGCAGGATCTTATAAGGATAGAGCGTGGCATATTCCAGGGCGACAGTCTGAGTCCTTTATGGTTTTGCCTAGCTTTGAATTCTCTCAGTACTTTGTTGAGAAATTCAAAGTTAGGCTGTCAACTGCGTAGAGGGGGTGAAGTTATGTCGCATTTGTTGTACATGGATGACCTCAAATTGTTCGCACCAAACCGCCAAGGCTTGATGAAACTGCTGAAAATTACTGAGACTTTCAGCAGTGCCATCAAGATGGAGTTTGGTGTGGATAAGTGTGCGGTTATGCATGTACAGCGTGGGAGAGTAGTAAATTCAACCAATTTACAACTCTCCGAAACGATAAACTTCAGATCTCTCTCTGAAGTTGAAACATATAAATATCTTGGTATGTCACAGTCTTTGGGTGTTGTGGATGGGGACGTAAAACAGTCATTACGGGAGCGATTCTTTTGCCGCCTAAGAAAAGTACTTAACAGTCTTTTATCGGGTGGCAATAAGACGCGTGCTTTTAATGGCTGGGTTATGCCTCTCCTCACATACTCCTTTGGCATACTAAGATGGACTCAGACCGAATTGGACGCCTTGGATAGAAGAGTCCGTCAAATGCTCACGACTTCCAGAATGTTACACCCGCGCTCATCTGTTATGAGGCTGTACATCCCGCGGAGATGTGGGGGTCGCGGCTTTTTAAATGCCAAGGACCTACATAACCGTGAGGTGTGCAGTCTCAGGGATTATTTCCTTAACAGTGAGTGCGGGATGCATTTGAATGTCGTGGCAATTGATACACTTTACGCCGCTCTCCTTGGCAACAGAAAACTGGCGCAAACCAGTGGTGCTAAGCACTCTCGATCGCAAGGACATATGGCAGAGCAAGGTGCTACACGGGCGCTACTATCGGGCTCTAACTGGGCCTGATGTAGATTTGCCTGCCTCGGTGAACTGGCTACGTTTCGGTGACCTCTTTGGGGAAACCGAAGGTTTTGTTTGTGCTATTGAAGATGAAGTTATCAAGACGAATAACTACGGGAAATATATTATGAGGGACGGTACGGTCGACATCTGTCGGGCATGCCGCCGTCCGGGAGAATCACTCCGACATATTATTTCCGGTTGTTCTCATCTTGCTAACGGAGAGTATTTGCACAGACACAACCAAGTAGCCAGAATAATTCACCAGCAACTTGCTCTCCGATATGGCCTTGTTGAATCAGAGGTGCCGTACTATAAGTACGCACCTGCGCCAGTTCTCGAAAATGGTCATGCAACGCTCTACTGGGATCGCTCTATCATCACGGACAGGACTATTGTCGCTAATAAGCCTGATATCGTAGTGATCGACCGATCTCAGCGCCAAGCAATATTGGTTGATATCACCATACCTCATGTCGAGAACCTCGTGAAAGCCGAGAAGGACAAGCTTAGTAAGTACCTTGACTTGGCTCACGAGGTTACCGTCATGTGGGATGTGGATTCAACCATTATTGTACCGATAGTCGTTTCGGCACACGGCCTTATAGCGAAGAGCCTCGATCAACACCTAGAGAGGCTCTCGCTGAAAGGTTGGGTCAAGGGTCAGATGCAAAAGGCAGTACTCCTTGACACGGCACGTATTGTCAGGAGGTTCCTCACTCTGCAGCCCTAACCACCGATAGCTTGGGCCTATCCCCGCTGCCGGTGGCAACCTAGGTTAAGTTTTTTATAATATTTTATATTGTAAATATGTTTTTATATAAAATATTGTAAAAAAATTACTTAAAAAATATGTAAAATAAAGAGGATAATAATATTATATATAATATTTTATATTGTAAATATGTTTTTTTTAAATAAAATATTGTAAAAAAATTTACTTAAGATTATATTTTAAATAAAGAGCATAATAATAATAAAATTTAGTCAACTCACTAACCTAATTAAAAGTTTGTTAATTCCATCGCTGTGTCTATTTCAACTAAATTTGGTTTTCACTAATGCCCAAGTAAAGGTTTAAAAGGAATTTGTAATAACAACAAGCCCGATACGTTCTCTGTATTGAAGAATCAGAAACGGAAGCTTACATCGAAATCTCGAACATAAGCCAGTGGGTTTAATAAAGTTAATGCGATTTCACGGGGAGCTAATTATGTAAAAGCTTGCGTCACCAGTCACAAGTGTCTAAAAGGTGAATAAAATGCGCCTTAAGGTCACTTATCGTTAGATGACATTAAAGCGAAGCGGCTGTTGAAAAATAAACAGTAGTTTGTCACCATTGTTTAACAAGCAAATAACAAGATCAATTACATTACATCATTAAAGCAAAGCGGCTGATGGATGATTCTAAACAGTTGTTTTCACCTTTGTTTAACAAGCAAATAACAAGATCAATTAATTTTTATTATAATAGCGAAGCGGCTGTTGGAAAATAAACATTGATTTGTCATCTTTGTTTAACAAGCAAATAACAAAATCGATTACTTTTTATCATTAAAGCGAAGAGGCTGTTGGAAAATAAATAATTTTTTGTCACCTTTATTTAACAAGCAAATAAGTAACAAGATCGATTACATTTTATCAGTCCCATAGACCATCTAAATGTCGATATTGTAATTATTGTAAATAAAATAAGATAAAGTGAAATAGGATTATACTCGTTATAAAAAATAAATGTAAAGTTCCTCCAATGGCATACAAATTCTAAATCTGCACGTGCCAATATTGATGTACTTACCTAATCCTCACTCTGTTAAATTAAACGATTGATAAGAGTACTCTTAACAATACTTTAGTCCATTAATTGGCCCTTCGTACTGTACTCGCATGTTTCATTTAAGAAGAAGACATAATAAAGCAAGATAAGACTTAACTCATGTGTTTAGGCTCAACTTCGCCTGGCAAATTTGTTGTAGGTAATTCCACCGACAAGTCGTACCTATATAAAATCTTTGTTTTCCCCTTTTTCCTCAAGTGATTTTGTTTGTTACTGAACCCGCAAACGAGCACAGAGGCCATATAATGGCAAAGCGACCACCGCAGCTCATAAGTATGGAGGATACCGCGACTGTTCTATGTGTTGTAATTTCAATATTTGTATTTGTAATATTTATGACTAAACCATTAACCTCTCGTCTGTGAGGATACCTCATCATCATCATCATCAGCCTATAAACGTCCCACTGTTGGGCACAGGCCTCCCACGTGGACAATAGTACGTGGGGATATTGGGCCATCACCCACCACGCTGGCTCAATGCGGGTTGGTGGGTTTTAACCGTCAAACCGTCAACCGTCAAAGCATATAAAACTCGTGGCTTTGTTTTACGGGAATGCAAACATTTTAAAGATATTAAATCTATCGTAACGGTTTACTGTGTATAAATTCGCAGCGTTTTGGCAGCCCAGTATTGGAGCCCTGGATACGCCATGTACAAAAATAAAATAGAAAGGATACAAAAAATATAAGTTAACCACCTCAATTATAGGCGACGGTTATTTTCTACATCATACGAAGAAAACTGCTATCGTAATAACTTGTTAACACTAGAACAAAGACGTTTAGTATCGGACGCAAGTCTTCTTTACGACCTGGTGCACGCACAGGTGGACTGTCCGGAGCTGGTGGCCGGTGTGAGCTGCCGCACTCCCTCACGCCGCACGCGTCACACACCCTTAATTGCTGTACCGCTGCGTGTCACCAACTATGCCCGTAGTGCTCCGCTCACAAGAATACCTCAAGCATACAATTATCTGTTTAGCGAAATAGATATATTTGCATATACTAAGAAAGCCTTCATCGTCAGCGTTATCAACATCTTGAAAGAACAGAACAACCCTGACAGTCAACAATAGCTAACCATCACGTGAGACCGTTACTATGCGCACTAAGGTTAACCCTCCTCAATAAAATTTATAGCGGGTAATACACAGGGTACAGTATGGTCATAGTATTCTACTATATTGTAATGTAATGCAGAATATAATATAATGTAATATGATGTGATGTAATGTGCTATGTACTTATATGTTTATGTATCTTATCATATGTATGTGTGTGTGTGTATATATACGTATGTATACTTGATATGTTATAATGTATATATGTTTATGTATATGCGTGTATGTACATAACATATTGAGTTCGCTATCTCAGGGCAGAGACAATTATCATCTTTAGTAGTTATTTTTTGATTAATTTGTTTTGCATTTGTAACATCATATTGATTTACCTACTTGTGGTTTGATTAAGGAAACCTGCTAATTGGCCTTACTACCAATGCATTACTTTAAGAAAAAACTGAAAAAAGGCTGTTAGGTTTCTAAATAAATAAATAAATAACGACTGTCGTCTTACAACAACAACTGGGACCAACGGTTTGACGTGCTTTCCGAAGCATGGAGAAGTTTGACATGTTTTTAATTTGGTCACCCACACAGCGACCCGGCATTGCAAAAGTTGCTTAGCGAGCAATATCGCAAGCTGAACGCGCTAGCCGCTGCGCTACCGAGCTCCTCATGAGTAAACCTAATGACAATTAAATTTGTATTGTGTAAATATTGTGTCTGGCTAAACGGCAGTTTATGCTTAAGCAATCATCCTGTGAAGATTTAGTAGTACTGAAACGCCAACTCAACTGACTACTTTCTGCCCCCCTAGACAAGTGGCAGCCACTCACCACCTGTCTATTCGTAATTTGTCATACAATGGGCTCGCGCAGGTGTATTTTTCACTAGCAAATGGCACAGTACACAGTAGTGTACCTATCGACGAATTACGAATAGACAGGTAGTGAGCGTTTGAAACATGCCCAGGCCCTCTGTCTCTGTCAAAACGTAGCTGGGTATGAGGGTATTGAAATTAAATCTCCACAAATGCAGTCTGACATGCCACCCCCTAATTGTTATTAATCCTTTGCAACGACGCGCGATGGCCGACACGCGCCGCGCGACTGCGAATCGCCATTCAACTATAGGTAGGTAGGTAGGTAACCGTAGGTAGGTCTGGTCAGCTCATGAAACATTGTTTGATAATTACGTCAAACAACTTACATATTTATTTTAATATAATAGAAGTGGGGAAACAAGCAGGCGGGTCACCTTATCGAGAGCAAACATAATATAATTACGTGCACGTTATTGTTTCTCTTTTTTTCAGTTCTCTTTTTCCTATTTAGGTGATACAGCAGTGTTTAATTGTCTTTTTTTACTTTATAAATCATAACTGAGACCCCAAGCGCTCAAGCTGTGTTGTGTAATTAACAACACTGTATGAAACTTTGAACGAGTTACATTCCATCCAACATTGTAACATAAGAATAACCAACGAAACATAATTCGCAGAATTGCCTACTTATTTCTACTGCTATTTCCATGTACAATGTGATCGAAGTGTACAATACAATTTATTTTAACCAGAGCAATTGTCTAGGTTACAAGTTTTTTTGAAAACTTCTGAGAATACAATAAGAACGATTTTCTGCGTCTGCATGAGAGATTAGAACAACAACAACTTTAATGTTTTATATTTTAGCGTTTTATTAACGCTTAAATATACATAAGTAAAATTTTAAACACTGAAAAAAGACGTCAACCACAGGCGGGAATCGAACCACGCACCTTCCGCATTCCGGGCGGCTGCCTTAACCACTTGGCTACCGAGGTCTATAAATTTTTTAATTTAACAACATCTTTATTAAATAAATACAAAATAAAGTTTTTTTTTAATTTGGTCAAAGTGAAAGGGTAGGTACTTTAGTATAGTTTGCGCTTTTGCATGTCTAGTAATGCAACCTAATAGCATTGTTACAGTTAATTATATAGGTAGTTAATGACGTTTATTGTTTATTGACATCCTATGTTATTGCATGAATCAAGTTTAAGTTTTGTAAACGTATGTATTTCTTCGTGATAGCTACGCGGATAACTGTAGGTGCTAAGGGTCTATGGCACTCAAGCCATGAAAGCTATCCATATCCATTCTAACGTCGAGCGGTGATCAATCTTAATTAAAGGCGTGTATATCGTGCTACATCACACATTTTTTTATTTTTGATTTGCTTCCTCATACTTTTCGTTGTTCTCTCTATGACATAGCGTTATAGAATTTCATGCTGTTATTTAAAGGCACCGCAAAGTTTTTAGACTCCATGAATTTCTTTCTGTATAACAATAAATTAATCGAAACAATGACATACGTACGTACGTAACCTTAGAAAAAGAAAGTGAGAATAGGAATATGGATAAAATACAGGCGCCATGCGTAACTAAATCAATAAGGCGTTGAGAGGCATATTGTATCATCAGTGCGTGACATAAAGGTGTTTTGCCAAATAATAATCGTATCTTTCGCTTAGCACTCGTGGGCTGCCCGCCGTAGCGCAGACTGTTTGAACTGCTACAACGTCTCGTAGCAGCTACGATAGCAACGATATCTACGTGCTCGACGATTACATGTCGGAGAGTTACGTAGCCAACAGACACGTTTTCATGTTTTACGTAACCAAATCAATAAGGCGTTGAGAGGCATATTGTATTATCAGTGCGTGACATATAGGTGTTTTGCCAAATAATAATCGTATCTTTCGCTTAGCACTCGAGGGCTGCCCGCCATAGCGCAGACTGTTCGGAACTGCTACAACGTCTCGTAGCAGCTACGACGATTACATGTCGGTGAGTTACGTAGCCAACAGACACGTTTTCATGTTTAAATAAAACTTTTTTGTTTTAATTGCGTACACAGAAAACTGTAAACACAAGTAACATGATCTGTTGCACCTAACGTTTTAAATAATTTAATTTATTCAGGAAATAAATAAATGGTACAGCGCGTGCCAAACGAAGCGTGCTGCGGTAGCGGCCGGTGAAGCGCAAGAACTTACCTACTTAGTAGCTCCTTTATAGGGTATAACTTAAAAGGTTCCATCAATGCAGTCAAAATTAAAAATTACTGCTTGCCAAACTTTGATAAAATCCAAATCACGATTTGCTGTATTAATATTATAGCTGCAGATATATTTAATTTCCCATGACATCAATTTTATGGCCGCCCGTAAGTTGTTGATCAATTTAGTTATTTTTGCTGACCACAGGAAGCAGCTCAATTAACATTGTTTGCTGGCAAAACACATTTTGGAGCAAACCAAAACCAATTTAATGACCGGTCAGCTCATAAAAGAGGTTTAAATGATGGCCTATACATATAATCGTAAAGGCGTGTTTAAGTAAACACATGCAACGTCGCATGTGTTGTATTGTATACGAAGAAGGTTTAAGGTCGCTTCACACATATCAGTAAAGTCACAGTTCCGATACAGTACCGGCACAGTGCCGAAATATTCTTTCATACATTCGCTATGAGCGCATCCCCACTTATCAGTGTCACTGACGACACAGTGCTTTTAGTGCGTTCTTAGAGAATGTATGAAAGAATATTTCGCACTATGCTGGTGCTGTGCCGGAACTGTGACTTCACTGATATGTGTGAAACAAGCTTTACTTGTTGAACATGGGGCCAGGGGGAGTTGGGCGTCGTGGGCGGGGCGGGAGGATGCACCGCACCGCTGCAAGCACCGAGATTTCAGGTGGCGGGCGCTCGGCCTCGGCACTATAAAACGGCCCCGTGCCCCGGACCAGCCACAGTCGCCGCCGGAACGCGAGGCGGTCGGTCGCCGCGACATGTCTGATCCAGTGTTAAGTACGAACTTTACGTTTTACGAAATATTATCTGAAAGCAACTCGACGTACGGCGCCAATCAGACTCTTTTCGATTACGTGGCGGAGCAAGTGGCGGGCACGCTCAACGTGTACTATACGCCGTTGTTGGTGGCGCTGGGATCATTGGGAAATTTGGTGTCAGTGTTCGTGTTCTACAGCAGCAAGTTGCGGCTGCAATCCACCAGCCAATATTTATCAGCGTTGGCGCTGTCAGATACGGTGTTCCTGTTCCAACTTCTGCCGCCCTGGTTTAACGCGGTGCAGATCACCGGGCTGTTCCACCTGTGGGGATTCTGCCAGGTGTTCGTGTACGTGTCGTACGTGACGTGCTGCCTGAGCGCGTGGCTGGTGGTGGCGTTCACTGTGGAGCGTTTCGTGGCCGTGCTGTACCCGCTGCGGCGCACGGCCGTGTGTACGGTGGCACGCGCAAGGCATGTCATTCTGGTGCTGGCGGCGGCCGCGCTACTGCTCAACGTGCCCGTGCTTCGATTCGCCGTCCCCACCGCCAACGACTGCAACATTGACTTGGCCTACCTGGAGCATGCCGCACGATTCAACTTGGTGGACACGGCGATCACGTTCACCGTGCCCTTGGCGGTTATCATCGTGCTCAACACGTGGATTATGTTCGGAGTATGGAAACTAGAGAGAGCCCGCAATTGGCTGATTAAGGCGGAGCAGCAGGCGACGAGACGGCCGCGAGCCACGCGCCTGCTGGGCTGCCCGCGCTCACAGCAGCGCGTTACCAGGATGCTGCTGATCGTCTCCTCGGTGTTCGTGGTGCTCAACCTGCCGGCCTACACGATGCGCATCTTGGCCTACGCCTTTGACTTGGTGAGTGCACCGCACATTTTTTTTAGGGTTCGTCGGCGGCCGCCGCAACCAGCGAAAATTGATAATTTTGCAGAGGCGACTGATTTAATATTTTATATATCCTGCTGCGCGCTTTAATTACTTGTATATTATTTTACTTTATTGTGTCTGTCTTGCATGTTTGTAGTTTATTTTAAACGATATTTCAAGATTATTGTAATTATATTATGTTACCTGCAAAGGATCGAGCCAAAAGCTGTGTTATTATTATAATCTAAATTTATATTTATGATAAAAAGTATTGACGTTTTATGTTATTTATTAATATAATTTTATAATTCCAAAATTGTTTTATCTTAATCTATGACCAAATATTTATGTTACATTAAAATAATAAATTCTTAAATTAGTACCTATTATGTAGCTATGATTAAATATATCTGTCCAATATATGTGTTTTGATTGTACGCTTCGTACTTATTACTAATTGTGTTGTAGTAGTTAGAATGAAACGTCGCGCCTCGTAAAACTTGTTCGAGAATTCGAAAGTCAGACACAAACCGACTTTTTTAGGCTTATGTCGCAACGCAGCCCAGCCAAGCACTTTCCTTGTAATTGTCTCTACTGAGCACATTTTCGCACTACCCGGACCTAAACTAACAAATTGATTAACCAATCGTGAAGCATATCTTTTTTAAAGATATCCTAACTGGCATTTATTATACTTATTAACAAAAAGAACCGTGTCGCGCGGTGAAAGATACTACCACCCCCTCTTTTCTCTTGGGTGTCGTAAATGGCGACTAACGGACTAAATACTGCACATACATCCAACAGCATAGAACGGCTCACCACCTGTCACGCTGAGCACATGTGCAGTCGCTATTTTGTGAAAAGTTGACTATGGTAGAGGACTGCTTTTGCGGTCCTCATTGCTTAGCTCTCTGACTAACTCTTCGGGGATAATAGTCGTGATTTTATGTAAGTATGTTTGTACCTTAGTGATAAAAAACCAGTTTTTCACCATTAAATGAACTAACAACATAAGTAGTTCAGTGATCAGTAAAGTTTCCATTATTAGCAAAATATAAGTGGATTAATCGAAAAAGAAAATAAGCCTTGAAAAAAGACGTCTTCCTCGGTGTACTCCCAAGCGGGATTAGAACCCATGACCTTTCGCGGTCCGGTCGACAGTCCTTCCGTCTAAGACACGGATATTGGTTTTCCTGTCGAATATTTCAACGGCTTGTTAATAAGCTATTAGCCAGCGGTGTTCCATCAATGTTTGGAAAACTTTTAAACATACGAGAGAAATATTTATACACAAGTAATATTCAATTAAATAATAAGCCAAAGTTCTAAGTAAAGTTAAACAAATAAGCCCAATTTTCCTACCATATTACAATATCGTTTCGGGTAAAGTAAATAGGTAGGTAAACTGATAAAAATAAGTTTATATAAGCATCATTATAATAAGATGTTTGTCATTTCAACTGAGAAGCAGAACAATTAAAATATCTATATAAAAAACAATATCATATTATCATACTATTTATTACTAGTTTTATTATATCTAGTACTGTCTGTAGTAGTTTAATCTCTCATGGCGTTAACTTGAATAACGGCATCTTCCACCTTGAATTATTTTAAGAAGAAACGAAAGGAAGGTGCTGCAAAGTAAGTTTCCGATGCGACGCCAACAGTAATTATTGGGAGCAAACAATCGGTCACAATGCAAATGCGCCGCATCTGTAAGACCGCGTAAAATCTTGCAAGGTGCTGTTATTTGAACAACAGATTCGTTCGAGATGATTGAGAAATCTATTTCGGACCTTCTCTAGCTGATTCTATAGGGATTGTAAGCGATTAGTGTGTGCAAACTGATTTCCACCTTAATACAGAGCAAGGCATTGATAAAGACTGCAAACTCTGAGTGTCGCGAGAGTTTCTTGAAAATAAACAATGTCTCTTATTTTACTGTTGACCTGGTTTTGAGTCCAGCGTTTATACGGTATAAACGGATGCAATTATTGGTGTCCTGCTAAAAGTCATTGCGTAAAATATATAGGGATTTCATTATATCCATCATTACGTAAGCTCCGATGGCTTACAAATCTAGAGAGACTGTAAACAACCGAAATATGAAGTACTTAAAACATGCTAATCAAAACAAATAATAAATTGCTGAGTAATGTCTAAGTCGGATTTAAAATTACATTGTAATTTATACTAACAGCAAAAATGTCAATGGCACTTTATTAGCCAAAATAAGAAACCTATTATAAACGCCAAGATAAAATAGAATAAAAATAATTAGAAAGTGTTTCGTTTCAACAAGGGCTCTAATATAGTTTTGGCTTAAGACATATTGTATTACGTTTTAAGTATATAAATGTAAGTAAATAAGGCACAGCCTGCGACGCTGAAAAGGCATGCGTTTCGCGAAAGTGAAAGGCTTGAGGCGGCACGGACACTTTCCCGTCTGTTTTTTAAAAAGTTTCCAGTTTCCAGCCTTCACTTCGTTCAACATTGTCGGTTGTCTATGCAAAGGATGCGTACACAAAATCTTTGAAGCTTTTATTCTTCAAACAGGAGCACTTTTTTACAGAGACTCTCTTTATAAAAGCATAAATTCTTAGATACGATATTTCATAGAAATATTTTATTAAACCGTCTTGTAGGAAAATATTGTTTATAAATTATGTTGTTCAAAGGACCACTTTTAAAATTATTTTTAAATTATGTAAGCTTAGATGAATGATTGGTCTCGCTGCGCTCGACTTGAAGCTTAACTTGGAGTAGATGATTGGTGTGAGATAAGTATTGACAGGTCACTGTATTTCCAGGAATTCTTTCTGCTCCGTGAAATAGGTTCCTATTTTAAAAATACTTACCTGTAAAATAAACTTTATAACTTCAAATATATGCATTTGCTTCGTTAATATTTTATCTAATGAATAAGTTTTTTCCGGCAATCGAAAAAGTTCTTTATTGCTATTTTATGACTATCTGACTGTAATGAAATACAGCAATGCGTTACAAAGAAGACAATACATTAATATTTAGGGTGTCTTTTGAAGCAAGTAATCGTAATAGTTGAATAACAATGGTGAAATAATGAATACAGGTTTGTTAGAAGAAAAATGAAAAGAAATTGAATAAGTGTAGTTCTAGACCACTTCTTTGCTCATTTGTCACAACGCACAAAAGCCAGTAGCTTCACAAAGTGACTTACACCTACTCCGGGGAACCCCTGCGGACTTGAAGTTTTTGACTGGGGTTGTTAGATTTCTCTAGAACCTTTTGGTAACCTTTAAAAAGAACCTTGCTTTTTCTATCTCACGTACTTACAATTTCAAATTAGATTTGTAACTTTGAAATAATTACTAAACTTACCTAAATTAATAGATTGAATACGACAATATAAATAAAGCCAATTTGTTAATATCAATTTTTATGCTACGGCTCTTCTGTACATTAAAGGTTATTTTTTCTCAGAGGTTTTTAAGTCACGTAACAATTATGTTTAGTTTTATATAACATATTGAGTTATACGAGTATAACAAACACACATATACTTATATATTCTTACGGAAAAAACTTCCACCAGCAGGATTCGAACCCTTTATATGGGTATTCTAACATTTATAAATGAATAAATACCTAAGTTTAGCCCCTTAGCGATGTCATCGCCTGTCTGGGTTTAAGTGCTCCCTGGTTTAAGGTGACTATTGAGCACCTTTAAGAATTTGCGAGGCTTCTAATTAGTCTGAGACGAGTCTTCTGCCGAGACGCGACGCCAACCCTTTGGCGTTTATCTTATCTCCAAATGTGATGTGAATGATCGTAACTTATTTATTACAAACTTTCCATAAGCTGCAGGAAAACAGAACACAATTGCAAATGATCAAATGTAATTTATTATATTAGCCCTTGGTCAATTCGATGCGTATTTTGTCAGACGACAATTTTACCACATTCCGTTGCAGTTTAGTATATTTTATTTATAAGGGTCTCACGAAGACCAAAGTCAAGTTCAAAAGCCAGTAGTCATGAGGAACCTTGAAATACAGCCCAATTGATACATTACAACTGCACATATGCTCAGCGTGATAGGTGGTGAGTCCATCTCCGCTTTTTGCTGTCGGATGTATGTGCAGTCTTCAGTCTGTTAGTCGCCATTTATGACAGCCAAGGAAAGATATGTATTGGTGGTATTATTTTAATAATGAGCCGCCACATCTAGTCATTACTAATTTTTTATGTATATTATAAAGAGGAAAGATTTGTTTGTTTGTTTGAATTGAATAGGCTCCGAAACTACTGGACCGATTTAAAAATCTCTTTGACCATTAGAAAGCTACTTTCTTTCCAAGTGACATAGGCTATATTTTATCCCGATATTTCCACGGGAACGGGTACCACGCGAGTAAACCTGCGAGGATTCGCTAGTATGATATAAAGTTACACTAAAGTATTTGTGCGCACTTAAACATACTGACTTAGAACGCGCCCTATAAATAGAAAAATATAGGTATGGAGGAAGATCTTGGCCCAGCAGTGGGACAGTGAGAGCAAATAATAACAATAAATTCTTAACTAGCAAAACGGTGCTATAACATTCACGGCCACGTTCCTGTTTTACTAAACAGTTCTATAAGAGCGTCGTTATAAGTTGAATAGATGTGGAGTCAACGTATTGTATATATATATTATATATATAACGTATTCAACGGGATTTAGGCGCAAATTACTCCACTAATTGGTGCAATAGAAGCAGAGTAACTGTAGAATAAATCGCCTAATTATGGAACAGATGTGATTTAACAGCAAACCTAACATATTTTAGAGCAGTAATAGCATTGTCGCGGCAACTACTGCATTATTTGATGGAGTTAAAGTTACATGGTTTCCAATATTCCACAAAATAATGCTATAAAGGTTGCTGATGTTACAAATCGAAATTTTGATGCGATAAAAGCGTATAAAATACTAATGTTCCAAAAAGTTCTGCTTTAATGCAACTGCAACTGAGTGAACAAATACCAATCTCCTCCTTATGTTATTATCCAATAGTAATGGAAGTACTCAACCAAATATGAATTTTCTAGTATGATTGTACGTGTACAGGTGTAGAAATCTTGCGAAATTAATTTAACGATAGTGTGATATGCCATAATTTACATATATTTATGGGCCCTGCTAAAAACGTTACATTAATAAATAAATATTAAAAAAATATATATAAATTACACGAATTTGGTGTATATATTGCTGTTATAGCACATAAATTCGATCATGTGTTGATTAACAGCGACACTGTTCCTCCATATTTAATAAATGAAGTTATTTTAGTGTTCCTGATTCAAAGTCGGTAACAAAACTTGAATGGTTAGATATAACTAACTATAGTTAGATGTAAAGCTGGTTAGTAACATTTCTTGCCTGGCGGCTAGAAATGGCTTATTTGGCTTATTATCATTTCTAGCGCTAACTAGCGGCTGAAAACGGCTGCTTACATTTTATTGTACAGTTTATATTCACATGATTTAGTTTTTGTTTTTGTTGTTTCTCTTCTGATTTATTTACTGTAGGATAGGTACATTTAACATAAATAGACATAAACAGTGAAATTTGCATCTGTATAAGTGTTAAATACTCAAAATTCTCATACAAAATGTGACGCAGCAGTGGAATAGGACTATTTTAATTTATTTGTGAGAGGTGTTTTGGAAACAGGTATTTATCTATGAAATAAGGTGTGGATACCTAGTAAAAGTAAGCATTTAGTTGTATTTTTTCAATGCAGCAAAAGCCAGTGTGCCTAAATTTTGCCGCGAGATTCCTGCGTTTGGTTTATAATGATGATTAGATCTAAAGTAAACTAATTTAGCTACTTTTGTTCTTATAATTTTCATACACTATCATATCATATCATATCATAAACACAAATTCTTGTTTCAGTTTTAGTCTCCTGTTTGTCTATGAATTAAGTAAATTTGTAGGTAGGTATAAACGTGGTATAAACGGTGTATTTAACCAGGAATGTGTAAAACATTCCTGGTTAAAATATTCATTATTCAAAAAACCTTCCAACCAATATCTTTAGAAAAGAGAAAATAGCCGACACAAAGAGTTTTTCCATTTGGTCGTCCCTTAGAGTAGCAAAAGTATACATATAAGCACATAAATTTAATTATATTTATTGTGGTGGTTATGTAATTTATTGTACCTATATTACTTTTTTTTGTTGGCTAAAAAACAATAAAATAAACAGAAGCATAAAAATAAAAGTCAATCATAACGAGACATAGCATAAAAAAAATCTATTGCAGAGATAACACGAATACGTGTACGACACTTTGGCAGTGAGATGAAGCGCCTATCGAAGCGTGTCACGCGGGTAAACAGAGGCGGATGTGGGGGCTTGCCTGATATCCCACGAAGATGGATTGTGCGTACCGCGATCAGGGCCCAAAACTAATTTCACTGGGTCAAATCCGATAAAATCGCTTTATCTTCAGATAGGGAAGCCTTCACGAGCCGATATTGTAAAAATATAACAACAAAATGACAAAATCGTTACACGAATTTTAATTACGAGTTATAGAAATAAAACAGTCTCTTAAGCTATAGACACGCTATGGATTGGTTACATTGCGGTCAGAATAGTCCCCTATAAGTATTTACCGAATAAATTAAAGTAAAAAAAATAGAGCCAACTTTTGCAATTTCAGCGAATTTGAATATCGCACTCTAATAACTTAGGACTTTAAATATTAAATACTTATCTTATAATGAGATATCAAGTAACAAGACTATTCGCTTACCGTTTGATAAAGGGTTAATGATCACAAAACGTTGTTTGCAAAAACTTGTTTGATGCGTAGTAGTAGTAGTATGTAGTAGTATGTAGTTAGTTACTCCTTACCATGCTCCGTACACGTTTGGGTAAAATTGTAGGTTTACTCGTACTGAATTAACGAAAACATAGAAATTACGTTGTATCTTAATGAAGCCCCAGTCGGCTCTGTGATATTACAAGTGGAAGGTTCGCTAAAAGCTAATTCGCCACTTAGACACATCTAATATTAAAATTGAACCGCTAATGTAGGTACTTGGTGGAAGGTTTATTACATTACAGTCGATATATTAAAAAATATTATGATTTGATCAGCTTTATAAATTGAAAACGAGGTAAGTAATTAATTACATTGTCGCTTAAAAGACACAAAACATTTTTATATTTTTGCGAGCATTACGCGACTCATTTTAAAATTAACATTTATTTATTGCACAATGTAATTTTTTAAATTATAATTTTCTCTTTTTTCTTTAGCCACGTGAGTTTTTATGATGAGTGCGTCAGCAAACCATTGCTGTTGGCATTTCGGCTTCAGGACCGTTATTTGCTACTCGTACATGTGAATTATCAAAAGCCGCCGAAATTCAGTCAATTTATTCGCTCCTACCACATTTATTTTTTTCACTGACAATTCTGACAGTTTTTTTCTACCTAATATTATATTTTGAATCTTTTTTATCTGACTGTACTGAACAGCTCCAATAATTTAAGAGTGTCCGAATTGTCTGTGAAAAAATAATAAAATTAAAAAGTGTCAATTCGGACACCGTGTCCGAATTTAAAGTGTCCTAATTGTCGCTTAGTCTTAAATTGGGTCAGCGTGAGCACAAAAACTTAGAAATTTTATTTAAATAACAAAAACATAAACGCAACTTAATATTCAGATCTATTAAAACAGGTTATTCAAAACTGACATTGTGGACATTCATGTTAGAAAGTAATTAACAGTACCTTATCCTATTACCTATATGTGTGGTATACAAATAGACACAAGCATCTATTGATGTGTAGCTCGACGTCAATATAACGGTTACGGTTCTAGTCCTAGAAATACATACGTATATATTACCTGTGTCATTTCAAAGCACTACAAATCTATTGATCTCCAAGTCTTACAATCCTGTAAATGAGATTCCAACCGGTGCACTGTCTAACGAATAGTCATTAAGGGGCCTGAGGTAGTAAATACGGAAAAATTGGCTTTTTTCTATTAGCTGTTATTCAAAATATATTAGATATTCCGCACTGATATTTTCAATTTCTATTACAGAGCGTATGTGAAAACATTTGGCTCGATAGAAAAAATCCCGAAGTTACCTCTAAAATACCATATAAATGCACATTACGACCGTGTTTTACAATAATGATTCTCTTCGATTTCTTGACTGATTTGGATTTTCAAAAAACAAAACATTTATATTAACTTTTTGATAAAAAATGTGAATGTTACCGCGGACTCCGCCCCGCGCAACAGCCGCGAGGCCCCGCGCAAAATCCAAATTTTCGCTAACCGCCTAACCCCCCTTAACAATGAGTTCAATTATAATCATAAACAAGTGTTGTTTTCGTTATAAGTCGAAATAATTTTAACATTGAGATACTAAAGTAATCAATTTCAATTAAGTCATCTTTCATCTGGACGTGTCGTCGAGTCTTTCATCGGGTAATAGATTAGAGCGTGCCACTGTTAGGCACATTAAAAATATTGAGCATTTTAAGTGACAACCTTGTAGTGAACAAGGTTGCAGACTCGCCAGCGAAAGAGCTTTTCCTGTTAATAAGAAATGTATGGGCCATGTGGGACCAAATTCAGAACTACAGTTAGACTTACATTTACACTGACATAACTTTAGGCATTGCCTATGGTAGCTCAGTCCGTTATAGTAGTATTTACATCTATCTAATCAGCTTACATTTCTACCTACTACCTGCTGCATAGACCTCCTCTTCTTTGTCACGCTACTTAATTCACAATAATATTCGCCATTAATTTTTTTAAAGGATTTAAGTAACTTATGCTTATCTATAAGGCAAACCTTATCTTAGTTATATTTTATATTACCCTATATAAGATGTTTCAACCGATCCGCAAAGGTCGGGCCGTGCAAACGCATCATTATCAGCCGAAGTCAATTATTATGTATTATATGCCGAAGTACGTCCCACTCATTCGTAGACGAACAAGGATCTTCACCACGACCAGTCTCGTGCTGCCTGCATCCGCCGGCTACCCGCGACCGTATACCTATTGTTTATAAATAATAAACAATACATATAATACTTACTATGTAATCAACAAGAAAACATAATCCCCCCATCGTTGTAGGAATCAAATCTCTGGGTCAGAGAACGGTGGGTTAACACTTGACTTGAGGCGGTTTAAACACACCGTCACTTTTTCATCGTTTTAATCCCGTGGAAGGCTCATCCGGTGCTGCTTGCACCGGACTACTATCACATTACTACTACCACTAACACTATCGATTTGTAAAGTTAAAATTAAAAAAAAACACTTAATGATTTTTATTTTAAACTCGAATCAATTCTCGCTTTAGTGAAAAAACGATGCGAACCATTAGTAGGTCGGCGCTGGTGCATCGGTAGATCGGTAGGTCTAATGAAGATAATTTAATAAGCTATGTACCCAATATAATATAATAAATGGAACAGCAGCAACACACTCCACGTCCATCTTGTACGCTTGCCGTTCGACAAACTACTAAGACGAATGACGTGTGGATGCTTGCACGATGATGGTGCCGATTATAGACGATCACACGAGCAACGATCATCGCCGGTTGTGTAGTAGAGGCATAAGACGTCACCCACCGGTGCATCGTAGTTTATTTACTTGTCGCACGACAGTAATGGCGTCACCTATTTACGAGTACTTTAACCTGGAGTTCGTTGCCATGGTGCAATTTTACGCGATCGCAATAAGTGACGGTGTATTACTACGCCAATTATTTATAAAACCCCACGTTCTTACGGGCCGCCACTTGTTGCCGCGCGCCGAGCAACAAACTCGCACGTCGCCGGGACGAAGCTTTCCTAAATACGTCTACAATGTGACCGACGAATCGCTTCGTTAGACCGGACGTTTCTTCCGACACTATCGGCTAATGGGGTTCATATTGGCTCACATAAAACTATTACTCCTATTTTTTGTTTTACTACCGATTCGGTTCATAATAATCACTCTTCATAATTTTTTCCTCATACTTTTTTTGTTCATAAATTTTTATTACTACCATCGGAACTCTGACAGGTAGGTATCATATTTTTTTATTATTACTGTCATTACTAAGACCATGTCTGAACTCATAATTTTTTTTCATAATTGATTCCTTCATAACAATCAATTACCATAATATTCTTATTAATAATGACATCACAAGAAAATATTTGAGCTCTTAATATTGTTTTATTACATTATACACTTAAGATTAAGAAATAGTAGGGGTCGAGAGGCCTGCGGCCTCCCTCCGTTATTTGTCAAAAATCTAACCTTACCGCCAGAACTACAGTTTTACATACTTAACTTTTTATTTATAGCCAGGGCCAGCACCCCTGCACCCCCCCCCATGCAAGCAAGCACAGGCATGCATACAAGCATGCAGTATTGCAAGCAAGTATGCAGTATAAAAAAAAAGAAAAATACATACAATCACACAGCATTGTTACTTGTCTCAACTCTAACCTAACCTAACCGACAGATCTATAGTTATGCACACATAAATTTTTCTTTAAAGCCTGAGGTCCCCCGACCCCGAGCAAGGGGGCATAAATAACACTTACTTATGATCAACAAATATATGAAAACAAATTCATATTAGTATAAAACGCATTTATGAATATTGGGGTTATGTATTAGAATGATTGAGTTTCGATGGTAAGTGTTAGAAAATATATGAAAAAATATTAGTGTATACAAAGTGTATTATGATTAGTGATATTATGAATTCAGATGATTATGAGTTTCGATCGTTAGTAATAAATATTTTTATGAAAAGAAATATTCTTTCATCATAATGATCATAGAATTTTTTTTTAAGATCATTAATGATGTAAAATGGTATGAGAAATATTTTCGGACTTCCGATAATAGGGCTTAAAAAGTTTTGTGAAAAAATGCGCACCCGGCCAGGGCGCGTGTCACAAAATCGAACTTGTAAAACTGCACTCACGTATCATCTATCTAAAACCGGCAAAAAAACAGACGCGTTGTATCAGTTATTTATTATAACAGCTCTTCCGGCAAATACGCATAGTGCCCCCGCGCCGGCGAAATCGCAAACAAACATCAATTTAAATTCAACATGTTTTTGTTAACATACAAACTACGTATTTGTAGGTTTGGCAAGGCTGTTTAATTAAAAGGTAACTATGGTGAGGCGATCGTACGCCCCACGTATATAACAAGCTTTGGGTAATGAACCCAGCTAGGCAAATGGATGTTTGAAGGCCGGCACAAGATCAAAGACCGTCTGTGTAAACTTACACAGTTCGCTTTTTTATTATTAAAGTATTTACGCCCGAAAATAATAACGTATCTAAATTGTTTAGCCTTCTAAGTTCAAATATTTTTTGCACCATACAAATCATGTCAACTCGCTCTGATAGGCTAAACAATCCAGAAATACGTTAAAGTCGGTAGTTAAACAGTTACTATGGAATATGGAAGTGATTGTTTACAGTACAAGTTGATAGTTGAAGTTATATAGTTACAAGCTATATAACTTCATCTGTCTTGGTAGGTAACTACGCCTGAAGTTTAATAAATACTTATAACCAACTTTATTTTATGATACCTTATTGTTAGTGAAAAGTACGTACGTTGAAATTAATACAGAATGTTAAATCTTTTTAATGTCGTTACAAACGGTCACGTAGGTACTTATGTTCCCACTGAAATTAATTTTCAGCGTTAAGCCGCTGCGTTACGCATGGAAAACAACATCTTTATTCAAATACAAGCTTGTGCCCGCGATTGCGTCCGTTTTAAATTTAATTTACCGTGAATTTCTGTAGGAATTAATGTTTTCCAGGGATAAAAGTAGTATAATGTAGTCGTCAGGGTTAAAAATAGTTTTCATGTTTTCAATGCCAAGATCATTACGCCGATATTCCTTGCTCCATGACAGAAGAATACAAAAATACTTACAAATATGATAACGTTTTCTATAAGACAAGAGTTTTGTCTTATAGAAAAGTATTTTTTTCGACAAGTATTTACCTACTCGTACTTAGCGAGAAGAAAACAAAATGAAATACCGGCTTGAACTTAAATAATCGAAGTAAATGAGATCAAATTTAAATATTATTATTTTTCTCGCACACAATACCTAGGTAGTACACAAAATCCTGCCAGTCAATAACTATTTAAATTAAGCGCGTTAGGTATAGGTGTCTGTTTGCGATATACAAATTATTTAATGCAGATGTAGTCACAGGAATTTGGGGTGGAGGAGTTGAGGGGTCATCAGTGTTCATCAATTTAATAAAATTGCCAGTCAGCCGTAGTTAGGTTTCAGCGGCATGGCGTATGGCTTTAACTTAATTATGTTTTTAACTTTCAATTTTTTTTTTATTTACTACGGGTATGCTATTGGCCTTCATTTCACCTGATAGTAAGTGACGATAATGCCGAAGGTGGAAGCGCGCTTCACCCGGAATCCTTAACCACTGGCTATATTATCTCTAAATGGTTGGAATTAACCTTGTTGTAATGGCGCCAGACCGATAGATAGAAGAGGTATACCCAGCCTAGCAAAGCAGTATATAAAATGTTTTGTTATTTTTATGATCTACAATTCGACGTACAAATTGGTGAGCTCGATGGCGCTGCGGCTAAGTCATTCGGTTTGCGATCGTGTCAGTTAAGCAACTTTCGCAATGCCGGGTCACTGAATGTTCTCACTGAACTTTTCCGTGCTTCGGATGGCACGTCAAGCTATTGTTCCCGGTTGTTGTCTTAAGATGGCAGTCGTTAAAACATAGATACCGTAATCTGGGGTGAAAAGCAAGTGCGGGGTGTATTACAACATTTTTATTGTCAAATGAAAGCATTGCCAACTTTCAAAAAATGAAGTTCGTTTAAAAATGCAAAACAAAAAATGCAAGCCAAAGTGCCTTTTTATGAATAAGCGTGATAAAAAAGGTTTTTTGGCCGTTGGCCACGTGGGCAAGCCTTTGCCCAGCAGTGGGACGTATATAGGCTGACAATGATGAAACAAATTAACGTATAGCATTATTGTGTGTCTCTCTAAGATATCATGAGCATATTGGACGTGATGGAATATTAATAGCGACAGGAATCAGCTCCGACCTTCGCTCAAGGAAAAGGGCGAATCAATCTAATTCGATGGCCGGTAATTAATCGTTATAGATTGGGTAGTTCTGACAGTGAAAGTTATCAATGACGTCCTTTAACCGTTTTGCGGAGTGCGAGTGACTGTTATGATAACGCTTGCCACGTGGCGGCTTCAAATGAAAATACATAATAATGTGATGCTTTTTAAATGACATAATATACCGTTTAAATACTTATTTTAATTATTTAAGTACCTATGTATAAGCTAGTATTCCTTGTTGTCAAGTTTTAACGATAAATTTTAATTAATTACTGCTGCTCAACCAAGATGGGTGTTAAAGTTACTCGCGTCCGTAGGTATACCCTTGAGACCCTACACGTGGCCCCTGGGTGGTGCTATCACGAATATTCGGTGTGAAATAATGGCACTTAGTGCTGTTGTGTTTCGCCGACCAGTGAGAGTTCCGGAGGCCCCTCGACCTCCCCCCCCCCCCTCTTCCAAATTTCTATTCCTTCCTCAAACCTATTTCTTCTTAAAGGCCGGCAACGCGTCTGCGATTCCTCTGGTTTTGCGGGTGTCCATGGGCGGCGGTGATTACTCTCCATCCGGTAACCCGCCTGCTCGTTTGCCTCCCTTTTATAAAAAAAAAGATGTGCCACACCACTCAATCTCCCCATGAGCCGTTGCACATGCGGTGTACTGTGCACTGTGACTAGCAGTGGGTCATTTATAGACTGATGATGTTGACTGCTAATATTTTTACATTTATTTATTTCAATACCTTTCATATACATGCTAATTTTATAGATAAAAATCAACTGTTACGCACTATATTCGCGCACAATTTTAGAGAATGGTTGCAGCTATGTGACTAATTCTTTTTTTGTTGTGTTTGTAAATGTGTGAACTTAGATTTTTTGAAAATCTAAGTCCACACGCGTGAACAACCTATACAGAAAAGTATAGGTTGTTCACGCGGACAAGGTCGCGAGCGGACTGCTAGTATTGAATAAATGCTTAACAAATAAAGTATATTAGCACTTGGAAACACCTTCAAAACCGAGAAGCCCAAAAATAAACACCCTGGCCAAAGGATTCTTTGAAACGTGAGAATGTTCCTCCCGGCAACCGGCGAAAAGAGTTTGAGCAATTCCGAAAGATGTAAATACGTAAATTATTTGAATACTCCAAGGAGATACACATGACCTTTCAGCACTCGTTCAATATACTCAGCCGGTTATGCGTTTATGAGGCGGATATAACCCACACGTCGCAGCCTTTACGAGCGCGACAAGTGTGCAAAGATTTTAGAGCAAATAAACCTAATCCAAGCATTGGAAGCCGCGCTCCGATTGCGTCCGCGCGCGAAATGCAGATGGCAAAAACCGGGTGTTGCGATTGCGATTTAAAACGGCGCAGACGTAACGTAAATATTACGCGGGGTATGTCGAGTGATTGGTTTCCGCTGCCCGATCATTTTGAAGTCCCCTAGTGTTTGCCTATGAGTAGATAGGTATAGTACGGCATTTTCGGCGAGCGCACACCGGGCGGACGATACGAAGGGACGGCGCGCGGCGTGAAATGAGATAGCAGTATGCTACTGCGTTTGAAAGGTTAATTAAGCCAATTAATAACCGGGTATATTCATAAGGCTCAGCGAGGGCGCACTGCGATACATTACTTTTTATTAAGTATTATCATGGAGTGTATATAAATAGTATGTGTGTAATACATGTGATCTTAAAAAAATTGGTTGCCTGTAAAGTCGGTATACGGGCGAAAGTTTTACGTGACAACGACTTTGAGTGGTAAAATAATTTTAATGTGAATATTCATTCGTATAGTAGGAAGAAGGATGAAATAATAGTAACAATTTAAAACATTTATTTATAAAAAGAATTATATTTAAAACAAATATGCAGACCGATCATAGTTGAGTGGGAGAGAGACGCAAGGCATTCGGCGGGCCTCTCTCTCGTTCGGTGACTCATCGTAACGTTACCGAGCGTTACACTTTTTCATAAGTGACTCCCAGCCGCAACCTAATTTAAGACGTTGTCACGTCAAAAACTTCTTACTTCTGGCGCTTCGCCGGCCGCTACCGGGCACGCTTCGCTCGGCTCGCGCTTTGATCACTGTTCTATCATAACATAACCTATCCAAACGTTACGATTTATTTTGACCGTATGTTACTTTTCATGTGAATAAATACTGGATGATAACATAATTGTGACAGCTATTTTATTTTTTCTTACACCATGGTTACCCTTTATGACTATTGGCTACATGAATACGATCATCAATTTGCCTTAGGCATTTTACAAAAAAGCGAGCGTTTGCAAACGAACGGCGCGCGCGGCGCCGTGCCGTTTGTAAAATGCCGAATAATATACTATTTGCTTGTGTGACATATGCATTAGGATTATATCACAAAACTTAATTATTAGTTATTCTTATACGCTTGTTGAATGAGATGAGTTGATGGCACAGTGGCTATGGCGTTCGGTTTGCTACCTTTCCAGTTGTTAAGCAACTCTCGCAATCCCGGTCACAGGGTGAGTGATATAAAAAACATCTCGAGCTCCTCCGTGCTACGGAAGGAACGTAAATCCCTTGGCCCCGGTTTTTGTAGTAGGTAACGTGGCAGTCGTATCAACCCATCAACTAGTCCAGGCCAGTGTGGTGGGTAATGCCCTTTTTCCCCAAGTGCTGTTGCCCATGTGGGAAAGCCTATGCCCAGCAATGCCAATGACGTTTATAGGCTGATGATGATGATGATGATACGCTTGTCTCCGAAGACCGTGAAGGTCATAGATTTAAATGTCACCATCGACACTGTCTTATCGTACGACTGCTTAACTCGTTTTCACCCTTACTTAAGCCGGGTCTCCTGCGACACTGTTTTATGATTTCTAAGCCCCTTCGTACACAAGGCTATGCAAATCTTCGATACTCGACGATTATAGTCTCCAAGCGATACGGCCATAAAAATTGGAGTCGCGGGACAAATGTCGGCGACGCGATTCGTGTACGAACCTCAATGTATTTGTATGGCGCTCTAGTCGCTTGGAGACTAAAATCGTCGAGTATCGAAGATTTGCGTAGCCTTGTGTACGAAGGGGCTAACACCTCACATCAAACATCTAACAAAATTTACCTTATATTTTAACATCAAACATCTAACAAAATATACTTACTAGGTATATATTTTGTTAGATGTTTGATGTTAGGTGTTAGAAAACACAAAACAGTGTCGCAGGAGACCCGGCTTTACACGAACAATTGGTATACCAAGCAAAGCGTAATCCTCCACGGGCTAATATACGGGTTGTCATGAAATGTTGTTCGATACGTGCAAATCGTATCCCCCTGCATCATACAAATAGGACAAATAGCTAAAAGCAACTTGCAAAGCGAAAAATGCTTTTAGCTAACATTGAATTAGCGGCGCAACGTAGAGACAATAGAATTTATTATTCAATAAAAGCGCAGCCGGGCCCCTCGTAGTCAGAAGCCATTGTAAAATTAACATTTTTAATAGTCTGTTTTTCTCGACAGGCGCACCGCTTTTTACACAGAAAGATTCGTATTGACATATCTAAAAAAGGTCGGTTATTTACATAACTGTATTACTACAAAAATAATCAATTATGTATTGCTTCGTACTTTTTAATTCTGCACTCGAATCGTATGCGTCCTTACATCTCATGTATAGGAGTTTTCAAATAAAATAAATTTTGTCGTGCCCAGTAGGTACTATGGCGGAAACATTTTATATTTTATTTATATCCTGGGAAATTTGTCACGTCGCCGACTCTGTATTCGTGGGAGTCTGTTTGCCTTAAAAAGCCGACGAGGGTCGAGCCTTTCTCAGACTGCGCGCCTGTTATGACGGAATTTTCAATTAAGTTCTATAATAAAAAGTATAATAAAATTTATAATGATTAGGAGAATTATTAAGTTTGTGCCACAAAACCAAAATTCACTGGTTCTGAATATTATAATTTCAATTTTACTTAAGTACTCACAAGGTATGCACCTTACACCTACTCTCACCTCTACAGGTACACCGACACCACCAGTTGCGATGCGAGGGAGAAAAAAGTGTTGCCAAAAGCAATATTTCAATTTACCTTTACCTTGTTTTTATGTTGCCATCGCCAACCCATCGCTTTCTTATAATATCGGTAAAATATAGGTATAAGTATTTTATTAACAAAAAGGCACAAAGGCAAACGGTTGTCTTACCCTTTTGTGAAGGAGAAGTTAGAAAGTACACGGCTATTGATTACAAAATAAACACTGAACACAATTAACATAGGATAAAATGTTTACTAGAAAAAAAATCAACCAGTCTCAGGAAGCTCGAATGGGATACGAACCCACGACCTTTGGATTGCCGGTCCACTGCTCTAACCGCTGAGCTACCGAGACCCCAGCCGTGCGATTCTCTAAGCTAAAGCCTTGATAGCTGCGGCTGCCGCAGCGCTGAAAATGATTCTGTCTCTTTCATATTCATACAATTGGAAAGAGACAGCAGATCACAGCCATGCGCGCAGCGTCTATGTGTCGCTTAGAGAATCGCATAGCAGAAGACTAACTGAATTTTTTTTAGTAGTTTGATTTACGCTGCAAGCCAGCGGTATTACGTCACTGTGAAGTTCTACCCTCACAGTCGAAAGAAATACTATTGCAAATATTTAACAATCGATAAAGGCGTAATTGCTTATAAATATCTTATAGTATAATTTAGTTTTCTTTAATAAATATAGGATAAAATGTTTACTAGAAAACAATCAACCAGTCTCTCTTTTTTCTAGTAAACATTTTATCCTATATTTATATAGCATTGTGAATGCAAAATTTCAACAATAAAGACAATTAACATAGACGAAAGATTGATAGAAAGTAGAAACTTCCTTAGGTTTCCATGGGACCCCATCTCTTTTTTTTAATTTAATCGAAATGTCTAATTACTTTTTGTGAATTTGTGTTTACATCGAATAAAAGAAAATTAAATTATTGGCAATTACATTCGTATTGTACCGGTAATTTGTTATCTAACTCTTCATTCACCGAAGTAATCGAATAGGGGGATCATTTATTCATTGAATATTATAACTTCCAACACAAATAATATTACAAAATTAAGTATCAAATTACAGCTTCCTGCAACCGAAATCTGAGGGTGGGGGAATAGAGATCTGTAGGTACCGGTTTCTGTTTGGAAACTAGTACAGGTCTCCAGTTCCTCAGAATCCTGGGCATGTTTTACTACTGTTTTTTTTACAAAAGCTTTAGCCTTAAGTACCAAATTCAATTTCAAACTAAAAAGGGTGCAACAATGTATATGTCAAAAGAATATATTCGCAACACATTGTACAGAGAAAAAAACAAAAGTGTGAATTACTCTTGTGTGCTTCTTGAGGATAACGAGCAAAGCGCGTGAGGAAACCACATCATATGGGCGGAAACACTTTTGTTTGCTATCATAACGTAGTAGGCATTTAATAAATTCACTATATGTTCAATAAAGATCCAGAGGGCGGTTGCCCTTTACTTATTTATCTATTTTTATTTGTTGCGAGCACATTTACAATCTTATAAGGGGAGATCGTAATGCGTCTGTTTCTTTACTGTGTAGGTTTAACAAAGCAAGCGACGACGTCATAGAGATTATAATAAAACAGTAGTGTGCACAGCCTTATATTTCCATAGCAGTCCTTCTCTTCAGTATGATCTAACAGCGAGACGACTGAGCTTCGGTCTGAATCGCACGCAGAGACGTAAAAGTCCTACGTGCGATTCTTAGTCTGCGAGCACGAGATTGGCGATGGCCGAGCGATGGCGACGCGACGCGACGGCGACGCGACGGCGGAGCGGAGCGACGAGGCGCGACATCTCGCGTGGGCACGAAACTTGTCGCTTCATGTCGCTCTAGAGGTAGTGTTGTGAGCAACATGTCACGTCATTATAACACAAGTTTAGGTGAAAGAGAAAAATTGGAGCCAAGTCTATTAATGAGAACGGAGTTATTATTACCTAGAGATGGTGTTCATCCAATAAATGAAGGAAGAAGTACTTTGGGCGAATTTTCTACCCTTTTTACGAGCTAAGGTGCGATCCAACAAAATTTTACAACTATACCAGAATGAGTTTACACACATTTGATTACATTTTACAGAAAATAGAACTTAATTTTCAATATTTTTTTTATGGTGAACATTTTTACTGTCCTATAGAGCAGGTTTTGACAAAATACACGAGATACCTAAATTCTTCAATATCAATTTCAATTTCCATTACGTACACAACACTACTCTAATCGCGAGCGACCTAATCAAACTAGTTTGTTCATTTGTTCTCGTCGCTTCCGCGCCGCCGCCGTCGCTCCCGAGTCGCCCGTGCATCGCTCGATCGCATCGCCCCGCCATCGCTCGTTTCGTGCGCATGTCCATGTTGTTGATGCATCGCCGTCGCGTCGCTATCGCGTCGCGTCGCCCATCGCTCGGCCGTCGCTAATTTCGTGCCCGCAGACTCAAGGAAAGGTTGCATTCGGTTTGGTTGGTGATAGGGCTTTTTATTCAAAGTCTGCCTATCTAATTCTGTTGCCATTCTAATAATTGTGGTATTCAGCTATTTAAGTAAAAAAAGCCAGTAGCTCAGTGCTTAAGGATTCCGGTTTAAGTACGCTCTCACTATCTATGTGAGATAAAGTCTTCGCGGTTGTTGCAGTTGTCAAAAACAAAAGCTTGTGTGTGCAAGATTGTGCGACGCCATAGAATAATAACTAAAGCATAGAAAGAGTCCAAATGAGACTAGTATAGTTGTCCTATTTTTTCAAATGGGCTATAAACATTGAAAGACAAGGGAGAAAATAAGTTGCTAAAAACGTCAAATGTAAAGCGAAAAAAAAACCAGTCACTATTTAAGACACCGAATTCAAAAGTACAAATGTAATTCGAATTCGAATGGCGACCAAACGGAGTTCACACTCAAGTGTCATAGCACTCTTTCTATGCTTTAGTCATTATGTGTCTGAGTGTGACGCGAAGTTGTCGTTTTCGGAACTTGTCATTTAAGGAAGTTGACATTTTCTGAACTTGTCATTTTAGGAAGTTGTCGTTTTAGGAAGTTGTCATTTTCGGAACTTGTCATTTTAGGAAGTTGTCGTTTTAGGAAGTTGTCATTTTCGGAACTTGTCATTTTAGGAAGTTGACGTTCTCAGCCTGAGGGGCTGAAAAACCGCTACACATGACATTGCAAGGATTTGAAGTTTAGCGTTTCGTAACGACCAATAAAACAGTGTCCGTAAAAGGTGAACGCGTTGTCGGCGTTAAAAGACAGCCCGCCGGCCGCTGGCTAGTTTTATGGGCGTAGTAAAGATATCGCGGCGACCTCGACACACCGTGACGTCACGCGGCGTGTCGTGACGACACAAAGCCACAGGACTTCCCATGATGATGAATGGTTTCGCTTGCATCAGTGTGGCGCGAAACTCTTATTAGATAGCACCGCAAGCTCGCGGGCACTCGCGATATACTCAAATAAACGTGCAACCGAGATGTAATACTGCTCTTCTTTTTATCACATGTCTAAGTATTATTGTGTGGTTCTTGCAGTATATTGTACGCTTCTGTCATTATTTCAATTGTTAGTTGTATAATGTCCTTTTGCTGCATGTGCCTATCCTACTATCCTACTAATCCTACTAATATTATAAACGCGAATGTTTGTAAGAATGTATGGATATTTGTTACTCTTTCACGTAAAAACTACTGAATGGATTTGGATGAAATTCGGCATACAGATAGTTTATAACCTGGATTAACACATAGGATACTTCTTATCTCGATATTCCTACGGGAACGGGAACCACGCGGGTGAAACCGCGAGCGGCCGCTTGTATGTATATAAGTATGTATTCTTTACTGAGCACATTTGCAGTTGTTGTTTGGTGTGCCGTGGACTGTGGCACAGTGCACCTCTTTTGTGGTAATCATTGCCGAATCTCTGACTAAACCTTTTGAGGATGACAGTCGCGAGTGTATGTTGTTATGTATATGTATGTAAGTATTATTTTATTAGATGTTTTTGTAGTGCATAAATGTATTTATCTATTCTATAAATCTTTGAAACCTTTTCGTCGTTATGTATAATATACAACATGTTGAGACTTTAATGGCATGTAATACAATAATTTTTATAGGCAAATCATATTATAATACTAGCGGCCGCTCGCGGTTTCACCCGTGTGGTTCCCGTTGCCGTGGGAATATCGGGATAAATAGTCCTATGTGGTAATCCAGGTTATAAACTATTTGTAAGTATGCCGAATTTCATCCAAATCTATTCAGTAGTTTTTACGTTAAAGAGTAACAAACATCCATCTATATTTACAAACTTTCGCGTTTATAATATTAGTAGGATAGGATAGTAGGTGAAAATTTTTCTCGAACCCTAGTAAAACAACAGCCATTGCCAACTTCTATGTGACAAAAGCATGGGTGCGTGTGATAATATAGCCATAATATCTACATAAATATATAGTCCTCTATATGGGCCTCTAAAAGAGGCCCTGCAAAGTATTTTGATAGCTAGTGTTCAGGTCTTTTGTACCTTTTAAATAACATGTAGGTATTAACATAAGGTACATATTATTCTCCAATTGAAAAAAAAATCTTGTTTATCATAACAATAAAGTTCCCAAAAATTCACAATAAGTACAAGTTGGATTCGTCCGACAGTAACTGAAATGAGCAAAATCGTTGTAGTGTAAATGTGTTTTTGGTAATTTCACGAAACCAGTTCTAGTATTTGTTCAAATCCCTAGATTTGTTTAGGGAAATGATAAAATCGTGTTGTTATTTTAACATCCTCGTGATTTGATCAAATCACTTAGGGAATTGACCAAATCTCTGTTTTTATCATATGACTGCGACATAAATACTAATCACCAACATCATTGGGTGCCATCTCCATAGTGAAGTTTGGAGGCCAGTTGACAAAATTTCGGCTTGTTCTCATAATATTACATTCGCAAATGATTATATTCTCAAAATATTACATAACGCACAATCACAGACAAAGCGGTTTCTGATTTACACGAAATAATAATTATTAAGTACTCTGTGAACAATGCAGTTGGTTACATAATGTAAGTTTTTATTACCAAGCTGTTGTTCTAAATAAATAAAATTAAAATAAATCTAACTAATAATTTTGCTATCGCCCATTGCAGTAGCATTCCCTGTAGTAGAAAAAAAACACCTATTCTAATTCCAGAAGCATTATCATGCTATACATGAAATGAAAACCGCCTCTGTGGTCTAGTGGCTAAGCCACCGGTTCCAGGCACAGAGGTCCCGGGTTCGATTCCCAGCGGGGGGTACCTCTTTGTGTGCTCGGTTTGGTTGGCTAGTTACCACCGTCTTATCTAAGTCTGTCGCCATAACAACGATGTTTATAGCATTGTTGTGTTCCGACAGTTGAAGATAAGTTAGCCAGTTCCTCAGTGGTTGAGGATTCCGGGTGAAGCGCGCTTCCACCTTCGGCCTTATCGTCACTTACCATCAGGTGAGATGAAAGCCAAGCGCTTACCCGTTGAAGAATAAAAAGAAATGGCACCAAAGAAGCTCCTCAGAAATTTCTGAACTATTAACAACCAGTGGCTACAAACTATTACTCAAGATATATATAGCTGTTATGGTGAAGAGAACCGCACTACGAACGCAGTTGAAGGATGGCACAGAAGAATAAATTCCCGAATTCCATCTAAGCCAACCATTTTCCAGTTTTTAGCGTCATTAAAATCAGAAGCTCAAATATCAAAATAAAAGGTTGTTAAGAAGTGCTTTTTACTGCCCTGATAAAAAAAGATCTTTAGAATATATTGACAAAGATAAAAAAAATATTGCTTAATAACAGACTGTTTATCAAGCAAAATCACATAAGTAGAATGCTTAAATAAGTTAGTTTCGTTAAATCACATGCCATAAAATATAATGATTATGTTTGCTTTTTATTAACATAAATTCAATTTGACGACCTCCGTGGTCGAGTGGTTTGTACACCGGTTTTCATGGTGTCGCCATCTCTGAGGTCCCGGGTTCGATCCCCGGTCGGGTCAATTTAGAAATTATTGTTTTTCTAAATTGTCTCGGGTCTGAGTGTTTTCTATGTATAATATGTATGTATTTAAGTATTTAAGTATGTTTATCCGTTGTCTAGTAACCATTTAACGAGTTTCTTAATGAAGCTTCTCTTGGGCTAGATAATATAATTGGTGTGAGTGTAGGAAAGTTTATTATTTATATTTTTATTAATTTTATTTTTCACTGTGTTTGATTGTACTTCTTATATTTTGAGAATAGAATTATTTGCGAATGTAATTATTTGCGAATATAATATTTTGCTAATGTAATATTATAAGAACAAGCAAAAATTTTTATGCAGCCCCATGAAGACGATAGCAAAGTCCAGTCCGCTGTTCCAAATACTAATATTAGTAAGTAAGTAGCACATTGCAATATGTAAGAACTGTGTGGTGGTTTGTACAGAGCGCCCCGGAGTACAGCAACCGGTGGGCGGCGCTGCAGCAGGTGGCGCTGCTGTTCTTCAACAGCAACTTCGGCATCAACTTCGTGCTGTACTGCCTGAGCGGGCAGAACTTCAGGCGGGCCCTGCGCCAGGCGCTGCCGTGCCTGCGCCGGCGCGCGCGCGGCATCGCCGTGCGCCGCCCTACCTCCTACCACCCGGCCCGCGCTAACAGCGTCTCAAGTAAGTCAATATACTTTTAGAAGTGTAAAAAAGGGGCTGGCAATGAGAGGCGTATGGTGGCAAGGCATATCACTCGCAGGACCAATAAGCGGGGTAGCTCATTAGCTGCAGGACCTATAACCTAGGGTCTTGTAGTCATACTCGTATAAGCAACACTACCAATAACCGCTGGGGTAGACGTGTTCTGGTATAAAGATCGCGACTCTGCTAACGTAATGAAGGACGCCCTTCGGCTGGCTGGAACGACGAATTTTCGAGCGTAAAGGTGCTAGCAAATGAGAAACCTGGCTGGTGTTATTATTAGACCCGCAACCACTGGGGAAGAGGAATTCTTGAGTGAAGACCGCGACTCGTTAAACGTACGAATGACGTCCGGCTAAGTGGAGCGACGATAAACGCAAGACGCATGCTTGGTACCTAACGGCAATTAGTTAAAAAATGCCGAAGACAGGCTACGTAACACAGTACGGGTTTAACTGGGTATGATCATTTTTATAATTAACTAAATTCCCGTACCTACAAGACAGCCGCATCCTTTTAATTTGTTAGTGAACTTAATTCGATAGACAAACTTTAACGCCACGAACATGCAAACAAGCTAACCGTCTATTTCCCTGTATTAAACGGGAAGCTTCGGTTAATTACTTGAACATAAGTACACTACTTAGCTATTCTTTTTCTTTATTTAGATTGTAGGAAATGCCTGACTCACACCCGGTGGTCTGAAGAGAGCCCTCAGGGAACTAGCTGTCCTAGACTAATTAATTCACAACTTGTTTATTTGCTTTAGACAACAACTTCCTCTTCCTTTTAAAGTTTTAGAAGCATGGTTACGACAGACCAACTTTTTAATTTGAGTCACGCCAAGTGATCGCGCTATGCGCACAACTTTCAGTTTAATAAACTTTTGCTTAAAAACCGGGCTAACTTACAGCATGAGATGAGCAATCCTTTAGTTCCTTCCTTTCCTTTGTAAGTTAATAATGAAAATTTCGGAGTTTCGTCCTTGCGAGTTCTTTACACTGTTGATTGCATTGCGTTCTGCGCCTTTACCGAAACGAACCGAACGGTTTTTAAGTATAAGTCACGTTTACACAAATAAAAATGGCGCACCTTTTTGCTGCATAGGGCAATAGGAAATCGGAAAAATCAACCTATTATAAAAGTTTATTATTTTTCAATTATTTAGTAGGGCAATAACCGTGTCGCGTTGCGGTGAAAGAAAACTATACCACCCCCTATCTTATCTTGGGTGTCGTAAAACATCCACCATCTTAGAGAGGCGATGGGCTCACCACCTGTCACGCTGAGCACATGTGCAGTCGCTATTAGGTGAAAAGTGGACTACGGCAGAGGACTGCTTTTGCGGTCCTCATTGCCTAGTCTCTGACTTACCCTTCGGGGATAATAGTCATGGTTTTAATGTATGTATGTAGTAGAGCATTGGAGCGGCGTGGTGGATTATGGCCCAATCTCCCCTGCTGTGGACTATGTATTTTATGTCAAAATACTTTCTTAAAAGTGAGAAATATATTTAAGTCTAGTTTAATTTAGTATATTTAGACCTTTGTTTAAACTTACCTAAAGGGAGGTACTGGCTCCTGAAACACAGATTTTTCTAGCTCGGGAGTCAGGGCAACAATGAATTATTGTAAAAGGTTATATTTTATTAATAAATAAAGTTATTATTATTATTATTATGTGGAGAGGCCTGTGCCCAGCAATGGGACGTTTATAGGCTGATGATAATGATGTAGCAGGTAAATATAATGAGAAACAACGTTATGCAGAACCACAAATAAAAAAGGGCCTCTGACCACGCCGTACCTTCATAATACAATTTTTTTTGATTTATCTTAAGACGAGTGGTCACGCTAGTAGTAATTTAGAGAGAATGATTATAGAGTATTATTGTAACTCTAAATTGTGAAGATTATCATATCTTAAGCATCTTATTCAGTGTTAGAATAGAATAGAATAGATTTCCTTTATTTCTTAAACTGTGTAAAAAGTATAAAAAAAAGAAAAATAGTATCAGTTTGCCCATGATCAGGCATGCAATGTACACAAATAAATATTAACAAAATTCATCGTAAATTTCACAATTAATTAGTCTTGAAACTAAAGTATTCATTTACTGTACAGAAAACATTATTAAAAAACCAAGTTTTTTACTTAAACTTAATCCAATTTTAACTTAACATGTTTTCAACTCGTTACTTAAATCATGTCATGTGGCTTGGTAAGTTTTCAATATTACAAAACATGTCATTCACTTTGATTTTATTTCTTGTAATACAGTCAGCTTCTATAATCCATCCGCCTCTTTTACAGTACCTATCATTATGGCTAATTAACTACCGACACTTCGAAACTTTTTGTAATTAGTGCCAGTTCCCGCAAAAGCTGATAATAATGTAAAACAATTTTTTACAATACAATAATTTTCGCGTAATGTTTCTGTGGCTTATTATGGTTTTTGTCTTTCGTTTCTTTTTTTGGTTTTTACGCATTTCGGTTTCTCTACAAACTTCCAAGTAAAACATTTTCACTCAACTCAGGAGTCAATTTTATTTGAACTTTGCATGCTAAAGTAAAATATAAATCTAAATGGTTGCTTAAAAACATTGAAAAATGTTTATACATTTATGTTATTGACTTTTAAATAGCAATAACTCAGCTAAATACACGTTTGTTGTATAATATTTTTAAGCAACTAAAGTTTTAATAAAATTGTCTCATTGGTTTGATATAAAAAAATTCTAATTGGTAGTTTGTATGGGACCTGAAATGCGTAAACCTTCTTAACTATACAGGGTGTCCCAGGATACCTGTACCAGCGAAGTTCTGTGGTCAAGGGACACTAATACCTATCGATTAAACACCATGTATGTTCTACGATATTGTAGTTTTCGAGAAATATTTTATTTTCTACTAAAACTCTGATTTTAAAAATTATAGACTATATTTATAAATTTTATAACTTCCCTGTGTGATGTTTCTTAAAGATGTTTTTGTCAGTATTATGGCTAGAATGTGGGTTCATTTTTAAAAACATAAAACACAAAAGTTGCAGAACAGAAATTGATGACAAGATTAAAGTTTTTGTTCGAGATAAACTTTCATTTCATTTCAACTTTATAGAAAAAAACACTTAACCCTGACTGTATGACTTGTAACTTTAAAAACTGTATGGGCTCATTAGCTCTCAAAATAATATAAAAACGTTGGTACTTTATAGAACATTTTTACGCGAAAACAAAGTTCAAAGTTGCTACTGGCAACAATAGTGAAATTTATTTTATGTATTTAAAATATGACTTTTCTTACATTTTTGCGATTGATATGGAGAATAATTATTTATTAACACAGTATTTATAGATATTTGAATCTTTAACAATACCCAAAACAAATGACTTTTATTTTTTTTTTAAATTGTGAGTACTTAATAGTGATTATCAACTGAAGAACTGCCTATCTTATTAATTCGAACCTTAGATTAAAACAAAAAGGGTTCGAACACAACAATGCTATTAACATTGTTGCTATGGCGCTAGACTTTACATACATATGAAAGTTATAATGTTATTGATCTATCGTTTTATGCAATTTCTACATGATTCACCTATGACATCTATATAATTAAAAATTAATTGCTGAAATGCTTGTACGTGCATCACTTCAGAACGGCTGCATCCTTTTATTCTATGGCTGCATCTATTTGGGAAACTAATTCTTTCTTTGCTGTGTTCGTAATTGTCAGGACTAGGTTTGTATAAATTATATTTTTTTGGATATTCGTGACGAAGACGAAGTCGCGGGCGGGCTGATAGTATATTATGGTATATCTATTCGTACGTCTTGTTTATAAAGTAATATAAATAAAATATATAAAAGGTACAAAAGGCCTTCTTTGTAGGTAATACTAGAAAGAAAAGCATAATAAAACCTTTCAAACACGTATACCATTTCCTGTTACTGACTTGTTATAGCGAGTGCATTTGGAGTTTTGCCCGAGTTCTTTTATAACAACAAGTGTTGTGAGACTCTGTGAGAGAGATATTTAATTCAATCTACCGTACAATCCAGTGTACTTACTATTAAATAAACACAAATTCAAATTAGTTTAAGAGGGTTTACGCATTTCGGTTTCCCATACAAACTTTCAAGTCGAAATTTTTAAAACCATTAAGCCATTTCAATGAAACTGCATGCTAAAGTAACGTACAGAGATCTAAATAGTTTGTTGAAACCATTAAAAAAAAAGTTTAAATAACTGAGTTAATGCGATTTTAAACTTTCCACAGTGGACTTTAAATCGCAATAACTCAGCTAAATAGACCTTTTTTAAAAATGTTTTCAACGAACATTTCGATCCCTGTATTTTGCTTTAACATGGCAAAATTGGCTTAATGGTTTTTAAATATTTCGACTTGGAAGTTTGTATGGGAAACCGAATGCGTAAACCCTCTTAATGCATAAATAACTTGGATCATCTAAACACGATGATGAAAGTGAATTGTGCTAATGATAACATATAATATGAAACTAAGGGAGTTAATTGAATGAAAATAAGTATGTCAGGATCTAAATGGAAAGCTGTGGTACCTGCTACTACCCGCAGTGTGCTTGTTTAAAATATTTTCTATACCAAAAACCTACATAAATACCTACAGCAACAAATAAAGATATTTGCATTTGAATACCACTCCAATTCTAATTGTAAAACGAAAATGTTATCGGTTATTATCATTATTGTATCGATTCATTGTACGTTTTCTGCGTGAAATGAATAAAATATTCATAATATTGAATTGGTTGTCAACCCAGTTTCGGATGGTTCAAAAATACAGGAAAACGTGGATATATATTATTCGCAATAAAATTCATGGTGTGAAAATCTTTCGTATGCAAACTGGAAAAGCCAATACTTTGAATTATTATTGCGGGCTGCCTTAAATAAGGTTTTCGTGCCACGACCGTACATTTTGCTTTTAGCCGTAGAACACCTTAATTCAAGTAAGATTGCTTTGATCGATTACCAATATATCCACCACGTAGAAGCATTACGCGTCCTATATATTTTAGTTAACATTAGTAGTCTCTCAGGCGTTCATCTTGTTTCATTATAATAAGTTTATTTTTCTGTCACTATGCAATATTTTTCAAATGTGTATTAAGTAAGTATTTGGCGTAAACGTTTCTTACTTATGAAAATAAGTATGGTCGTCCTCGTTAAAGTCAAATATATTTAATTTATCCTAGAAACAATGCAAAAGGTTCAACAGATTTAGTATCTTACTTATATTTAAAGAAAAAATAGTTTTTCTTGAATCAACTTTTAAAGCACGAGTCTGCTGCAAAAGTGCGACCCAGAAAAGCTATATCAAAATGTAATTGAAAATTATAATTATGCTTGTATGATTCAAACTTATACGTAAACCTAACCCTTAAATATAATGAATTCACTTTGAAGATTATGGCGTAAGCCCTACTCCAGCGCAGGAGCCCCTCAAGCGCCGTACATCGCCCTCAAGTGCCTATAATAATCTAAAGAAAAATGAAGTCTATGAAGAAACTCAGCGAACCAGCCCATTAGCAACATTCTTTACCCATCTCGTATTTTCCCTTCCTTGTGCCGACATGGGTTGTAAAAAAAAACAAATTGAAGTTAAAGATAATTCGGTCTTGTTCTCGAACAAGAGACGCTCAGTACCTATGCGTCAGAAGCGTCAGTAATATTTTCGCATATACCTACTCATACTTTTCAGAAAGCTTACCTATCTGTTTACTTTGTGAAAATGTTTACTTCGCTAAGCAAAAGCAAAAGAAATGCCATCCTTTATTTGTACTGAATTTCTTTGTAAGTGTTCTAATTACAGTATGTTGCATTTTTGTCGCCGTCACTTCGCCATAACGTTTTTCTTAGCTTTCGTCGATATTTTCGCCTAGTATCTCTAAATAAATATATTGCATCCTGTAGTACCTACTAATATGGCGATTCGTTTACTACCCAAGCAACAAAAAGGAATAAGACTCCGAATAGGTGCAGCAGTTCTCAAGTGCGATGCGCAAGCATAATTACATTTGTGACAATTGATTTTTATTGAAAATTATAAGTCAAGCCACAGATTTCTTTATTGGCCACGAGATCAAACTTCTAATTTCATAATAACTAAGCAACGGGAAAATTAGATATAAGTAAGTAAGTAATAAACTAATTCGTCGTTTTTACAACGCCAATTAAATATTTTATAGACAGCGTAAAGATCAACAATAATTATCTTAACTTGTCCTTCTTATTTTGACATTGCCACCTATTTTACTAACTCAGCCACGGATTCTACATCTCATCACAATTTTACGTTTTACAGCTTCAACCCAAGGTCCTTAAAAAAACATAATTCAAGCTTCTATAGACAACGTCATTTATTATAACTGAGCATGTAAAATGACACATCTTTCCGTGCAGTGACGGAGAAAGAATACCAATCGCCGCCCCTCTCTCCGTCCGGTGGGTGTCGTAAGAAGCGACTAACGGACTCTTTCGAGCGATGATCTGCTCCACTGGTGGTAGGGCTTGACCCGTCTGGTTGGTGACCACCGTACGCATGGTGTAAAACCCGTCAAGTGACTGCTTGTCGGTCGCGTTTCGGGATCAGCCAGCGTATAACCAGAGCTCGAGAGGATGATGCTGCGATGTATTTGGTCTGTGGAGGCTTCCGTCAAACCAGTGCCAGAAGGACTTTGTTACAGACCTAGTAATTTGATAAGAGCAATGTTTTTATTTTTCGAAATGTACAAAACCATCACGCGCTTGGTTTAAAAATTAAAATTTACTTTTTTTAAATGGGGGTGACCTGCGGAATATCAATACAAATATTTTCATGTAAGAATTACTGTTTCATTCGTAAAATTAAAAAAGTTGTCGAAAAAAAAGGTTTTTAGGAGTCATTAGATTTATGTATAGTTTATGTTATTGTTTAAAGAACTTGTTTCAAATTTCAACAAGGCCACGACCTAAGGCAATGATCAGGCTAACTTACGTAAGTTATTTTAATGTATTTAACTAATTCAGCGCATAGTACAAGTAACTTAAAAATACGTAAATTTTCACAATTTCGTGCAGGATCCCCTTAATTACTATAAGAAAAATGATAGGTAGTATTTACATACCATACATACATAGATTCACGATTATCATCCCCAAAGGGTTAGTCAGAGACTAGGCAATGGGGACCGCAGAAGTCCACGAAGTTACAACTGTACATGTGCTCACCATGAGTGGTAGTAGTAAGCCCATCGCCGCTCTATGCTGTTGGAATGTATGTGCAGTCTTTACTCCGTTAGTCGCCTTTTACGACACCCAAAGGAAGAGAGGGGGTGGTAGTCTTCCTCAATAGTTATTGGTAATATTAGTGGCCATAATTTACTATTTCATTTTGATGACAATTTTAGCTAACTTTTCACGATTATTTTAAACGTAGATACTGAGTTAATGAATTAGAAGCTTATAGAATATCGATTTTGTTGTCATATAGACATATATTAATATTTTAGAAGTATACTGCTTGAATGCATGTTACAAATTTAGATGCTAAAAATAACTACCATGCTAAATTGTTTTACAGTGACTTACATGGAAGATAACTAGTGGCTAAGATAGTATCATTCAGACGCTCTCGTTAATTGTGGCTGACTTAGAAATTTAGAAGGCAATGTAGATTTTTTGAGGCGAATAATAATGCTATTAAAAGGAAGTCCGTTTTTAATTAGCACCCATTTTTATTTATACAGATAGAAAGTTATTCTTAATGAATGCTAATTAGAAGTTAAAATTAACTTGACGACAAATAAACTACATCCGACACCAATATAGGTATTTGTAAGTCAATCTTTTGTTAACGTCCCTCGTGCATTCATGTGGTTAGTCCATACACTCCTCAATACACGCACTGTGGTTAGGTAGTCAAGTCTCGAGTGATGTGACGTCTGCCTACATGTACGAGTACCTAGTATAAGTATGTTTTTGTGTACGTTTTGATTGAAGAACCATTAGCAAAATTAAAGTATGAAAACGTTGACTGGATGTGCAAACAAACTTATCAGAGGGCTGACTTTTCTTTCCTCGGATAAAACTTATCCGTCTGATAAAGTAAAGAAAGAAAAGGCATGATATGACACTACATTTTTAAATGGTTGGGAATTACTATAACAAACATAAATTTATTCTGACAATTATTGAAAAATCGGTTATAAGCAAAATAAAATGTGAGATGTATTATTTAATCAAATACCTAAGTAAAAAAAGCTTACCATTAGTAAGTAAGTACAATGTAACTCGTTTCGTGGCTATTTTTATTTCATATTTTTCAGTAGATTCACCCGTTGGATATTTTTGTTAGCTATTTTATTTGCTGCGTTTATAATATTTCCCGCATTCACCAGCGACGCCATTACACATTCCATAATAAATTGCATTATCGAAAGCTTGCATCTCAAGCAAAATTTATAAAAAATCCGGGGTATTTGCAAGCATAAGTTGAACAAAATAAAACGAGAAATTTTATAATTTACGCAAGAGACCATTCTTTTAAAATTCTCAAGAGTTTCATATAAAACTGAAACCTTAGTCTCTCGGGTAGGTACTTACTATAAAACTAAATTCAAACATAAATTTCTGAGTTTGAATTAAACGATTACCTTTACATTGTTAAATAGTTTTATCCTCAAAGATAACGAAACGTTGAAATAAATGTCTACCTCAGGCGACAATCGAACCCAGGTCCTCCGCAATCCGGGCGACTGCGTTGGCCACTCCGCCACCGAGGTATTGGTTAGACCTGACGACATTTTTCAAAGCTTTTGACTTTATGTTTTTAGAGCAACAGTGTCTTATCAAACCTCTTATCCCTAGAGATCTGAATGCAAATATTTTACAATATTTTAACCATTTAGCTAATATAAGACTGCTTTATAGATTCGTAAAATTTAATAAACGCTCAAATAAACTCAAAGATAACGAAACGTTGAAAACGTTTCATTTAAGCGTTTTTTAACGCAAATAATCAAATATTAAGAAAATAGTTTAATGGTAAATTGTGGTAAATTATATATGATTTCGTAAATAAATGACAATAACGCTACCATTTGTGTTTTCTCGTAATTGTCATTGCAAATTGTAGCATTAGCTGTTGGCTGTTGTTGGTAACACTAAAAGCGATCTAAATACTTGTGATATCGTAGAAAATTGCGATATTATGTAGGAGCGCTCGGCCGCTCGGCAAACGCGAATTTTAAATGTAGGGCTTACCCCGACTTTTGTGCTGACCTTGTCAACAAAACCTTAAAAATTCTTTTAACAAACACTCACTTTTAGTCACCGCATATCATCATCATCATCCCAGCCCGCAATCACCCACTGCTGTTTTATTATGTGCAAGCCCCCTTTGCCCTGCGCAGGTAGGCTACTCTTGAAACAGAATTGCATTAATCAATTTCCAATCACAAATCTAAAAAATGTCAAATGGCACTTTGGTAAGCGACAATAGCGCCACATTGGAATTAAATTGCGTGGAAATTGATTGAACAAATTATTATCGAGATGGCGTTCGGGAATTATCTTTACTTATCCCAATATCGATACATATTAATCGCATTGGAATTGTATTAAGATTGAGTTTGCGTTCGAGAGTAACCCCCGTGATCTTATCCAATAGTCTCAAAGTGCATTTACCAACAGTAAATACGTTGAGAACTCTCTCTTACAAATAGCCTATAACAATACTTCTCTACGTCCTTGTCTTTGTTAAAACAACTTGTAAGGGAAGTATGTTGTACTTATTGAGTTAATATTGGATATAAAGTTGTATAACAACAAGATATCACTACTCTGTCGGTTCGTAAGTCTATAGAAAACTGACGAAGGTAACCATAGATCGTTGACCATAATCTTGTCCAGTAAATAAGAAGAAAGTAGTTTTTATTTATTTTAATAACAATTATTGGTTTTCACGATGAAACTATGAAGTGATATATCTCCTTTCCGATAATATTTAGCTATAGTAAGAAAAGATTCTGGTAAATAGCTTTTTCAAAATTTATTACAACGTTCATAAGTGGCCACCTTTTAAAACGACGCCGCCTTCTTTACCCAAACCCCTTTCAGGACGTACCTAGCAAGTAATTCTCTTTTCAATCCATATATAATATTATGCAAACATAATATTTTTATTCTACAAATTTAATAGGGTGCTAATTATAGCTTGACCGCGACCGCTATACCGCTGCTGCCATACTAATTTGTATGGCAGCAGCGGTATAGTGGTCGCGGTCAAGCTATTATCAGACGTATTTTTAATAGCATTATTCGCCTCTAAAAATCTAGGTACATTGCCTTCTAAACCAGCAATAGTAATAAATACTTATATAATAATATATATGAAAATAGCAATAATAGTCAGCAATTAACGAGCGCCTGAATGATACTATCTAGCAGCTAGTTATCTTTTATGTAAGCCCACTCTAAATACAACTCAGCATGGTGGTTATTTTTTAGCATCTAAATTTGTAACATTCATTCAAGTTATAAACTTCTAAAATATGAATATACATAATTATGACATCAAAAAAGATATTTAAGCTTCTAATTTTTTAATTCAGTACGTTTATGTAACTCATCCCACATTAATTGATCGTCAAAATTTAGCCAAAATTGTCATCAAATAGTAATTATGGCCACAAATATTAGGTACCTAGAAACTATTGAGGGGAGACAAAATAAGACACTTTAAAAAAAAAACAATTTGTGTATTAAAATACTACTCGTATCATGAGCCGAGCCGTGTCGCGTACGGCCCATAAGAATACTACCACCCCCTCTCGCTTCTCTTGGGTGTCGTAAAAGGCGACTAACGGACTTAAGACTGCACATACATCCAACAGCATAGAGCGGCGATGGGCTCACTACTTGTCACGCTGAGCACATGTGCAGTTGTAACTTGGTCAAACATGGACTATGTCAGTGGACTGCGGTTCTGCTGTCCCCATTGTCCAACTACACGTGTTCACGGGGAGACTCTCCCGAGACACTAGTCTTATGAGTACCGAATGAAGAGCGCGCTTCGGCGGGCACTGATTTGGCGTCAAGACCTAACGCAGATGGTCTCCTGCGCGAGTGTTCTACTGGCGCAGGGACGTCTGGCACTTCTTGCAATAACCTAACGGTTGGTCTCGAGGTGCCAGTACAAATAAAACTTAGTGACGTAAGGAGAGGGGCTGTCCCCGTTGCCCAGTCTCTGACTAACCCTTCGGGGATAATAGTCGTGTACATAGATTATGTATGTACCTATGTAACAAAGTACCCAAAGTATTCTATGATACGACGTAAGGGAGCACAGTGTGCTGCAGAAATATATTTGCTATTTGGGGTGGATACAGAGGCAGTGTTACTTAATCGCACAGATGGCGAGGCGAGCATGATCATGATTCTATTAAGAAAGACAACGCTTATGGTATTTGCGACGAAACAAAATCTGAAATTAACAAACGACCTTTTAATCTTGAAGTGTTTAAAAAGCTCTAAACTTAGCTACATAACTGAGCTTACCTACACAAATTTATTTTTCAAAAATAAAGGCCTTAGTTTTGTCTCCCCTCAATAGTTTCTAGGTAATATATGTGGCCATAATTTACTATTTCATTACAGTTTTAGCTAACTTTTGACGTGGGTTACATTTTACACGTAAGTACCTACTAAGTTAAAAAAATTAGAAGTATAATGAATATCTTTTTGATGTCGTAATATTTTAGAAGTTTACTGTTTGAATGCATGTTACAAATTTGGATGCAGAAAAATAACCACCATGCTGAGTTGTATTTGGAGTGGCTTACAAACTAGTGTCTCAAGTATCATTCAGACGCTCGTTGATTGTGGCTGACTTAGTAATTTAGAAGGCAATGTAAATATTTAGAGGCGAATAATGCTATTAAAAAGAAGTATGTTTAATTAGCACCCTTTAACTAGCAGGAAATAAATTGTATTTAATGAAAAGAAAACATTTATTATTTTTAAGTCAATTATTTTATTAATACTTTTTACCCAATATTTACTTTTGGCAAGAGGTCCAAAATTAAGCCAGTCCCTAAACATAAGTTACAGTATATAATAAAAGTAGTTTGTATTAATATTAACCGGTCATTATTAATAAATACTAATCCAGAGTGTAGTTAAATGAGCTGTGTGGTGGCGCGGCGCCTAAGAGGGTTTATGCATTTCGGTTTCCCATACAAGGTTCCTAGTCGAATTTTATATAAACCAATAATCCAATTTTAATGAATCTTTGCATGATATTGTCAAATACAGGGATCTGAATAGTTTGTTAAAAACCTTTTTTTCAAAAAGTGACTTTGTTGTGCGCTAACAATGAATACGGTGAGTAAATAACCGGTAAACATGTCCATCGTTTTATCAACTTGCCTGAATAACAGACAAAGTTACACTTAAAACATCAAGTTCAAAGTGATTAAACTCAATCTTTATTACTTTCTCGTTTAACCTTGTCGCGTAGCGGTGAAAGAATACTACCACCCCCTCTCTTCCCTTGGATGTCGTAAAAGGCGACTAACGGACTAAAGCATGCACATATACTTCCAACAACATAGAGCGGTGATAGGCTGGTTAAAAGTGGACTATGGTAGGACTGCTTTTGCTGTTTTTATTGCCTAGTCTCTGACTAACTAATAATAGTCGAGATTTTATGTATAATATGTACTCGTATGTATTACTTTCTCGTATAGTATTGAATTTATATACAACAACTTAAAACGCCTTTAGATTTTTAAAACAAATTGTTAAGTCCCGATAACCGTAACTAGGTATTACACTTCAGTTGTTTTTAAATGACACCGGTATTGTAAAATAATAAAAACAAAAAATATGCATTAATAGTACCAAGTATTTACGGAATTTCATGTTTCATTCGTTTTCAACGTTTCATTCGCAGTTTTTGATTCGGTTCGGATAAAGAGTAAAGTAAAAAAACCTTCGCTGAAATATCGCCAGTTAAAAAAGAGGTAAAACACAACTTGTGACGGAGCTACGTACCGAACGAAAGGAAAAGCGAATATTTCACGGAAAACATTTTCTATCTAATTGAGATTCGTTTTGTGCATATTTCGAATTTCAGCTTTAAATATCAAGTTCCGCAGCACGTAAAGAATGTGGCGTATTCGTCTGCTCTTAAGTTTCATACTTTTATTTAGTGGCTGGTCACCAAGGGTGTATTCACAAATACATACATTTTTAAGAATTTATCCGTCATAGCAACAACATTTTAAATATTTTCAAGTTTACTATAAAGGATTTTGTACAATTACATAAAACTATGTTGCAATAAAACAGTTTCAGATTATCGTTATACGAAAAGTTGTAACAAAATAAAACAATGACCGTAAAGGATAACTGGGGCTGTAACCTGACACTGCAAATAACAAAACGTTGATGGTTAGGTAATTTTGTCGTCTTCCCGCAACTCGCAAAACTACTAACCAATTTAAATTTAATTGCATTCCAAAATGTTGCCTATTAAGGGGTACCCGGTTATACCTACAGTGAGCTGTTTTATTTTCGTATTTGACGAACATCAGCCTTTCCACAAGGACAACAGCACAGTGGGGGATTGGGCCATAACCCACCAAGCTGATCCAATGCGGGTCTCTTGGTGAGTTTTAACGACTGCCATCTTACGACAACAATCGGGACCAACGGCTTTAAGTGTCTTCCGAAGCAGGGAGGAGCTCGATAAGTTTGCATGCCCAGCAGGGCCGAAATGAATAACACGAGAAAATATTCTCGACCCGTTTTCTCGTGTTATGTCCATACACGATATAATAAGGTAACTGCTGTTTTTCATTTTATTTTTCTTATCTTATTGCTTCAAAATAAATTGGATACCCAAAGACTATCCAATTATAATTCACAAAATGAATTATTTAATTAAAAATGAAAAAAACACGAATTCCTTTTTTGTCATGTTTAAAACACTTGACCGGACCAGCCCTTAAAGTTTCTTGCGGTTTCTAGCAGTCACCTTATATATGTCAAAAATAGACATAATAGTAATTTTTGCTTGTCTGTGGTATTTTTGTCTACAACCCTAACGTGCAACATAATTTTATCGAGTTTTGACAACTGCTGTAACCGAGATAGTTTGTCGTTCCCGCCATCGAATGAAGAGAGAATATCGTCCGCGACATACTTATCTCGTGTTGCGCATGCTAGGCCTACAGCATTGATCGCAAACCGAAAGTATATGACTCGTTCAACATTAATACTAAAGCGCCGGCCTCGGTCTTAGCCGGCGAGCGTGCCAGAATGCCGTATGAGACTCATAAAGCGGCTCGTCCCAAGCTAGCATCCCTTCTTGTCAACAGACTCCCACCGCGTAACATGATGTAAGTACTCACGTTGTGTGCGGTTCGGTTTTGCGGAAGTAATATCCCACTCTATTTCGAGAACAATAATTTCAATATCGAACATTGACTAGCTGGACCGACAGACATTGCCCTGTCTCAATTTTAAGGTCTTTCTAAGAGAATTTACGCATTTCGGTTTCCCATTCGAACTTTCCAGTTCAAAACTTTAAAAATGAATGAGCTAATTTTAATGTAACTTTGCATGTTAAAGTAAAATACAGAGATCTAAATACTTACTTTACTAAAAGACGTTTATTTAGCTAGCTAAGTTATTGAGAATTAAAGACCAATAATAAAAAGTTTAAAATCGCAATAAATCAACTAAGTACTTATCGAAGACTAAATAAACTTGTTTTTTAAATGTTTACTTCAAAATGAAAAGTTTAATTAAAATTAACAGTGCACTGCTTTGTCTCAGATTAACACTTTGGGGATAATAATAGTCGTGATTGTATACATATTATATTTAATGCGATTAGAATCGTTTTAAGTTAAGGCAGGTTGTTTTACAAAGTCGTATTTTTCTTTTCGTTCACATCAATTGTCACATAATAAATAATAGTGGTTAGTCGCTGATGAGTCCGTTACAGCTTTCTAATCGCCAGTGATGGCAATCCGCTTTCCTATGTCTGGAAATGTATCTTTCGGCCGTATGTTTCAGTTATTTAGTCAGAGCTCTGGTAAATGTGACCTGTTCAAATATTAGCGGAGCGATCTTTTGAGGCGAATAGGGTTGCCACCTTTTTTTCGGACGAATAGAGTATTTTTTTATTTTGTTAGAACACAAATAGAGTTCATAGCATAAAAAAGAGTATTTATTTATTTGTCCTTAAAAACGTATTTTTTGTTGCTCTTTGCGACATTGAACAAATATTTGTTTTTCTTGAAGATATTTACAGCCTCTTTGCAATCATAATTTAGATTAAAATTATATAATCAACTCGTTTTTTATTAAATTTAGGGTAGCTCTATTCCTTTCGTCTCTCCACTTTACATTCATAAGAGAGAAGACTCTCTCAGTGAACTCTGATGAACTTATAACCAGTAACGATTAGTTTTTCGTAAATAGAGTATTTTAGCGTACTCTATTGGTGTCGTAGATTATAGAGTACGCATACATGAAAAAGAGAAAATACTCTATTTTAGAGTACGGGTGGCAACCCTGGAGACGAATGTAGAATTACTCGTAAGTACGGAATCAGACCGGCAGCCGGCCGGCGCGGCGTGCGGGCAGCGGCGAGCGCCGCCGGCGGCGTGCCAAGTTGGCTTTATTTACTAACTGTTACTCTATGAGAATATCGAGAAAAACATATTTTTTGAGAAGATTTTTAAAAAATGAAGCAAAGGATGTGCCTCAGGATCGTAGCATATGGAAAGCTGAGTTCTCAAAGTTCTATTTATACTAGTTTTATTATGATCGTGGTGTGTTTTAGTTAACACAGTAGGCTAATAAAAACCTTAGAGTAGTCTAAAGCAAACCTGAAAACTGAACCTGTAATCATTGTTAAGTTAATGTAATGTAATATGCATACATATAAGGAAAATACGCGCGATGGGCTAGCTTTAGTTTTGGCTTGAAATCCCGCGCACTATTTTTCATTGGTGATGAGGATGACGTTAGTGTTTATTAGTGGGTACGGAATATATAAATAAAAAATATTTAACTGAGTATTTTTATGAGGTTGAGCATCTTGATTAACCTATGATTTATTTGTTCGTAATTGTTTCGCCATTGGCTTTGCGGAACAAGACCGTTCTCAACGAAGTTAAATTGAAAGTTTGAGGATCAATACTTGTTTATGTCGTTATGAAAGTTATAGAACCGCTGAAGTGCAATTAATGAAATTTTAACTAGTTCAATACTAGTTAAAATAGATCCTAGTCTAAATTTCATAAATTGCACTCCATCAGATCCATAACTTTCAAAAGGATAGAAACAAGTATTGATCCTCAAAATTCAATTCAAGTTCGGTGAGAACGGTTACGGTCTTTTTGTGTAACAGCCAATGGCGATATAATTACCTACGTCCAAACAAATAATTAAACCACAAGAAGTATTGTTAGGTTGGGTAATAGAAATTGATTTAAATAGAAGCGGCATGTTAGCTCAATTGTATGAAAACCAAGCGTGTCACTTTTTTCGGCGTCAATTTAATAACAAAACTTTTGATTATCTCAGCTAACCTTTCTTGTAAAGGTAATTTACAGATAAATACAGCGCAAGTAGTATTTTTTTTAAATTCACACCGGACATAAGTAACTTATGTCCGGTGCTGACAACGGCCAAACGAAACGCGGTCGAAAGATGGGTATTTACTATCCTTTTGACACTATTTTGGCACGCAAAGTATGTACACATGCCGCTTCTACTTACTTATCTATTTCTATGGGTTAGGCATTTTTTTTATAGATTTACTCTGTTATGTCTGCTAGTTTGATTATTTGCGGCCAACAATTGCATGTGTCTAAGGCCCCGATTTCATTTTCAATCAAGCTAGTAAATGCGAGGGTTGCGCCGACAAAATTGATCATTGATTGAATAGCCATCACCGGATTCGTACGTAGGCCACCTATGGATACATTTAAGGAAACATCATGTTTTTTATTACCATATTTAACCCCTTTGAACAGTTTTTATTTTTTATTCGCAATATGAGAAATATATAAACAGAACACCAAGAAGTATGTAACATAGGCCAATAAAGTAAACATAAGTTACATAGGAAAATATAGTCTACAAAAATATAAAACAACCTGAGATTCGGATACCTTAGCAAAAAAATTTTAAAGCTTTTAACATTAACAAAGTGTCTCTTATTTATAGAATAAAACTTAAGGTCAATAAAAAATTAATCATTAAAACTCTACTCTACCTACTCATTCGGTGCATAATGATGCACTTTGACTTTTTATTGACATTTCAATTACTTTTTATAGCTTAACAATGAAACATTAAAAACATCCAAATCAACATAATTTTTGTTAAAGCAAGACAATAACGAACTAAGGATCTACTTTTTAATATTGCGTTCTACGGAGTGGTGGTGAGAATAAATTTGGACATCTAATATTCTATGCAAATGATATGGGACGTCAACAAAGTTATTTAATATTTTAAAAAGAAATATCTGATCACGGTGAGATCTGCGTTGCTGAAGCGACTCGATAACAATATCTTTTTAACAAAATTTTAACATTAGTACTTTTTTAAATTTGTTTTGGATTCGCTCAAGTGTTGATTCCACACGGTCGATGCATACCCAAGCAATAGGCGAACCAAAGAGTCAAAAAGTATGCGGTAAGTTTCAACCTTCCTAAATACATTACCCTGCCTTAGTATGAAACCTAGCATCTTATGCTCCAACAGTACTCCCAAGTCACTCACTACGTTCACCCTGCCCAAATCTCTACTATGTAATTTATAATTGAATTTAATTTTCTACTGAACGTAATAACACAGCATTTACAGCATCTACATTTAAAAAAAGTTCATTCTTGATACAATAACTGCTCAAAGCGTCTAATTCATCTTGTAGCGCTGAACAATCAGTTGGATTTTTGATTATCCTACTAATACTATAAACGCGAAAGTTTGTTAGTATGGATGGATGTTTGTTACTCTTTCACGTAAAAAACTACTGAATGGATTTGGATGAAATTTGTCATACAAATAGTTTATAACCTGTTTAACACATAGGATACATTTTATCCCGATATTCCCAAGGGAACCACGCGGGTGAAACCGCGAGCGGCCGCTAGTTTTAAATATTTTTTTCGTCAGCGTAAAGTGGCAAATGGGAATGACGAAAACGAAATCACGTCATTGATAAAAATATTAAACAATAATGGACCAAGGTGGGAGTCCTGTGGGACACAAGAAGTTATAGGAACAAAAGAAGATGTAAATCCCATCACTGTACAGCTTGGTTTCTTTTTCTTAGGTAGGAAGACAACCATCTAAGGAGGTCACCGTGTATACAGATACCTCTAAGCTTTTAAATCATTTATGCGAAAATTTGTCAAATGCTTTGGAGTAAATCAGCATACACGCCAACTACCTGATATCCCCCCTCCATTGCTTGTGCTATTATGTCCACCAGTTCTAACAGATTGGTTTCAGTGGATGGAAATAACACATCACATACAAGTTTCTTAAATAGCTTGGGGATAATTGAAAGCTTAGATATACCACGGTAATTTTCGACGTCATGTTTATCACCACTTTTAAACACCGGTACTTTAAAAGAATGTTTAAAACTATCGGAAAGATACTCTGCTTAAGGGATTTATTAAACAGAACAGTAATTGGACTGCTAATGAATAGCAACAACTTCTTGAGAATACCGGATGTAGGCCATCAGGCCCAATACCCTTAGTGGTGTCTAATGAACGTAAGCGTAATATCTGATGAAGCATATGATGGGGGGCTAAAAACTGAAAGAAAAGCTATTAAAACCATTTGCTATATCTTGACCATTGGAGGTAAACTGATCATGAAGATACACTGTATCTGGAACATCATTACCGCTCTTTTTAGATTTTATAAATCTCCAAAAGTATTTGTTCAATGTGGAAACAAAGTTGACATAACATTTCTCCTCTAGAATCTTTTGTTCCCGACGCAAGTAGCAGAAAGACTGTTAAACAGACAGATTATTGTATATTTTCCACTTTTTGTGGTACTTTAATTTCTTTTTTATATTTTTTAATAAACTGGGTGTAAACCAAGGTGGGTACTTTTGTCGTTGTACTGTTTCGTTATGCCGGGGATAAATATGTCAATTATTTCATTATTGATATTATAACATTTTTGAACTGCGGAATTGATATCACTAAATAGAATTTATTTGACTATAGTCTGCATAGTGAAAGCAGCGCACAATCCATAACTTAATTGTTAATAATACTTAATTATTGTTGAATACATGCTTAGACCCTATTTTTATCTCCATGTTCAATAACTACTTTTATGATGGCACTCAGGATATCAAAAGGATTACTTACAGAGTAATCCTTTTGAGATCCTGAGTAGAGTTTTAACTTTCCTAAATGTATAACTTAATTGTTAACTATATTGTTGAATACCTACCTGTTTAGACCCTATGTAGTAATTACCTTACTACACCTACCTACCTACCTACCTACCTTCTGTATTCAATATTTCAATGTAATTACTACATGCTTTTTGATAGCACTCAATCTGATGAATGTTTATTATATTTTCTAAATGACAATGTTAAAAATTTATGTAATTTGTTATTCACTCATTTTGATCCTATTCACATTAACTGTTTTCGCACTAGAACATTGTAAACTATTTATTTTTCCAAAATGTCATAACTTAAGTAAAAAATTGTTAATACCACCTATTTCGACCCCATTTACATTAACTTTATAGTCTTTGTTGGCACTCAAGGTCTAGATTAGATTATAGTTATATTACTACTAATTGTATAATACATGACTGTTTGTTGTCCAAAATAAAGTAAATAAAAAAAAATAAAAAAAATCCGCTGTGCAGGTTGCAAACCTCGGTCTACTGGACTAACACAATTTTTTATTTGTAAAGCAGGAAGATGAATGTCCTCAGGCACAAGCGGGCTTATGCAATGAGCCACAGTGCAATCGCAACTCGAGAAAATCAAATACAATAACCTACCAAAAGTATTACAACAGTTATTAAATTGACCCAGCCCCGTGAAACTCTAAAAAACAGACAGATTATTTGTTAATGAATTTTGACGACGCGTTACTTAATAACATTACACTGTTTATGGACTCTTTCTTCTTCCAGTTCCACCTTTCGGTATATTAAAATCGCCCAAAACCAATAACTAGTCATCCGGATATTGAACATGAATGTCAGATAAATACACAAAAAACGCAAGCTGAGCTGATATTTAGATAAGTACCACTGTGCGGGAAATAACAACAACCTAATTTTTTTTATTTTTCGATAGCTGTGATACCGAAGTTACAGTGGTGACCTCCACATCACTCATGCAGGGGAGTGAGGCGGCCGTGAGAGAACTAGGCTCGACTACCAATCCATTCAGAACTGCAATAAGGTACACCGCCTCCCATACCTAGCCCTCCTCCTCCATACCTCATAATCGCTATCAGTCCGATATACATGATGATGATGATTTTAGAGATTTGGTCAGTAAATGGTCAGTATTTTAGAGGGTTTTAGTCAGTAAAATCAGTATTTTTGGCCATGGAATCACTTTCCACCCCATCTTTGATCAAAAAGTTCTTGGTCAAATATGCCCGGCAAAAGCCATGTTTCGCTTAAACATAGGTATTAGGTATGTCATAATCGGAAAGAAAGAGGCTATACGGAAAAACATGTGTGTTTTAATCTGCAAACCACGGACATTCTGATAGTATACCCTTAAATCCAGGCCTGGGACAGAAATTTACAATATGACTTGTAATGTAACAAACATTTTAACAACATGAACCCACTCAACAAACACACAAAACTAATGTTATTATTACACAAAAGGTAATAAATATTGGCATATTTAATTGTAACCACTAATTTATTATTACGATCGCACCCACCGTAACCAGTAATAAAATACAATAAAAAGTAAGTTATATACAAATGCTTAGGAAAACGCTCTAATAAAGAAACAACAAAACGTAATTCACCCACCGATAATATTATAATGATGATATAAGGAACTAAACACAACAAAATTTGTACGTAATTAAGTTCAAATAGTCTGATAACACATTTCGACCTCACGCAAAGTTAGGTACATTCAAAATACTTGTAAGTTGCAAAACACCAAGCGACTGCATCGTTACGATAATAATGGAATTACACCGGGAAACCAATAATTCAACAATGCTCATGTAGACTGCGCGAAATAATAAACAAATACTGAAGCAGGTTCGTTTTTTCCTATTTTATTTTCTTTAAATCCTCCTTAGACGAGATAACAAAAACGGGAGAAGTGGGAGCTTGTCGGACCTTTATTGTACAATTCCGCACCCAGCAATGTTCTTTGCATTTCAGCTTAGTCAATCTTAACAGATTTTTGTTGTGTGTCGAAAGATGGTCATGCCTGTTGTTTCCCATAAATCCAAGGTCATTAAGTTTAAGGCTCTTCTTCCGCAACAGTATGAGAAAATCATCCTTCTTGTACCGAGCTTGCAGTTTAATTTATTATAGGCTTTGGCTTCGAGTTCTTGGGGTCTTTAAATGTAGCAACGCGCGTCACAAAATCAATGTCAGATGCAGGATTCAATGGACAATTACAAATTGGCAAACTTCTTAGGGCCGATTTTTCAATTGTCAGTTATACTCGTACTCGTTAGCTAAAGTATTAAACAACCTATTTGAAAAATGTACTGTTAAATCATGTCTTGTCTCTTTTTACAACTGACATTTCAGGTAGGTCACCTAATACTTTATCAGACGGATAAGTTTTATCTGAGAATGGAAAAATCAGCCCTTAGTAATTTCTATCAAATTTTCTCCCTGCTTTTCCGGAATACCAATAATTTCAATATTTGATCGTCGAACCCCTTCTTTGATTTTCAACAACTATGTTATCCACAATTGTCTTTGGGTGAACAACTTCTTTTTTTAATGATTCCATTTTACAGACCTGAGTTACCAACTGAGATAGCTTACCTACTGCACACACCGTCTACCTATTAATCTATATGGATATCTACTCTATCACTCAACGAAGTCTTCAAATCAACGATTTCGCTTCTCATCATTTATAGTAGAGGATCCGAGTATACAACGACCTTCACCGAGCCGGTTAATGGATGAAAAGTATTTTATATCAAATTTAATGTGTTAAAAAACATATTACGAGTGGGTTGGCTGAAAAATTTCAGTCCGGTATATGATTAATTAAATATTTAAAATTTTTTTTTTTAAATATTGCACTTGTTTCGATAATAGATAAATTACATAGGTATCAATCGAAAGTATGAATCCTATAGAATATGCAAACGTTAGGTTGCCTATTTTTTTCCTGTCAAAACATTGGGTAGGCAGGTATAAACAGGCAAGTCAATATTAGTAATTTGCAACCGTCTGTTTAAATAAATAAAATTTATGTATATATAAAGATAAGCTCATTACAAACACACACACACCAAACCAGTGCAACGTAATTTTTTTTTATTTTTAATATTAAATAAATCATTAAAGGCACTGGACTGAAATTTTTCAGCCAACCCACTCGCGATATATTATTTAACATATTAAATTTGATATAAAATACTTTTCATCCATTAACCTTCCCGGTGAAGGTCGTTCTATACTCGGATCTTAGACTATTATAAGACCCGTAAATTGAGACAGCTGCGATTGGATATTAGACATCTTGTTCGAGAGTTCATATCTTCAGATCGGGGTTTTCCCGCAGATGTAGCAGTACTTAACAGAAATCGGTGCCACAACGGTCCCTCTTAAAGTGGACTAGGATGAGACTTGGGTTTTTTCTGCTCCATCACGGCAGGTCACGCATAACCCACGTTGCTTTGTTTGATCCGAGCTTCTAGTACCCACGTTTAGAAATACCACCACAGCCAAAGTGATATTTAAGTTTACAGGTCGCACACTCAGGCCCACTACCCACAGGAGTATCACACCTACTGCACTGTGATGCGATGTAAACATGGTCGTCACTGAACTCGCTTGACCAGCCCTGGATTGGACGAATACGCAAGGAATGTAATATTTTGAATATTTTGAGAAAATAATATTATGAGAACGAAGCAAACAAACACCGTACAATAGACAACACGCAGCGTGCAAACCCAGTGCGAGTTAAGCCGTACTTTTGCAATTACCAGTGGTCGGCATCGGTCGGGGCTTACTCTATTGTGCCCGGTTGTAAATTAATTTGCATTGTTTCGTTCCGTGTAGAGGTATCAGTCTGTCTGTTGTTACAAATCAGATTGAAATCAGAGGTTTTCTTCTCTGTGGTATATTTCGGTAACGACATATAAACAACTTGCATAACAATAAAAGCCTGTATGGGTTTTTAAACAACATTTTAAGCTTTATGGCTTATTATTTATTTAGCAGTAAATAATAATAAATCTTAATGGCATTTACTTGCTCCGGAGGAATAAAATAGATATCACTATCGAGTGAACAAGCGAAAAGAGCTTTATTAATTTAATTATACTGAATAAGTATTACGTATGTTAACAATTATTTAAGACTATACATAGCAAGAATTAAATATACGTTTCATTCTACGTAGGTCAGTAGGTACTACGAAGTCAACAACAATATTCATTCTAGAAGGCATTGTCTTTACAACAATGCTACGGCGCTTCAATACGGCTGAAATGCACCAACTCTTGTCGACATTCAAATTAAACTTTATTTATTTGCATATTAACCGAATATTCAAAATATTACATTGCACGCTACGAGAAATGAAATACGGCAACGCCCGTCGCCCTTATCACAAAGAAATCGTCAAATGCAGTTTAATGGAGGTATATACGCTGCATAAATAAATACTGTATACGGATGCTATGTGAACCGGGGTTTTGACATTCTGATGCGATGAGAAACAAGTATTTTGGCCTACGTTCATTTTAAGAAACTTTTATTTTGGATCGGATGTTTTGGGAAACGGACGTTCCGAAAGGAAATTTGTGAGAACACATTATAATGTCAACGAAATGTTCGACAAAGACGCCGCGTAGGTAACTAGCCCCCACCGTCTGTCATTTCGCTTTTAAAGCTTTCGTCGATTGAACTCGTATCTTGAATCCTCATCAAATGCAGTGATTGTAACGAATCTTGAATCAACCCAATCGGCTTTCGTGTTTGAGGGAGCCGCATGACAGCCGGACACGTCAAGTGGAATGTACAGGCTGCCCCCCCGCCCCGCCGCCGAAAAAGCTCATAGGGGTCACGGTGTTCTCAGTACTAAAGTGCTCAGCTACTTTTGATGCTGACTGTACATATAATATGAAAGCGTGGATTTTCTTTTTAGTATGAAAATGTTTCATTTTTGTTAATTATTACAATAAATAAATTACAAATTAATCTAATTTAAATGCAGCATATTTATTTTTAAACCCATTGAAATGTGTCATTATGCGTGTGTGTCATATTGCGTGTGTGCCATTATGCGTGTGTGTCATTGAGCGTGTGTCATATTGCGTGTGTGTCATTATGCGTATAGGTAAAATTGTGTACAGTTGTCATTATGCGTGTAACCCGGCTGAACACGTAGTGCACGCGTCACGTGAAATGTTTTCTAGGGCCGCAGTCGTCGTCGCGCCATTTCACAAGCGCAGTAGTAAAAAGGTGGTCAACAGATGGGGGACGGCTTAATGGCGCGGCTCGGCGCGGGTCAGTGTCAGACGCAAGGAACTTATCTGGAATGTGCACGAGCAATTTGACGTCGTTTAAAAATTAATCTTATTGTTATGTTATGCGAGACACCGGTAAAAACTGTTTTGCTAGATCAAATGGTTTTAATTACACTCTAATAAAAAATATATAATACAAAGGATATTGCCAAAAGAATGTGCTAATTTATTACGCGATTAGATGTACTTTACTAGATTATAAAAAAAATCATAAAAAGACCAAATAAAAGTCTAAAAATGATTTCTTACATTTAAAAAAAAAAAAAAATTACATGTAAATATTTATTTTGAAGTAATACAGAGAACCTGCTGATTGCTGATTCATTACCTATATCCTATAAAGTCTATATCGGCAAAAGCCTATAAAAACCTACAAAACGCGCCTATTTGCGCCGCTTCGCTGTTATATCCCTCCCGTACCGTCGTACGTCGAGAGAGCGAGAGAGAATCGCTCGAAAGGACTCCCTTATGTTCTATTACAGAAATTACTTAATCTTGAGAGAAATGCGATCCGATTGAGATACCGCTTGCGAGAGCCTTAAGTCCCTTTCTTTACTTATAAGTTATACAGTGACAGGCTCTCTATCATTGGTCATGTTGATTAGTCAGAGTCCAGTCAGCGTCTATCTGTCTACGTATGTCAGCATGATGAAGAAGACACAAGGCACTCGCGAAGCTATCTCACTCGAACCGTGAATCGGCAGCTCGGTCATCACATTCCAGTTTAGGTATAAGTTCCTTGGTCAGACGTTATGTAGCTTTAAGAGCTTGCGGCGGCAGCGCGACCTTCACCTACTGGTCGGCGTAAAGGCGCCATTTATTCCCCACCGTTAACCGTTACTGCCACATTAACCGCGTCACCCGTACAGGGATGCTCCATCAATTTATGTCGGAGCCCAAGTTTTGATGGAAGGTGGCAGTTGCGCCACCTAAAACCATATTGAATTTCTAACTACAACTTTACAACTCTCTTTGAGGGAGCGATCCGGGAGTCGACAAAGCGGTCGGCGGTAGTCAAAGCGATAGAGTGTCAGCGCATCCGCAGCGCATCCGCTCTATCAGTAATATCGTTGTCGAGCAACATTGCGAAAGATGTATTTCATATATTATCATCGCGTATCTTCAGTGTTTCTCGTAAAACTTTGATAGAATTCACAGCAAAACACTTTATCGATAAAGGATAATGACAAGATTTGTATGTAAAGATTTTTCTGTTGCCCCCAGTGTTGAACTATTGTTGATTGATTATACTACTTATTGAATTTACTTTGTGTTCCAAAAAAATCTATTCCACATTTCGAAAGTCAAGCGAGATCTGCTACGTCATATTATCGTGTTTTGCTAACAACTTAAAATATTAGCTTATAAGTACCACCATTTTTGTATTTGTAATTGTTTTTGTAGTTGTCATTTTTGTTTGTACTTTATTATTTACAGTTTTTCTTAAGGTCTAAGTACTTACGCTTATACTTATCTCTGTTTCGGTGTGGCTGATTTTAACCGTCCCATCAAAATGAATGTTGTTATTAACATAAGCTTTCAAATGAAATATAAGCCTGGGGTCACATTTTTTTGACCCGTTTGCTTATTCTCTTTTATGTGGACATTTCGTGGTATTGTCCGTTCGGCTGTGCCGTTACTGGATTGTCGTTGACCTAAGCATTTGTCCGCAGCATCGTTCGTGAGCTGCACGGAGGCTACAAGCAACTGCGCGCTGGTGACCGTCGCTCCCGCCCGCCGCGGCCCCTTCATTAGCCGCTGGACCTTTGACAACAGCCGCCAGTGGCAGCGCCGCCGCCAGCCCTTCGCTCCCCTGACACCGCTCACCACACTAGCGCAGAGCGTAATCAACCCCACCACCGAGCGCATCGAGATGCAGATTTTCCCCTCCTCTTGCGAGATATAACTAACGCGCGTGTCGTTACATTCGCACATTACATTACATTCGTTCGCACGTCGCGATCGGCGCGAAGACAAGTCACAGTTTACAGCTTCGCACTCTAGCACACAACAATGACCTAAATTATTACATAATACATAATATCAGTTAGGTATGCCTTGCACACGACAGTGCTATTAACCAGGGCTGCCGGTACTTTATATTACTTACATACGCAACTCTATATCTACTCGGGAGGTTCCTCCTCTCTCTTATTACCTGATCTTAACCATAACATAAATATATTAGATGATCATATTGATATTAGAATCTTATCCAAATATTAGGTTATATTTATTTATTGATGGTATACAAATAATCAAGCACAGCATAGCAGTGCATTTAGAAATAAAAATGAGTCAGAAATTATTAAGTTTTCTGGTAACATTAGATTAGAATACTCGTAGTAGTTTTTACCGTATAAGAGATTACTTAGATTTCATGGCAAAAAACCGTAAATTTTAATGTACAATTAAATTGTTCTATGGCTGTCCCGGGCGGTTCATAGGCGAAACGCAAAAAACACTTAGTTAGAATATACATATAATATTTAGTTGTTTTAACGTGAACTTGCATAATCATTAGATATTAAGGATAATTATAATGATTTACACCTATTTTTTGAAATACAATTGATTTCTGTTAGGAAATAATTGGTCGATAAAATTAGCTGTTAACTAGGAAAATAAATTTGAACAGTTCATTGGCTTGTTTTTTTTTTCAAAATTCCAAATTACCTTCATGAAATGTCCGAAAACTTTAGAGCACTTTCGTTTAATAAATGGCTAAAGACTATTAGTTGTTGAATTATAAATAACTACTTTACATAAATAATTGTGTCTAGACTAGAATACCGGTCTGGTCTAGTAATCAAAGTATGAATTTTCTTAGTTATAATGATTATAAAAACAGGTCTATCGTTACAAAATGCGTTAATATTAACGATGTTGAATATAAAGAGGTCACCATTAGTATCGCTTTATAGATGTATTTATTATCAAGTAACGTCTTCGTTTTTTAGTTTATTAGAAATTTCCAAATAAGGTTCGATGGGACTGGCATGTTTTCAAAAACTAAAGTCCTTACAATAAAAGTAGAATAAAAAAATTACAGCATTTTAAGTACGGCCGGACCAGGAAGGTTGCGCCGGCCCGGACCAGCGTCATCATAAGGAGGTGAGTGTCGAACTTGTTCTAAGTCCGCAGGTGAGCGAGTTTTATTATCTGGCGAACATGTTTTAAGTCCGCCGCGTTATAACAACATTGCTACTGACACTGTTGAGTTCTGATAGTTGGAGATAAAATAGTAAGTTTTAATGTGTTTCTCATCAATATATATATATATAAAGTCTGTGTTCCAAAAAGTATAATGGAATATAAATAAAATAATGCCATTAAGCTAGTTAGATTTTATCTAAGTATCTTGTATGTTTTCTTGTAGCCGTTTTCCAAGCACGGGACGGGGGACGATAATATAATGTAGGTAGATACTGTATCGATTATATGTAAGTATAAGTACTACTATATGTATCAACTATAGCTATAGTTTTAATTAAAACAGGGAAACCAAAATAGAGGCCCAATATATATAAAAGGGATTATTAGATAAGAAATGAAATATTTATTGACTTAAACAAAGAATAAGCTACGAATAGTTAATATTCCGTGTTTTGTTCCTGTCATTTATGTAAACGTAATTTAAAATTAGAGTAAAAGAGACAAAACACGGAATAACTATGCCGACCTTATTCTCTGTTTATTTGTAAGGCAATTACAATGTAACATAGAAAAATAACACATGGACGAGAATTTATTATTACAAATATATAAAAAGATAACGAATACTTCTTGGTAGGTACTTCCAGGATAATTCTCACATCCGTGCGGTACAGAATTCGTATGTTTTATTTTGTAAATAATTACCTTCATTGTTTTCATTGATTAGAATAAAGTATTGCAGGTTATTCACAAGGACGGCAACGAACACGTATTTTTAAGAAAAATAATTTCTTCATCCAATAAAATAATCTCAATATATCGAACAAAATACAATAATTTAGTTTTTGATTACAAACAAAAATACAAAAAAATATATATTATAAGATTTGCGTAAATTCTACACTTTTATATGAAACAGTATTTACGAATTAACTCGTGTTTATGAACTAAGTACATTTAAAGTTATATAGATTTTACCACCTGCCTGGGCTCCCAGCATTATTATTGCAGCCCCAACAGCACCACATTCATCACAGCACCACATCGCAAGACCTAAAATATTGCCAGTTTATTTTGCGTTAACCTGAACGCAACAGGTAAAAATAAAAAAAGCAATGACGGTATGCAAGTAATGTGTTAACTATGAGACGACCAACGCCCTTAGTCGCCCTGCGAACAAGGAACCTGTGAAGGGTGCGAAATGCCAGGACTCAAAATAATAAACGCGAGTTGTATCCGTGAAGTGTTTCGTTTCAATAACATTCTATCTAACTATCTATCTATCTATTGCAGCATTTGCGCCCTTGTAGCGTCCGTCTTCGGATATAAGTTTCGATAATATTAAGAATAGATTTATTTTCTGTATAAAACTTAGTCTAAATACATTTAAACTTATAAATATCATTCGTCGTTTAATAAAACTGCATAAATAATCATTCGCCTATGATTTATTTAAATTACTTACAAAAAAACTGTTTGCAATTATTTATACGTTGATAACTATTATGGCCTAAGTCAAAGTTACAAAAAGTCAAACTTGTTTACAGGTAAGTACTGAATCTCTGAAAATATAAATAAACTTAAGTTAAATATTGTAAAATTTCAAGATGGCTTTAAATTGGCTGTTGTAATTCCTGAATAATACATTAACAAAAAAATGCTATAATGTACAAAACTAAACTCAATAAAAACATCTACAATACATACCATAGTCGGCGCGGGGCGGCTGGCACTATCAAACATAATTAGCAGTTGCCCGCGGCTACGTTCGCAAGGATCCACTATTCCACCGGAACCGGTTACCGGGACGAAAAGCATTTTATGTCCATGTCCAGGTCATGGTCTGTTTTTATGTCAAAGTTATGAAAATCCGTTTAGCCTCGTAATATTTGATTATTTGCGTTAAAAAACGCTCATATAATTCAAAGATAACGAAACGTTTGAAATATTACGAACCAATAAAGAACTGAATGTTTCAAATATTGTAAAATATTTTCATTCAGATCGCTAAGAATGTAAATTCTAAGAGGTTTGATGAGACACTGTTGCTATAAAACCAGCATAAAGTCAAAAGCGTTGTACAATTTCATCGGTCTAACCAATACCTCGTTGGCGCATGGCGGAGTGGTCAACGCAGCCGCCCGGATTGCGGAGGACGCGGGTTCGATTCCCGCCTGAGGTAGACATTTTTTCAACGTTTCGTTATCCGTTTAGCCGTTCCCAAGAGATACGCTTGCTTACCAACGAACAGCATTTAATTGTTTTTTATTTATATACCTAGATTAAACACAAAATCACAACCATCGTTATAGATCGATCTGTTGCAATCAATTAACCGTTGTTCGTATTTTTCATTCAATGGACGTTTCGACCTCATCCTTGCGTGTACGGAGGCGATGTAGGGGTTGAATCCAATATTAGGAGTTGAGCGCAGCCGGTGAAACTAATATATTAGTTTCACAATAGCTAATATTAGCTAATATATTAGCCGGCCGAACTACAATATTCTGCTATAGATTCAAAGTATTAAATTAGCAAGTTTTAGTACTATTTTTTTTATTGGCAACGGGTCTGCGCTTGGCCTTCATCTCACCTGATGGTAAGTGACGATAAGGCCGAAGGTGGGAGCGCGCTTCACCCGGAATCCTCAACGACTGAGGAACTGGCTATCTTATCTTAAACTGCCGGAACACAACAATGCTATATAAACATCGTTGTTATGGCGACAGACTTAGATAAGATGGTGGTAGCTAGCCAGGCGGACTTAACAGCCCTACCACCAACCAAACCGAGCACATAAAGATGTACCTCCTGCTGGGAATCGAACCCGGGACCTCTGGGTCTGAAACCGGTAGCTTAGCCATTAGACCACAGAGGCGGTTTAAATTTAAATCTATTGGTAGTCGTCCTGCTCTGTTACCGAAGCTAATAAACATATCAATCACTACTTTAACTCTATTTGCAAATACAGTGAAATTATAAACGGTAGATGAACTCGGTTACCTACTTACAGCCACTAAATGATAATTAAAACTTTGTAAAAATGTAAAAGGAACGGAGAAAACTTTTAAATTGGTTTCTGAAATACACGCCGCCCGCCGCCTGACGATGTTTACCAAAAGACTTAATCAAATATAAAAATAAAGAATTCTACAAACACCTAATACATTATAGCTTAATTGAAAAGTAAATTCTTAAAGAAAATCCTTTTTGTAGTCATTTCGTGAGTGATCCTTGAAGTGCGTGCTTTCACCTAACCTGACCTAATGTTCTTTTATTGTTTTTATAAATTCAGTCATGATATTAACGATTTCTTGGTTAAGAGATAAGAGTGAGTACCTACGTTTAAACATTTCTGCAGATATGCGCAAGTAAATATATTGTATTTATTTATACGTAATTTCATAAAGTTATCCACAAAAGTCATCTATCATCCTATACTTAATATAACAGAAAATCTTTAAAAAAATATAGGTGGGTACTTTTACATTCTTATATTTGACATTACACAAATGCCCCCTCCCCCTCCCCATTCCTCTTTGTAAGTGTTTCTTCTATTTTGATACATTAAACTATCTTTTGTTTTCTCTTTTTGTCTTGTCGGCCGTTCATTTGTAATGTTTCCTTATATTATTTTTCTTTGCTTTATCTTCATTTTTATACAGTTCACCTACAATTTTCTTACGCCTCTTTACGTGTAATAAATAACACTAATAACATATATGTATAAAATATAAATTAGACGTTCGACTGCTATTTCCGCCTGCTATTTACAGAAATTGGACAGTAGAACTTTGTTTAATTAGTTAAATGGAAGTAAGTCGAGCAGGATCTAAAGATGCCGCACGTCAAGCTATTCGATTTCGGAATCGAGATGGCGAAGCGGCGTGGCAGCCTAACTAGGTACCTACTATCTGTTTTCACTACGAACTATGTGAGAAAAAGAAAGAATTCACGTTTCAGTAATTTAATTAGGATTAAAATAATTTTATTAAATAGCGTCCGCTCGTGACTTCGTCTGCCTGAACTGTAAGGCACTTACAGTATGTTTTATTTTGTAAATAATTACCTTCATTGTTTTCATTGATTAGAGTAAGTATTGCAGGTTATTCACAAGGACGGCAACGAACACGTATTTTTAAGAAAAATAATTTTTTCATCCAATAAAATAATCTCAATATAATTTTAACGAACAGAATAGGTACAATAATTTAGTTATTGATTACAAACAAAAATACAAAAAAATATAAATAAATAACATCATTAATATTATAAGATTGACGCAAATTCTACACTTTTAAATGAAACAGTATTTACACGAGTTCATACAACTCGTGTTTATGAACTACATTTAAAGTTATATGGAATTTACCACCTGCCTGGGCCCCCATCATTATTATTGCAGCCCAACAGCACCAAATTCATCACAGCACTACATCGCAAGAATGAAAATATTGCCCGTTCATTTTGCGTTAAGAGGGTTTACGCATTTAGGTTTCCCATACAAACTTCCAAGTCAGAATTCTTTTAAACCATAATATTATTATATTGTTGAAAACATTTTTAAAAAACGTTTATTTAGCTGAGTTATTGCGATTTAAAGTTCACTATAGAAAGTTTAAAATCGCAATAACTCAGTTAAATAAACGTTTTTAAAAAATGTTTTCAACAAACTATTTAGATCCCTGAACGTTATTTTTAGCATGCAAAGTTTTAAGTAAAATTTTAAACACTGAAAAAAGACGACAACCTCATGCGGGAATCGAACCACGCACCTTCCGCATTCCGGGCGGCTGCCTTACAGAGTTACGTTACGTTACGTTCCCGCCTGAGGTTGTCGTCTTTTTTCAGTGTTTAAAATTTTACTTAAGTATATTTAAGCGTTAATAAAACGCTAAAATATAAAACAATAATGCAAAGTTTTATTAAAATTGGCTTATTAATTTTTTAAAATATCGAATTGGAAGTTTGTATGGAAAACCGAAATGCGTAAACCCTCTTAACCTGAACGCAACAGGTAAAAATAAAAAAGCAACGACGGTATGCAAGTAACTGTTAACTATGAGACGACCGACGCCCTTAGTCGCCCTGCGAACACGGACCCTGTGAAGGGTGCGAAACGCCAGGACTCAAAATAATAAACGCGAGTTGTATCCGTGAAGTGTTTCATTTCAATAACATTCTATCTATCTATCTATTGCAGCCCTTGTAGCGTCCGTCTTCGGATATAAGTTTCGATAATATTGAGAATAAAAATAAGAATAGATTTATTTTCTGTATAAAACTTAGTCTAAATACATCAAAACTTATAAATATCATTCGTCGTATATTAAACCTACATAAATCGTCATTCGCCTACGATTTATTTAAATTACTTACATAGAAACTGTTTTCAATTATTTATACGTTGATAACTATTGTGGGCTAAGTACGTAGTACTATTATTTATTCTGTGCCTAAGTCAAAGTCACAAAAAGTCAAACTTGTTTACAGCTAAGTACTGGATCTACACTCGGCGTCAAAAAATCGCACCTTTTAAAAATCATCTTTAAAAATTCTTAAACCTTATGTAGAGGATAGTGTTGGGTATCATTAGAAAGGTAACAAAAAGGAGTATCAAAAAACAATTAAATTTAACTTTCTGTTTAATTATAATTATACAAACAACATTAAAATTAATAAAATAATAAAAATCCTTAATTAAGTCCTAATTAACAACAGATAATTTACAAAGAAAAATGTACAAAAAGTGTCTTAAAATTAACTTAAAATCTAGTGTTACCCCCCCTTGCCCTGATCACGGCTTCCATACGGTCACTCATGGACCTCACCAACTTCAGGAGCTCTTCTTGAGGGATAAGCCCCCATTCTTCAATCACCGCGTCTTGGAGCTCCTGTAGAGTCGAAGGAGCTGGATCCCGAGATCGAACCTTACGTTTAAGATGGTCCCAGAGGTGCTCTATAGGATTCAGATCCGGACTTCGCGCTGGCCACTGCATCACAGAGATTTGGGACCTCTGCAAGAAGTCGCTCACGATGCCTGCAGTGTGAGCGCGAGCGTTGTCGTGCATTAATGTGAACCCCTCGCCAAAAGATTCGGCAAAGGGGACCACATGCACTTCCAGGACCTCAGTGACATAGCGGCGAGCAGTCAGCGACCCTTGTCCGCGAGCACCTCCAGTCCGGGAGACGCAGACAAGGTCGGTTTTGCCGGCAGCAGACATACCGCCCCAGAACATGCAGGATCCGCCACCATATTCCACCGTCTCCTGGATGCAGGCTTGGGCAAAACGTTCACCCTGCCTCCGGTATACTCTTCTCCGTCGGTCGTTGCAGAAAAGACACACTCGCGTCTCGTCTGAGAAGAGAACAGCTCTCCACTGCTCAAGGGTCCAATCGACGTGGTCACGAGCAAACTGCAAGCGGGCTCGCCGTTGCGCTGCAGTCAATTTTGGACCCGTAGCAGCTCTGTGGGCCGCTATCTTCTTCTCCTTCAATCTTCTTCTAACCGTAGATACGCTTACGGTGCGTCTGCGAACTGCCTGGAGCTGCTGTTGCAACTCAACAGCGTTGGAGAAACGATTTCTCAAAGAGTTCGACACAACGAACCGGTCGTCTCTTTCCGAAGTGCAGCGACGTCTACCCGAACCGTGTCTGCGGATATAGCCACCGGTCTCTATGAAGCGCTGGTACACTCTTCGAACGGAATAACGGCTCAGGTTCAGTTGCCGGGCGACATCACACTGCCGCACCCCTGATTGCAGTAGTGCAACCACTTGAGCGGCTTTATCAGCTGTGGTATCCATCAAAATCTGTGCGTGTGTCCTCTTCAACGGTTGAATAGCGAATGACCCACATTGAACCCGTGTTGACCGTTTTATACCCACAAAGGAAGCGCAACTAGCAACTCTCACGGGTAGCAAAATTTGCATCGAATTTTTGTGACACTTTATTTGTTGCATTAGGTTTTATTTGATAATGAAAAGTAATGTTTTTTATTAAGTTAATTAAGTAACCTTGTAAATAAAATCATAATTAATGCGACTGCATGTGCATATGAAGAGTAAATGACATTTGAAAGTGATTTTCTAAGAGGTGCGATTTTTTTGACGCCGAGTATATATAAATAAACATAAGTTAAATATTGTTAACTTTTAACATGGCTTTAAGTTGGCTGTTGTTATTTCTGAATAATACATTAACAAAAAAATGCAATAATGTACAAAACTAAACCCAATAAAAACATCTACAATACATTCCATAGACAGCGCGGGGCGGCTGGTATCACTATCAAACATAATTAGCAGTTGCCCGCGGCTACGTTCGCAAGGACCCACTCGTCCACCGGAACCGGTTACCGGAATGAAAAGCATTTTATGTTCATGTCCAGGTATTGGTCTGTTTTTATGTCAAAGTTATGAAAATCCATTTAGCCTTGTAATATTTGATTATTTGCGTTAAAAAACGCTCAAATAAATTCAAAGATAACGAAACGTTTGAAATATTACGAATCTTTATAGAACTGAATGTTTCAAATATTGTAAAATATTTGCATTCAGATCTCTGAGAATGTAAATTCTAAGAGGTTTGATGAGACACTGTTGCTATAAAAACATACAGTGAAAGCGTTGAAAAATTTCGTCGGACCAACCAATGCGGAGGACGCGGGTTCGATTCCCGCTTGAGGTAAACATTTTTTTCAACGTTTCGTTATTCGTTTAACGGCTAAAGCCGTTCCCAAGAGATGTGCTTGCTTACCAACGAACAGCATTTTGTTTTTTTATTTATATACATTAAACAAAATCACAACCATCGTTACAGGTTGATCTGTTGCTATCAATTAACCGTTGTTCGTATTTTTCATTCAGTGGACGTTTCAACCTCATCCTTGCGTGTACGTAGGCGATGTAGGTGTTGAATCCGATATTAGGAGTTGAGCGCAGCCGGTAAAACTAATATTATATAGGTAGCATATTCTACAATAGATTCAAAGTATTAAATTAGCAAGTTTTGGTGCTTTTGGTAGTCGTCCTGCCTGTTACTGAAGCTATAAACTTATCAATAACTACTTTCAATCTATTTGCAAATACAGTGAAATTATAAACGGTAGATGAACTCGGTTACCTACTTACAGCCACTAAATGATAATTAAAACTTTGTAAAAATGCAAAAGGAACGGAGAAAACTTTTTAAATTGGTTTCTGGAATACACGCCGCCCGCCGCCTGATGATGTTTACCAAAAGACTTAAGCAAATATAAAAATAAAGAATTCTACAAACACCTAATACATGATTGCTTAATTGAAACGTAAAATCTTAAAAAAAAACATTTTTATAGTCATTTCGTGAGTGATCCTTTGAAGTGCGTGGTTTCATCTAACCTGACCTAATGTTCTTTTATTTTTTTTATAAATTCAGTCATGATATTAACGATTTCTTGGTTAAGAGATAAGAGTGAGTACCTACGTTTAAACATTTCTGCAGATATGCGCAAGTAAATATATTGTATTTATTTATTCATAATTTCTATATCAAGTTATCCACAGAAGTCATCTATCATCCCGTACTTAATATAACAGGAAATCTTTAAAAAAATATAGGTAGGTACTTATACATCCTTATATTTTACATTACACAAATGCCCCCTCCCCCTCCCCACTCCTCTTTGTAAGTGTTTCTTCTGCTTTGATACATTAAACTATCTTTTGTTTTCTCTTTTGGTCTTGTCGTCCGTTCATTTGTAATGTTGTCTTATATTTTATTTCTTTGCTTTATCTTCATTTTTATACAGTTCATCTAAAATGTTCTTACGCCTCTTTATGTGTAATAAATAACACTAATAACGTATATGTATACAATGTTATAAAATATAAATTAGACGTTCGACTGTTTTTCCGCCTGATATTTACAGAAATTGGACAGCAGAACTTTGTTTAATTAGTTAAATGGAAGTAGGTCGAGCAGGATCTAAGATCCTTTTTGACGTTTTGGACCAAAGGTTATTTTGACCACTGTTTGTTAAGACCATTGTCTGTTTTGCTCAGTTCTCGAGAAGACTACTTCCTAATAGGACCATTTCCTGTTTTGACCACTTCCTGTTTTAACCACCTCCTGTTTTGACCGTACAGTGTGAAAATGGATGCCGCACGTCTAGCTATTCGATTTCAGAATAGAGATGGCGAAGCGGCGGCGTGGCAGCCTAACTAGGTACTATCTGTTTTCACTACGAACTATGTGAGAAAAAGAAAGAATTAATGTTTGAGTAATTCAATTAGGATTAATTTATTTTATGAAATAGCGTCCCGCTCGTGACTTCGTCCGCCTGAACACCCTTATGTTCACGGTAGTGTATATATTCTTTGCTTGTCGTGATAGTTTTGTTTACATACACGTTATTTTTCGTTATCAGAAATGCATTAAAATTTAAGACTCCTCCCGTGGAATTTAAAAAAACAATATGTCGTACAAACGATGTCCTTACAATTACGATCACATCGAAAAATAAATTAGCCAAATCCGTCGAGCTATTTTAAAGTAAAGCTCCGTCATACATGTGGCTTTTATATTTTTAGGTTAGGCGTTAGGAACATTGCTAAAAGTAATAACCAGTATGGACTTTGAAAGGTAGTCTTAATAAAATCATGTACCAATTGTTAAATGTTGAAGTTTTCAAAACCCATCTATGTACGATACATGTGCCACGTTATTGTTTCCTATATTTACACAATGATTAAAGATAATTTTAATAAGCGTCAAACAATAGGTACATTAACCGTTGCTTAATGCTCAACCTACAGATATATTGTCCCGAAATAGATAGATCAATAAAACACTATTATTACAACACCAGAAAAAATATATAACTAATCTTAAATATAACAAATCTTAATACTTTACAACTTGCCTGTCAAACCGATTTCGAGTGTAATTAGAATAAATAAATGTCGCTTGTCAGTAAGAAAGAACTTTTATTCGATAAAATTGAGACACAATTTATAAATAAAATTGAGGCACACAAACAAAATATACAGAATATACATAGTTTTCACAGTGGCGTAGCATCATTGGCGACTCTCTTCTTGCCGCACGTCAAAAAAATAGAACTCGTTCCTGGCACACGTGAACGATGAAATTTTGCAGACGTGTCTCTTACCTGCCTGCCGTTAGCAAGGGATAACACGGGATTTTCCGAAATTCCCTCGGGATTCCGGGATACTAAGTTGTTGTTTATGCAGACGAAGTCGTTGGCGGTCGCTCTATAGCTCGTACAAACAGTGGTTCCGCTATAATTTAATGTCGCTCGTAGAGTCAACCACAAATGTTAGAATTGAACTTCAGTAACGCTTCGAGCTAGGATTACTGTCGATTGATCATACCCTGATTAAGTCAAATAGAATGTGACTTCGTTAAGCCTATTTCTAGGTATACTAACAGGTCGGCCGGTCGGAATGTTCTATGCCAACACATATTCAAATCAGCCATAAGTACGCGTATACTGAGAGCAGAACCACGTACCGGTTATACCAATTACAGCGTGCTATTTTGGCAATAGTGAGAGGCAATAACAAGGTTTTTAAGGTTGTATTCTACCAATAATCTCTAATAAATATAACTTATACTTTAACAAAACATGACAGATGCGATCCTATCTCTAATAGATTATAGAACCCGGGTTCTGTACGTACGTAGACAGATAACAAGCCAACTTAACTCATGTGCTTTATTTTTAATAAATGACATATTACACACTTCCTTTTCCCGGAAAAGTAAGGCGGCGACCACATATTTTAAATTTGCTAAGATCCCGATACACCTCTTTGCTTCATTCATTCCCGTCGACTTAAGGTGCCTACGTTTGACCAGACCTTTTACGAGACCAGTATCCGATTTGGTTCGAGTACATCGTGTTTTCCTTCTAACTGTCATTTCATTTTACTCCGCCTCTTACATCATTTTCATTACTTTTCAGAAAATTATTATTACCAATAAAATATCTAGCGCCCTACCGTGTTTCGGATAGCACGTTTGGGTTTAGGCGCAGAATGTCCAATTCGCAAAATGTCCAGCGGTCGCAAAAAGTTCAAGTCGTCATTATTTATTTAATTTGTCCGGCACAATAAAAATAACTCGTGGATACCGTTTTATTGTGCCGGACAAATTAAATAATAAAATCTATTTTATGTTTACATTGTTGCGTCTAGCAAAAACAGGTAAGATGGCATTTTTTTCAGCAGGATTTATGTTATTTTCATTTCACCTAGGTTTGTAGCAGTTCCACGCAGTGCAGAGCAGAGGGCCTATTATCTTTCTCCGAAACGAAATTTCGGCCTATTTTCCAATTATTTTTAAAATTTGAAACAATTTTCTAAAGATTAATAATCTAAATGCCAAATATATTTTTATGAACGAAAATGAAAACCGCTGTAAATAGCAAACTAAAATCGGCCGAAATTTCGTTTCGGAGAAAGAGAAGTAGGCTGCGCGGATCTGCGTCGGCGTCGCCGGCGTCTCAGCATACGCTTAGCCCTAAGGGTTGCTTCACTTATTATGCACGATTTACACGAAGCCAATACTTGAGACAATCCAATATGCCAGTAAAATAAGCCAATAATGCTAAGCTAAAATGTCTTGAGGACTATCCAATGTAGTGGACTGTCTCTCTTTACACGATGCCAATATTGAACCGGCTTAGTGAATTGTCTCAAGTGGCTCCGTGTAAATGCAGCTTTAGTATCGAGGCGCGGATTCTTCTTTTTTCACTCGTCCATACTGGTACGTACGTACCAGTGCTCCGTTAGCAGAACTAAGGTAAGTATGTGCTATAACTGTTATTATATTGTTACTTCTCTTCCAGTGAACTTTGAGAAAGTGCTGAAGAATAAACAATCAAAATTAAATTTTATAAAATGGTACCTTCCCCTTCGGCAAATAGGCGCGATTTATGTCTTTAGAACACAGGTGTACACAGTAGGGGTAAAAAAAACAAGCCAAATTCAGAACCAAACTCAATGGAACTTTAATAATCGTTACATCCTACTAATATTATAAACGCGAAAGTTTGTAAGAATGTATGAATATTTGTTACTCTTTCACGTAAAAGCTACTGAATGGATTTGGATGAAATTCGGCATACATATAGTTTATAACCTGGATTAACACATAGGATACTTTTTATCCCGATATTCTTACGGGAACGTATGGATGGATGTTTGTTACTCTTTCACGTAAAAACTACTGAATGGATTTGGATGAAATTCGGCATACAGATAGTTTATAACCTGGATTAACACATAGGATACTTTTTATCCTGATATTCCCACGGGAACGGGGACCACGCGGGTAAAACCGTGAGCGGTCGCTAGTACTTATTATAAAGTAAAGTCGCCGTTTTCCTGTGTCTGTGACACCGCACTATTCTTCTAAACCACGCAATGAATTATTATGCGGTTTTCACTAAAAGTAGAGCGTTATCTGAGGATGGTTTTTGTTTATTATTTGTAGATAGTTTGTACAAAATGACTGAGGTATGACGGAGTTTTTAAGTTAGCGTGGACGAAGGCGCGGGCGGGCCGCTAGTATATTATAATATACTAGCGGCCCGCCCGTCATAGTTCAGCCATTTAACAAAATATATCTAGAAAATATAAACAAAAACCATCCTCAGTTAACGCTCTATCTTTTAGTGAAAACCGCTCAAATCCATTGCGTGGTTTAACAGAATAGTGCGGTGCCTAAGTCAGAGGAAAACGGCGACTTTACTTTATTATATGTAATGATAATTACATAGACGCTTATACATTTATAATATTAGAAGAATTCATGAAATAAATACAATGATTTTATAGAGTACGGAAAAATTTAATACGCTTTCCTTTTCTATAGTTATTATAATAATTTACAAATTACCTAATTTAAGTAAGTTATAATTTGGAGAATTTATTTACACTTAAAAATGTTAATTATTATAACATTGTTTTTATCATCGTGTTTGAATGCAGGCGTCACTTTTTACTTAGGTGCTTATACTAGCTAAGAGACCCATATCTAAACTGAACCATCAGTCGGTGGCTAGACCTAGTTTTAAACTATTATTTTTTCCGCATCTAGTTTTAAAAGGGTAATATGGAAGGTTAACGTTGTGACTGACACGTATATCTCCATTTTTCGGAAACTGTAATCGTTATTCCCTCAAAACCTATAGCGTAGGTGTACATTATAAAATAATTTTCAATCAGGAGAAAACTATTTGTACTCATAATATTTACACTTTCATCACTCTATATCTATGCATACGAAATAGGTATAGCCTAGTTTATCTATTTCAAGTAGCCGTCTTGTTATACCCTTCTTCTGTCGTTTTTTAAATCAACTTGTTTCTAGTCATGTTTTGCACTTAGTTTCGGCTGATATAATCGCGCCTGGTCACAGAATAATTAAATATGTAGGTAGTCTAGGCAATTTCTCATAACTACCTTCGGCCGGTTCAGTACCGTGAACACACAGTAGGGCAACTTCTCTTGTATAACGTAATTGATAAGGCTATATTAAGTTTATATAATATTATCTTTTAATTTAATATAGGTACCGCAAATTTTGTAAGTTTTAATTTTTGATTGGGTTTATTTCAAGTTTTAAAATTGACTATGACTTAATATAAAAAGAATAGCAAAAACAAAGTTATAATATATGCATTTTATGTTTAGTTTAAGGGGATCCTGCACGAAATTATGAAATTTTACGTATTTTTAGTACTATGCGCTGAATTACATTAAAAGAACTATGTAAGTTAGCCTGATCATTTCACAAAGTCGTGGCCTTGTTAAAATTTGAAACAAATTATTTAAACAATAACAAACAATACATAAATCGAATGACTCCTAAAAACATATTTCTTCAACAACTTTCTTAATTTTACGCATGAAACAATAATTCTTACATGAAAATATTTGTACTGATATTACGCAGGGCACAAGTTAATTTTAAATTTTAACACAAGCGCGTGATGGTTTTGCACATTTCGTAGAATAAAAAACATTGCTCTGATTAAATTACTAGGTCTGAAACTTCAAAGCAGAATTGTTCTAATTCTAAATACCAATATGATTGATTTTGTTTTGAAGTTCATTATGAGACTCATACATCAGTTTTTGCGATTGCACGGCACCCCCCTAAGAGGGTTTACGAATTTCGGTCTCCCATACAAACTTCCAAGTCGAAATTTTTAAAAATTAATTAAGCCAATTTTAATGAAACTTTGCAGATCTAAATAGTTTGTTGAAAACATTTTTGAAAACGTTTAATTAACTGAGTTATTGCGATGTTAAACTTTCTATAGTGGACTTTAAATCGCAATAACTCGGCTAAATAAAAAAATTTAAAAATGTTTTCAACAAACTATTTATATCTCTGTGTTTTACTTTAGCATGCAAAGTTTCATTAAAATTAGTTAATTGGTTATTAAAAATTTCGACTTGGAAGTTTGTATGGGAGACCGAAATGCGTAAACCCGCATAATAAGTAAATAAAAAGAATTTTTGAGTAGCAAAATGAAACAAAACTATTTTTAATATGTGTTCTAAAAGACGCCGAACCGGCGTGCTGACCACTTTAACAGCTGTGTACGATTTCGCGTGTTTTCGGTAGTTTGTATAAAGGTGGTATACTTACTTATTCTGTGACCTTGTGGAACAACAGGTTGTATAAGAGAATGCCGAATGTATGGTATTTGACTAATGTGAACAATACGTCATTTTTTAATTAAAGAATTGTTTCCTTTATTTAATTATAGATTCTGTGGTAGGAAGCGATCGACTAGAGTTAGCTTTCGCTAAGTATTATTTTATAAACTTGTCTATTAAATTAATATTGACAAACGCTTACGAATCGAGATGCTGCGGTTGCCACACGTTCTAAGTGGTAGGTGCAGTGCGTTTATCCATGAAGAACTAAAATGTTGTGACACCTGTGTTGTACTTGTACAGCTAATGGGTCGGTGCACGCCGAACCAAAAACTTCAACTTAGCGCTACAAGCTCTTTTTAATCGTAAGCATCTAGTTAAGTATTGGTAACATATTTATAACTTATTCGTAGTAACCATGTACATTTGAAATCAAAAGCTGACTGTGATTTAGTAGTTAAATGAATTGCCTCTTGTATGCCTTGTACATTTTAGATCGCATACAGTCGCATATATATAACGAAATAATATTTATGTCCGATTTAGCAGTAGATACAGTTAGCGTCAAATAGTCAGTGACAGGCAAGATGTTTTAGCATTTATCTTAGGTAATCAAAATCTCAGCTGCCACAACAGAAATTCGATGGTTAATAACCTCTAGGAGTCTTCATTACATACAACCTAAAACGGTACCATCAAAAGTTTATAAATTACAATAATAATAATAATAATCATTTATTGTATCAAGTATACAGCAAAGTAACATAATTTAACATCTTAAGGTATATTATGACAATTATTATGCTAAATTTGATTATGGCAACGCTGGCTGACAAAAATTGAGGCTACCTTCAACCAAACTAGGAAAAACCTGTTCATCGGTGTCAGGTGCCCCTCCTCGGTCCACATATGAAGCCAACAAATCATGTTTAAACACAATATTGGGAGGTATGGTAACTTGATTTACCACACGACTAACATAAAACTATGCTGATTTGTAAATATACTTAAGAATACAAAGAATTAACAAAAGGGTAAGTACTTAAATAAAATCTTCGTAAACAAAAAAACGATGGAGCGAGACGGCAAATACTTATACAACACGTGAAAATTTACATAAAAATACCAACTAAGATTATATTATCTAGTTTATAAATTGTTGACAAAAAACGTCAAATAGGTTCGGTTAAGTAGCCAAACATACAATGTTTATAAAATAATACAATTTATACTAATTTAGGATAACCCCCGCGTGGTGCCGGATTAGAATAGCACCACCCTCTTTCTTCCCATGGGTGTCGTAGAAGGCGACTAAGGGATCGGATACCTATAGACTATGGACAACAACACTTATCCACTATACTAACTGCGATCGTTCATAATCTACCAACCATGCGATTACGCCAACTTTTCTCCCCCTAATTAAGCACAACAAAACATTTCAGTCCCCAGGGGGTCATGGTATCTTCTTCTTATTATAGATGGAGAAAGACTAAACAACCAACCATCACAGCTATACCTTCAGTATCGAGTGACATTATGTTTGAAGTGAAACTTCTACTACCTTCTTCTTCTTTTCGAGTCAGCGACAGTTAAATTCTTTCTGGCCAGAAGTTGCCATATCAGCAGCCTTCTGGTTGGCCTCGACCAAATCCTCCATCGTGCATGAAGTATCTACCTACCTACAGCCTACCTACCTCTGAGCCGTTGTTTTTGAATATTTAGCATAAATCTCTTGGCACATTTTCTACATTTCAGCACACATCAATTTTTTTCCGCTATAATTTTTGTCCTTATATCTTTCAGTATCATATACAAAACATTTTTCCTTATGGAATCTGTCTGGCGGAAGAAACATATTAAATTGAGTTGAATACCTACTTTGATTGCCTGGATACCATTGATGTATTCCTGGTAGTGGCTAGTCAGTGTCTTGACATTTTGAGCGATAAAACAAATAAAGGCGCGGAAAATAATAGTTAACCTCGAAGTATTCCATAACTGCCATTTTATTTTTGATTGTTGTAAAATATAACCCGTAGTTAAGTAAAAAAACCAAAGAACATATTGTAAAAAAGCATAAAACGAAAAAACCAAATTTTCTTTTAAAACTGCATGCAAAAAAGATAACCGTTTCTCATGTAGTTAAAGTCATAGAATAGTCGAAAATTAACTTTTGAAAAAAAAATTACACGGTTTTCTTGTTTGGAAGTAACGCTTTTGATAAAATTGCGATAAATGTCTCTATCGTCTGTTTATTTTTTTTAGGCATATTACATAACTGTACTTTATACTAAGGTGTAAGATGTAATTTGTATATTTTGAATCAACGAAACGCATAAGTATATATCTGAGTCAAAATCTGAGTCAAAGTCAAACAAAATAAAAAAACAATAATTATGTATTTTAGTTATACTTACGTTATTATAATCAAAGTTTAAAGCTAGCTAGAAAATAGCAAAATTTTGATCAAATACTCAGTAAATCAGTATAAATAAGTCATATAATGAAAAAACATACCTACTTGTCTTTTTTGCTTTAACCACTGTAACATTCAAACGAACATAAAATATTGCAGTACGTGTATTATATGTGTAATTATCAACCTTAGTAGTAGGATATTGACTTAAAGTAAAAGTTTTACTCAATAATCTATCAGTTTCCATTTTCGGCTTAAACCGTGTTTTTTTTAATAACGAGTAAAGCTTTTATTTGCGAGCTCGGGTTCTTGGTCCTATTTGGTCTGTATTGGAAGAGATTAAAAAAGTTTTGGTTAACCATTATGTCCAGCTGACTCAAATTTTCTCGTAGATTTTCGGGCCTAATATTGATTGTGTCATTGTTATTGGTATGGGTGTAGGTACCTAATATGTATTAAACAAAGTGTTTATTTCTATCATGGCAATTCAATACTGGATGTTCCTAATTTGATCGAATTCTTGCATGTCACTACTATTAAACGCTAACTGTAAGTACTATAAGGCTACATAGTTTTAATAAAATTTTATTGTGTACATAACTTATTATAGGTCGATAAACCATGCAGCAACCTATGGTGTGCAGGATGTCACTACTTAGTAATGGTTTTGAAAAAAACAATACAATTTACTATTAATAATATTTATCTTAATAATTGTGCAATATAGCACCAACATTTATTATTCTAAAGATAAATAGTTTGATCTAGCAAACAAACAGATTGCGTATACTTTAATGGGTTTAATTTTTTGCGTATTTCGTAAGTACATACCTCAAATTATCAACACATTACTAAAACTTGTACAAGTATACAATCAGCGACTTTCGTTGTTGGCCATACCACGACAATAGCATACAGTGAAACACGAACTTCAAAGTGTATCTTACGATATGTTTGCAAGGTAAAGTCGACCTAACTATTTATACAGTTAACATTAATGTGTAAGCATATTCACTAAGTATAAGGCCGGTAAGAACGGTATATATTTTTAAATATTGGATTGTAAATATTACCTATTTCATTTATTTGTTTTTTGTTGGTTCTCGTGGCATTGTATGCTGGCGGATGCACTATATAGTACAAATTAAAATATAAGTACATACTGCGGTATGATCTTGTAATCGATAGTTTAGGGAAATTAATTAAAAACTTAATTGACGTCTCTGAGTACCTACGAGTAATTTTGTGAATGTTTTCTACGAGTAAGATATATATAGGGTCTTAAATCTATCTCTGAATTCACACACTGTTTCAACTCCCGTAAAATGTATAGATTTGCCACATATTTATGAAGCCCACCCTATCCGGCACTCTGTTACCCATTTTCACAAATTATATTAGCCTCTTGTTACATTTAAGGAACGCGCAAACTCAATACGTTGTGATTAATTACAAAGTAGAAAATATACAATTGGATCGCGGCTACAGAAACGCCCGTAATTGTTATAACTATAATCATATAGATACTGTTTCAGGATTTATATTAACAACCTGAGCATCTTAGTAGGTACTGATGTCAAATGTCAGTCACAGATTAATTGTGTAACATTTACTGCAGGAGGTAAACAATGTGTGTTAAGTTTTGTGAATGTTATCTACGAGTAGATTATATAGGGTCTTAAATCTAGAATTCACACAATATTTCAACTCCCGTAAAATGTATAGATTTGCCACATATTTATGAAGCCCACCCTATCCGGCACTCTGTTACCCATTTTCACAAATTATATTAGCCTCTTGTTACATTTAAGGAACGCGCAAACTCAATACGTTGTGATTAATTACAAAGTAGAAAATAAACAATTGGATCGCGGCTACAGAAACGCCCGTAATTGTTATAACTATAATCATATAGATACTGTTTCAGGATTTATATTAACAACCTGAGCATCTTAGTAGGTACTGATGTCAAATGTCAGTCACAGATTAATTGTGTAACATTTACTGCAGGAGGTAAACAATGTGTGTTAAGTTTTGTGAATGTTATCTACGAGTAGATATATATAGGGTCTTAAATCTAGAATTCACACAATATTTCAACTCCCGTAAAATGTATAGATTTGCCACATATTTATGAAGCCCACCCTATCCGGCACTCTGTTACCCATTTTCACAAATTATATTAGCCTCTTGTTACATTTAAGGAACGCGCAAACTCAATACGTTGTGATTAATTACAAAGTAGAAAATATACAATTGGATCGCGGCTACAGAAACGCCCGTAATTGTTATAACTATAATCATATAGATACTGTTTCAGGATTTATATTAACAACCTGAGCATCTTAGTAGGTACTGATGTCAAATGTTAGTCACAAATTAATTGTATAACATTTACTGCAGGAGGTAAACAATGTGTGTTAAGTTTTGTGAATGTTATCTACGAGTAGATATATATAGGGTCTTAAATCTAGAATTCACACAATATTTCAACTCTCGTAAAATGTATAGATTTGCCACATATTTATGAAGCCCACCCTATCCGGCACTCTGTTACCCATTTTCACAAATTATATTAGCCTCTTGTTACATTTAAGGAACGCGCAAACTCAACACGTTGTGATTAATTACAAAGTAGAAAATATACAATTGCATCGCGGCTATAGAAACGCCCGTAATTGTTGTAACTATAATCATAGATACTGTTTCAGGATTTATATTAACAACCTGAGTATCTTAGTAGGTACTGTATGTCAAATGTCAGTAACAGATAATTGTGTAACATTTACTGCAGGAGGTAAACAATTTGTGTTAAGTATATTCGATGTATTCATATAATGGAAACTATTTATTAAATAAATGTATTTATTGTCAATTCAAGCCATCATGATTATGATGATGCAGCATGTAATGGAAACTATTCAATATATAAATGTATTTGGTGTCAATTGTTTTGTTTCATTTTCGTAGAATTTCCTTATTGCTATGCAATGAAGTTTAAAAAGAGAAAAAGTTTAATGACTGATATAATTAAACATTACAGCGGTTACTACAGACCGTTGGAATATTTTACCGTGTCGCGTAGCGGTGAAAGAATACTACCACCCCCTCTCTTTCCTTGGGTATAGTAAAAGGCGACTAACGCACTAAGAACTGCACATACATCCAACAGTAAAGAGCGGCGACGGGCTCACCATTTATCACGCTGAGCACCATGTGCAGTAGTTATATGACTGTGGCAGTAGTCTCTGACTAACCCTTTGGGGATAACGGTCGTGACTGTACTGAACTGCACAGTGTGAAAAAATGACCTCAAAATCGGACACTCCTCTTTTATTTTGTGAAATCGTAGCAGTTCACATTTCAAACACTTGGTAAAATTTTCACGTGCCAGTTTTACATACTTTACAATTTACAAGATATCGGTACTTATTGTAAGTTGCCAAAAATGTCGTTGCCAAAATCAGAAAATATTTAATTACTCATTAGCTATTAAAAAAAATCAAACTGTGAAAAGGAAAATATACGGGAATTAAAGATACAAAAGATAACATATTTTGGAAAGCAAAACCTTGCCCAGAAATCGTTAAAAATAATTGTATTTGTCTATTGCGTTCTTAACTTTTTAACCCTCTATACCAGCATATTTGAATCTGATTTTAATATGCACTTAAAGGGCTTGAACCATCCATTAATATATAAAATCGCAGGATTTTGATTACGTGATTTTTTTAGGTTACAGCTAATAAAATTTTGTACCGGTTATTTTCTGACCTAGGGTTGACACTTACGCGACGATAATATAAATTTACCGGTAAATTATTATTTTTACACGAAATGAAAAGCAGTATCTTCATTGTATTGTATGGTGGTAAAACGTGGTGTTTCCATCACCAAAATAGTATGAAAATGTTAACGAAAAACATATTAGTATTATATCAGAGGGCCTACTCTCTTTCTCCGAAACGAAATTTTGGCCGATTATTATTCGCTATTTACAGCATTTTCCATGCCTTCTGAAATTTCGTTCATATAAAATAGGTTTGGCATTTAGATTATTAATTTTTAGAAAATAGTTTGTAATTTCGAAAATATTAGAATGCGCCATGCCATATATAGCAAACGAAAATCGGCCGAAATTTCGTTTCGGAGAAAGAGAGTAGGCCCTCTGGCCTAGCGCTTTGCCATTCGACTATCTAAAAGGTGCGGTGATTGCGGCTGAGAGCAGCATCTTGAAAAAATCAAATCAATTAACATATTGTTTCAACCGTAGCCACCCACACAATTTGAAAATCCCAAAAACATTTTAAGGAAAACACAGTAAATAGTAATGGTTAGAATAATTAATATTCTACAGACTTTATTTAGAACTCAGTGTCACACTCAATACTCTTAAGTTGAATAGAAAACAAAGTAGGTAGTAATTAGAAAAATATCGTAACAAAAATAAATACTTTTGCTTGTAAAAATGCAACAGGGCTTTTTATGAACATAAGCGACGCAAGATTGATATTTTTGTCTGGACTTGTTGCTGCTTCGTTTGTCCCTACCTCCCCATCGCATACGGTTCGCGAGATATTCTCCCCTACTTTACCTAGTTCTTTTTTAGAAATAAGAAAAGTATTGGTTGCCATCAGGCCGTGGCACAATTTGTCGTACAATGCGCGCGCGCGTTTTTTATAAACTATCGGCACAGTACGTACGCACGCCGCAATGTACGACGAAATACGGGCCAACGATGTCTCGGATGCGCTTAGAGAGTAGGGCCTCAGGCATAGGGACGCTCGTTTGCCGGCTTATAACAAAATAAAAAAAACCGGACAAGGGCGAGTCGGACTCACCCACCTAGGGTTCAGTATAAATTTGTAGGCGCATATTTTAATTTTTTTCCCTTCTTCGTCATAAATCAAAAACTATACATCATAAAAATAATTAAAAATCTGTTAAAGCTTGTGCCAATAAAGCCCTTTCATACGATACCCCACATAACACGGTTAACTCAATTCAAAATTTGGACCGCCGTTCCTTGGCATAAATACCCTGTTTTTTAATGATTTAATTTCAAATGTATAGTTTTCAGATTTTTCCCTATACTTGTAGTATAAGACGGTAATACTTGCCAAATTTCATAGTTCTAAGTCAACGGCAAATACCCTATGAATTTTTATTCCCTTGAGAGCGCCGAAATATACGTTTTTGCGACATAAACAGCCGTATCTTTTTTTACGTTAACTTAGGAGTTCGATTTTTTCAAAGCTTCAAGATACTGTAGACTTGAGTATATCGTTTTAATTTCAACTCGACACCCTTACGCGTTCCCGAGATAAAGGGTCTTGACAGACAGACAGACGGACAACATAAGACCATGTTGTTTAATGATTTAATAAGAAATATATGGATTTTACATTTTTCCCTTTACGTGAAGTATAAAACGGTAATACTTGTCAAATTTCATAGTTCTAGGTCAACGGCAAATACCCTATGAATTTTGATTCCCTTGAAAGTGTCGAAATATACGTTTTTTTTGGCATAAAGACCCTGTTTTTTAATGATTTAATTTCAAATGTATAGTTTTCAGATTTTTCCCTATACTTGTAGTATAAGACGGTAATACTTGCCAAATTTCATAGTTCTAAGTCAACGGCAAATACCCTATGAATTTTGATTCTCTTGAGAGCGCCGAAATATACGTTTTTGCGGCACGTACAACGGCCGTATCTTTTTTTACGTTAACAAGAGTTTGATGTTTTCACAGCTTCAAGAGACTGCAGATTTGAGTACATTATTTTAACTCGATATCTTCACGCGTTTCCACGAAAAGGGTCTTGACAGACACGACAGACGGACAACAAAGTGATCCTATATGGGTTCCGTTTTTTCCTTTTGAGGTACGGAACCCTAAAAATGAATAAAAAAGTCGCTTTGATCACCATTCTTTTATATCGTGTACAAACATAGAATACAATGCAATACGGAACATCAAAGACTACTCCTCCTACCTATCATACTGCGTGTATGATAGGTGATAGGTGGCTGCAATGAAAACGGACTTTTTTTATTTGTTTTCATGTGAACAGGCACTGCCGTTAACAAAACCTCTCAAATAAAAATTACTTTACCGTGCATGCTTTGGTACTTGCGACTTGCATTTATTACTATTCGGGTATTTTCTTGTTACTTGCAGAAAAGTACATTTGCAATACGCGTGTTATACCTACAGGTTGTCGCAAGGAGGGTGTTAAAGGATACTAATATCTATCGATTTAATAATCATCTATGTTCAGCGAAATTGAACAGTCTTTATTTTTAATTATAGGTGTACTACTATTTTTCGAAATACGGTTAGATCCGAAAAACATGAAGTGAAGTTCTAAACCTACTTTTAAATTAGCACATGGCATAAAATTGTTTTTAGATATTTTTCAGTTTTGACATCTTCATTTATCATGAGTCAATCACTAACGGAAATTAATTTAAATATGTGTAAGATACCGTTTTTTTAAGTTAAAAGGAAGGCAAACGAGCAGACGTTTGACCTGATGGAAAGTAATCACCGGCGGGCGCCCACCGAGAAGCGAGGGGGAGTGGTTTCACTCACCGGACGAAACACAACAGCAGCAAGCGCCACTGTTTCACGCCGATATTTCGTAAGAGAACGCTCCAGCCAATTCGTGCTGTAACGCAGTGTCTCTACCAATCAGACAGTGTCACTCATTTACCACCACCCATAGGGATCTTGTGTAGGGTCTCAAGAGTAAATCTACTGACTTTAACCCCCCATACCTGTAGAGTTGTATGATTCGCTCCGTTTGAACTGACACGTGGCTAATGAAGCGCTATGAATCGCTGTGTTTGACCACAGTATTGTGGTTTGACTTACGTACGTGTGCATAGGGTGGAGGGGCGGCGAGCCGGCAGGCGGCGGCGGCGCGGCGACAACGATCCCGTAAAAACTGTCAATGATCGCCATTCTAAAGGTATTAACCATTCAGCGGTCGCATTAGTAACGGTTTACAAAATATTAAACCTTTAATTACAAAACCTATTAAAACATCTTTATTATTGAAATTTTTGCATTCACATTAATGCTATATATACAGGGCGTCCCACGGACATGCCACATGAAGGGAAAGTACCCTGAATATTGTAGATGGAACATTTTACTGAAAGAAGACATTATTTGAATTAAAAAAACAATTTAAACGGCATTCATAGATATTTCAATAACTACATGATTGAACCTGAAATCGAACCCGTTACATGAAAAAAATAATCACCCTGTAGCTTTATCATACCGATTGAAAGGCTTCATCATAAGGATTATTTTTTGCTAAATAACATAGTGTCACAAATAAAAGAAAGACCATGAATTTTAACATTTTTAATACAAAATTAATCAAATTATCAAATGCTCAAAATGAGTCCCTTCCTGTTGAATACTCTTTTAATTATTTCGCTCCCTGTCGATTTTTTTTATCTTGTTGTGGTGGATATTTAAAATAATACGTCCAAGTTCTGCTTGTAGCTTGTGGACACTTTCATACTGATTCTTGTAAACTATTTTTTTACATAACCCCATAAAAAAATCTTACGGGGATAGATCTGGGGATCTCGGTGGCCATCTTATTTGTCCATTTGTCCCGATCCAGGGATGAAAGTGTTATGTGACCTACTAATTACGTATCTCTTTATCATTTTATCATGCAATTAAATTATAATAGGGAAATGAGGCGTACTTCTAAAGTGGGCACATTTATTAGTAACAGTTACTTAGAATAATGTCAGTTGTATGTCGTTACGGCAATGTCAGCTTTCATTTTTTTCAACGTGAATTCAACGAGTCTTCTGGGGTCTCGGTAGCTCAGCGGTTAGAGCAGTGGACCGGCAATCCAAAAGTCGTGGGTTCGAATCCCATTTGAGCTTCTTGAGACTGGTTGATTTTTTTTCTAGTAAACATTTTATCCTAAATCTATTAAAACATCTTAGCGATTCGATTATTTGGGCTGTTTAAATTTTCGACAGTCTGTTTGCTCCATAAAGTGACTATACCTAGCGGAAGGTATAGTAACTTTATGGTTTGCTCGGTGTGCCCTCCGAGTCGGCTTAATCCTGATTTATATTTAGACACTTGCTACATTTTGATTAGGACGGGAACTTTATCAACCAGTCGATATGTGCCGTATATAGATTTTATAGTATTTTAAGTAAATGAACTTGTGCATATTTCAAAGTGATGTCTGTTTATGTATGGTACTTATATAATATCGTTAAAGGTTTTTTTTATAGATATAGTATTTAACATTGTCATGGATTGGTAAGACTTCACTTAAACCTGACCTTAAAAGGCAATATTACTTCAAGTAGCCGTAACTGCAGTTCATAAATTCAATCAGATATATATATATATATAGTCCTAAGCTACCTACCTGGCCATAGACGATAACTGATTCACCTAGAACAAACACCTATATGTTTATACGTATTTAGATCTTATATCCTTTGCAATAAAAGTCTCAGGTGATCAAGTACATTGTGTATATTGAATGTTATTTATGCTAATTAATAAAGTTATTGCGGTAGTTGTAAATACAACGCCCTGCCAAGGCGGTGGTTAAATAAACTACCCCTAAATTGGGGTAAATTCTTAGCATTACTTCCGCCCTTCACTTAACCAAGGAGACTTGATTAAGCTCCTCGTGTTACCTACCTGCCTACTTCGGTACCTACTTCGATAAAATGCTTACAATCCCTAAGGACATCGTCAAACAACATTAAAAGAATAAATTATTACGAGTATCTCGTCAAATCAAACATAATTTATAAAATCAACACTCGCTTAATTGTACTAAATATAAAAACCACTCGGATAGATAAGTGCCTTCGAAAATTGTTGATAATGTATTTGAGATTTGTTCTTTTTAACTTCTCAGTGAGTTTTTGTCTGTATTGTTGTATTGTTGAAGAGTTAATCTAGGATAAATAATTTAAAATCATTTGTGAAATGGAATGAAGAATGCTCCCTCATCATCCCGCTACTATTTTGCATTTTTTTTAATGATAAAGGACATCATTTTTTTGGGCCTTTTCTGAAAGTGCCGGCCAACAAAAATAAATGGTAGGTACGTGTTGTTAGAACTAGCCATTTGGAGAAATAGTTAATATGGCACAAAAGTTGTAGAATTGCTCCGAGCCAAGTAATACAAGTTCGAAGATTCATCATTTTCATACAGGTTTTTGACTCCTATTTTTTTTGTATAAACTGAATTGATGATGACCCCATAGCTTTTGCGCTGCAATGACAATTGCTTCAGATCATTAGTTCTAGCAATATCTACCATTATTTTATGTTTCCCAGTCCCAGCACTTTCAGAAATCAATAAATGTATGAGAATGATGAATCATCGAACTTGTATAACTTGGCTCTGAGCAATCCTACAACTTTTGTGCCATATTAACTACTACTCCAAACAGCTAGTTTTAACAATACGTACTATTTTTTTTTGTTGGCCGGCACATTCTTAAAATGCCCAAAAATGTATGGAGCCCGAATGATCTCCTTTGCGAAGCTTAATTTTTTCTGGTTGATCGTGGTTCATTCCCCATTCCCCGTTACACTGTACCCACGCTGGGAATTGAACCTGCAACCAAACCTCTGGGTCTACAGTTGTTACCAGACTAATCGATCGATCGATGGTAGAATGGATTAGTCGACGTTGATCGATAGTTTCTACCAGACCTATCGATCGATACCTCTCGATACCGATCGAGACCTCTCCCCCCGAACAGATGTAAAAATGTTTTGGAGATTTGTTAGTAATAGAAAAGGTCATGTCTCAATGCCAAACGTAATGCATTGCGGTGACTCTTCATCCTCAAATGGACATGAGATATGTGAACTGTTTTCGACCTATTTTGCTTCGGTTTATAAAGATGGCTCTCAAGATTGCAGACAATCTTCAACTCTACCCGGTTATAATTCCAAACAAACTGAAAATATACTTTTAGACACACTGTATTACTGGAAGAGATATCTGTATTACTCAGAAAGATTAAGCAGCTTGACACAAACAAAGGTGCTGGACCGGATCAAATACCACCATCATTTACTAAACGATGCGGTAAAGAGCTGAGCGTTCCACGGAACATTATTTTTTAATAAATCTCTTTTCTGTGGAGTCTTTCTAAAGCGATGGAAAACAGCCCATATAATTCCGATCTTCAAGAATGGTGATAAGTCTTGCTGCGAAAGTATAGACCAATTAGCATTTTGTCTTGCTTGGGTAAATTGTTCGAATCTTTGGTCTACGACCGGCTGTACTACCATCTTATACCCCTTATCTCCAACAAGCAACATGGCTTTGTCAAAGGTCGGTCAACAGTCTCAAACGTTTTGGTTTACAAAGATTACCTTTGCAAAAGTTTTGCTAGAGGTGGACAGGTTGACTCTATCTATACGGATTTCTCCAAGGCGTTCGATATAGCCCCTCATGAACTACTCTGCGCTAAGCTTGCCTCTTACGGTATTCATGGTAGTTTACTTCACTGGATGACCTCATACCTCGGTAAAAGAAGTCAGTTAGTCACTCCTAGAGGATTCTTTTCATCCCCAATTCAAGTAGCTTCAGGCGTTCCCCAAGGGTCGCATTTGGGACCCCTCTTATTTATTGTTTTCATTAAAGATCTTATTGAGAGCTTGTCGTGCAAATGTTTACTTTATGCTGACGATTTGAAGTTATTCAGTACAATCACTTCATCTAACGACTGAAATCTCTTACAGATAGGTTTGAATACCATTTCGGACTGGTATAAGGAAAACCTAATGCTTCTCAATGTCGCAAAGTGTTTCACTGTATCATTCACTAACAAGCGTCACGGTATCGTTTATGACTACTCAATTGGCGGCCAAGTTCTGCGAAGGTGTAATTCCGCTATGGACTTAGGCATTCCATTCGACGACAGGCTTTCTTTTAGAGCACATTATCAACACATAACATCGAAGGCTAAAATTATTAATTTTTGTTGTGAACGGAACTGGTTGTGTGCAGATTTTGAAAAATTAGGTTTATCACCTGACACTTAAACTTTTGTGAGTGAAGCAAATGGCTCCAGGCTGGACCATTGCTTGGTTACCTTGACATCTTGGCATACTGTCAAAAATATTTATGTAATGTAATGATGTCTTGTGGTCTGACCACTATCTGCCTTTAATAATACAAAGTGATTTAAAATGTGTCATCTAAATTATCTGAGTGTAATATAGAAAATAATAAAGCAATTTGGGGTGTAAGACAACCTGAGCAAATAGTGTTGTACACACACTTATGTAATAAAGATCTATGTAATATTGATTTTCCCAAGGAATTTCAAGTATGCAGTGATAAGCTTTGTAACAATAATGAACATAAATTAATATTGAATAAAATGTATTACAGTATAGTTGATATACTGAGAAATGCAGCTGTAGAGAGCTATGTTCAAAAAGTATCTCACTGTAGTTCACACTATGTTGTGGGATGGAATAAATATATAAGTGAGGCTCACCGAGATGCTAGGTTAAAATTTAATTCAACAGGGAAAACCTAAGCAGGGTAAAATATATGATGAGATGTGCCAAAGTAGAAAAACTTTTAAAAGTAAACTTAAGTGGTGCAAGAACCATGAACAACAGGTTAAATAGTAGATTAATAACCAAGGGGATAAAGCAGTGTCTTCTGTTGCGGGTGACGATTTAAATCGGGAGCGTAACGAAGGACTCGAGGTTTACTCCCGAGCGTAGCGAGGGTGTTAAAAACTTAAATCACGAGCGAAGCGAGGGATTTAAGACGAGTCCTGAGTGTATCGAGGGATTTAAGTTCACCCAAGACTAAGACAGCTTTATCACCGAAGAAAATACTCTACTTTTCGTACCATATGCGAAAAAATTAACACAATAATAATATGAGATAAGCATTTATTAAACATAATGATAATTAAAAGTAAAAGTTAACATTGGAAACATTGGTCCAATTATTGATAGAGAGAGTTACATTTTTGTTTGGTACATTTATTGTGGATGAGTTGATTTGTAATTTTTTTTAAATTCTTTTTTTTAGTTGATTTATTTCCTTGTTTTTCTTTCCTCTCCAAAAAGATGGATAATGCTCTATATACAAACTCAATGGTGTAAACACAGATGTAGTTCAGTATAAATTTCGGTAAGTATTCCAAATTTGATGAATGAAATTCAGTACAATTTTCTTTCCCTGTTTTTAACAGATTAAAAATGACTATTGTTATGTTCGCTTTTTGTGGCATAGAATGACACTTTTTTGAGCAAGTGGTACGAAAATGGATATAATTGCTACATTGCATAGAGGGAAAAACTTTGGTAAATTTTGGAAAGTTACCAATAAACTTAACATACGACCCAGTCGACCAACCAGAGTAGTTGATGTATCTGATGCTAGGTCTATTGCTAATAAATTTAAAGATCACTTTAAAGTAGAGTCGCCACTGGGTCGTGCTCAAAATGTTAAGATGTCTGAGACACTACATGATGTGTCACTGGTATATTTTACAGCTAGAGATCTGGAAAGGACTATTAGGCAAATGACCAAAGGCAAGTCACCTGGTCATGATGGTCTTAGTGTGGAACACCTGCAGTATGCGGGGATACATGTACATAGAGTGCTGGCCATGTTTTTCTCCTTGTGTATTAGTCACAGTCATTTACCACTTCTAATGTTAAAAACTTTGGTTGTACCGATAGTTAAGAACAGGACTGGGGACATCGCTGAGATGAGCAACTTTAGACCCATCTCTCTAGCAACTACTATTGCGAAGATCTTAGACAGGTTATTAGATGAATATTTGGAAAAATATTTGCAATTGGATGACTCACAGTTTGGTTTCCGGCGTGGTCTCTCAACTGAGAGCGCCATAATGTGACTCAAACATGTAGTTAGGTATTATACCGAGAGAGAAACCCCTATCATTGCGTGTTTCTTAGACCTGTCCAAGGCTTTTGATCTTGTGCGGTATGACATCCTATGGAAGAATCTGAGAGATGTAAATGTGCTCAGTGAGCTGGTATCTGTTTTTGAATGTTGGTACAACCATCAAGTTAACTGTGTAAAATGGAACGACTCCTATTCTGATTTGTATGGGTTGGAGTGTGGTGTGAGGCAAAGGGGGGATTAACCTCGCCCAGACTTTTTAACCTATACATCAATGAGTTGATTGTGGGACTCGGTAGTGACCATGTTGGATGCCACATTAATGGTGTGTGTATGAATAATTTGAGCTTTGTTGATGATATGGTGCTACTGGCTTCATCGATCAATGGAATGAGGCAGTTGTTGCAGAGATGTGAGTCATATGCCTCTGTGCATGGAGTTGTGTACAACTCTAAAAAGAGTGAATTTATAGTGTTTAAGGCCAAAAACCAAGTAACATGTAACCTACCACCAATAACTTTATGTGGTAACCCACTAAATAGAGTGCAACAGTTCAGGTACCTGGGGCATATTGTGACGGAAGATTTGAAAGATGACATGGAATTGGAGAGCGAACGTAGGGCGTTGGCTGTAAGAGGTAATATGTTGGCCCGCAGGTTTGCTCGTTGCTCGTATGACACTAAGGTCACACTATTTAAAGCATAATTTAGAGTGGAAAAATTGGAGACCCGTCGAAAATATTTTGATTTCCTTTATCTTTACAACATTGTTCACTCAGTACTCGATACCCCTATTTGCTTTCTCAAGTTACCTTTAACACAGCACACGCAGGTCCAAAGAAACTAATCTTTTTGCTTTACAGACTTATAAAAATAATATTTCCTTATAAAATCCTCTTGTTACGATGGCTTGTCAGTATAATGATTTGGCAAAAAATAACCTAGATCTGGATATATTTTCTTCTAAAATTACGACTTACGTAAGAGCACATAAGGATGTCCTCTATTTCACACCAGACGTTATAAAATCATAATTTGTTTGGTTTTTTGTAATTTGAAATTAATAATATATATGTCCCTGTGACCACGGATCCTGTAAAGGGTTCGAAACGTCAGGATAATATAAAACTATGTAAATAGTACATTAAACGCGAGTTAATCAGTAAAAAAGTGTTTCATTTCAATTAATAATATATAGTTATTATTTATTATTATTATTATTTAAGCCATGGTCGTCCGACTGCAGGGCAAAGGCCTCCCTTCCCTTTTTCCAATCTTCACGATTAAGGGCTCTTGATGGCCAGTCTTTGCAGTTGGAGTCTAGCTCGTCCCGCCATCTCCTTCTGGGCCTGCCGCGTCGTCTCCTGGCATCGCGTGGCATCCACATAGTCGTGGTTTTCGCCTACATCTCGTCCGACATTCGACAGATGTGTCCGGCCCAGTTCCACTTCATACTAGCGGCCTTTTGTCCAACATCAGCGATTTGTGTTTTGGAGCGCAGTATTGTATATTTTACGCGGTCTGACAATGACTCCCAGAATACTGCGCTTCATCGCTCGCTGGCATACCCCGAGCCTAGACTTTTGCTGAACAGTCAAAGACCAAGTCTGTGCACCGTAGGTGAGGATAGGGAAAATGCATATGTCCATTAGCTTTTTCTTTAGTGAAAGCGGTAGTTCTTCCTTTAAAAGGTTTTTCATCGACCAATAGCTCTTCCAGGCATTTTCGGTGCGTCTAGCAACTTCCATGTCTTGTCGCGCCTGGAAAGAGACTATTTGACCGAGATAAAGGTATTCTTGGACATGTTCGATCTCAACCTTGGGGGTTAAGAACAAAACTGAATACCCTCTACGTGAACGCTCTGTCTAATAGTTATGATGTCATTATCCTAACAGAAACCTGGCTACAAGAGAATATATCTAATAATGAGTTGCTGGATAGCCGGTATCGAGTGTTCCGATGCGACCGTGACCGCGCGGGTAACGGCCGGCGTGACGGCGGTGGGGTGCTGGTCGCGGTGCACCGCGGGCTGACCGCGTCACCGTGCTCGCCGCCGACTGCTGACCCGCCGCCTGCGCGCTCACTGCTTGTTGATCACCTACTCATTGAGCTGCGGTCGCGTAATTATCGTTGCGTGATAAGCGCTGTTTACATACCGCCTAACCTAAACTCTGATATTTATATATCACATTTTAACTCTTTGTCCGCAATATTACAGAACTTGGATGTAAATGAATTTATTATAGCAGGTGATTATAATCTCCCAACATTAGAATGGCGCGACAGTGGTACACAATTAGAACCGATTATCACTAGTAATTGTTGTTTGTCGAACACGTATTTAATGAACTTTATGGCAACTTTAAACGGGTTTCAAGTAAATAAGTACAAAAATACTAGAAATAGAATATTGGATTTATTAATTACTAATATATGTGATACCAAGACTTTCCCCACGCAATTACCTCTGCTGCAGCCTGACGAAAACCATCCTCCTTTTTTTGCTTTAGTACCAATAGATAATATTTGTTTGTCACCTAAAACTACTAAACCTAGCACTCAATTTAATTACAGCAAAGCAAATTATGATAACATTAATGCCGATATCGCAAACATTGATTGGGACCCAATGTACTCATGTAATAGTGCGGATAGTGCAGTATCCCTTTTTTATGAAAATATTTATACTATTATAAAAAAACATATTCCAACTAAAATTATTAAATCATCCAAGTTTCCTGTATGGTTTTCACCGGCTCTTATTCATATTTTTAAAAATAAAAACAGGGCCTGGATTAAATGGAAGACATACCAGAACAAGTCAGATTATCAAGAATTCTCTGTGTTCAGAGCGCGATTTAAACTTTTCTCACATAAATGTTATACAAACTATTTGAAATCTGTCGAAAACAGTATACAAGATAACATAAAATACTTCTGAACGTATTTCAAAAATAAAAAAGCAACCTTAGACATACCCACCAGAATAACATATAATCATTGTACAACAGATGACCCATCCGAAGTATGTCATTTGTTCTCAACGTTTTTTAAATCGGTTTTTGAACCTTCATCTCTATCTATGGATTTTGACATTGACCACATTGAGGACAATAATCACTCAGTTGATCCGTCAATAAATAAAATAAACCTCAAAGAAGATGATATTCTAGAGCAATTGCAACATTTAGACGTTTCTAAGGGGTCAGGTGTCGACAACTTGCCGCCTACCTTTCTCAGGTCCACGGCTACTACAATTTGTAAACCAGTACATTATATATTTAACCGATGTTTACATGAAGGCATCTTTCCCACAATTTGGAAATCAGCTCGTATTTTCCCGGTTTTTAAATGTGGAGATAAATCGCGGGTTGAGAGCTATCGACCAATATCGATCTTACCCGCTCTGTCGAAGCTATTTGAGAGATTGATTCATAACAGTATATATCCTGCTTTACATAACATCATAATACAACAACAACATGGCTTTGTTAAAAAGAGATCAACCACCACTAATCTATTAATTTATGCATCGCATCTTTTTGAAAGTATGGATGATAACAAACAAACCGACTGTGTATATACCGACTTCAGAAAAGCTTTTGACAAAGTGGATCACCGGATCTTATTGGACAAGTTGGCCTATAATGGTATCAGGGGAACATTGTGGCGATGGTTTAGGTCATACATAACAAACCGCACGCAAAAGGTCGTCATTGGTGGTTATGAGTCTAATTTCGTTCCTATAAGTTCTGGAGTCCCACAAGGCTCAATACTGGGTCCGTTACTGTTTATTGTGTACGTGAACGACGTGCAAAAATGCTTCAAGTTTTGTAATTTTCTTATGTATGCAGACGATCTAAAAATATTTCACACAATAGAAAACGAGGATGACCATCACCGGTTTCAACAGGATCTTGAGAGCTTTATGGCATACTGTACCAATAATAAACTAAGCTTGAGCATCGATAAATGCAAAACTATTACTTTCACAAAGAAAAATCGGGTTAGCAAGTATAACTATAACTTTCATGGTGTACCTCTTGTAAGAGTTGAGTCTATCAGAGATCTAGGTGTTGTCCTAGACAGTAAACTACATCTTAACCAACACGTGGATACCATAATAAATAAGGCTTATAAGATGTATGGCTTTGTGATGAGAGTGGGTAAAGATTTTAAACGACCATCTACTTTTCTTTCCCTTTATAAGGCATTAATAAGATCACAACTAGAGTACGCTGTGCCCATTTGGAATCCGTTTTATCATAAATATATCAAATCTCTAGAAAGTGTTCAAAAAAAATTTTTACGTTCCATGCAATATAAATGTTTTAAATGTCGCCTATCGTATGAACAGCTTCTTGAAAATTACAAACTTATCACACTCAATCAAAGACGCACACAACTAGAGATGAATATGCTCTATGACCTGTGTCATAATAGATATGACTGCATGCCTATAATTAATAAATTAAGTTATAAAATACCTGCCAGGGTTCACAGCCGTAACCCATGTAAATTGTTTGCAACCAATAGATGTCGTACAAATGCCGGTAAGCGATCACCCCTATACCGGATGGTCACATCATTTAACACGTTCTTCAATGCAATTGACATGATGGCGGTGAGCCCTGGTACATTTAAAACTAAGTTGCTCGAAGAATTGATGCGGCGCAGTGAGTTAGTGGACTACTAATCTGCCTCTCACTGTAGTGCATAAGTGCTTATGTGTAAATCATTATGACTTTTCATCCAAATTAAATTCAGACTAGTTTAATTATTATAGTACATATTTTGTAACGTAGCACTACATTGTCAACCTAGCATTATTTAATTTTATTTACAATATGTGGTAAACGGTGTTGGTGACAATTCTACCAAATCATTTGTCATAGTTTTTAACCATTAAGTATTGTCATTGTTTGTTTACCCCAATAAATGGAAAAAAAAAAAAAAAAAACCCCTCAATGTTAATCCTACGTTTTGTGCCGTTTGTCATGAGCTTCGTCTTCGACATATTCATGCTAAGTCCAACCTCGAAGCTCGCTGTGTTGAGTTGTTGGATCATTATACCAAGTTCTTGAGCGGTGGATGCAAAAAGGACTATGTCGTCGGCGAACCGAAGGTTATAGTTAGCCTTTTTTCGCAGACGGCGATACCCTTATCCTCCCAGCTGACTGCCAATGTCCTTAATACCTCTTCCAGAGTGGCTGTGAAAAGTTTAGGAGACAGAGGGTCTCCTTGCTTTACTCCTCTTTGGATATGGAATGATGGTCCAGTTGTGTGTAGTTTTACAGCTGCGGTGCTATTGCGGTAAATATGCTATAGTAGACTAGATATGGAATTCTTGATATTTTTCTATTATTTGGTTTAAAGTATGTAAATGGTCGGTTGTTGAGAGGCCGCGTCTGAAGCCTGCTTGTTCAGCGGGCTGGTGATAATCTAGCTGGACGGGAACACGACTTTCGATCACTTTTATAAAAACTTTGTAGAGATGTGATACAAGGCTAATAGGTCTGTAATTTGTAATATCGCATTTGTCTCCTTTATTATGCAATAAGATTATGATGAAATGGCAGAAGTTTTCTGGAAATTTACCAGTTCTCAGAATTAGGTTAAATAGGTTGGTTACATGTGGTAATAAGATTGGTTCCCCAACTTTGAGGGCATCGGTGGTAATGCCGTCCTCACCAGGGCTTCGGCTGTATTTCATGGTCATCAACGCTCTGTGTACCTCAAACCCTGTTATCGGGGAGATATCGTCGGAACATGAATGTAACCGAAGTATTATTTATTTATTTTATTTTATTTATTTAAACTTTTGCAACATAACATTACATGGCGGACTTAATGCCTGAGGCATTCTCTACCAGTCAACCATAGGGTGGTGCAGAGATAACATGGTAGGTGCATTTAGGTGCGATAATAAAAGTGGAAGCGTAGGTATACTTTTAAATATTTTAAACATACTTAATACAAAAACATATAAGTAGTAAAATCTATAAACACTATATTTTGAAAGTAGGTACACATCACTTTAAATATATGCATATATAAATATAATATAAATATATATATAAACATACAATACATAATTTATAAATATGAAGTTATTGAGATGATACTGCCATGGTTTTTCCAGAGAAGAGCAAGCGGACTTTCTTTTTAAATGCTTCGCGACTAGTGGTCATCCTGATTTCGAGAGGCAGCGCGTTCCAAAGAAGAATGGACTGAATAAGAAAGGAGGAGTGTACAAATCCAGAAGTATGGGAAGGAGAGAGAAGGAGAAGATTGTTAGAAGACCGGAGATTCCTACTATGAGAAGAGCAAAGATACTGGAAATAGGGAGTTAGATAAGAAGGAGCATTAGGAGAGTTTAGTATCGAAAAGAGTGTGGTCAGAGCTCGTAAACGTCTCCGCTGGCGAATGGGCAGCCATTTCAGCTCGGACCTATACTGTGATATGTGGTCATACTTCTTCAGATTGAATATAAATCTAATACTGTTGTTGAGCAGTCTGTCGAGCTTGTCAAGCAGGTCTGAGTTAAGGTCGTAATAACACACGTCACCATAGTCAACCATAGGAAATATTAAAGTTTGCGCAAGCATTACCTTCGTCTTGAACGGTAGAAAGTTCCTCAGGCGGTTTAAGGAGCGCAAAGTCCAGGTAACTTTTTGGCTAACACTAGCAACCTGAGAATGCCAGCTGAGTGTAGAATCGAGATGTAGGCCAAGATTTTTGACGGTCGTGCTAAACGGTATGACCGTTCCGTCAAACACTTTAGGGGGAAGAGAGGTAATCCCCACTTTACTTGTCAATCGCGGGCTACCAACAAGTATCGCCTGACATTTTGTGGGATTTACAGCTACAACAAACCTACGAGACCAGTCGTTAATTTCTTCCAAATCCCGATTAATTTTTACAACGGCGTCTGATAGTTCGTCCACCCTTGCATGGGTGTAAAGCTGAAGGTCATCGGCGTACAGATGATACGCACACTGAAGGTGGTGGGTGATAGAGTTAATAAATATTGAAAATAATAATGGAGAAAGTATACCGCCTTGTGGAACGCCAGCATCCAAATTACACCAATTTGATGGTGTGTCATCGATGCGGACGGACTGCTGACGCTCTTGAAGATAAGAGGAGAACCATTCCTGTACTCTAGATGAAACCATAAGATGAGAAAGGATGGAAAGGAGTATGTTATGACTGACGACATTAAAGGCGTTTGAGAAGTCGATGAGTACTAAGACTGTGACTTTCGTATCCTCCATACCTTGTCTAATGTCACCAGTCACTTTCAGGAGAGCGGAAACAGTGCTGTGCCCAGGCCTGAAACCAGATTGTAGGGGACCAACGAGGTTATTCTGGTAAATGAATTTTGAAAATTGTTTATCAACACAGGCCTCGATTGCCTTGGATAGAAACGGAAGAATGGATATGGGCCGATAGTGGGAAGGCAAGGACGGATTAGAGATCTTAGGTAAAGGGCGCACATAAGCCTTACGGCACTGGGAAGGGAATTGGCCACAGTCTAGGGAAAAGTTGATGATGTGGGTAATCGGAGAAATAACATAATTTATGATAGCGATAACCATCCGACGACTGATGCCGTCATGTCCTAAGGCTCCGGATTTGATGGAGAGGATAATCTTTTTGATTTCATCCACAGTAACAGGAGAGAAATGAAAAGGGTCAATACTAGGACGAGGTAGACCTGCAATGTTATTTACCGTCTGACAATTGGTTGCATGATATGCATACTAGCAGTTGTGGTGAAATGACGATTTAAATCATCCAACGAAATTGCGTTCGGCAGAACAACACTACGCGTCTTGCCAACACCAAGGGTTCCAAGGAACTTCCAGATATCAGCGGGGGAGGACGAGGATTAGTACTAGCGGAGTACAAAGCTTTGTAAAATTGGGTTGCTATTTGTAGAATCTTGTCTCTGTCGCCATGCCTCACACCCTCACGATCCCTCAGCCTGTTAATTGAGGATTTACCTTTGGCATTGCCTTTGATTGCAGTTATTATTTATAAAATTTTATTTTTAAGGGTTTCTCCATTTTGTTTTTATAAGGCACACATACTTTGGATTGCAATCCAGTCTTTTAGTATTTACTTTTATGTGTTTTTATAGAAACAATTGTAATCCGTCTTGTGTGTATAAGTAAATAAATTCGTCGATCGACGACATCAATCGATGGTAAAATGGATTAGTCGACGTCGATCGATAGTTTCTTTCGTTGCAGTCGATCGACGATCGATCGGTTGGTCTGGTAACACCCTAAAGATTCTACCAGACCAATCGATCGATGGTCAATAGACCGGTAGAATGGATTAGGCGACGTCGATTGATGATGTTTGATTAGATGCGCCGGCCGCTTCACATAGTACGAGCAACAGTTCCACAGTGGTTGAGGATTCTGGGTGAAGCGCGCTTTCACCTTCGGCATTATCGTCATTTACCATCAGGTGAGATGAATGCCAAGCGCTTACCCGTTGTAGAATATAAAAAAATAAAAAAAAACATCCTACTGGCCAAGAACAACGCGTCCTCTTTTAAATACATTTCGAAAGAAACTGGTGGAATATAGCCGGGGTTAATCGATTAACGTCGACCGACCGTCGATCGATTGGTTAGTCGAACGGTATTCGTCTATTAATTAAAGCTACCGGACCTATCGATCAACGTCGACCGATGGAATCGATCGATCGATCGATCGATGGATCGACTGCGGCTACGCTGTATGAGTTTTATAAACCAACGAAAGCGCAACAGGCTCGGTAGCTAAACGTAAGCTTCAAGGCGATTTCGAAGGCGCTGATTAAAGCAAACGCAAGAAGTAGACTGAAAATCTTAAATTGTTATAGCATAAAAGATAACAATTTATAAGGCTGCATGTATCAATAACGACGATTAGGGTAATAAAGCAGTTAATTATGTAGTAGTAAGTTTAAGTAAAGAATTTATACTATAGATAATGTGTACCTATTTCAGCAACGACAACTTAAATTATATGTATTTAATTTGCCACTAATAATATCAGCTACAGTATAAAATAGTGAGTGGATATAAAAATTAAAAGCATGTGAATATGAAACATGTTAAAATACAACCATCCACCGCCTGTTCATACACTGCTATTGACAGGTACCAGTATATTAAAATAAGCCGATTATGACGCAGTACCTACTTTTATTAAAAGCTGCTTATTAATCACCTATATTAATAAAACTGATAAAATTGGATTGCAATCATAAAAAAAATTAAACTATCATCATGGCAGTGTCAACGCACAGATACTAACTTTGATATACGAATTTAATAATTACACTCGTTCTTTGTATTCAATCCATTCTTAGTAGTTTTGTTGAAACTCACTATAAATCTATAATAATGCTACTCTCAATGAGAAGCCCTTAACGCCCGTATTTACAAACATTACTTGTCTAAGCAAAGTAGAAATGCTATGCGAAGTAAGACATTTCTGACAAGCCTGGCTACCTTAGCTATGCGTTCATTTTAAGGGACGCATAGCGCCGGTAACCACTCAAGTAGGTAGGTACTGTTTAAGAATAGATTTTTGAGACCCTGTGCGTCCGAGCGCACTGTGAGACCTCATAGTAATGTTTGTGAATACGGGTGTTAGACTCCTAGCGCACGTTATTGCATCTCCACCTGCAAGAATACTTACCTTACGCTAAACAACAGCTGCGTAAAGATAGAAAATACGTAACAAATAAAAACTACAATAAAAATATTAAGTAATGGTTGATGAATAACAATAAAAAATAACACGTTATGTACACTCCATTCATTATTCATTATATTTTTTTATTTTTTTCATTTTTGTGAGAGGGGTGATCCACATTACCTGGATGTGACGCCAAAACAAAAATATCATTAATATCTTCTTTTTCTTCTTCTTCTTTGTTTAGTCGCCACTAAAGATTTCGCCTATGTCAAGTATTCCGCTTAGGCTTTTTGCGTTTGTACAGTAGAATGAAATAAAATGGAGTCTCAACTAGTGATGTACGTCTGGGAATATTGCCACTGCCGGGAACTTTCCACTCCCAATGTGCCCGGATGTTTTCCGGGCAATTTGGGAATATTGCCCAATGTTCCCAGCAGACCATTTGTTATTTTGTACCTTTCGTATCAGAATGCTATGAAAGAAAAGAGTTTTAGATGATTATCCCTACCCGCCCGCACCTAATTAAAATCGCTGCCTCGCCCTGCGAGCACTACTCGCGCGTTTCCACCACACACGCCCTGTGTTTAGTAGTAGTTTTGTGCGAGTTGTTGTAAAAGGTGTATTTATTACGCATGCGTACCGTAATGTTTTGTGAAAAGGCATAATAAATATAAAGTACACGAATACTTTAAAGGAGACAAGGACGATACGGGCCATATATATATAATGAAGGGCGATGGAGACAGTAAATCGATGACTCCGGAGTACAGTACGCTCTAGAGGTACGTCCTCTGGAGAGGGGGACAAAAGAGATGAGGTCAAAGAGTTTTTCAGAACACTCGCCATGGTATAAGCGGTAGAAGACGCTAAGTGACACAATATTTCTCCCCAAATGTAGAGGTTCGAGAGTGTTAGTAACCTTTGAATTGTCGATATATGCACAGCGCTGCTCTGCAATCTGTCCAAAGTCTCGAGAAAGTACTTTGCAGAGCCATCCCAGAGGTGAGGTAATACTTCCCACAAGACCGCACCTGTCACCACACCTGTCTTGTACTAAGTGCGAAACTGACCAGGCGTGAAGAATCGCCGCACCTTGTTCAGGACACCGAGTTTACATGAGGCTGTTTTAATCCCGGCTTTGATGTAGTCCCTATGGTTCAGATCGTAGCAAATCTCCATACCGAAGTCCAACACCCGATCGAGCTCATGCAATGATTGAATCTTTCAATTTCTTCATTTCTGGTTTAACCTGCCCAGTCGCTGGGTGACCGTTATATCCCCCATGCACTGTGCTATCATCTGCAAAGCAAAGAATATTTCCAAGTGGAAGCATATCATTGATATGCAGAAGGAACAGGGTGGAGGATAGAACAGAACTCTAAGAGACACCGCGTTCACTGACATGATCCGTGAACCTTTCCATCTGAGAAAACTCGGATTCTACGCTCATGCAAAAAGGTCTTTTTCGCATACAAAATACTAAAGTGTCTCAAGACGAAAGTCTTTGACAGTGTGTATTGCAAGTGCTGACATACGGAAATGAGCCGTGGTCGCTCACTAAGGGCGTTATAAGAAGGCTCAAGATCACTCAAAGAGCAATGGAAAGGGCAATTTCTCTGCGGGATCGAATTAGAAATAAGAAACCGTAGAAGAGCTAAACTAACCGAAATAGCCCAAAGAATTGCTAAACTCAAGCTTCACTGGTCAGGGAACACCCCTTGTAGAACCGACGCGTCGATCCAAATCTTTGGGGCAGAACGATTCTTGAGTGGCGAGCGCGCACCGGAAGACGCAGTGCGGGCAGGCCTACAACAGAGCACCGACGATGTAGTAGCTGGAAGCAGCTGGATGTGAGCAGCACAAGACCGGATGTGGTGGAGATCCTTGGGAGGGAGGTCTTTGTCCAGCAGTGGGCTTTATCCAGCAGCAGCATAATTCAGTTGGTGATGATCAATTAGAGTTATTTACTATTGACAAACTCTTACGAATAGACAGGACAGGACAGGGTGCGTTTGCTACTTGTCTAAGGGGGGCTGGGCGGGCAGACCACGGTATATTACATAGTCCATAGGTTGATAAATGTAAGCCATCAAAGATTGATATGGATAAAGATATTGACGACTATAATTTTTTTTAAAATATCGTATGGATCTTCTTTAAACCTTAGTGACTATTTAGTATGTCAAATTGGTAGTTAGAAGTATTTAAATATTATTTAAAACTTTCCGGCGAGGTAAATGAATAGCTTCTCATAGTTATCCAAAATTGCTGGCAACAAACTGAGAACATTGCCGGGAATATTGCCTAGAACATTGCCGGCACATTGGGAGTTTTCGTTATTATGATACTTTATTGTTAGCTATTATTTTAATTATATATACAGTAGTAAACTAAAGATAGTTCAAAACAAATCTTTTTAAATTTCTATTAAATAATATAATATTTATAATATTTAATCAAAACTCCAAGTAAGTTCCCAATTTGGGAACATTGCCAGCAAAAATTCTAGTCCTCGGCAATCTTCCCGGGCACGGTACATCACTAGTCTCAACACGTGTTGTTCCGAAAAGAACACGCGAGAAACTCTCATAAATATCTGGAGTCGATCCGTCGCGCTAATGCAATAATCGGTGATGTCAAACTGATGGTAGAAGGTTAAAAGAATAGCTTTAAATATATGTAGAATAGATAATTTTAAATAAGTAAATTTTAATCGCGAGCAAAAGCATGATCACAGAATAACTGATAGTAGCATGATGAAGCGTTTTGAGGAAAAACGTTATCCTAACAAGAGCAAAAGTACAGTAAAAGTGTAGCTCGATCGCACAGCGAGCTGCAATCAGATCGGGTAACGAACTTGCAAGTTGATCTTGTAAAGCTTGTGGTGACCCTGAAATCGGCATAACCCAGAAATCTGCGTGCTATCTATCTACTGTAGAATTTTTTAAACTAAACAAACAAACTTGCAACTGTTTAAAGAAAGAGAGAAGAAAATACAATAAAAAATAAACATATAATAAGGTGCAGCTACTAAACATACATCGCATGCATTCAAAATCAAACCTTGTCTTGTTTCTATTTACAGGGTTGCAGGACTTTATGTAGGATTATATAATGACACGACACAAAGAGTAGATGAAGGCTACAATTTAACCAGTAAACGGTACGATCTAATTGTAAATATGTCGAAGGTTAAAATTATAAAACTAAAAGTTACTTACCTACCCACCATGCGTCTTAATAATATTAATTCCACTGAGTCTCAAATACTCAATGGTTTATGATTGATAGTCATAAGCTGATTCATGACTACAATGTTTTATTTATTTAGCCTATTTTGACCCGCTGCTGAGCAAAGTCTCCCCCAAACCCTTCCATGCATCTCTATCCGTGGCGCTTACTTGACTACAATTGGCTACTTGACAGTTTACGAAAAAGTATTTTAAAAATTACAAACGCTTACTTTATACCCTGTACAATATTTTCTTTCTCGAAAAAACTTTATTTAAGTAATAGAAAAAAAACTTTTTCCTTATTGATTTCAAATTTCGTGCGAAAACGGTTGGTCACGTGACATTTTGCTCTGTGACGTCACACTTCAATAAATATAAAAACTAATCTTAAAACCTGACAGATAGTTCTTGATTATTTTTGGAGGTCCCTTCTGGCGTCCCCCAGGGATCCCACCTTGGTCCTCTATTTTACTGTGCCTTAGAATACGACATTCATAGATATTTTGAAAATTCGGAACACATTTTATACGCCGATGACAAGAAAGTATTCATGAAAGTAGCATCGCTTTCTGACTGTGAACTTCTCCAGAGAGATTTGAATGCCCTTTATGAATACTATAAACTTAATAATATTAAAATCAATATAAATAAATGCCAATGCATTAGTTTTAGTCGTAAGAAACAAATTGTCGAGTTTTCCTATAATTTTAACGGCACAGTCATTGATAGGACTGACTCTATAAGGGATCTTGGAATTTTGCTGGATTCTAAAATGCTATTCTTGAATCATATAAACTACGCTACCAACAAAGCATACCGTAATTTAGGATTTCTAATGAGAACCTGCAAGCCTTTCAAAAATGTTCATAGTCTTAAGGCAGTCTACTATGCTTTTTGTCGAAGTGTCCTCGAATATGCGAGTCCCGTTTGGAATCCCCAATATATTACACACGTAGAAAAATTGGAAAAGATCCAAAAACGATTTATAAGACACTTAAACTTTAAAACCTCCAGACGAAGTCAATCTTACTTGGTTGACTGCAAGCACTATAATTTGCTACCTCTAGATGCTCGTCGTGACCTACTTGACTTATGCTTGCTGTACGATATTTTGCAAAACAATCTGGATACATCTTATCTTATTTCACTTGTTAAGTTTTGCACTCCTAAATCCCGTACAAGACACACTCCTTTGTTTAACGTACCGACCCACCGCACCAACTACTCGAGTAATGCTGTTATGACCCGTTTGCCCAGGACATACAACAAAAAATTTCAACATATTGACATATTTAATTCGAGCAAACAGTCCATTAAACGAAAAGCATATATCGAGAATGGGTAAGCATCCTTGTAAATTAAAATTTAAATTAAAAATATTAGGTTATTTACGTCTTGGTATTTTTAGCACTTAAAGGTACTTACTTTTCTAAATAATGTATGTATCTAATATAAATATGAATATATTAGTTTATTCCTTTGAGTTTGTTTGCATGCTTATGTTTAGGGTGTGGGTTTATATTTTTATATTTTTATTATTGTTGTTTTTACTCTTAATTTTAAAATAGATTTAGTTGTATACTGACTCTGAAACATATATTGAGATATTATTGTAATACCACGAGTCTATCTGCTGTTCATATAATATTGTTCAAGTGCCTGTCGTTATTGTGTATCATTAGTTATTATGTACCCACCTTGTTAAAATTAATTAGTCTAAGTTGTGGAATTCTATAATTGGCTTAAGCGTTTTAAAATAAGTTTTCTCTTGTAATGATTATGTAAAAAAGCTGTTGAACTTCCAAATAAATAAATAAATAAATAAATTTTGTGAAATGTGACGTCACATGAAGCTCAATCATGGCCGCCCGTGTTTCGAGTCTTGTAATCCACAGAAAAAAAATCGCAAATTTATTTTGTAAAAATAAAATATATACAAATTATCTTAATAAAAAAAACTATTTGATAATTATCGTTAAAATCATAAACTACCATTTCCGTCATATTTCATATTTTATTGTTACAACTGTCAAATAGCCAATTATTAAATTTAATCATCATCATCATCATTATCAGCCCATTACTTGTCTCCAACCAACAGCATGACACTGAGCACGATCAGCGGCTACTGAGTTTAAATGCAAAATGGTTATGGAAAGTTCTCAATATAAAACAATTATGTGGCGACTTCCGATATGAGAAAATGTTGCGCCGCAGCGGCATGTTCACATCATGTGCGACAAAGGGAAATTCTGTTTTCGTTGTGTTGTGGTCTGTGATAAGATAACATTCACTAGCGTGTGATCGGAATGAATACGAATACTACGTAAGTTGTAAGTTACAGATGTACACAAGCCAGTTAGATTGCCGTAAGTAAGTTTATTAAAAGAAAAACACCGCGCTTCGGTCATTCACATTGAAAGATATACATAATTAAATACCAGATATCGTAGGTGCCATGATTGAACCAAATACAATTAACTGTTAACCTATGCTCACAAAATCACTTTCTTCTCTACAACAACAACCAAGCATTATCTATGTCGGCTAGCGCAAGAAGGTCTCAAAAGCTTGACTTACCATGGCACTAACTTTGGATTTGCCTATCTTTAATTAGACATCGAAATGGATTCCTTTACGTCGCCTAATGGTAAGTGACGAGAGTATCAAGGTTAAGGCCGAAGGTGTAAGCGCACTTCATTTTAAATCCTTAACCATGATAAACAGATGTTATAAAACAACATTTTTTTATATAATTTCATTCGCCGAATTAATAAATTCTCGAATAACCCACCTGGATGTAAACTTTTGTCATTGTATTTTTCTTAGATGCCGTTTTCTTAGACGAGCCTTGTTTATTCTATAATAGTTCCTTAATTAATCGAGTAATCGTATTTAGATAAACTTTCTATCGTATTACTTTTTATGCAAAATTCTTTGGTCAAAAAGCACGTAAGAAGCATGAAAGCAAGCAGCAGGCTTGAATACTGTGCTCGCTTGGTCGACTCATATTAACTAAACTTACTCTAAAATATTTCAGATAACTATTTTACATTACTACGGGGCACTCCACCCTCGAATCCTCCGTCGGATAAGTTGTTTGAATAAATTACAAAAACAAAACTTTAAATCTTCGATCATCTGAGCCATGATCAGTATCAAATCAAAAATCAAATCACCAACCTAAAAACCTTAAAAACCCACTGCTGCAGGCCTTCCCACGTGGACAACATGTTTGGGCCATAACCCACCACGCTGGCCTAATGCGGGTTGGTGGGTTTTAACCGATTGCCATCTTTCGACGACAACCGGAACCAACAGCTTTACGTGCCTTCCGAAGCACGAAGGAGCTCGAGATGTTTTTAATTTGGTCACCCATCCAGCAACCCCACATTGCGAAAGTGGCTTAGCGAGCAAGATCGCAAGCCGAACGCGCTAGCCGCTGTTCATTCACGTCAAATGAAAGTTGAGTAATGTACTATTGACACTGATGCCGAGTCCTCTTCACTACAGAAGCTTTCATACGTCTACCAGCAGGTATAGCAGTGAAGAGTTTCGGAGATACGACGTTTCCTTGATAGTAAAAAAAGAAATAAGAAAACAGATAGTCTGGCCAACGAAAGCTGAACCAGGAAAATGAAGCAATTTAAAAAAAAATCATGACTGTGTAGCACTTGGTCACTCACACAGCTGCAATTTGCTTAGAAAAATTTCAATTTGACATACGACATGACATCTCAGATAGACATACACACATAAAGACAAAGTGTTGCCAGTCAAATAATTACGAGGTCCATCATCCATCTTGGAACAAAATATTGGTTGTTTCAATTACTGTTTACGGAAATAGCTTTTTTTTTCAACTAGTAGGTAAGCAGCCTGTTTTGTACTCTGTCTCTGTAACATTTTATTCCATTTATTTATGTTCTTGTGAGCAATTAATTGTATTAAGTATTATTAATTAGTAAGATTAATCAATTTTTATGAATAAAAATCAATTGCCACGAATTTAAGTGTCGTGTTTTTAACTGTCAGGTTAGTATGAAAATATTTTTTTGCATATTCGTTTAGGGATAAGTACAGAATGTTGTTCGCGCGGACGAAGCCGAGGGCGCGGCGGGCGGGCCGCTTGTAACATGTAATGATTAATGTCACTCACTACTATACTAGGGCCAAATAGGATGAACAATGTTTATTATCAAATTATTCACAATGGTTAGTGCACACATTTTACCGCCTATGTTGTCATGTGGCTAAGCCACCGGGTCTTACAGTCAAGAGGTCCTGGGTTCAATTTCAAGCATGGGTCACCTTTGTGTACTTTGTTCGGTTGGTGGTAGGGCTTGTTAAGTCCGCTTGGTTAGCTACTACTACCATTTAAGAGTATCTAAAGTCTGACTCCTATACCAACAATGATAATAGCATTGTTGTGTTCCAACATCTTAGAGATAAGATAGCCAGTTTCTCAGTGGTTGAAGATTCCTCCGGGCGAAGTGCACTTGTACCTTAGGCCTTATCGTTACTTGCCATCAGGTGAGATGAAGGCCAAGTGCTCATCCTTAGTAGATAAAAATAAAAAAACAAAAACACACACTTATGTCGCTCGGATGTAACTGTTAATTGGGGAGTTAAACGAGAAAACCACTAGCAATGGTTTATTTCTCCGTCATTTGAATATTTTGTGTCATTGTGCACTCATAAAATCGAATTGTCAATAATTTGTTAATGAACATTCTTTATAGAATTCGGCTCTAGTATAATACTTGTAGGTGTATGCCACTCTTCATACACCATCACATGAGCCGATGGCTATCATTGGTAATAATGCAACGATTCTTACGTAACGCGTACCTAAGCTGAATTACAAATTAGTGAACACACATTTGCATTTCCAGATATTTATTACTCACTACTAGCGATGCGTAGCTCGCGGGCGAGTTGTTAAAAAGAGCTAGCTCACCTATTCTAGCTTAACGTATATCTAGCTCACTCCCGTTCAATTTAGCTCAGTGTTTCATGGGAATATGTCGGCTCGGCTCGATAGACAAAAGGGTTAGGGTGTCGCAAAGGGGGTGCAGGACAAAATTTTCGGTTCATTTTATATGGAGCTTTAAACTTAAAAAAAATTAAGGTAACTTTTTATAAAAACGTGAATATCTCGAAAACAACGAAATTTTGGCAGCGGTATCCGATGAACTTATAAAAAAAAAACTTATTTTTGGAAAAAAATAAATAAAAAAAAACAAATTTTTGTATGTTTATTTATTATAGATTTAGATATAGTATTGTAGATTTCTGTTGTCTAATAAAAAAAAATTGCCTCAAAATTCAAGACAATCGCTACGCTGCGCTTCGCGCTATTTCCTGAACAGTACACTTAAACGGCTCAAGAGCCTTCTATCTTCATGAACTACACTTAGCTAAATGAGCTATTGAGCTAGAAGAGCTTTAAAGCTCTTGACTGGGTAAAGAGATATACAGGGCGTCCCACGGACATGCCACATGGAGGGAAAGTACCTTGAATATTGTAGATGGAACATTTTACTGAAAGAAGACATTATTTGAATTTAAAAAACAATTTAGACTGCATTCATAGATATTTAAATAATTACATGGTTGAACCGGGAATCGAACCCGTTACATGAGAAAAATAATCATACCTTTGTCATACCGATCGAAAGGCTTCATCATAAGGACTATTTTTTGCTAAATAACATCGTGTCACAAATAAAAGGAAGACCATGAATTTTAACATTTGATGTGAAATTTTGTTAAGAAAAATGAAAAGCTGACATTGCCGTAAGGACATTACAACTGACATTGAAATAAATACATACAAAAATTGATTAATTTTGTATTAAAAATGTTAAAATTCATGGTCTTCCTTTTATTTCTGACACTAAGTTATTTAGCAAAAAATAATCCTTTTGATGAAGCCTTTCGGTCGGTATGATAAAGCTACAGGATTATTTTTCTCATGTAACGGGTTCGATTCCCGGTTCAACCATGTATTATTTAAATATCTATGAATGCAGTTTAAATTGTTTTTAAAATTCAAATAATGTCTTCTTTCAGTAAAAATGTTCCTATTCTATATATCTACAATATTCAAGGTACTTTCCCTCCATGTGGCATGTCCGTGGGACGCCCTGTATAGCGCTTATCTTTTCAAAGAGCTTAACTTCTCATGACTACTTACTACTAAAGTTGCGTAGAGACGCAACGAAGTTATTTTTGACTTTAGATCACCCAACTGATTATACTTTAGATTAATTAGGTTTTTAACAATTTCTGACTAATTAGCAATTTCTGACGTTTGGACATTTTGCAAATATGTACTGCTATTTTGTAATCCAGCTTTTTTGTTTCTCTGCTTTTATGACATCAAACTGTCGCTAAATAGTGAATCTGGTGCTCTTTAAAATTTTAATAAATGAAAAAAAATACATTACATTTGATACAGAGGAAAGGCTACGTAAAAATTGTGATGAAGGTACGGTCTTGTTTTAGATATAATTATGACTCTTTTCAATATTTTTCAAAAATCTTTTTAAAATATAGGTACTTACCTACTTATATTTTTGTAAACTGAAGATTCTGAATTCGGGACATTATAATATAGAACTTTTTCGATGTTATTGTATTTCTTATATTATATTTTTTTATAAAAATAATAAATTCTTTAATATCCGTACTAAGAAGAAATGTGTTCGACATCAAAAAACATTGATAAAACGCTATTTTGGCATATCGCGCCCAATCTTTTGTTGTAATAATACTGGCACGTTCACGTTAAAAGCAGGTAGAGGCTCGTTTCTCTTCTACCTGGTTGGATAAAACACTAAATAAAAATCAGGCAGCAACAACGCCATCATCGATGTTGACATGAACATACAGTGTGCTTATACCTTCGGCCTAAGACTAAGATGCAGCGACACAGCGAGACAGACAGACATAGGGGATGCTAAAGCAATAAATCATCACTGGTACTCACCGTCGTCTTGCTGTGCGAGCGGCACGGTGACGGTTCCGAAGAATCGTTTGTCTAACAGCTGCAGCAGTTGGAGGGCGCTCTCGTGCACTGGCGCGCGCGGGCAACCGGTACACATTAGGGTGACGTTGATGATGGCCGTGTAGTGGTCGCACGGGTACTCTCTGGACAAGCGAAACATTACACATTTAAATAAGCCGTGTGCTATATAGCAGCCTTTGATTATATACATGTCTAGATAGAGTTTGGCCGTAAAAAAAGTCCAAAAATTTACGGGCCAGTATTGGCTTGACGCGCTCCTCCCGGCCATAGAAGGCGGTCATTCGCGCTAGTGTCAGTCATACGCGGCTGTCACGCACACTTCAAAAATTCAATACAAAAACCGAGCGGATTCGGAGAAGCGCTTGTACCGCGATGCTCCGTCAAGACACGTATATAGTCAAAGATGCCTCACACTGCTATTAAGCTCACATCAATTATCTAGCTCACGATAAGCTTCTTTTGAAACTCGTTATTTAGTTAGATAACGGATAAATATATACATACACAAAGAAAAACACCCAGACCCCAAATCAATCAGAATATCAGTTTTCTCTAAATTGACCCGACCGGGAATTGAACCCGGGACCTTAGAGATGGCGCGACACCAGACACGGCATTCTAACCACTCGACCACGGAGATCGTCGAAAGCTAGGCTATGCTGTTAGATGTACAGTCATTTATGTGCAGTCTTTAGTCCGTTAGTCGCCCCCTACGACACCCAAGGAAGTAGGACATTTTGTTCAAATATAATAACGAATAAATATGTAAAGATCACTCTAATTTTCTTTCATTTACGTGTTTGACAGGGCCGAAAGACGTTTGATATGAGTTCAAAATGGATGTGGGTTCGGGCATTCAGGAGCAACCGCGGCGCGACGCCACGGCACAGTAATATTATTCTGAACGGCCCAGAGCGGTGGATTTTGGCGAGAATGGAAATCCAGAGATTTACCACAGAATAATATGTCTTACATCAGTCATCATCATCAGTACATTAAACTTTGGATGATGATAATGATCAGGCTAACTTACATAAGTTCTTTTAATGTAGGTATTTAACTAATTCAGCGCATAGTAAAAGTGACTTAAAAATACGTAAATATTCACAATTTCGTGCAGGACCCCCTTAAAGAAGACTTGAGACAAAAATGTAAAAAAATGATATTTTTTAATATTTGGAGGACTACTGAGGATCACATAAAAAATTTAGCGGGGGGTCCAAAATTAACCCTGTGCCCAGTTTCGATTAAGACCTACAAATGACATGGGAACTGGTCCACCCCTTTTTAGGATTTCCTAAATCACAAAGTTATTTTTTTTAAAGTAAACATACTGGATCATCGTGAATTTAGTATTAGCGTCAGATAAAGGTCAGGTAGTTAGTTAGACTGGCTCTAATGAGGCGTTAGGTCAGCACCTGTGTAACAGGACCACCTGTTGAGCCTTAGTAATAACATTTATGATGATAATACGTCGCAGACTAAACTGAATTCAATATTGTGGGATGGTTTGGCGCCCGCGTGGTTATCTCAAATAATAGACGGCCGGAGCGGTCGTGTCGGCAGCAGAACGGGGAGAAGCTCGGCTTAAACGCGTGATTTAATCGTGTTAAATCCTTATGGACACGGTACATTACTGCGGTGCGCCCACTCGTAGCACAAACGCATTAACATGTGTGTAAACAGTACATCAGTAAATTACTCTTTTATAATAATAATCTTTAGATATAAGTACACCCTTCTTTTACAATTTGATGTCAAATTATTTAAATTTTAATTATTTCAACCCATGGGGCCAACTGATTTTATTATTTAGATTTTATGATGACACGGGCGAAACGGTATAGTTATTCCAGTTAAGCGACCTTAAGATCGAAAACTTCAATTAGAAATAAACTTATCAGTTAGGAATCAATAAAATTTATGCCTTATGGTTTTATTTTAATATATTTATTAGTTAAGGCACCCCACATACACTTTTATTAAGCATTTAATGAATAAAATTAACATAAAATTAAAAAATAAACTTAAACAAAAATTTTAACTTCTGTAATGACTAAAACACGTTTTCATGATAATTTTCATTCTCAGAAGGTTCAGTCATCATTTAACAAAACATTACAGTCATGGCATATATAGCCAGACAGCTCATCGTCATCTGGAATATGATCTTGGTGCTAAATAGGAATGCAATGCCGATGATAAAACTTTTTACAAAAACTAGACGCTGCTAGCAGCAGGATGCGCCGGCACGTATTACAAATAACCAAATCTAATCTTGATTTTTGAGTTTTAAATGTAAAATAAAATGTAGAGTAAAAACTAAATAAATAATTTGAACTACTATTAATTATGTTATTAGTAAAATACAGTAATTGACATAAGAGGCCAACAACTAAAAGTTATTATATAATTGTGACAGTTATGGCTACACCAAATTTTCGAAGTTAAAAGTAATTAGGTTATTACTAGGGGTGGGCCGAAATTTGTTTCACATTCGGTTTAACCGAATTCCGGTAGAATTGAAGGTAGCGCGTAAACTAGTTAGAACGTGTTGTAGTTGTAATAGAGAAAGCGCTGTGAAATGAACCGAACTTCGGCCGAATTTCGGTCAAATTATGATATTTTACCGAATGTTCGGCCGAAGTTCGAATTCGGTTCTGACCACATTCGGCCCATCTCTAGTTATTACACCTTAAATCTGTTTCTAACGCATAACAACTATATGTTTTATATAATTTCAAAAGCTGTTCTACAATACTTACATACTTAACAAAACATCTTGTCAAAAAATAATTTTAAAACAAAATTAATTATAAAGCGAACGCACTCATAGCAGATGGTATAGATCAGAGAAAATCAAAAGCAGTGTGTGACACTCCGCATCGATCATGATAACCTGTTCACTCTCTGCCCGGATGTGAATGTGACACAATAACAAATTGAAATTTTTATTTCTTCCTAATCAAGTAGATTTTAAATAATATCATCATCATCATAGGCCTCTTACATCTATAAAAGATGATTTAAAACAGCGTCCAATTGTGAGGTTTTCATAAGTGGCTAGTAAGGCCAATACAGGAGTGATAGCAACGGCCGCATAGTACTTAGCAGACGAATTGAGTACCTGGTGACGTTGGAGGAAGTGCAGCGCGTTGGTGACGTCTATCGCGCTTTTTAGACAGTTCCTCAAACCAAATGTTGTCGTGAACGACAAATCTATCGGCTATGGTTTTCCTCCACCGACCACGGTTGGCTGCGACTGTTTCCCAGTTGTTCAATAGGACATACGGATTTACCAAAGATTTCAAAATACTTGCACCACTTTTTAAAGTATCCAAAATAGAGCAATACTCTCGTATAAGTTGCACTTCTCGTCATGTTAGTGTTGCCTAAAGCTGTACGTTAAAAAGTACAGAAAACTAAAAAAAATTAACATTTAACTTTTCAGAGTGATTCAACTTTTTTGGTCACATCACACAATCTCATATACGAAGCAATTATTTGGTAGCTCAAGAGCCGACAAGCTGACAACGGCCGTGACACGCGAGGAGCACAAAGTAAAATGATAATGGCGTCTCCGGTTTGAGGCGGCGTAATTAACATTATTCTTAGAAAGTATAACAACGGGAAATGTTCCAGATGATCTCAAATTAAAACAGGCGTATCTCTTATTTTTAATGAACAGACAGACATCATCTGTGCCTTATGCAAAAACACAATTAGGCAATATAATGCTAGTAAATCGTTCCTAATCCTGGATTTTTTTTGCGAAAAATCTGGGGTGCTCGGCCCTGCGCTCTTGTGAACAGTTGAAGATCATTTAGCAATATTTGATTTAGACTGCATATGATTTCCCAAACATAACCAGGTCAACCGACATAAAAATACTGTAAGTATAGAAATTAATTGTGCAATCATATTATTCTAACAATTTATATTTATCAAAGTTATATTTATCCGTTAAGAGGCCTATTACATTTTGAATGTGATTTTTGCGTAAAATGCCCATTTTCGCATTTTGTAGTAATTTTGCAGTTGTATTTATCGTTTTTATCGAAATAGGATAATAAATTTGTGCATAATATTACAAATCTCCATTCTGTGAGCATAAGTTGAATTCGGACGGCCGGCGCATCGCATTATGTAGTAATTTTGCAGTTGTATTTATCGATTTTATCGAAATAGGATAATAAATTCATTATAAAATCTTTATTCCTCATGAAGTAACAATTACTCTGGTATAAATTTTGCTGAATAATATTATCGTAGATAGGAGATATTCACAGTTAACTTATAGCAATTTTCGAAGTTTTTTGGTTTAGAATAAGATTATTTTCTATATAAAATTAATGATTTCTTAAAATTCTGAGGCCGCTGCGCACTATTCGACTATATAAGAGACAACATTATAATTATTTTATTTCACTTGTTCAAAACAGTAGTTCAATCGATGAGCTCAAAAAAGTGCCTTCGCGCACTTTACGAAAATCTTTCTCTGCAATTTTGGGTTTAATTAAAAAGTTAAGCAAAATTTACAAAAAGCGAGGCCGCTACGCACTATTCCAATAGCTATTCTACACTATTCAATAAGTCATAATTGTTAATGTATTTTTGTTTCTGAGATCCATAACGCCAAAATTGACCAATTTACGCAAAAATCACAGTCGAGATGTAATAGGCCTCTTAAACACTATCAGCTGCAAAAAGGTTGTACAGGAAGAACTACAAAAATTGACCTACGACGATACGGAGGGGTTAATGACCGTTGTTAGGTAATTTTGTTTTATTTATTTCTGTGTAAAACTTATTCACTTTTTAAAAAAACTTATTATTATTTTATTCATGTCTTTATATTAGATTGTAATTTAGCGTATAAGGAACCTGTTATATTTATTTATGTTTCAATTTATAATAAACTTAGACTAAGCCCACATTCGCCTGAAAAACAGGGTTTACCTAGCTGAGGCAACAGAATTTAATCTACTTTAGATTATTAGTTAAGAGCTCTTTGTAAACTATAGATGTAAGCGTAGGTATTTAAATAAAGATATTATATTATTATAATTAAAGACAAACGAAAAATCAAGCACGTCTCTGTCGCCCGGACAATTCTGCTTGTTTTTCGGCTGAAACGAAAAATGATTTGCTAACATGTTGAGAAACAAAAGTGGGAACGAACATTTAGTCGAAGCGGGTGCAGGGATTAATTCGGCCAGTCTATCTGATTGCGTATTACAGTTAATTTTTCGGACAGGGTGTGAGCCAGCCCGGTAAGCTTATAATCGATGGCTTCCATTAGTGTCAGCACGTTTCAGTGTTTCAATGTTCCAACGTCAGATGCATTTGCATATCCACAGGTTGTTAATAAGTTACTATTAATTTGTGTGGTACAGTAAAATTGTCGAGAAATATCTTTGTATGTTGTGATGTTATATTTTATTACAGTTGCTTCTAACAGTTCGTACATTACGAGGGCGGTTTGATAAGTCCATGGCTTTGGAAACAAGAAACACTCTTTTTACGTATATATATATTTTTTTCTACATAATCTCCTTTCAACTCTACGCACTTAGTCCAGCGATGTTCCAACCTCTTAAACCCATCAAAAAAATATTTTTTGTCAAACCCTGAAAAATAGGCCTCAGTTTCGGCTACCACCTCTTCGTTTGACGAAAATCTTTGCCCGCCAAGCCATTTCTTCATGTTAGGGAAGAGGAAAAAGTCACAGGGGGCTAAATCTGGCGAATACGGAGGGTGTGGCAATAATTCGTACCCTAATTCGACAATTTTTGATGTCGCGATTGCAGATGAGTGGGCCGGTGGGCGTCGTTTACTTAATTCACCTGCGTTAATGCACCCAGGTGAATTAAATATTCTATTTGTAATCTTAATTCACCTAGGTACATTATGTATACTTCGTTTACTTAATTCGCCTGCGTTTAAGGCACCCAGGTGAATTAAATATTCGATTTATGCATTATCGTGATGAAATAGAATTTTTTTTCTTTGCTAGATGCGGTCGTTTTTTGATCAACTTTTTATAGAATCTATCTAACATTGCAGCATAGCAAGCTCCAGTTATTGTCTTGCCTTTATCAAAAAAATCGATGTAAATAACCCCTTGGCTGTCCCAAAAGACTGTGGCCATCACTTTACCAGCCGAGCAAACAGTTTTTGCCTTCTTAGGGGCACTAGGGGGTCTCAGGTGTATAATGATGGACCCACGGTTTCGTCAACTATTATGTACCGACGCATAAACTCACTCGGATTGCGATTATACATGGCTAGGCATTCCTCAGAAGCTGTTACACGATTTCGTTTCTGGTCGACTGTTAGTAAACGCGGCACCCATCTTGCAGAAAGCTTTTTCATGCCCAGTATATCATGCAAAATATAAAAAAAAACTCGTTAAGTCGAGATGTGCACAGCATCACTTATTTCGCGTATCTTCACTCGACGGTCTGCCAAAACAATATTATGTACTTTATTAACCATGCCCTCCGTAGTGACCTCAATCGGCCTTCCTGGGCGCTCCGCGTCATTAGTGGTAGTACGTCCACAACGAGAAATTCAGAGAACCACTTATGTAAGTACCATCTCATGAGAAGGCGCAGAATCACCATAATACTTTTTCAATTTGTCTTCGGTCTGCATAATAGTTTTACCACGTAAAAAATAGTGTTTAATTAGCACTCGAAACTCGCTTTTCTCCATTTTCAAAGAATACCTTGAAGTCGCCTAACTTTTTTGTTTATAAAAAGCTTGTTTTCGCGCCAAATTTGAATAAAGAACGGCATGCGCTTTGTAGTGAGTTTTCAAATATGAAACAAAAAAAAAATTAAAAAGTTTTTATTCAACCTTAAAGTCATTGAGTTGCCAAACTGCCCTCGTATAATTCAATAGACGTAGCACCAATTTTTAAGCCGCGCATCTACTGTACCTAATAATCTTCCAATGCAAGCGCGCGGAACCGTAAGCCCCATTGTTAGCTATAGTACCACTGAAGTGAATAGAGATCACGACAAAGGTCTTTTGCATGTTATTAGGATGCTAAACCGGTCCATTGAATCTGTTGTCGTGTACAAAAGGAGTTTAATATTACATCCCGCCGTGGCGTAGTTTGCTCGATAAGTACCCGGTTATTAAAGAGGTTTAAGCCTGTGCCGGAACACATTAGCGGTTGTACTTAAGTTAATGGAGATCACGCCGCGAACTGTCGAGCAGACGGAGGCAAACGAGCGCGATAAATAACGTAACGAATCGATGGGCTAATTAATAGTACCTAAGTACCTATAAGTATTATTTGGTATTCTTTTTCTCAAACTAATAGTATAATATTTAGCTACACATACAATAATATTTTAAATATAAAAGGACATAGATAAACAATCCACATGGAATTAGGGTTACCATTTGGGAATTTTGAAAAGTCCTGACCAAAAGCCTGACTTTTCAGTCACATAATGGAAACATTACTTACTCACTTTTTATATTTTGTTTTTAGATAATTGAGAAGTTAATAAAGATTAAAGACTTATGTGATATTACTTTAAATGTAGTTTTGTTACTCATATTCCAAAATCCGGACAAATTAAAGAGTCGGACTAAGTTCGGACTAGAGTCTAAAAATCCGGACATGTCCGGACTAATCCGGACGGATGGTAACCCTACATGGAATGAAATAATCGCAAATAAGTGTGAAGGGTGGGTTGCGTTCATGGCAATTAGGATTGTTATTGAGAGTATAACAAGCACAATCAGAGAGGGCTCTGTTAACTCGTCAAAAAAACTAAGCCGCCATAGTCAACTTTGAACAAAGAGAACAATGCAAATTGTTTTACAGAAACATATTCATTTTTGCGTGGCGTTCTTCCCCAGTTTCATTTTCACCCGAAAATATTACAAATTTTAATTAAGTACTATGAATCAGTTTCGTTCTCATATTCGAATATTTACGTGTGCCATTCTCATAGATCTGCCTAACTAAACTCATACAAAAAAAGACAAGTAAAGGTGAATACAAAAGTGTTTTAGTCTTTATTTACATTAATATTATTTATTATTTTATATTTAAATGTACTTACATAATTACATTAATTAAAGTTAAAAACGAATTATAAATGTATCCTTATTACAATACATTTTTTACGTTGTAAGAAATTAGAAATTGTGATTTCTTGGTTTTTATATTCTTTTGTGAGTCGATTGATCAAAATATCATTTTGTACACTTTTAAGTTTTTTGTTGTGCACGGGTACTCATCTATCTGGAACCTGAAAGGAGGTAAATGATTGTTTATTCTGTAAATTTATTTCATTGTATCATAAGACTTTTTAAGCTATAAGAGCATTATACTTGTAAAAAAAACTTTTGGAAGTATATAAGGTGACTGCTAGAAAACGCAAGAAACTTTAAGGGCTGGTCAGGTCAAGTGTTTTAAACATGTCAAAATGACAAAAAGGAATTCGAGTTTTTTTCCATATTCAATAGCAATATCATAAAAAAAATAAAATGAAAAGAAAAATTTAATGAAAACAATTAAAAATAACGATTATTTACAACGCGCGGGCAACGGCCGGCCGGGCGTTGACCCGTCAGCGTAGGTACTGACGCGGACGGGTCAACCCCTTGCCCGCGCTCTGTAAATAATCATTATTTTTAATTGTTTTCATTAAATTTTTCTTATAATATTGCTTTAAAATAAATTAGATACTTTCCAATCAAAATTCACAAAATGAATATTTAATTAAAAATGAAAAAGAACACAAATTCCTTTTTTGTCATTTTTGCCATGTTTAAAACACTTGACCTAACCAGCCCTTGAAGTTTCTTGCGGTTTCTAGAAGTCATCTTATATAAGGAAACGAGAAATAACATCAATAAGAACAGAAGTGTTATAAACGCACTAAATTTGTTAAGACCTTAGACTATGATACCACTGAAAGTTTTCTCTCTTCTCTTGTCACACTCGTTATCTCTGCACCACTGCCACACCATGCGCCTATAGTCTATGGCCTCCATCCCATTTACACTCACACGTCCCTCTAACACGCACACACAAACCAAGTATATATTACATATATATATTTACTGACACTACTCGCCATCATACTCAACAATAATTATTATGCTTATTTACTCGTCCGTAAGTGTATTCTTTTTACGCCTTTTTTATTTTTATTATTACCTACTTACTTGCAACAACATTTCAATTATACTGACTAACAAAACGAAGCTTCCAGCTACAATGTATTCTACCTATATTAAGTTTAATCAGGAGACCTGTACCGGTTTCTCTTTTTTAAACCTATTTTATATAGACTCCATAGTCCTTTACAAATTTAGGACTTAAGATACTGCAATGTAATTACTATTGTTAAGTTAGTTGAATTTGTGAAACGTGACAAATAATTACATTTTATTTATTTATTTATTTTATCTAGACCAAGATAAGCTTATTTTGAAACTCGTAAACATGGTAAGATAACGGATAATAGAATATATTGATGACAACAATTTCTTTCGTTGCATTGAATTCCATCATTCAAAAGAAAAAGGATAATTTATATCCTTATCTTTTTGAAACACATTTGTTGACTATTTTGTACAGCGTGCACCTGTGGCACACCAATAAACTGGTTTAAGGGGGGTGGGAGGTTCTGCAAGAAATTGTGAAAATTTACGGATTTATTAAGTCACTTGTACTATGCGCTGAATTAGTTAAATACATTAAAAGAACTTTTGTAAGTTAGCCTGATCATTGCACAAGGTCATGGCCTTGTTGAAATTTAAAACAAATTCTTTAAACAATAACAAACAATACATAAATCTAATGACTCCTAAAAACATATTTTTTCGACAACTTTCTTAATTTTACGCAAGAAACAATAATTCTTACATGAAAATATTTGTATTGATATTCCGCAGGGCACCCCCCTCTTTAAAAAGTAAATTTTATTTTTTAACACAAGCGCGTGATGGTTTAGCACATTTCGCAGAATAAAAACATTGCTTTAATTAAATTACTAGGTCTGAAACTTCAAAGCAGACTTTTATTGTTCTAATTTTAAATATCAATATGATTGATTTTGCTTTGAAGTTCATTAAGAGACTTATGTCAGTTTTTGCGATCGCGCGGCACTCCCCTAAGGACCAACTAAGCCTAAGGACCAACTAAGACTATTAAGAACTACGACGATACAATTACTACGAACTACGGCTGAGCTGCTACGATGTCTATGAAAACATACTGTGCGAACGTAATTCTTCGTAGCACGTAGCAACGTGCTACGAAGAATTACGAAAAGTTAGTTGTGTATGAATAAAAAACTCCCTGCCACAATAATTAATGAAGAAAATGACAGGATATTTGAAAACCGTTTGAAGGAAATTTTAATAAATAAATGTTATTATAACAATCTAGAGTACTTAAATGATAAAAAAAATAGAAACCTTCACCTAATTTAAGTAATTTAATTTAATAAATCGCCCTCCTCTCTTTCAATTGCAGTGCCCGACAGGGTCCATGATGTACTTAAATTTAAATATAATAACACCTTTCTGTAACACATGGATAGCAATAAATATTGAGTACTAAACTGAGTATTGAATATCGTATATTACCTACTACGGTACTCACGTATTTGGAAGATAAGCTAACAATCATGTTTATAAGTTGAATATGTCCTGACTATGATGCTTTTATAGTAGATTACGTCACAAGAGAACAAAATTATGTATTTAAGGCGAGAGCGATTTTTTGGTAGATAGATTTTATATTAGATTCTAGAGTAGAATCCTAAGCCTGGCGAGAGATTCAAAGTACGTCGCTCGAGGTTAAATAATTTTGATACCGTATGGCACACTCTGCTTTTCATACTAAACTATGAGAAAAATGTATCATATGAGAAAACAAAACGAATAAAAAGATCCCGCGTATTCTTTTTTTTAATTTGGATACCTAGCCAACAGCCAATGCCGCGTCGGCACAAACGGTTTTTTTTATTACCGGCCAGGACTTTATTGTAGCGAATTGCGTTTAAATATTTTAATTCAATAGGGTCCCAAATTCAAAAGTATATTCGTCATTGTTATTTAAGAGGCCTATTACATCTGGACTGTGATTTTTGCGTAAAATTGCCGATTTTGGCCAATCTGAGAAACAAAAATACATTAACAGTTACGACTTATTCAATAGTGTAGAATAGCTATTGGTATAGTTCGCAGCGGCCTCACTTTTTGTAAATTTTGCTTAACTTTTTAATTTAACCAAAAATTGCAGAGAAAGATTTGCGTAAATTTGAACTCCTAGATTGAACTTACTGTTCTAAACAAATAAAATAAAAATTTTTAGATATCATTGATTTTTTTTTAGAAAAAAAAACTTATTATAAAACAAATAACTTCGAAAATAGTTTTATGCTAACTATGAATTTTTCGTATCTACGATAATATAAATGAGCAAAATTTATACCAGAAAAATTGTTACTTCACGAGGAATTAAGATTTTATAATGAATTATTATCCTATTTCGACAAAAACGATAAATACAACTGCAAAATTACTACAAAATGCAACGCACCGGCCGTCCGAACTCAGCTTATTCTCGCAGAGTTGTAATATTAAGAGTGAATTTATTATCCTATTTCGATAAAAACGATAAATACAACTGCAAAATTACTACAAAATGCAAAAATGGGCATTTTACGCAAAAATTACATTTGAGATGTAATAGGCCTCTTAAGTGCGATGGAATGACCTAGTATGCTCGCACTTATCGAGGAACCCTTCGCCACTTTTCGAATAGATGGGATTAAAAAATATTTATACTACAAATAAATATTGGTGCAACTGGCATAAAACCACACATACAACGTAGAAAAGGGGGGACACAGTGTTTTTCCATGTGCGCATTTCGAATGGCGAACATCATAATTGCGATTACTTGAAATAACTTTTGTACTTACACACATACCAATTATATGGGCCAATTTAATTTTCATTGAAATTTGTTTAATGGTTAACTTTATTACGGATATACCTACATACTTTAAGTATTCGCTTATATTAGTGCACATTTATTATGATATAAACCGCCATACCCAAGATATTTTAGAAAAACAGTTATTTATAAATTGACTTGACCGGGAATCGAACCTGGGAACTCAGAAATTGCGACGCCAGTAACGGCGTGCGACCACTCGACCACGGAGATCGTCGAATTGTAAGTACGTCCATTAAGATTATTATCGTGACTCTGAACAATTGAATGTATCACGACAAAAAAGAGCGGCGTCGCGTCGTCTCACTGGATTACAAATATATGAGTTTGATCATATTTCGTCCTCTTCGTAAGCAATCTGAACAAAGAGGCTTCTTTGGATTACCTTACGAGTAGGCTTTTATTCCCACGAGAAATAAAACCAAATATTAGCAAACCGAACACGTCAGCAATACACCGTGTACTTAAGGGCTGTTTTAATAAACATCATGTTCGTTCAGGGAGTACAGGTCTCCTATTTGTAAGAATATTCTTATTTATTATTAACTGGAATATTATCATATATCTTGGTTGTTTTAGAGTATCCGATATTTTAGTTCGTACGTGTCAGTGTGGCACATGCAACTGTGCCAAAATATTGGATGTTCAAAAAAACAATAAGGGAGTTTCTCCCGTGTTCTTTAGCAACAACACGTATTGTGAGACTTCATTTTATATCAATCTACCGTACAATACTAAGTGTACTTTAAACATATATACCACTTGAAATTGGGGTAATGCTATACGCGAAGCTATTAATAAAGTTATAATAATAACAACAATATACGAGTAGACACCGTTTGGCTAAACGGGGCTCAAGCGATTTATATGGAATACAGTAACAGTTAGGCATTGGCTATAATGCGTTATATTCATTAACTTGAGGAAAATTAATAAATAAAAATCAATTACCACGAATGTATGTTCGAACATCACTTCAGAACAGCAGCAGCATTGTTTTTTGTTGTGTTTGTAATAGTTAGGACAAGACTGTATGAAAGGATTTTTTTTATTTTTACTGTAGAAATCTGTTTACTTGAAGTATAATTGGAAATATAGTAATGAAACATATCAAGCTATTTAATTAACGTTTACTTTCTATTTCAAACAACAACATGGTTTTGCAGATTACCTATATAGCTTTCATTAAGGGGGTGCCGCGCGATCGCAAAAACTGAAAGTCTCCTAATGAACTTCAAAGGAAAATCAATCATATTGATATTCATAATTAGAACTATTCTCCTTTGAAGTTTCAGACCTAGTAATTTAATTCGAGCAATATTTTTATTCTACGAAATGTGAAAAACCATCACGCACTTGTGTTAAACAATAAAATTTACTTTTTAAAGAAGGGAGTGCCCTGCGGAATATCAATACAAATATTTTCATGTAAGACATATTGGTTCATGCGTAAAATTAAGAAAGTTGTCGAAAAAATATGTTTTTAGGAGTCATTAGATTTGTGTATTGTTTGTTATTGTTTAAAGAATTTGTTTCAAATTTCAACAAGGCCATGACCTTGTGCAATGATCAGGCTAACTTACATAAGTTCTTTTAATATATTTAACTAAATCAGCGCATAGTACAAGTGACTCAAAAATACGTAAATTTTCGCAATTTCGTGCAAGGACCCCTTAAAAATTAAGAACAAATCACGCTAATTTATTATTTTAAAATTTTCAATTTTCCGTTGTGTGTGCTGCTTACATTTTAATTAACATGCCTGCCTAATTTTTTTAGTAGTAGTATCATCGAAGTAGAAAGCACAAGCTATTCGCTGTGCCAATGTGTCGCACTGTTTCGCGAGCCCACTCCCCTACCCCGCGTTCCTTGGCTGCGCTTAACGCTCTCCTGGAGAGTAGCCTTTATTGTGATTTGTTTGCGGATGGATGGAAGGTAATATTACTTGAGTGCTTGCGGTTTTGCGAATAGATGCATGAATGTTAATGTAATTCTAAATGTACCTATTTTATTTGAATTTAATTTGGATAATGTAACCTTTTTGATTAAATTTCGCCGTGTCGCGTAGCGGCTCAAGAATACTACCACCCCCTCTCTTCGCTTGGGTGTCGTAAAAGGCGACTAGCGGACTAAAGACTGCACATACATCCAACACTATAGAGCGGCGATGACGTCCCAACCTGTAACGCTGAGCACATGTGCAGTTGCTATTTGGTGGAACGTGGACAGTGGCAGAGGATTGCTTTTGCGGTGCTCTTTGCCTAGTCTCTGACTAACCCTTCGGGGATAATTGTCATGATTAGATGAATGAATGTATTTAAATAAATAAATAACACTATTAGTTGGGCGCTTTAAAGATGTTTAACATAATATTATAAAGCTCCGGAGTAAAGGTTTATCAGGTCACTTGGGAGTCTAAATGAGTAAATCGTGGTGCTAAATGAGTAACACTGACTGAGTGGTAGAGCCACGCTGCGTTTGCAGCACGCATTGGGCCGGCTCGCCCGGCGTAATACCACCCTCTCACGAATATTTGGCGTGAAATAATGGCACTTGGTGCTGTGCTTCGTCCGACCAGTAAAGGTTCCGGAGGCCCCTCCCCCCCTCTCTTTCCAATTCCTATTCCTTCGTTAAACCTATTCCTCCCTTAAAGGCCGGCAACGCGTATGCGATTCCTCTGGTTTTGCGGGTGGGTGTCCATGGGCGGCGGGTATTACTCTCCATCAGGTGACCCGCCTGCTCGTTTGCCTCCCTCTTTTATATAAAAAACTAGCTCTTTAGAGGGTATCCCTATTTTTTTTAATGGTACTTGTAAGACTCTACTCGCCATAGCTCATTCTTTTTTCTTGCAACGACCTCTACGAACGCACAGCTTACAAGTTCCTCTATAATACATCAAGTAAATTGCTAAGCGTAAAAGTGGTGGGTACTATGAAGAGAAGATAAGAAAGTTACAAGAAATATCCAATAAACGATGACGGTGCACAGTTTATTCTTCTTCTTCAGATACCGAAGAAAACGAAGGTAAATTATAATTAATTGCGTTTTCTAAGTAAAACACTTGCTACCAAATAGCTAATTTCGTTTATTATTTTAAAAAGCAAGTATCTTTATGCTATGATTTTTATTCAATAATGATAGTTAAATCACTGGACAAATAATTGAGAACACAAACTGAAACTATATTAAATTATAGCAATTAAATTTAATGAATTGAATAACGTAAATGTAAGAGGTATCACTGTAGTTCATAAAAATAAAAATAAATATTTGGTAAGATAACCATTGTTTGCAATTACCGCACTGCATCAACGAGGCATCAAGGCTATTGGAGTTTGGCAAGTTTCAATAGAAATGGCGTTCCACGATTCCACAAACGCATCGTAAAGCTCGTTTAGATTGTTTGTTCTTTTAGCGGATACGCTTCTCTTCACATCACGCCACAAATTTTCAATGGGATTGAGATCTGGGCTATTTGCAGGCCAGTCTAGCATCGAAACTGATTGCTCCCTAAGATTTTTTTTAACAGAATGAGCAGTGTTTTTTGGGTCATCATCATGTTGAAATATCCAGGACACTGGTCTCCTCGGTGTAAGGATGCATTGTCTCTTCCAAAATGTTGTTGTATTTTGTCTTTTGTTGTGTTTTTTATTACCTTCAATTTTTTTCACGGGGCCCACACCATTACTAGAGAAACATCCCCAAACTTTAATGTTTCCTCCTCCATGCTTTACTGGTTTTGTGGGGTATTTATTATTTAACGCTTGCTTTGCAGGGCGTCGCATATACCTATAGTTTACTATCAGAACTCAGTCTATTTATCTTTGACTTATCAGAAAATAATAAAGGAAATAATTTTTTTTGGTACTAAAATAAAAGAAAAATTAACTGCAATAATTTATATACTTCCTTGTCCAAGAGACTAAATGCTATGATTCTGTATATTTTTTAGATTTTTAATTACCTCCGTTAAAGAATACTGTATTTTGATAAGTTTTGTACGTTTCTGAACGCAAGTTCCGGTTTTTTTAATGTTAACGAACGCAAGGTTATTAAGTAGGTAAGTCTATGAGGTCTATGGTAGTGTAGAAACGATATCGATAACACAGTTATCTTTTTCGCACTTGAAGTATTAAGCAACGATACACATAACTAACGCAACGAAAGCGCGGCCGGGAATCGTCTGGCGGCTGACAGTCTGGCATCTGTCTACGATGCGTATTGACATATAAAACGTTAGATATGCGTCACTTTTTTATTATTAATAACTTAGAGTGTCACAATCCGACTATAATGTTGCCATTTTCGAGTAGAAATCAATGTTGGTTTTTAATTTATATAAAAAACCGAGGTCTTTAAATTAATAATACGGTCATAAATATGTTGGTAACAATATATTCTTCAAGTATTTATACATTGGCGTCAAGTTAAAAGACTTTGGAATTTAGTACCAAGCCCCATAGTAAAAATTATGTCCTTTTTCCATTGATTTTCCGTCCGGCTGCCATACTTTCGAGCGAAATCCAGTCCCGCTCGTCGGTGCTGCCTGTTGACGAGCGGTACTTTCAGTGCGATTCTTCCAAATAATATTGCATCATTTAATCGTCTTCGAACTGTACGTGCGGATACCCCTTGCCTACTGCCAACTGTATTCCATTCTTATCGTTTCTGAGCCCCTAAAGGGATCATGCTGCCCGAACAATCATAGAATCCTCTCGAGATCTCGTTTTCCAAGATTTAGTGTGAAATTTCTTAAAGTAATTGACCGCGTTAAAAACTTGACTTTTCAAACATTTTATATGATCAGCAATCTTTTTGTAAGACCAATAACGTTCATAAAGTGCAATTATAATTTTTCTTGTCGAAGAATCGCAACTTTTGTTCGCACACTGCAGACTTGTTTCGCGCCTATGCTTGACATCGGCTATGTGTTTTAACGCAGGTTCCTACATTTCTCTATGTTTGACCGATTTATACCTCAACGGTAAAAGGTACTTCAATGGTGATTCTCACCATCATCTTAGATAACTGGAATCTTTGTTTCAGAGAGCACGCGGTATCTGTGGCTGCTGAACTTAAGCATGTGAAGCATGCTAAGTGTAAAACACATCTTTAAGATGCAGGAGTGTATAAACTAGATTGCGACTGTGGGCTCTCATATCGATTTGTTAGATGAATTTCGCGAACTCATTATTTAGTAGCAGCTAATTTTAGAGTCGCATTATTTAGCGAAAGCTTTATTTATGTTTCTTTAATTTTTTATTAGATGAACTTCGCGATCTTCTTTTTTAGTTCCGGTAAATTTCAGAGTAGCATTTTTTTAGCGAAAGCTTGATTTATGTTCCCAATAATTTATTAATAGATGAATTTCGCGATCTCCTTTTTTAGTTGCAGTAAATTTCTCAGTAGGTAGCATTTGTAGCGAAAGCTTCTTTTCAATACATTATACACATATAATTTTAAAAAGGGGGGGGGGGGGGGAGTCGGTGGGCCGCTCTGTTATTTGTCAAAAGTCTAACCTAACCGACAGAACTATAATTTTGGATACTTTTTTTCTTTATAGCGGGGGGCCTCAGGCCCTCTGACCCCCCAGAGCAGGGGGGGGCAGCCCCCGATGCATGCTGCATGATTGAATTTTTTTTACGCTAAATAATACGATCTTGTAATCTGCTGCAACTAAATAAGGCGTTCGCGAAATATATCCAACATGAAATATTGATTCGCTATAAAATGCGATACTGAAATCCGCTGCAACTAAATAAGGCATTCGCAAAATATATCCAACATGAAATATTAATTCGCTAAAAAACGCGATTCTAAAATTCGCTGCAACTGAATAATGCGTTCGCGAAATTCCCCTAACAAATCCTCATATCGGGGGCAAACATGGAGAAATACAAACAAAAGTTTGACAAATACAAACCTTTTTACAATTACAAACACAAAATAAAAAGAATTAGCCAAATAGGTGCAGCCATTCTGAAGTGATGCGCAAACATACATTCGTGGCAATTGATTTTTATTCATACAGAAGATTTTACATACTGAACGTTATATAACATGAAAATACCTACCTACTAAACCTTACACGAAATCTTACATAATACCACATTGAATAATAAAAATACGTTTGAATAAATTGACTGCCTCGGTTAGAGACACGACCCCATATTCATTTTATTCAACATTACAATATAACTGGAATATTGCTGTATCGAAACCGCTGTGTTTATTCCCGGATCAGTGTTCCCTACACGATGTTAGTGAAAGCCATTTAGAATTTCATATTCAGAATAACGTGATTTCGACGTGTACGTAGGCGGTCTGCTTTCGTACGGTCGGTCTCAGAAGAAGCTTAACACTTCAGTGCCGCCAGCCAACTTGTTCGGAACGATCGCGCTCTAGTGCTACCATTAAGTATGTATGCACAACGCCTTCGATCAACAATACATTGAAGATGAACGCATTATTTAGTATGACGTGGTATTAAAGTTATAAGCTACTTCTGAGACCGACTGTTTATCCTACATGCCTTACACGAAACGATAATGTTTGTCTCAGTAAATAAAGAAAACTACTTTTACTAACTATTATCATTGTTAGTTTTGTTACATTTCATAATCTCTTCACATGCGAGGCACAACTATAAAAAGTTCTACTTACTGTATCTTGTAATTAGAAAGAAATAAATGTAAGAGTTAGGGCATATTGCCGGCGGTCTAAGCGATGTCACAGATGAAAGTAGTCGATTAGTCAATTACTTTTTTTAGACCCTATTATAGTAAGATGCGGTAAGTTCAAACAGATAAAATCGCGGGTAACTGGTAGGTACTGGTTATCATATCTGGGCCCTGATTCTGTATGACAACATTACGATTCCTTGTTTCAAAACCACGTCAATTCCATAAAAAGTTACGATATCTTCTAAAAACGTATTCTCTATGACACATTGAACGAAACCTTCCGGAATGAACGCGACTTGGCGTGACTAGAACTGTCAAAAATTCCACGTTTGTTTACCGCGCGGAATCATTGTGACTATTGATTATTTCGGTATTTTATTGCAAAACTCTGCAAAAAAACTTCAAAAGGTAAACAATTATTGATATTTCGTAACAATAAACACAACACAATACTTGAGTAAAGTAATACAAATAACTATTAAATGATTAATGTAAGTACATATTTTGTGATTATGTAGAAATAAAAAACTATGCAACTATTTTTCGCTTTTTCTTTTTCTACATTTTATATTTAAATTAATAATTATTTTTATACCCAGGTACACGATATTTGATTGTAAAATTATGAATTGTGTAAGTTTTTCGAAACTTTCATTCAAAACAAACAAACGTTCAAAAACCGTCTTACCTCTTAGTTTTGTGTAAGAGTATTTCAAAGAAACTTATTCTAAAAGCAATTGGTTTGACTTTTTGTTATAAACCTTTATACATGAAATAAAACGTATAGATTAATGTTTTTTTTATATTTTAGCGTTTTATTAACGCTTAAATATACTTAAGTAAAATTTTAAACACTGAAAAAAGACGACAACCTCAGGCGGGAATCGAACCACGCACCAACCACGCAATGTTGACTAAAAACATAAGCATCAAGCACTGACAAATTTCGACGGTTGAAAGCCAGACCTCGGTAGCCAAGTGGTTAAGGCAGCCGCCCGGAATGCGGAAGGTGCGTGGTTCGATTCCTGCCTAAGGTTGAAGGTGCGTGGTTCGATTCCTGCCTAAGGTTTTCGTCTTTTTTCAGTGTTTAAAATTTTACTTTTTATAAAAGTATAGTTACAAATTATAACAACATTTTTATCTAAAAAAAACATGTTTTTGCCAAGTACCAACATCATGGTCAGATAAACTAGAGTTTGATTTCTGAACGCAAGTGTGACATAATGTTCCATAAATAAAGTGTCTTGGATCATACAGAAATTTACAGAATAGAGTTAACTCGATTCCTTACCGTGGCAAGACGTAGGCAAGACACGAGAATGACGTGGTTTGTGCGCGGTAAGATTTAGGTGTGGAATCTAGATTGCGATACAGACTGTTGTGATGGTATTTTTTTAAATGTGAAAATGTTTCTTCTTGAAGCTTTCAATAATATGTAAAGGATTTATTCGCACCTTTTCCCATAATTTTTGTTTATTGCTCAAATAAAGACAGTAATATTAAAGGAGCACCGAGTTAATTGTGTTTATTTTGTTTTTAACTATCAAATGACTAAGTATATTAATCTTCATGAAAAAGCCGGAGAGCGGATGGTTTTTATACAATAACACCTTTACATGCGATAATGATAAGACGAAAGGAACGCAATTAAGCTTAGCCCGGCCGCAGGCGCCGTACTTAACTCAAGCCGTGTGGTTACGGGTTACATAATTAAACAAATAGATTCTTTAGGCTTACACCTAACAATATTCGAGGTTCCTTGACGTACAGCGGCGCTATAATGAATGCTATTATTAATTTACGCTCACTACGTCAACTACGTCGAGTCTCGTTACAGACGTGTCGTTGTGTGGATATATTGAAGGACAGTCAGAAAATAAATTTACTTGTTGTAAAAATAATATGGACTCTAATTCCCATCGATTTTTTTTTTTATATATGTAAGTATTCTGTTTGTGATAAAGTCAAAGGAAATAATTTTTAACATTAAGTAAGGCGAAAGCGGCTACTTTACTTGAAACTTAATACGGTTAGCAGTGAAATTAAGAAAAATATCTATTAAATCAATTTTAAAATACATACAATTCTGTATTACAAACCGTAATAGTGAGCACAGAGAATACAATACAAAAACTTAGTTGCTTTTTTCGGACAACTCCATTACATACGAGGGGCGTTCAAAATATTCTCGGTATTGATACGTTACAACCTCTTTTATATATATATTTGTTACTGGCCGCTAAGATTCATCCATTGACATTAAAAAAAAGTAAAATTGGAACCGAGATGTTCTTTTGTTTTTCTGCAATTGCCGAACAAACATGAACACCATGAGCGAATTAACAATTTTAACGAAATTAGAGCACCGATCCGTCATAAAATTCTTGACAAAACAGGGTAAAAATCAAAAAACCATAAAAGAGGAAATGGATTGTGTTTACCGTGAGTCTGCTCCTTCTTTATCTACTATTCAAAAATGGTCAAGCGAATTTAAGCGTGGAAGGGAGAGTATTGAAGATGACCCTAGACCTGGCCGGCCTGTAGTGGCTACCTCACAAGAAAATATTGATAAAGTGGAAAAAGTTATATTGGAAGACGGCCGAGTGAAGGTAAAATCTATAGCTCAAGTAACCAATCTCTCTATTGGTACCGTACATGACATTATACATGACCATCTTAATATGTCAAAAGTAAGTGCAAGATGGGTTCCGCGAATGCTGACGCTTCTTCAAAAGGATATGCGTGTGGCTTGCTGTTCAGATTTTATCGACCTGTGTGGTGAAAATCCCGATGAGGTGCTGCAAAAAATAGTTACTGGAGATGAAACCTGGGTTCATCATTATGACCCAGAGAGCAAACAGGAGTCCATGCAGTGGCACATTAAGGGTTCAGCTCATCCCAAGAAGTTCAAGGTAATCCCGTCAGCTGGCAAGGTCATGGCCACAATATTTTGGGATTGTGAAGGAGTTTTGCTTATCGATTATAAAGAAAAAGGTGTAAATATCACAGGGCAGTACTACGCTAACGTTATACGTCAATTAAGAGATGCGATCAAAGAAAAGAGGCGAGGAAAGTTAACCAAAGGTGTTCTGCTTCTGCATGACAACGCCCCTGTCCATACTGCTCATATTGCCAAGGCAGCTATTGTTGAATGTGGGTTTCAAACTGTTACTCATCCACCCTATAGTCCGGACTTAGCCCCAAGCGACTTCTTTTTGTTCCCCAATCTTAAAAAGGATCTGCGTGGAAATAAATTTTCTGACGATGAAGCGTTGAAGACGGCCGTGGAGGAGCATTTTTACACCAAAGATAAAAAATATTTTTATGAGGGATTAAAAAAAATAATTGATCGATCTTAAAAGTGTATGAACATAGGGGGGGAGTATATTGAAAAATAAAAATATCAAACTTTTCGTACTTGTTTGTTTTTATCCACATACCGAGAATATTTTGAACGCCCCTCGTACATATACTCATTGACCTAGAGATAAACAAGAACGTTCATACAAACAATTTGTTAAAATTAAACTCTTGTTAAAAATTAGAGACCTAAAGTTCGCTGCAGCGCTTAAGGCTAGGTGTTAGTGAAAAATTAAAATAACACGTTCTTAGAATTACTTTTTGAAGTAGTAAACAGTAAAATTAAAATCTGCGAAAATTATGAAATTTTGTTGAGGCTTTATTCTGTGAAATTCACCCGATGGGCACACGATTTGATAAAGTTGGCTCGATAGAATAAATTCACAAAGTTGCATATTTTTGTGTCATTTTATCTTCTTTTCCAGGTTTTATTCTTAAAATAAGTGATTTGATATTATGAGTCACTTACCAAAATGAAGTTCATAGATAACTTGAGGAATTATAACCGATCGTTTTTTATTTATTACATCTATCAATTTTTTAAAATATAAAACGCGATTATTCGCGGCTCTTCGCTGTTATACCCGTCCCTTACCGTCGTACCGTCGAGAGAGCGAGAGAGAAGCGCTCGAAATACCTCCCCTTAAACATTTATGTCGTCTAATCAACAGACAGACATCGCAGCACCAGATCGCCGATTGGTCAAAGATAATTTAGTGTGTATCATGGCATCAATGATTACACAACCTTAATTTTTCTTAATACAAAAACAATTATGGGTGAGTTCCACCCATGAAACTGAACAACTTTCCCCAAGAAACCTATGTGCAAAAATGACAAAAAAAATGTCAATAGTATGGGAGATCGACATTTTTTGTCATCTTTGCACATAGGTTTCTAATATTACGATATAATATAACTACCTAATAACGACTTGAATAACAATTAATTTCACTTACTTGACTACTGAATTGTAGTAAACGTCTAGGTGTACACTTTGATAAGAAATAAAGAATTATTTTCGCCGCTCCGCACGTGCCTAAGCCGTGTGAATGTCGAAGCCACACTAAAGCAAGGTGCCGAGTCGACTCCGCAGGTGTCTCTAATCCGTTAGTCGCCTTTTACGACATCCGAGAAAATGAAAGGGAAAGAAGAGAGATAGGTTGGCAGTATTTTATTAACAAGCCGCCATTGCACGACATGCTCCTTTAACTTTATTTACTTCTCAAATACTCGGAATAAAAGGAACTAACGGGGCACATATACGAAATGCAATTAAGGTATTGTTTATGTGAATATAGTAACAATTCACATAAATTAAATAGACATTCGATTGTATTTTCACTTTAATAACGGTATAAAATTACGATTCACCGATCAAAAGCATGTTTCGCGAATCGTAATAGACCAGGAATACGTCGATCCTGTCCTAGTAACGAAGAGTGGTCTTAATATTACAAAATAGGTCAACGGTAGGTCAACGCTAGGTCATAACGACAGACTGAATTTGGCATTGCATGTAAACGATAGTTATAACATGTGATAGAGATGTGTGTGCACTTTAGTATTCCAGTCTTCGATAACATATCCTACTAATATTATAAACGCAAAAGTTTGTAAGTATGGATGGATGTTTGTTACTCTTTTACGTAAAAACTACTAAATGAATTTGGATGAAATTCGGCATACAGATAGTTTATAACCTGGATTAACATATAAGATACTTTTTATCCTGATATTGCCACGGGAACGGGAACCACGCAGGTGAAACCGCGAGCGGCCGCTAGTAAAAAATAAATACACAATCCCATACTAAATCGTAGCGAAATAGTAGCAGCGTTATTTAGATTTAGCGGCCCGCCCGCGCCTTCGTCCACGCTAACTTAGAAAGACCGTCATAGTTCAGCCAATTAAAAAAATATAATAATATCTACAAAATATAAACAAACACCATTGTCAGTTAACGCTCTATTTTTTAGTGAAAACCGCATAAAAATCCATTGCGTGGTTTAGGAGAATAGTGCGGTGCCACAGACACAGGAAAACGCGTAATAATGCTAGTACTACAGTGTTCATTTTAATTTTGTTAAATTATCGCAATATTGGCGAAGAATCCAAAAGGAAAATTAGAAATGTAAAATATCTTTTTCATTAAGTCTGCAAGTTTTAACAGTGGTAAATAATTGTTTGGTTTTTTCTGTACTCTCCTAACTGAATCTGAAAATTAAAAAATAATACATATTAACTTTGAAGACAAAAGTGCTACCATAGCATTAAGGCCGCCTTTTGTCATATTGTTTTCTTCGTTTTGTGTTCTATTGTTTTTGTAGTGCAATAAAGTATTTTTCACTTCATTTAAAATTTTATTATTGAATAATTTTCATATACTTTTTTACAAATTAATTTAGTTGTTTTCGTTTGCGATCAATATTGTCCTGGAATTATGAAGAGCATGCACTGTGTATCATAAGTGTATATTTTATCTTCAAAAACCGGTTGTTTAGTATCGATTAAAGATACACTGAACAGTCCAACTAAAGAGTAGGTAAATATGTTTGGACGATTCAAAACATTCAAAATTTTAAAAACAAGATATTTCGCATTTCGGTTTCCCATACAATTTTCCAAGTCGAAATTTTTAAATACCAATACGCCAATTTTGTTGAAACTTTGCATGCTAAAGTAAAATACAGGGATCTAAATAGTTTGTTGAAAACATTTTTAAAAAAGGTTTATTTGGCTGAGTTATTGCGATTTAAAGTCCACTATAGAAAGTTTAAATTCGCAATATTTAAAATAAAATCAAAAAAAATAAAATCTCAGTTAATTAAAAGTCTTTTAGATATGCTTTCAACAAACTATTTAGATCTCTATATTTTACTTCAGCATGCCGAGTTTCATCAAAATTGGCTAACTGGTTTTTGAATATTTTAACTTGGAAATTTGTATGGGAAACCGAAATGCGTAAACCCTCTTAAGAGGTACTTAAGAGTTGGTACGAAGCCGCTTAGTTGACCACAAACATAATACAGTAGACTTTGCAGTTAGTTAAAGTTGCTGCTTGTCTGTTACGTAGCTTTACGTAGTTAGTGATGCCTGACGTGAAATAAAGTTAGTTGATGCGGAGATAAACGAAATAGTTTCGACATAACACTTCATAACGTTGAATTTAAGTTAAAGATAAGTTACAAAGATATAGATAGTAGTGGATGGGGCCTTACTCGACGTTAGCCGATAATCTCTCGTTATAAATTATATATTACCAAAAAAAACACAATTGACACAACACATATCTGACGCGCACATGTCGTAATAACAATGTGCGATTGAAAACCATACAGGTATCGAGTTTAAAGGGCCCCATACACCAACAGTTCGCCGGCAGATATCAGCCTGTCAGTTAGTCTAGAAAGGGATGGCGATATATGCGATGAATAGCACCATCCCTTTCTAACTGTACTCAAGCAGAGATTTGAGTGTGTGTTTGGTTTTAGAATACGAGCCTAAGACTGACGGCTAATGCGCAGGCCGAGTGAACAGTGGATGGACAATAAACCACAATTTGTGACAACTTTTATAGAATTATACAAAAACTGACGACTACCACCTGCTAGTGTATGGCCTCGAGCCGGTGTTCGACTATTGCCGGCAGACAATAATCGTACTAGTGTGTGGGTTATGGAGGCCTTGAACGGCAGGCTGCTTGTTTGATCAAGGACTGCAGGCGAACTGCTAGTGTGTGGGGCCCTTAACTCTCACTAATATTACGTTCTCGATAAAGAAACTGTGTGGAATAGGGGCTCCATTAAAGAATATTAGCAACCCCTGTTTTCCTTTTATCATTTCACCCCACAATCACCCACTGCTGGGTCTAGGCCTCCTTTAAAGTAAAACATAATTATGATTTAATAACTAATTCTTATTAAAAATTGTATGCTAAGGATACGACGTAGCGTAAGGTTCACACTTTTATTATGAAACGAACACGGACGTGAGCATTAAAGCAGCAGATTTTTTTTAACCGTAACGATCCGGTTCTACGAAAAATAAGCGTTACACAGTGGAATCACTACAGGGTGTCCCGACAGGATTCTCGCTAACACTCGACTGTGATGCGAGTCAACAAAGGGGATTGCGAAAATAGCGGGCAAGGCGGGAAAGATTCAATCGGGCGCCCCCGGGACGTGGCGAGGCCCTGGCGGACACTTGCTACTATCATAATACTTACTGATGCACTATCTACAACACTGATTTTTTTAAAATGAAATGATGATGTTGGACGGCATGGCATTAATACATGCCATATTTACATTTTAAAAAATACCTACCCGTCCCTCAAAAGTATGGGTAAGTAGCGGATAATCTGTGGGAAGGAAAAAGTTCTATCAGTAAGCGGTGTGGCGAGATGATATCGCTAAAACACATGGAAGGAGAACACGGGAGAGGCCTTGGCCAAGCAGTGGAACAGCGTAGGCAAATAAAAGAAATAGAAAGTTACAATAATAATCATCTTGAGTATTTTTTTTAGTTATGAAGAATTTTGACGACTCTATGATTTCGATTCGAGATCTCAATATCAATTTGTGAGAAAGCCTAAAGAAAAAGCTCGCTAATTAGCGGCTGTATAGACGAGCGCTGGCCAATTATGGCAGGAGATAGATGTACGTTGAAATTACGTAAGTATGTAAATAAATTTCTAATAATCTCCCATCTCACTCTTTGATCATTCAGTAGATTTAAGGAAAGTTAGCAACTATGACAAGTAAAAAACAGTTAAATGAATCTAGATAAAAAATAAAATAATTTCAAAGGTAAGACGTACCTACTAATAATAATTGTAAGCGAAGTGAAAATCTAATTTTCAGACACAATAAGTACTTTCTTAGCCTATTTCAAAAAGGATGTTTAAAATTTACTGAATAATACGAGTCTGAGCTTGATTCCAAACAACAGTTTACAATCAAGTCTTCAAGACGAGACAAAGCCGACTAGTTTTTGTTCTCGAAGCACTTCGAAGAAGATGGTGGCCACGTTCGTTGCATGTCGTCATGACATACAGGGCCGAAACGCATACGGACACTCACGACAAGGCTGGTTCACCAACTAAAGGGCTATACTCGGAGTTTCTCTTAGCGATCCGATCCGGAATGACGTGATCCGATAGAGAACCAAAGTAACTGACATAGCTCACCGCATTAGCAGGGTAATAGCATTAGCCTAGCTGAAGAGACAGTGTGACTGAAGATGGGGGGTTACTCGCATTATGACTTACTTCTTACACGCATAATGACTTGCTCGCATTTTGACTTACACGCATATTGACTTACACGCATTTTTACTTACACGCATATTGACACACAAGATATATTTAAGTATATAACACTAGTTTCCCGTCAAGCGGCTTCGCCTACGATGTTGAATTCTGTTGATTTCCCACCGTAAAAAGTAGTAGCCTGTGACCAAATCTATTTCTGTGCAAAAGAATCATAAAATATGTGTCAATTTGCGTAAGTTATTTGGCGTAGTCGTTCCCGTGTGTCATTTAACATTTTGCTTATGAGAATATGTGTCAATTTGCGTACCTATGTCATTTTGCGTAACACGATTTGTCATTGTGCGATGGGCTACCTAAATGTGTCATTATGCGAGTAACCCAAGATGGCCCTATCAGTCGATTAACCGTTGACCGTTGACCGTTGGAATAGACGAGTTCTGGAGTAGAGACCACGTATTGGCAAGAGTAGCGTAGGACGTTCTCAGACTAGGTATATAGCGACGTACCTCGCAAGATGGCTTATTGTTATCGAAACAAAACTGTTCCTTTCGCCAATTCTACAGCTAAAAAATGACGTCCTGAATAAGTGGTAGGTTTAAAATGATATTTTGGACGATCCCGGGAAGGTCCCGGGTTTGATCCCCGGTCGGGTCAATTTAGAATCGCACCCACCCGACCCACCAATCCGGTCACCAACCAGCACGACGAGCCACTTCGGGATTATGTGCGGCCTGGTGGAGCAGCCTCCTAGGGTGGTTAGCCCTAGTTGGGCTCCTGTACTATGCTGCGGGCGGCCAGCGGCACCAACGTTTCTACGGGTCTTCCTGGCCGGCGAATCGACCCACGTTTACCGAACAATGCGTCCACAAATACTCCCACCGGACCTTGACCCTGTCGTCACCGCACCTCCCCAAGCTCCGGTATTACGGCTATGAACCCGGAATGCGTCCTGTGTCGAGCACCGAACTCATGGCGGGTTTTACAAGTGGTAGCGCCGGACGAGCAAAGCTCTCCCACCAGCAAAATCCCTTTAGTCGCCTCTTATGACACCCGCTAAAGCCGCGGTCCCACGGCCTGATTTTTGGCAGGTCAGACGCGCACGACCGCGCCAACAGACCGTGGGAATCAACGCATCCGATGAAGCCTGCCGTGGCGTGCCGTCACCTGTCCGATTCATCATACGTCAATCACTTTTCCTCCATATATTTTTTTGTATGGAGGAAAAGTGATTGACGTATATAACTCCGTAATGAGCTGGGGATTTGCTTTGAATCTTGGTGGGTTTCAAGATCTTATCATTCTCTATTATAAATGTGAACAATTTTTTTTTGTATCCTTGCAGTCTTTGAAGCTACAGGCGCTTAAACATTTGGAAATATCGCCCGGAATGAATTAAATTCAAAGTAAGGAGTACGTTGCAGCACCTAACATATTTTTGAAATTGTTACTAATCCAGATAGTAGTAATTTCTAAATTCCTAGCCTAAACATAGATAAGCAAACCGGTTTCCGATCAATGGGCAAACCGGTTTCCGCACAATAGGCTTTGTTATGCGTGCCCAGCGCGCTGCGTTTGTCATACATTGTCCTTTTCTCTCATTCACCATCTCGCTTGCTCACAGGCAACGACATACCAAGCCACAGCTTACAGTCTCAGACAGTTTGAGCTCCAGTGTTGACGTGCTTTCTATTCTGCGACTGCGCTAGCTAAAATATCTTTCATATTTGTTGATTTTTTCGTTTTATTTGGTCGTTATCGTTACTCGTTGATTGTTTCTTAATTTTGTTGATTTCTCTGTTAATTTTTTGTTTGTTGTTTTCTCCGTTGATTTTCTTGTTCTTGCTGATTTGTTACTCGATTTTGTTGACTTTTGTTTTGTCCTTTGTTTTAAAAAACACAAATTATCTTTACTATCAACTCTGTGTCAGTAAAACAGGATTGATCTATTTCCGCGTTTTAATTTATATATTAATTATGTGGTTTGTTGGTTGTTGGTTTAAAATGGCTCAATTTATTACATATTTAGATTTTTACGTGGCATTGCAAAATTGTGAAGACAACATAACAATCAGAATATCTTTTTAACTTGCTGTGGAGTTGTTATCCATCAGAGGTTTCTGAAAAGACATAAAAACTATAAAAAAAAATATTAAAATTTAATGTCAACTTTAAAAAAAATGGATAAAAGCACATAGACATGCCAAAACATTTATGAAACAAATTTGCCTTGGTTGAACTCCAATATTCGTTGGCCTTCGATTTAGTTTCGATATTTAGTCGAGAAACTATGGACAACCAAGAAGATTTAAGTTTGTCGAGTCAATCTATGGAAGCTGGTCCATCTCTTTGTAATATTGTACTTTAAAAGAAAATATAACGCAGGAGATTTTTTCTCAGATTCATCTGATATTATGGTTAGTCTAGTCCCGTTGCTGTTAATCTGTGGCGATGTTATTGTTTGGGAAAATCCTCGTCCATCATCGACTGCCTATAGTTGTTTGAATTTACGAAAGAGACAGAAGAGATCATCAATTTTCATACAGATGCAATTAATGGAGAAATATCAAACTTAGTACTTACAAAAATAGGCAAAATGAGTCTTTTATGAGCTCCACATGACTATGATTTATAGGAAAGTGGCAACGGTCTTATCAGAAACCCGTTCTAGTGCCACTTGCAACTTGCGATTTACTGCTAGAAGAGATAGAAAGTGAAGATACTGAAACACCAGATGATGAGGATGAAGTTTGCATAGACTTGGAAACTAACATTAGCGCAGATCCTTTAAGTTTTTAAAGTAACAAATTTACTTAATTGCAAGATTTACACGCAAACACCATACCCTATTATGCGGTTACATTTGTTTCCTATTTGAATAGACTTAGCGACACAACAAAGCCTTTTGTTCGGAAACCGGTTTGCCCATTGTTCGGAAACCGGTTTGCTTATTTATGTTAAGGCTAGGAATTTAGATTGATACTAAATTAATAGTAATAATTTCAATAAATGTTGGGTGCTGCAACGTACTCATTATATTAAATTTAATTCATTCCGGGCGATATTAAAAGCTTTTTCATACATAGAAAAAATATTTTTTTATTCAAATGCGCCTGTAGCTTAAAAGACTGCAAGGATACAGAAAAAAGTTTTTAGCATTTGTCATAGAGAATAATAAGATCTTGAAACCCACCAAGATTCAAAGCAAATCCCCAGCTTATTACGGAGTTATATACGTCAATCACTTTTCCTCCATACAAAAAAATATTCAATATTTTTTTTCTCGATAAATTATAAGTTTATTTGAAAAATTGTTATCAGTAAAAGTGATTTGCAAAAAGAGGAGTACGTATAATAATATAAACTTAAAATATTGACTTGGATGCGAATGTCCTATATTTTGCCAAAGTGGACCACTGTGCGGCAAGGCGCGGCGCGGCTTGTCTTCAGACAGGCCGTGGGACCCTGCCATAAGTTACAGGGGAGGGGGTGGTGCAATTCTGACCCGGCACCACACGGGGTAAAAAAATGGGGTAAAAAATATGTATTTAAGTATTTTAAGTAAGTGTATCCGTTGTCTAGCAACCATTTTAACGAGTTTAATAACGAAGCTTGTCTTGGGCTAGATAATTGGTGTGAATGTAGGAAAGTTTATTTATTTATTATAATACGGACCGCAAAAGCATTGCGCTGCCACAGTCTACGTTTCACACAGCAACAGAGGGCCTGCTCTCTTTCTCCGAAACGATATTTCGGCCGATTTCCGTTTGCTATAGTTTACAGCGGTTTCCATTCATTCCGAAATTTCGTTCATAGAAAATAGGTTTGGCATTTCGTTTATTAATTTTTAGGAAATTGTTTGAAATTTCAAAAAAATTGGAAGCGCTATAAATGGCAAAAGAAAATCGGTCGAAATTTTGTATCGCAGACAGAGAGTAGGCCCTCTGATGTGCAGTGCACATATACTTAGAGTGACAGGTGTTTATGCTGTTGGTGTTGTTTAAAATCTATAATACCCAAAACAAGAGATTGGTGGGGTTGATAACTAGTATCTCTTTAATAAGAAGCCGCCTCTACTCAAATAGAAAACAATAAATAACTGTAACAATAATTAAAATTTAAAACTTTCACACCAGCCATTTAGCCCAAAACTAAGCACAGCTTATACATGGCGACTGAATACCGGATAAACAAACATAAATTCTAATAAAAATCCATGACGCGGTCACAAATTGATCGTGCTCATAATATAAACATTTGCTCTTAGTGGTCTTCAAACCCGCAACCGAGGGTTTTGCAGTCAGGGTGGCTTACCACGCGAGCAACCGACCACAAAATAAGATCTAATGTAATAATATAATCATCTACATCATAATCAGCCTGTGTCAGTCCGTTGCTGGACATGACATAGGCCTCTCCCAAAGCATGCCACAGACAACAATAACTATATGAGTTCATAAGTAAAACTCAAATCTTTATTTGCGTCTCACTAATCTAAAAAAACGAAGCACTAGTTAGTTAAAGGTGCTATAAGAAAAAACCACTTATGAAAGTTCTGTAGACCGGCGAAGTTCTGCTCAAAGTTTCAAGGTCGCCGACGCGAAGCTAGGGCGGGCCGCTATAGTTGTTTAAGTACGAGTATATACTATTATGGTAACACTTTATTAATGTCACCACTTTACAGATTGTTTAATATCGCGTAGTGCCGCCCCGGTGTATAGCAAACATGGCCTGCGAGCAAACCATTACTTGCGAAGTGAGAGGCCTAAAGTCGCATTAAAAGGGACCCGTGGAATATCCAATGACCGGCTTTTATTACCAGAAGCCATTCATTAGAGCCCCTTATTGGTGGAAAGCTTGTGCTGTTCAATTACATATAACGTATGCGTCAGCATTTATAAATATAGAACATACAAGCACAGTATAAAACACAGAAAAGATTTTTTAACTTAGATTATTTCAAATCATATTAGGTATAACTGCTTTGTGGTCTAGTGGTTAAACTATCCGCCTCAGGACTTATGGGGTTTAATCCCATTGGGGGTAACATATTTTTGTAATAGATTTAGTTGGTGGTAGGGCTTGTTTTAAGTCTTCTTGGCTAGGTCTAACCAACATATTTAAGTCTGTCACCATAACGAAAGTATCGAAGTGTTGTGTTCTATGATAATTTATAAGGTAACCAGTATCTCGGTAGTGAAGTTAGTTCACGCTAGAAGCACCTCTTTACCTACGTTGGAAGAGTTTAACGTAACATTTTCGAATTTAAGAAAACTGAACCCCCTTTTCTATTGGGTTTTCATATGAATACAAAAAACCGTCACGGGAAACAAAGTGTTCACGCGGACGTAGTCGCGGATAGCAAAACTTTAAAAAACCCGACTCTTTAACAATTTGACAGAGTGACAAGTTTTAATATAAAATGCATAGCGTACCAACACGACAATACACAACATTAATATTTTTTGATGTTTTTTTTTACCAACAGATAACAAGTTACTTCACTAATTAACAGGCCAGAGCAAATGGTATGCCTTTACCAATAGCAAATAGAACACATAGAGAGAAATGCAAAAGAACAAAATATTACAAAACACCGCATACCTACAGGTACAGGCGACGCGACGCGACGTTTAAAAAAAAACCGGACAAGTGCGAGTCGCACTCGCCCACCGAGGGTTCCGTACAACATACCCCAAAATTATTAGGTACCTACCTATACATATAAAAAAGGAAGAAGGATATTTTTTCATAAATCAAAATGATTAAAAATTAAAAAGATTAAAAATCTGTTTAAATTTCATAGTTCTAGGTCAACGGAAAATACCCCTAAGTTTTGATTCCTTTGAGTGTCGAAATATACGTTTTTTGCAGCATAAACGGCCGTAAGTATCTTTCTTTTACGTTAACTTAGGAGTTTGAGTTTATCACAGCTTCAAGAGACTATAGACCTGAGTATATCGTTTTAATTCCAACTCGATCCTCCACGCGTTCCCGAGATAAAGGGTCTTGACAGACAGACGGACGGACAACAAAGTGATCCTATAAGGATTCCGTTTTTTCCTTTTGAGGTACGGAATCCTAAAAAAGGGCAAAGATTCGATTCGCTCCGCTCCGCTCGCAAAAAGAAAATCAAGTAAAAGCTTTTTCTCAGTCAGTTAGAGGCTTTAAAATTTCAATATTTTTAATTGTTAAATATTTATTTGAAGTACTATATAATAATTGCACTTACTGAGTGCCTGGTGATGCAAGTTTCATTCATTACTAGCGCCCCGACCGAGACTTCCGTCCGCGTGAATACCCTGTTTCTCGTAACGAATTTCCATAAAAGTTCTTTCGTACAAACCTTCTTCTGATTTTACAAACAAAACAAAAAAGAACTAGCCAAATAGGTGCGGTGCAGCTGTTCTGTGTTGCGCGGATACACATTCGTGGCAATTGATTTTCATTTACTCATATAGATATAATTTAATCACGTCCACGTTATTAGTGAACGTCTTTGGATCGCAATTAAAGCTCACCCTCGACACCCTATTCAATGATTTTCCCATATGTTTGGCAATGACTATCAGCTGCTGGAAGTAGCGCAGCTATGCGATTCTATATGCGACACATAGACGCTGCGCGCAAGGCTGTGATCTGCTGTCTCTTTCCAATTCTATAAATATGAAAGAGGCAGAGTCAATTCTCAGCGCTGCGACAGCCGCTGCTACCAAGGCTTGCGCTTAGTCGCACTGCAAAGCGAGCTCCCGTCCAGATAATGAAGTTCCGCTGTTTGCGAGCCACTGGAGCGCGCGTTGCTCGCAGGATAATATCGTTATTTATTTTCGTCATCGTGTCGCCGCCTGCCCGGTTCATTTTGCGGTTGGACAGAATCGATACGATTATAGTATGTGCCGAAACGATTATTCAGTTACCGAGGTATCGGATCAAGGGGGGTCAAGTTATAATTATAAGGGTCGATCGTGCAACAAAAAGTTGAAACTGTGCAGTGGGTAGATACGATTATAATATGTGTCGATACGATTATTCAGTTACCGAGCTACCGGATCAAGGGGGGTCAAGTTATTATTATGGGGATGAACGTGCCACAAAAAGTGGAACCTGTGCAGTAGGTATTGAGGCGTAATACACTAATCTAGTCTAGGGCTAGCTACATTTTTTTAAAATATTTTTAAGAACAGTATTTTTTTGTGTATTGTTCGTGTAATTAAATTGAAAATGATGTATTGTCCGTTTTGCTTTAAAAGAATAACACGAACCAAATTAATACAAAGGTTTGGGGGTATTTGAAACGTTACTTTTTACGTAGTTTATAGTGATAAACGGTTTATTTTTTTTTTTCGTTTATCAAATATTATTTTCATAGGTTATGATATGACGAGTTGTCCTTGATGACGAATCTATTATAGAGCGCTTACTGTTCGAAAACGACGACGAAAATGAACTTTATGTTGGATTTGATGTATCTGACAACGAGTTAGATCAAATTATAGAAGATTTTCTTGAACCTGTATGTATCATCATCTCTCCGAAGACGAAATAAAGAAAATATTGTAAACAGAAGAACTTACATAAAAACATTAGCCATGCTGCTTCTAACACCGTGGCTTGAGGAACGGAAAAATTAGCCTACTTTACAACATAATATCCGTAAAATGATAAGCGGAATTTTGAAAACACCGGTTATGCCTGAACCGGTAGTGCCTGCCGTTGCAAAACAGGGGCGATGTCGCTTTTTTCCATACTTAAAAGACCGCAAAACTAAAACTTTTTGCAACAAGTGCAAAATGCCTATCTGTGGCGAGCACTAAATTAAAATGTGTGCCAAATGTGTGAATTAAATAATATATTCTTAATTAGTTATTTTCCCATGTTAATTTGAACTAAAGAACACAAATAAAAAAAATAAAATTCTGTAATCTATTATTTTCAGGGTGCTCTAGCACCCTGGGTAGAAAAAGTCCACTCCAAATATGGGTAGAGTTCTAGGGTTAAGGAAGCGTGCGTGTCTGTATGCATGTATTTATAATAACCGAGCAATTACTTCATTTTGTAGGTGGTAGGTGGAAGCCAAAGTAGTTTAATTTATTTATTCTGTGAAGGTTAAACTAACCTTAACCTTTCTACCGTACAGATGGTAGCAGTAAGGTTTAACCGCCTCTGTGATCTAGTATTTACACCACCGAACTCATTGAGAAGTACCGGGTGGGGGGGTAATATACTCTGTTTGGTTGGTGGTAGACCTAGGCATATCCCAGCGTGCTGTTGTGTACGTGGGAGACATGTGCCATTTTTCCATCAATAAAAGTTTTTTTATTTCTTTTTTCACTCTAAAGCGTAACACACCAAAGCCGCCGACGGCTTTTTTCGGCGGGCTAGTTGACGGCATATCACTCAAACACATAGGCCGCCGGGTTGTGACGGCGGCGGGCTGTGTCGGCGGCTTTGGTGTGTATTGCGCTTTACACCGATTTTCTAGCCCAATTTACGCTCAATTAGAAACTTGTTTTTTTTTGGTTAGATAGCGAAGAAACATACTTATTTTACATAGAAAACACCCAGACCCGAAATCAATTTAGCTAACCAGTTGTTTCTAAATTGACCCGACCGGTAATCGAACCCGCGACCTCAGACATGGCGATGCCAGAACCGGCGTGATACCACTCGACCGCGGAGGTCGTCAGACTTATCGTCACTAACTTGATGAATTCAGTCTAGAAACGTTCCCACAGCTGGGTACAGGCCTACCAACATGGTAATCAGCACACGGGGAGATGCAAGCTAATAGCTTGGAACTTCATCCAGTTTATACGGCATCTCCCCGTGTGCTGATTACCATGTTGGTAGGCCTGTACCCAGCTGTGGGAACGTTTGACGCGTCCTTACGTGAATTATAGCTTGAAGCTATAATTCACGTAAGGACGCGTCACCCAGATTTTTTTTTTCGTGACTAGCCCTTCATTCATAATATTAGAGTTCATTGATTATGCTTAAACTGATGATAATTAATGAGTGATGATAATATAACCGTTTAATGCTAAATGATATTCCCCCAAACCCCTTGAGTTCTAGTAAAGATGTGGGACTTTACTGAGATCTCGCACGACTTCTTGAGAGAATTTAAAAAGTAATGTTGCTTTTTGTTTTGTTTTATTTGCCAACACTCATGCTACGTTTGTGCTATAGTTTAACGAACACTTAACTGTAAATAATCCACCATTATTTCACATTAATATTCGACAAAACACAAATAATATAAATAAAACAAAACTGCAGACATGACGCTTCACTTTCCCGCCAAGGAGTCCCCGCGGCACCCGGGGGGCTGCCAATGTTGCCATAATGCTCGCAGGCAATGCATGGCGGCGCCCTAGTGACCCCGTCTAAACGTGACCTTTCATTGTCACTTGTTTGATTTGCTGTGCTAAATTATCATGCAGTTGTCAAAAATTTTCATCTCGCATGATTGGATGAACTGCGCGAGGTTTAAGGATCACTGATAAAATCGGCTCAGTTCTAAATGTGGCTGTGGGAAAAATAAAAAGTCACGTGTAAGAGGCTGATAAATATATTATTATGCATGCGTGAAGCGAGAGAAATGTGTGTCGTGTGGGCAAATCGGACTTCGTTAAAGGTTTACTAGCTTTTTACTACAATCGTGCATCGCAAATAAATGCCGAGCCTACACCGTGACTGTGCCAGGGACTCAAACATAATACTACTTTACTCATAATACCCACAAGTATTCCCATTGAAGAAACTCCGTCAACCACAAGTATTTAAGACAGCTAAAGCCGGCTTAAGCTATAGCTTGCCGGCGCAACGAGTCAGTCGGTCGTTAACAAATAGAAAACTCTACGAATGCATTGTTCGATTTTTATAGATCTCGCGCACCAAAGAACCGCGCGTGGATCTACCGAGCCTTATGTCCACAAGGTTGGCAAGGCGTAAGAATTGCTAAGCGGTTTGAATAGATTTATGGGCTTATTGTTACAGTTAACTGTTTCTGACGAAGGTACATCTGTTACCTTATTAGTTGGATATTTTATGATGATTTTAGGATGATTAAAATGTATTCTCGATTATCCTTCGTGCTTTAGATAAAAAAAAATGGTGGCAGTGAAATCAAACCACGTCCGGACAAATAAACAACACATTAACAAATGAGGTCGCACACTCGATATAGAGGCTAAATCTATACGTTATTAATTTATAAGACAGCGTAAACAATAACAAATAAACAAATGCTAGGTTGACCCGTTGTCGCACGAGCCGCGATTAATGCGGGCGGCGTGGATCGCGGCACGCGCCCGCACAGATTAGATCTGCATACGGATGCGGCGCGCCGCGGTGGGCACGAACTTTCATCCGGCCCAGTGAGCTTAGAGACGAGACACTTTGTACGTATCGGCTCGCGTATACTTTGATTGATATTATTTTTATCCTTAAAATAAACACGGAGTGTTCCACGACCGACAACGAGGGACGACGTGGACGAAGATGCGGGGGGGGCCGCAATTGTAAAATAAACGCGTGCGTAGTGTTGCATTGTTCATTGCAAGTCATACTGCGACCGTTTTAGTCAACGTTAATAGAAGGAAGGTATGAAACAGAGGAACAATGTAAGAAGAACGGCCAAGACCGCGGGTACCTATCTTGCAGTGCGGCGAGCGGATCATCTTTTCGTTGCGATCGTGGCCGGGCCGAAAAACTCTTCTGCTAAAACTCGGGCGGCCTGGAGGGTTACATGAAGTTTAGCAATATCACCCAATGGCGATTTTACCCGAAAAATATTACCAATTGAAAAGACTATGAATCAGTTTCATATTTAGAAAAATATTTTAGTTTACCTGCCAAAACTTTTTTTTTATTATGTGCACATTAATAATAGTCCTGTTAACCTTGACTTTAAATGAACGTTGAGCATATCCAACAATATTTTAATAAAAATTGCATGTCTTCTTCTAACAGGGCCGACAAATCCCACCTTTCCTTGGATACTGCGACAAGAGCAGACAGTGGGTGGTAGAGATGTTCCTAAAAAAATACCTAAAAAAACAATACGATTTACTGACTAACCGTGTCGCATAGGTGAAAGAATACTACTACCCCATCTCTTCTCTTGGGTGTCGTAAAATGCGACTAACGGACTAAAGACTGTACATACTTCCAACAGCATAGAGTGGCGATGGGCTCACCACCTGTCACGCTGAGCACATGTGCAGTCGCTCTTTAGTGAAAAGTGGACTATGGTAGGGAACTGTTTTTGCTGTCCTCATTTCCTAGTCTCCGACTAACCCGTCGGGGATAATAGTCGTGATTATATGTATGTAATTATGATTCGCACTGAGGAGCTCGATGGCGCAGCGGCTAGCGCGTTCGGCTTGCGATCTTGCCCGCCAAGCAACCTTCGTAATGCTGTGTCGCTGGATGAGTGACCAAATTAAAAACATCTCGAGCTCCTCCGTGCTTTGGAAGGCAGGCGGTCGTTGTCATAAGATGACAGTCGTTAAAACCCACCAACCCGCAATGGGCCATCGTGGCGGGTTATGGCCCAATATCCCCACGTGCTGTTGTCCACGTGGGAGGCCTGTGCTCAGCAGTAGGACGTTTATAGGGTGATGATGTCGATGATGATTCGCACTGACCTGGCGCTGAATATGGTGGCGAGCGCCATGAAGCAGCCAAACACACCAACCCGCAATGGGCCAGCGTAGTGGGTTATGGCCCAATAGCCCCACGTGCTGTTGTCCACGTGGGAGGCCTGTGCTCAGCAGTGGGACGTTTATAGGGTGATGATGATAATAATGATTCGCACTGACCTGGCGCTGAATATGGTGGCGAGCGCCATGAAGCAGCCAAACACACCAACCCGCAATGGGCCAGCGTAGTGGGTTATGGCCCAATATCCCCACGTGCTGTTGTCCACGTGGGAGGCCTGTGCTCAGCAGTGGGACGTTTATAGGGTGATGATGTCGATGATGAATCGCACTGACCTGGCGCTGAATATGGTGGCGAGCGCCATGAAGCAGCCAAACACACCAACCCGCAATGGGCCAGCGTAGTGGGTTATGGCCCAATATCCCCACGTGCTGTTGTCCACGTGGGAGGCCTGTGCTCAGCAGTGGGACGTTTATAGGCTGATGATGATAATAATGATTCGCACTGACCTGGCGCTGAAAATAGTGGCGAGCGCCATGAAGCAGCCAAACACACCAACCCGCAATGGGCCAGCGTAGTGGGTTATGGCCCAATATCCCCACGTGCTGTTTTCCACGTGGGAGGCCTGTGCTCAGCAGTGGGACGTTTATAGGGTGATGATGTCGATGATGAATCGCACTGACCTGGCGCTGAATATGGTGGCGAGCGCCATGAAGCAGCCAAACACACCAACCCGCAATGGGCCAGCGTAGTGGGTTATGGCCCAATATCCCCACGTGCTGTTGTCCACGTGGGAGGCCTGTGCTCAGCAGTGGGACGTTTATAGGCTGATGATGATAATAATGATTCGCACTGACCTGGCGCTGAAAATAGTGGCGAGCGCCATGAAGCAGCCAAACACACCAACCCGCAATGGGCCAGCGTGGCGGGTTATGGCCCAATATCCCCACGTGCTATTGTCCACGTGGGAGGCCTGTGCTCAGCAGTGGGACGTTTATAGGCTGATGATGATAATAATGATTCGCACTGACCTGGCGCTGAAAATAGTGGCGAGCGCCATGAAGCAGCCAAACACACCAACCCGCAATGGGCCAGCGTAGTGGGTTATGGCCCAATATCCCCACGTGCTGTTTTCCACGTGGGAGGCCTGTGCTCAGCAGTGGGACGTTTATAGGGTGATGATGTCGATGATGAATCGCACTGACCTGGCGCTGAATATGGTGGCGAGCGCCATGAAGCAGCCAAACACACCAACCCGCAATGGGCCAGCGTAGTGGGTTATGGCCCAATATCCCCACGTGCTGTTGTCCACGTGGGAGGCCTGTGCTCAGCAGTGGGACGTTTATAGGCTGATGATGATAATAATGATTCGCACTGACCTGGCGCTGAATATGGTGGCGAGCGCCATGAAGCAGCCAAACACACCAACCCGCAATGGGCCAGCGTGGCGGGTTATGGCCCAATATCCCCACGTGCTGTTGTCCACGTGGGAGGCCTGTGCTCAGCAGTGGGACGTTTATAGGCTGATGATGATAATAATGATTCGCACTGACCTGGCGCTGAATATAGTGGCGAGCGCCATGAAGCAGCCAAACACACCAACCCGTAATGGGCCAGCGTAGTGGGTTATGGCCCAATATCCCCACGTGCTGTTGTCCACGTGGGAGGCCTGTGCTCAGCAGTGGGACGTTTATAGGGTGATGATGTCGATGATGATTCGCACTGACCTGGCGCTGAATATGGTGGCGAGCGCCATGAAGCAGCCAAACACACCAACCCGCAATGGGCCAGCGTAGTGGGTTATGGCCCAATATCCCCACGTGCTGTTGTCCACGTGGGAGGCCTGTGCTCAGCAGTGGGACGTTTATAGGGTGATGATGTCGATGATGATTCGCACTGACCTGGCGCTGAATATAGTGGCGAGCGCCATGAAGCAGCCAAACACACCAACCCGCAATGGGCCAGCGTGGCGGGTTATGGCCCAATATTCCCACGTGCTGTTGTCCACGTGGGAGGCCTGTGCTCAGCAGTGGGACGTTTATAGGCTGATGATGATAATAATGATTCGCACTGACCTGGCGCTGAATATGGTGGCGAGCGCCATGAAGCAGCCAAACACACCAACCCGCAATGGGCCAGCGTGGCGGGTTATGGCCCAATATCCCCACGTGCTATTGTCCACGTGGGAGGCCTGTGCTCAGCAGTGGGACGTTTATAGGGTGATGATGATAATAATGATTCGCACTGACCTGGCGCTGAATATGGTGGCGAGCGCCATGAAGCAGCCAAACACACCAACCCGCAATGGGCCAGCGTAGTGGGTTATGGCCCAATATCCCCACGTGCTATTGTCCACGTGGGAGGCCTGTGCTCAGCAGTGGGACGTTTATAGGCTGATGATGATAATAATGATTCGCACTGACCTGGCGCTGAAAATAGTGGCGAGCGCCATGAAGCAGCCAAACACACCAACCCGCAATGGGCCAGCGTAGTGGGTTATGGCCCAATATCCCCACGTGCTGTTTTCCACGTGGGAGGCCTGTGCTCAGCAGTGGGACGTTTATAGGGTGATGATGTCGATGATGAATCGCACTGACCTGGCGCTGAATATGGTGGCGAGCGCCATGAAGCAGCCAAACACACCAACCCGCAATGGGCCAGCGTAGTGGGTTATGGCCCAATATCCCCACGTGCTGTTGTCCACGTGGGAGGCCTGTGCTCAGCAGTGGGACGTTTATAGGCTGATGATGATAATAATGATTCGCACTGACCTGGCGCTGAAAATAGTGGCGAGCGCCATGAAGCAGCCAAACACACCAACCCGCAATGGGCCAGCGTGGCGGGTTATGGCCCAATATCCCCACGTGCTATTGTCCACGTGGGAGGCCTGTGCTCAGCAGTGGGACGTTTATAGGCTGATGATGATAATAATGATTCGCACTGACCTGGCGCTGAAAATAGTGGCGAGCGCCATGAAGCAGCCAAACACACCAACCCGCAATGGGCCAGCGTAGTGGGTTATGGCCCAATATCCCCACGTGCTGTTTTCCACGTGGGAGGCCTGTGCTCAGCAGTGGGACGTTTATAGGGTGATGATGTCGATGATGAATCGCACTGACCTGGCGCTGAATATGGTGGCGAGCGCCATGAAGCAGCCAAACACACCAACCCGCAATGGGCCAGCGTAGTGGGTTATGGCCCAATATCCCCACGTGCTGTTGTCCACGTGGGAGGCCTGTGCTCAGCAGTGGGACGTTTATAGGCTGATGATGATAATAATGATTCGCACTGACCTGGCGCTGAATATGGTGGCGAGCGCCATGAAGCAGCCAAACACACCAACCCGCAATGGGCCAGCGTGGCGGGTTATGGCCCAATATCCCCACGTGCTGTTGTCCACGTGGGAGGCCTGTGCTCAGCAGTGGGACGTTTATAGGCTGATGATGATAATAATGATTCGCACTGACCTGGCGCTGAATATAGTGGCGAGCGCCATGAAGCAGCCAAACACACCAACCCGTAATGGGCCAGCGTAGTGGGTTATGGCCCAATATCCCCACGTGCTGTTGTCCACGTGGGAGGCCTGTGCTCAGCAGTGGGACGTTTATAGGGTGATGATGTCGATGATGATTCGCACTGACCTGGCGCTGAATATGGTGGCGAGCGCCATGAAGCAGCCAAACACACCAACCCGCAATGGGCCAGCGTAGTGGGTTATGGCCCAATATCCCCACGTGCTGTTGTCCACGTGGGAGGCCTGTGCTCAGCAGTGGGACGTTTATAGGGTGATGATGTCGATGATGATTCGCACTGACCTGGCGCTGAATATAGTGGCGAGCGCCATGAAGCAGCCAAACACACCAACCCGCAATGGGCCAGCGTGGCGGGTTATGGCCCAATATTCCCACGTGCGGTTGTCCACGTGGGAGGCCTGTGCTCAGCAGTGGGACGTTTATAGGCTGATGATGATAATAATGATTCGCACTGACCTGGCGCTGAATATGGTGGCGAGCGCCATGAAGCAGCCAAACACACCAACCCGCAATGGGCCAGCGTGGCGGGTTATGGCCCAATATCCCCACGTGCTATTGTCCACGTGGGAGGCCTGTGCTCAGCAGTGGGACGTTTATAGGGTGATGATGATAATAATGATTCGCACTGACCTGGCGCTGAATATGGTGGCGAGCGCCATGAAGCAGCCAAACACACCAACCCGCAATGGGCCAGCGTGGCGGGTTATGGCCCAATATCCCCACGTGCTGTTGTCCACGTGGGAGGCCTGTGCTCAGCAGTGGGACGTTTATAGGGTGATGATGATAATAATGATTCGCACTGACCTGGCGCTGAATATGGTGGCGAGCGCCATGAAGCAGCCAAACACACCAACCCGCAATGGGCCAGCGTGGCGGGTTATGGCCCAATATCCCCACGTGCTGTTGTCCACGTGGGAGGCCTGTGCTCAGCAGTGGGACGTTTATAGGGTGATGATGTCGATGATGATTCGCACTGACCTGGCGCTGAATATGGTGGCGAGCGCCATGAAGCAGCCAAACACACCAACCCGCAATGGGCCAGCGTGGCGGGTTATGGCCCAATATCCCCACGTGCTGTTGTCCACGTGGGAGGCCTGTGCTCAGCAGTGGGACGTTTATAGGGTAATGATGTCGATGATGATTCGCACTGACCTGGCGCTGAATATGGTGGCGAGCGCCATGAAGCAGCCGTCGGCGACGCGCGGCGGGCCCGTGAAGCACTTGTCCACCGTCCAGTCGAGCAGCGGCCCGATGTCCGGGTTGCAGTCCAGCAACAGCACTATAGTCTGGCGCGCTAGCTCGTACACCTGCGACGATTACACCGCTGTGACAAGCCACAACTCAAACCATGGATTCACAATACTCTGGTTTCCTTTTACATAATTAAAAAAAAATAGTTTACATTAAAATGAAACACTTTTATACGGATTAACTCGCGTTTAATATCGTATTGTGTAAACCTTAACGCACCCGGTTAACCGGGTTTAAATTTAAATATAAAAAAATATTGACGGTAGGCAAATAACTTCTAACTATGAGACGACCAACGAACGGTTCGAAACGTCAGGAAACTAAAAAAAACTATGTAATGTAGTAAAATTAAACGCGAGTTAGTCCGTAAAAAGTGTTTCATTTCAATGTGTAGTGCTCGCTTAAACCTTAGAAAACAAATAAGTTTACGCTCACACCTATTATCAAGCCCAAGATAAGCTTCTATTAAAACTCGTTAATATGGTTAAACTAGATTACGGATAAATACACATAAACATAGAAAACACCCAGACCCGAAATCAATTCAGAAAAACTGTTTTCTCTAAATTCACCCGACCGGGAATCGAACCCAAGACCTCAGAGATGGCGCGACGCTAGAACCGGTGCACTAACCACTTGACCACGGAGTCTGTCATATATTAAAATTATTACTCGCACGTTAAAATTATTATGTCCCGCCTGTGTTGGAAGATGGGTGCAAATATACTACACTCGGCGTCAAAAAAATCGCACCTTTTAAAAATCATCTTTAAAAATTCTTAAACCTTATGTAGAGGATAGTGTTGGGTATCATTAGAAAGGTAACAAAAAGGAGTATCAAAAAACAATTAAATTTAACTTTCTGTTTAATTATAATTATACAAACAACATTAAAATTAATAAAATAATAAAAATCCTTAATTAAGTCCTAATTAACAACAGATAATTTACAAAGAAAAATGTACAAAAAGTGTCTTAAAATTAACTTAAAATCTAGTGTTACCCCCCCTTGCCCTGATCACGGCTTCCATACGGTCTCTCATGGACCTCACCAACTTCAGGAGCTCTTCTTGAGGGATAAGCCCCCATTCTTCAATCACCGCGTCTTGGAGCTCCTGTAGAGTCGAAGGAGCTGGATCCCGAGATCGAACCTTACGTTTAAGATGGTCCCAGAGGTGCTCTATAGGATTCAGATCCGGACTTCGCGCTGGCCACTGCATCACAGAGATTTGGGACCTCTGCAAGAAGTCGCTCACGATGCCTGCAGTGTGAGCGCGAGCGTTGTCGTGCATTAATGTGAACCCCTCGCCAAAAGATTCGGCAAAGGGGACCACATGCACTTCCAGGACCTCAGTGACATAGCGGCGAGCAGTCAGCGACCCTTGTCCGCGAGCACCTCCAGTCCGGGAGACGCAGACAAGGTCGGTTTTGCCGGCAGCAGACATACCGCCCCAGAACATGCAGGATCCGCCACCATATTCCACCGTCTCCTGGATGCAGGCTTGGGCGAAACGTTCACCCTGCCTCCGGTATACTCTTCTCCGTCGGTCGTTGCAGAAAAGACACACTCGCGTCTCGTCTGAGAAGAGAACAGCTCTCCACTGCTCAAGGGTCCAATCGACGTGGTCACGAGCAAACTGCAAGCGGGCTCGCCGATGCGCTGCAGTCAATTTTGGACCCGTAGCAGCTCTGTGGGCCGCTATCTTCTTCTCCTTCAATCTTCTTCTAACCGTAGATACGCTTACGGTGCGTCTGCGAACTGCCTGGAGCTGCTGTTGCAACTCAACAGCGTTGGAGAAACGATTTCTCAAAGAGTTCGACACAACGAACCGGTCGTCTCTTTCCGAAGTGCAGCGACGTCTACCCGAACCGTGTCTGCGGATATAGCCACCGGTCTCTATGAAGCGCTGGTACACTCTTCGAACGGAATAACGGCTCAGGTTCAGTTGCCGGGCGACATCACACTGCCGCACCCCTGATTGCAGTAGTGCAACCACTTGAGCGGCTTTATCAGCTGTGGTATCCATCAAAATCTGTGCGTGTGTCCTCTTCAACGGTTGAATAGCGAATGACCCACATTGAACCCGTGTTGACCGTTTTATACCCACAAAGGAAGCGCAACTAGCAACTCTCACGGGTAGCAAAATTTGCATCGAATTTTTGTGACACTTTATTTGTTGCATTAGGTTTTATTTGATAATGAAAAGTAATGTTTTTTATTAAGTTAATTAAGTAACCTTGTAAATAAAATCATAATTAATGCGACTGCATGTGCATATCAAGAGTAAATGACATTTGAAAGTGATTTTCTAAGAGGTGCGATTTTTTTGACGCCGAGTGTATAAGCGCGCTGAACCTAAGAAGCTTTGTGGGTGCTCTGTGAGCGGTGTCCATGTCTACAGCTTCCTCATTCGACATAGAGAAATTCTAAGCATGCCATATTTTTGTGCATATTATGTGCAATCAACCGTTTCAGTCCTAATTTTGTGCCACCACAACTTCGTTACTATGAGTTGTTTTATGTGTGTAAGCTGGAGACACGTGTCACCAGCTCGCACACGCCCGTTAAGACAAACCAGTGAGGTTAGGGTTTTGGACTATAGCTAGAAATTTTGTGCATAATTTGTGCACTAGGAACAAAAAAAACTAACCATCACACTCAAATACTGTTGAAACTACGTGTCTCCAGCTCGCACAGCTGTATCTTCGTAATTGTTCAAGCTACGGTTATGAATTATACCTCAAAATTTTGTGCAGAATTTGTGCATAAGGCACAAAAATTTTCAAAACTTTAACTCAAAAGGTTTTTGAGCTACGAACCGATAATTATGTGTAAGCTGGTGACACGTAACACGGGCTAACACATGGTGAATTATTGTAACTGTATAAGATAGCGCTTCGTTTTAAAGATCAAATAATACGTTATAATTTGTGCACACACGAGGCAAAATTTCAAATCTCTGGGCCTCTTACTTTATAAATTATAAGCCAAAAACTGTTTTCCCGCCAAAAAATTCAAAATAATGGCTCGGAAGCGGCTAAGCGCGCCGTTGCCGTTCCGTGCGCTACACTATTGCCACTTTTAGACTAGGAGCCGTCTGTTAAAGCGATGCGCGACGCGACTAATTTAGTTTTACTATAGGCAGGTACCTAATAACCTACCCTACTTTTTATTTTAGATATCTCACACACGTATGTCTTAGTTATTTTTTGTTGTTGAGACAATTAAATAATTAGATTTGGCATAATGATAAACATTATGGAGGAGTGCAGAACGACAAAATGGTTGAATACTTGAGCCTAATTCGATAAAGAACGGATGCTTTCCAGCAAACTAATCGCTATCGACCGTCACAGAATAAATTTTAACCATTGAAAGTAATTTATTTTAATATTAGATTGTATTACTTCCCATGGTTAAATGTAAATAAATAAATAAAAATAAATGTACTCTATGGTGATCGATGACTTTGCGATTAGTCTGCTGGGGCATCCCAATGTAATGCTAGGGCCACATTATCGCGCTAGCGCGAAGATTTGCGTTTTCGCGACTCGTCTGGCCAAACACTTCGCGTTAGCGCGTTGTATCATGGCGTTGACGCGCCGCGCTGTTGGTAAATTGCCGCACATCAAGGATTTTGTCGCGATAATGTTCGTGCGGCCACATTTCCTTCGCACACTTTAGTTGACTGCTAGACAACTAGAGGTGTGAACGTGTTGCAAATACGACTATCGATATTATTCTGTTTCGATAATTATGGATTGGAGTAACGATAAAGTATTAAAAGTAATACAATATTACGAATTAATAATTAATAAAAATAATAAAGATGCAATAAATAGTAATTATTTGCCGACATGTAATAAAGCCCAATCACCTCTTCCATTTTTTCCGATAAAATTAGGAGTAGGCGATACAAATCGTATAAGGTTACTGAAACGTATTTATTGCATCAATATCGTCAAATCCGATATCGATGCGTTCTGAAACTATACCTATTTTGGAAAACACTATATCGCGTCAGGAATGCGGTGTGCGTTGAGATCACTATATTGTACGTGATCGAATTCAAGAATATTGTACCTTATCCCTGATATTTATTGAGTTATCATTAATCTGTAGTTTTTAACAAACAAATGTGCTTGTAAAAGTTTAATAAAATAAAATTATTATAAACGTTCGATGCGTTCTGAAACTATATAGTGGAAAAAAACACGATATTGCATGAATTTTTAATAGTCCGTAGATATGGTCGATACTGTTATCACCGATATTAAATTTATGTAGCTATAGTTTAACACTTTGCAAGCGGGCATTTTATTACGCGTATCTTCCTGTGCGCCGGCCTTTTTCGTCATTATTGTAAATTCTATAGAAAAAGAACTATAATAAAAATTGATTTAATTGTGTTCTATCTAATCGTTCTGCTGCTTACCTATACTAACCTCCAGTTATGGCTTCTTTATGTAGATGTTGTCCATCCGCAGTAGATCACCTAGATTCAATAGTAGGCGTACCTTTGTTATCTTATGAGTAAGTACCTAAAGTTATTTTCAAATGCTAGTAAGTAGGTAGATGTTAAATTTTATATGTACCTATTTCAAACCCAATCCACAGATAACGAAAAAAAAGATACTTTTATTATTTTTAATAAAGCTATTTAAAATTTTTATTTTACCAGTAGTAAGTAATTCTTACTTTTTCTATTTACAAGTTAAAAAGTTTGCAAGTTACCAATTCTTCTATGTGTTGATGGCTGACCGACCCCTTGTCAGAATGGTTGATGGTTTAGTTATCGTAGCGTAGTAACTGTTTTTTAGTTAACGTGCCATAACTAAAAATTCTTCATCTCCTATGGGAGTAGTTGTCAAGACGAATCAAACGAGCGCAAACTCGATGGGGTTGTGTGGTATTATTATAAAGTTCCTGTGTCCTTTTTCCGGCTCCATCATCAGACCCTGAACACTATTTCTCGATAAAGTACTCGTCAAGGCGATTCAAACGGCCCCGAACTCGTTGGGGTAGCATGGTTTTATTATAGAGATCCTGTGGGCTTTTTCCGGCTTCATCATCAAACCCTAAACACTATTTCCCAACAGAGTACTCGTCAAGACGATTCAAACGAGCCCAAACTCGATGGGGTTGCATGGTTTCAATACCGAGTTCCTGTAGCCTTCTTCTGGCTCCATCATCAGACCCTGGACCCTTCTTTCTAACAGAGTATTCGTCAAGATGAATCAAACGAGCCCAAACTTGATGGGGTTGCATGGTTTCAATACTGAGTTCCTGTGGTCTTCCTTCGGGTTCATCATCAGACCATGGACCTCGTCTAGTCGTCTACCGTCAGAGTGCTCATCAAAACTAATCAAATGAGCCTGAATGGGGTTTCATGGTTTTCTTACGGAGATCCTGTGGCCTTCTTAAGGCTGAATCATCAGATCAGCTCAATGACACCATAATATTGCATTGTCATCCTGTTCTGACCTATGTTCAAAGTTGCAAGTCTAGCTCATCGGGAAGCTAGTATAAAATCGTTTGCATTTGTCGACAAATAAATAAACAAATAAACGAGAAAGCTACCTAATAAAAACGTGGTAATAAAAACATACAGGCAGACTAATTTTATCACTACTTATCATATTAATGAGGTTATTGTAAATACTTAAAACTAAGCATAGCGATATTTTATGAACATTCATAAATAAAAAAGACTGCTTTTATTTTAAATTAACCAATTTCCTATATCAGCAGTCTCCTAGTCTAAAATTCTCGGTATAGAAACGAAACGATCGAGAGCGCAAATTAAAATGACACTAAATTAAGCTAGCTCTCAAGTTCAAACTCGATTGCAATAGTGTAGCGCACGGAACGGCAACGGCGCGGTCGGCGCGCGTTTAGCCGCTTCCGAGCCATTATTTTGAATTTTTTGGCGGGAAAACAGTTTTTGGCTTATAATTTATAAAGTAAGAGGCCCAGAGATTTGAAATTTTGCCTCGTGTGTGCACAAATTATAACGTATTATTTGATCTTTAAAACGAAGCGCTATCTTATACAGTTACAATAATTCACCATGTGTTAGCCCGTGTTACGTGTCACCAGCTTACACATACTTATCGGTTCGTAGCTCAAAAACCTTTTGAGTTAAAGTTTTGAAAATTTTTGTGCCTTATGCACAAATTCTGCACAAAATTTTGAGGTATAATTCATAACCGTAGCTTGAACAATTACGAAGATACAGCTGTGCGAGCTGGAGACCCGTGTCTCCAGCTCGCACACAGTTTTATGATCGTAGTTTCAACAGTATTTGAGTGTGATGGTTAGTTTTTTTTGTTCCTAGTGCACAAATTATGCACAAAATTTCTAGCTATAGTCCAAAACCTTAACCTCACTGGTTTGTCTTAACGGGCGTGTGCGAGCTGGTGACACGTGTCTCCAGCTTACACACATAAAACAACTCATAGTAACGAAGTTGTGGTGGCACAAAAATTAGGACTGAAACGTTTGATTGCACATAATATGCACAAAAATATGGCATGCTTAGAATTTCTCTATATCGAATGAGGAAGCTGTAGACATGGACACCTGTGAGCGATGTAACAGAAAATCACGGCAATCGATGGAACCCGAAGCGGTTTTCAGTAAAAAAATACAAGCAACGGCGATTTTGTAAAAATTAGAGTATTGCGCAGAGTCGTACCGATTTTCGAAATAAAAACTGAGATACTTGATAAACCTTTTCTGAATGTTTTAGTTATCTACCTTATCGTTGGTGGAGCAGAGCATCTCGCTGAGCCAGGGGTACAGCGAGCCGTCCTCTGCCAGCGCGGTGGGTGCGAAGCAAGGACCGCAGCATACGAGCGCACTCATCGCCTGTCGGGGAAACCACAATTTAGAGAATGTAGATTATTATACAAAGCAAACATACGAAATTGTTGTTAGTGCCAAATAATATGTACCCCCTACTAGGAATCGAACTCAAGTAGGTATCAGGTAGTTAGCAGTTTGCCAAAGACGCAAGTAAGTAACTGCAGCAGTCGACGCGCCGTCACCGTCTGGACGGCTGCCGCCGGCAGATGGCGATGCTTGTGGCGTGCCTCAACGATAGACGTATTACAACTGGAGACGACACCGAATTTTTCGCGAAATTATTGACGGCCGCAAGGTCCACGATCGCTAAAGCTTTGGTCTCTTGATCGTAACGTTATTAGAAATGGTTACGTAAGTCCCCTTTAAACTTCAAATAATGTTAAATTAATTATAAAATAAATCATAGTAGTTTTAAATTTAGTTTTAAATTTTGTAAGTATTCATATTTAGTTAAGTTAAATTCATTACTATTAGTCCACATCGCATGCCGTGGCTGTCTTTAATTAAAAACTGTACTTAGATTAAGTTTGGAATTCACCCTATACCTATTGTTAGACTGTTGGTACATGTTTTTGTTGACTGCCCAATAAATAAATAAATAAACGCACAACGCTGCGGTATGCGGTTCAAACGCAGCGTCACGACGCAGCGCTTATTTACCGTCTCTGCGGAGAAGTGGTCAGTTGATTTTGCCGCATCTACCAAAGTAGACGACAAAGAAGGAGGCCGAGAACATGTTTATACAACGGAGGGGTGAAGGTTTTTTGGAAACTTTAATAAAAAGGCATTTAATTGATTGTGAAGAAAAGTTCATTTAAATTCCATTAAATTATCTTTAACCAAATTCATTGTCAACCCGCGACGCACACCGCAGCGAATCAACGAGAACAACGCCGCGCACCGAGCTTGCCCTTCGCCGCTGACGCATACTGCGTAACAAGAGACCATAATAGACGTTTTTCATACGATTATGTGTCAGGCACCGCATGCCGCATACCGCAGCGTTGTGCGTTACGATCAAGAGACCAAAGCTTTAGATCACTCAGAAACATTAGAGCGTTGACAGTCCACTTCAATGGCTTCAATGGATTTCGTCGACAGCTGGCGGCCGACAGGTGACGGCGACTGCAGTTACTCTGCTGTGGTCATTTTTTAATTTTTTATTTATTTGTTCCATGAAGGAACAGGCTAAGGTCTGAGCCATACTGCCTAGTCATTAGTTTTTTATTTGTTTTTTTCCCTTGATGATAATGAGTGGTGATTAAGATGAATGATAAATGATGTTCCCCAAACCCCTTGAGTCCTCAGTAGATGTGGGACTTTACTGAGGTCTCACGCGGACTACTTGAGAGAATTTGAAAAGTGATGTTGCATGTTTTGTTTCATTTGCCAACACTCATGCACGTTCACAAACACTTAACGGTTAATAATCCACTATTATTTCACATTAATATTTGAAAAAACACAAATGTTAGAAAATAAAACAAAACTGCAGACATGACGCTTCACTTTCCCGCCAAGAAGCTCTTGTCTCTGCTGTGGTCAACGTGCCACTCGTACGTCAGAGTTCTTTTGTTTTCCTTAAATAACGGCTAGGTGCGTTTATCACATTCAGCCAGTTGGTTTTAATTTACCAGTTTCACGGTTGATGATATCCCAAGTGGCTTTTATTTTATTATTAGATTTTTTAATTTTATCTTTAATGAAATTAGATTTTGCTAGTATGCACACTTTCTTAAACAAGTTAGAGTATTTTTTTACATATTCTGTAAAGTGTCAAGTAGTCGGAGTTGTTAACTGTTTTTTTGTCCTGTTGTGTGATAATTTCATTCACATTCTATCTTGTATTATCAATAATTGTGTAAGTGTGTTTGTTATTACACTTGAGAGCAAAAGTATCGCACACTCGTAATTTTTTGAATTTGAATTGCAGAAATACAAAAATGATGTCTACAATCATATACTGCATTATTATGATTTTATATAAGTTATGTATCAATCTGTTCGATTTAAAACAAGGTTTTCAGAAACTTATATCTAAATGTAAGATGAACTTAGAAAAAAAAGACTTTATTAAAAAAAATCAGTGGTGTGCGATAATTTTGCCCTCAAGTGGAGATGTATTTTGTTTCCTGTTCTTTCTTTCCTACCCGTAGCGCGGAGAGGTGCAGCTTGTCATCGGCGTCCTGCGGCGCCAGCGCGGCGAGCGGCACGAGCGCACCCAGCTGACGCGCGAGCCCACCGCACCAGCTCGCGAACAGCGCGAACAGGCTGCGCAGGAGCTCGCGCTTCAGCAGAGACCCGTACATCTCCACTGCGGGGGAGAGGAAAGTGCTTTATGTTTATTCGGAGTGGATTTGCTTAAGCCGGTTACGTGACTAAATAAGCTAACCTACAAAAAAAAAACAAATTTTAATGCAACGCCTTAGTGGCAAATACCTTTATGTTCGGGTACGATAGGGGTGTGTTTCGTCCTAAAACTTTTTAGTGTATATCATTCGACGTATACATATATTCATATTTGCTGCCTCATCAGTTTTATTAAGTTAGATTTAAAAGATAAATTGTTAAAAGCGCATTTAAATTAATCTAGTGTTGCTGCTAAGTGTCCACTCACAAGGAAAGCTCTTGATGAGCTCGATAACAAAGTCCACGGAATCGCTTTCGGCATAAGAGAGGCTAAATAACTGCAATACTAGAAGGAGCGACGCTATACTGCTCTAAGAGATGACAGCAGACCCATTCGCCTATCAGGCATTGATGCAGTCACACTCACGAGGAAAACTCTTGATGAGCTCGGTGACAAAGTCAGCGAACGTGAGCCGTTGCTCGCGCGCCGCCGGTGCGTCCTTTTCAGCCTCCACCTCCAGGCACTGGCGCGCGCCGTCCAAATACTCCGTCAGGGATGGAAGCAGACTGCCGCCCTCCAGCGCGAAAGGGCTGCAAACAAAATAATCATACATATACATAGCATCACTTAAATAACTGTTGTTAAGACATATAATCACATCTTATGACCAAAGGGTTAGTCAGAGATTAGGCAATGTGGACCGTAAAAGCGATGCATTGTCACACTCCATGTTTTAACAAATAACAACTGCACACAACGGTAAATAATCCACCATTATTTTACGTTAAATTAATATTAAATAATAAAAAACGTGCCTTTACTTTCCAGTAAAAAAAGATTCCTACTGCGACTTAAAAATGCATTGATAAAATATCAATAACTTACCTAGTAGCAAAAGTTTTCTTTTGCGCGATCAATAACAACATTTTGTTAAGATTGAGCCGCAACGCGTCCCTCCTCCTGCGCCTGCGCATGTTTTCTTGTTTACGGTCCACTGCTTCCCTTAACAGCGGCACCAACTCTTCCATTAGGTCCCTGGAACATGAATTTAGTGAGTATCGTCTAAGTAATCACAAAAAAAAACTAACGAAACCGATAAATGTCTTGATTGTATTTATTGGATTGTAAACAAGTTCTAATGCGTCAGTTTTAAGAATATTTTTGCGTAATTCGTCAATGTTGACAGTTTCAGTCACAAACATACAGTAGTCACAAAACAGTAAGATGGAGTTTCTCCTGTGTTCTTTTAGCAACAACACGTGTTGTGAGACTCCATTTTATTTCTATCTACAATAACAATACTAAATAAACTTAAAAAAATAAACACTTGAAATTGGCTTAATGCTACACGCGATAGCCATTAATAAGATATAATAATAATAACAGTTAGATTTGTTATGATATAACAATTTGTATATAAGTAATATTGAAGTGTGTCAAAATCTTAGCAAATGGAAAGTATTGTTCTCCGGAAAACAGCCCCCTTACTATTGAAACCGATCGCTATTGGATCGGATTGGTATTGTGTATTTTCGTATGTTTAAGTTACGACACCAGCGCTAATTTGGATTCATATTGAGTGAACTAAATAGCATTGAGTTTTGTATTTTTTTCACTCAATATCCACGCAATATGAATCCATATTACCTCTGGTGTCGTAACTTAAGAGTACGAAACTTCACAATACCAATCCGATCCAATAGCGATCAGTTTCAAGAGTAAAGGGGCAGGCCCGAACCCGATGTATGGTGTGTACTGTGTATGTGTTGATAATGTTGTACACAAAAGCGTATATTACTTGAGCGCGTCCGGGTTGATGTTGCCGCAGGCGGCGACCGCGGCGTCGCGCACCTCGGGCACCTCGCAGCGCGCCAGCGGCACCGCCAGCTTGTGGAGCGCGCCCGGCGACGCCGCCGCGCCGCGCCCCTCGCCGCCGCTGCGCTCGCTCAGCGAGTCGGGCGATGAGCTGCCGCGATACCACGCATCTCAGTACACGCTAGCAAGTAGGACGTATAGTCCCACAATATTTTAACAGATTTTACTTGGGGTAAAATTGAAATCCAACGAATTTTTCAAACATGCTATGAAATTTTAAGTAGAGTCGGCAAATTAGCTTACGGCTCATATAGAAGGTAGTCACTGCAGCTTATGGACACATGAAAGGTGCATTAGCTAGCTTTTATGCCTGCCTTCCACTAAGAGCGGAGCGAGCTCAGTACGGACTCCGTTTAACTCGCAACGGCAATCTTCATAGAAGTGCTTCCACTGGGATCTGGGCAACTTCTATGAAGATTGCCGTTGCGAGTTAAACGGAGTCCGTACGGAGCCCGCTCCGCTCTTAGTGGAAGGCAGGCATTGAGTCTGTGTCATCGAGGATTTAGAAATATTTGTAGCCACTTTGGACAAATAACCTAATACCTATTACTGTCGCTAAACAGCATAATTTTACTTTGCTTTGTACACACGTCAACAGACAAAACTGCCAAATTTCTTCAGTTGATATTGAGCCTTATAACCTAGAAACAAAGTTCAAAATATATTGAAGAAATTTTACATTTTTAGCTAGGTTGAAGAGCAGGGGGGGCGATCACGCTAAATAATATCAACCAAACCACAACTGAACCACAGCCGTTAGACATACTTTTATAGTGCTATCGCGTTTGACACACGCGATTATTTAGCGTAATAGCCCCCCTGGTGTCTGTACCAGTTGTAAAAGTACTTGCTGTATCCAATAAATACTTGCTGTATACAAGGCATTAAAGCGCAGCGTAAGAAGTGAAACTTTAAAGTTAAAAACGCTCGCGTAATACCTTGGCGTGCATGGGCTGCAGTGGATGATTTCCATCAGACGGTCCGTATGCTCGTTTGCCAGCTCAGTATTATTTATACGAGAAACGCAAAACTTAATTTATTGGATTTCATAACCTGGAAGGTTAAACATTCTGGCTAATGGCAGAAAAAAATAGAACAGAATAAATTATAAAGATTATCTGGCAAACATGTTTAATAGCTAGAAAAACTAAAACACGAACCACCATTGAACTAAAGATAGCTGATTTCGAGGCTTCAGGCATCTTCAGTACAGTTTTCAAAACGGTATTTAAGCCGTTGGTAGCTACATAACCAAGATAGTGTTCAGCCAAATGACCACAGCTCCTATTAGCTAATCCTACATAGGTATCTGCCAATAATTTATGTAGATAGACCTGTTAACCTCTCCAGAAAACTAAAAAACTAGTGCTGAGTGGCTTCATGTTAATATTTAGCGTAGCTATAAAGATCACTGCTATATCTCGGATAAAACCTGAGGGTAACCCCGTACACATACTAAAATATCTTAAATAACTGTTATTTTGTTCTAACACCTCACCCATAAAAAAGAGAAAGTATTCTTACTATAAACTTTACAAAACAATAACTCTTAGCTAATAACGAATAAGCTTAAACCACCAAACCATAACATAAAAATCTTTTTGTGTTTTATTTGTATAGTAACCGTCATATTAATAAAAACGTTACCTATATATTTTTATGCATATTATGCTATATTGTTCGCGGTATTTTAAAAGATGATACACTAACAGTAGAAACAGATTACATAAGACATTTTACATTTTGACAAATATGACAGTACTGTTGAATTACTAAGTACATAGTAATGAGTACACGTAATTAACTACATAACGCTCATGCATGAAAGTTATTCCAAAAACTACATATTAATAGAGCCAACTACAAACATATAAATATGATAGATAAGTTACATAAAACAAGTAATGTTAAAACATTAACCCAAAACAAGTGTGATGTGATGATTACCATAAAAAATAACACTTGACGAACGCAACCAAGCTTGCCTTATGCCGTAAAAACAAACGCAAGGAATCTAGTATGTCATTTGAAACCAATCACGTCGTACGACTGTCGGGATAAAATAGTATAACCATACCGTGATGGCCACAAACTGTTGCAAATTTTCAATGCAGCACTTAAAAAAACCTTCACCATGTAATAGGCACAAACAATGACTAGTTTATTGGATGTCTTTTAGAGAATCACCCTTGTTAAACATACAGTCGACTGTATATCAAGTGTAACAGTAGCATTGTAAATATCTATTTATAAGGGAGTAAGAGCGGCCTCAAGGTTAAACTGTCACGCTTGTTGTGCGGTCGACTGTATTATCACCACGCGCAGCTTTAAAACACAAGTTGTCCCTCAACAAAAGTTGAATGAAAGAGCGGAATTATGCGATATAAAGTTTACTGCAAAACACACGGAGCCAATATGATATACCGATTACGAATGAAAACGCGTTATAGTTGAATGATTGCTAACTGCGTACTGAAAGTATGGTATAAAATTATGTCAAATTAAGAATTTGTTGTTGTAAGTAATGTAGGTATAGTACACTAAGTTTGGCCTTGGATATTATTTTTTCCGCCACGTCCTTATCGTATGTCGCAGAGGTACGCACTGATATAAAATAGGGAAAACGGTATTTTTACACTCTGACCAAAGGTTTTAATTACAACAACAGCATTAACAATAACAGAATCACTAAATCAATTTTAAATTCAAGTAGGGCCAGTGCTAAATAAACCGTCATGCGGTAGGCGAATTAAGATGCTCAGCCACTTTAGTAATTAGCTGTACAAGTTTCAGTACGAACTCATATACTTACGTAAACAAATGAAAATATCAACGTTAGCGATCTAAACTAAATACTAGAGACAGCTACAAACAAAATTGTCATTAACCAACCCAAAACAAACAAAGTTAAAATGTTCAATGTTAAAGTACAATACAATGGGAACGGTAACGTATGGCTGTGGCACCCGTGAGGAGTAATGTACCTTAGGTTTATTTACATAATGTACTGTCAAGGACAGTTGATCGGTGAGCATGGTCGGCGGATGGGTCGCGGTGCGCTGTGCGAGTGCATGCGGGCCCGGGCGCCCGTCGCCGCGATAACACAGGTGACACACGGCACGGGTGATACTAAGATGGGATCGCGGATAAACTTGTAACGAATCAGTGTGGGTATACATTGTTTTGTGTTTCGTACAGATCGAATGTCATCATCATCACGAATTGGTACTCTAAGTAGCTTTACGTAAAGGAAAATATATTATTATTCCAAATCAATTATTCAAGTAGTTTTAGAATAAAAAATAATAAATTAAAACCAGTTGCTAGTTATAAAAAATGTAAAACTTTAGAAGTTAACATAAATATTAATGTGTTTCCTTTAAACGTCTGTGTTGTGTGGTATTCGTTACGAGCCTAACGCACGATGGATGTGATGCGACGTGCACATAGCTCGGGGGGTCCACCTCGTCCGCTTGTGGTGTCTGTGCGCGCGCGCATAGCTCAGGGGCAGCGTGAAGAAGCCGCCAGTGTTGAGGCTCTCGCTCGACGAGCCCAGCGCGCCGCCCCCCAGCCAGCCCTCCTGCTCTGTGCCACTGGACAGAGACACCACGCTCCAGTACTCAAGCTCCTCCCACCCGCCATCGACCGTCGCGACATGAGCAACTAATCAGTTGCCGTCACAGAGCGTTCATTGACAATCATTCTAATATAGGAAGCTGTATATAACACTTCCCCGTCACACCATGTACGGAACTTTAATTAAATGTATGAATTTAATACAACTCTGCTGTTTTGCGATTTAGGTGGCTACCCTTTTTTACATCCTAATGCACTGATAAAGTAAATAAATAAAATGTTATTATACCAAAGACCAATTATTAAGAATCAGTTGTGTGAGTGAACATAACACTGGAATATACTTTGTGAATGTTACAATAATTACAAATCGAGCTACACAAGTATTTTCTATGTAAATAAATAAAGTTACAAGACCTGTGTTAAATTAGTAACGCTACTGAGTCTTTGTTAAGTTTATTGTGCAGAAATATTTGTGTGATCAAATTAGGAGTACAATAAATTTGACCAAAATAAACCGCATGCGCCTCAGATATATCAAAAATGATGACCAGGATCGCTCATTGAAGAACGACCGCCACGACTGCACTAAATATATAACAAATTACATAATATATTAAACACGATAACGACCAGAAGAAACAGGAAATATGCATGTTATGTGACATAAATAAAACTGTAGCTACCTTATACTATTATAGCTTGACGAATATAAATTCCAAGTAATTATTTTGATAAGTGAAATCTATGACTCTATCAGGATAATGGTTTAAGTTTTATAGATCGAATATTTGGTGTCTTTATTAAATAATAAAATAAAATAAATTTCATGTTTCATTTTTAAATAAACGAAGTATAGAAATTATGCATATTCCCTATTTACATATACATTGATCTAACAAGGGCCGCTACTAAAGTCAGCGCATTCCGACACACGACAATAGACTTTAATCACCAATCAAACACACTAGACCTATAGCCAATCTCTACATATAAGATGCAGTTGCTATCCAATCCACACACATTTTAAACACATTTCGAAATTTTGTTTATATTGATGGTTGCGTTCTTTGAACAAGGTTGAAAATGGTTTGCTGTCAACAATAGTTGTCGTAGAATTTTATAGAAGACCAATTATTACTCTTACTAAAAATTAGGAAACCTTGTTTAATAATACATTTTAAGAAAATGGACATACGGAACTTATGTCACTGTGGATATGAAGCTTTCGTAAAAATGAGGACTAAAAAGGACTTTTAATTGAATTAACAGTTATCAAGTAACCGTCTTATAATTAAAAATGGCCAAATGTTGCACCTCGGTTTAAAATGACGCTGTCTCGTTTTTGTTAAAGAAGACAGATAGAGACAGCGTCAATTTAATCAAAAGTGTAACTTTAATTAACGTTTATTAATAACAGGGTAAGAGTTCAGGGTCAGAGTAAAATTGAAGTGAACGTAGAATAAAAATCTAATATATTATAGTTTTATTAATATAGACAAGACAATAATAAAGGAAAACCGTGCTTATTTACAAAACACTTAATTCAAAGCACGCAACACCAAGTTACTTGCACTTGCGAGTAAATAAATCGAGCCAGCTACCGTGCCATTTTATAAAGGTTTATTTGTCTGCGTGGAACTGAACGGGTCGTTACATAATAGCCATGCACCCAAAGGAGGGTTGATGAGGAATCGATGATATGGAAGAGGAATCGGAAATTAAATTGATAGTAAATTACTAAAGTGGACCGTGTCAAATATATAACGATGAAAGAATTACTACCTCTCTTCCCTTGGGTGTCGTAAAAGGCGACTAACGGACTAAAGACTGAACATACATCCAACAGCATAGAGCGGCGATGGGCTCACCACCAGTCACGCTGAACACATGTGCAGTCGCTATTTGGTAACTATGGAAGAGGACTGCTTTTGCTGTCCTCATTGCCTAGTCTCTGACTAACCCTTCGGGGATAATAGTCGTGATTATGTGTATGTATGTACGTTACTAATGTACTTACAAACCAAATTACGTGAGAAAGTTAAGACATTATGTATTTTCTTCTATTTCACTCTAACTTTAGAAGACTCCGTGAAAAGGACAAGACACAGACGCTTTAACACCATAGGATTGAGGATGAAGATGATACGGATGAGGAATTTAAAAAAATTAGAAACCTTCGCAGTACGAGGTGTAATTACAACCCTCACCCAAAGAATTAACGGAAGTGATCCAGTTCTCTATAGATCAGAAATTAAGGAGGGTGTCATTTGTAGCACAAGAATTTCCCTAATATACATATTTGTCTTTATTATTTAATGAACAACATGGATTCCATTGGGCTGCACCGATCAGATGGATAATATTGGAGATCTGAACCTCTCCCGTTAGTGCTTGGCAGCTATCATAATAACGTCTCGATCAATCACTGTAAAGCAAGTATCGGAAACGTTCAATGTAAGCACGTTTTTAAGAATATTATACGGTGGCTCGATTTTTTTAAGACGCAAGTGTTTTTTTAGGTTCGGGAATCAAAACTTAACACAGATAGTAAACAAAGTATCCTCAGGGCACTTCACTAAGTCCGATAGCACAACATGAAGCTGCTTCCAAACGGGCCATTTATGTTCTCTATTTAATTAACAAAAAATTATAAATAACGAAATTACCTTAAGGAAAGTTAAATTTAAAATTATAGGTAAGCATTTAGGAATGTTAAGACTTTTTGGCAATAAGTGCCAGTGAAAGCTTCAGCTGAACAAAATATTGTCAGTATAGAAGCATCTTCA